>CM054061.1:137728869-138928869 GCA_028641055.1 Alopecurus myosuroides | reverse complement strand
TTTGGCTTATTTTAGCCATTAATTCCTCAGCTTCATTTGAAGTTCTTTGCCTGAAAACACAACCAACATAACTATCCAGGTATGTCCTAGATTCAACAGTTGGTCTATTATAGAATATATCAAGAAGTTCATTATTTTCTAGCTTATGCCCAGGTGTAGCCCTAACTAAAGAACAGAACCTTGCCCAAGATACATGCAATTTCTCTCCTTCCAATTGCTTGAAATTAAATATATTTTGTAAAGCAGCAAGTTGAGCACTAGCAGGAAAATATTTCTGAAAGAAAGCATTAACCAAACCAATAGGACTATCAATAGATCCCGGAGACAAATTATTAAACCAAGTTTTAGCTTCATCTTGAGAAAGGGAATATTTTAGCAACAAAGTAGCTACGTTTCTTAAGATCATCAGAGAATAAACTACTCAAAGAGGAGAGCTCATTCATATGTTTCATAGCACTTTCATTTTCAATACCACAAAAGGTTCTTTATCAACAATAGATATATAAGATAAATCAAGAGAGAAATCATAATCCTTATCCCTAATATTAATGGGAGAAGTGGCAAACTTAGCATCAGGAGATAATTTATATTTAACAGCACGACTTTCAGTAAGACTTATAACAACATCTCTATCCTTCATAGCATGTATTTCATCAATAAGATCATCATTAAGTTCAATATAGGAATCATCAAAATCATCACTAGGATTTTCTCTAAGCTCAGGTGAAACAGCAGGAGTAACTGGATTTTTATCACGAGTTTCAGTGTTTGCAATATTTTTAGCTTTAGCAATAGTCGCATCTAAGAAAGGACCGAGAGAACCACTCTCATCAAGCACAGTAGAAGCATCATCAAAAGTATCAGAAGTATTTTCAGATTCAGCTGAAGTAGCACGTGTAGCATGTGTATGTGGTGGTGTAAGCAGCTTACTCATAACAGACGGTGAATCAAGAGTAACAGAGGTGTTCAGAGTTGTACCTCTTCTTGTAGTGGATGGTAATATAGGAAACTTTCCATCACGAGTCTAACCCATGATGAATGATTGGCAGTCGATAATAGTACTCTCCGGTGAGATCGCAAATAAAGCAATGCTCCTGATACGTCTCCAATGTATCTATAATTTTTGATGCTCCATGATCATATTTTGCCAATTGCTACTTGTTTTCTCCCTTATTTATAGCATTTTTATACGTTTTACGGGACTAACCTATTAACAAGATGCCAAGTGCCAGTTCCCTGTTTTCTGCTGTTTTTGGTTTCAGAAAAGTTGTTCTAGAAACATTCTCGGAATTGGACCCCACAAAGCCCAAGTGCCTATTTTCCCCGGAAGCATCCAGAACACCGAAGAAGAGTCGAAGGCAGGCACCGGGGGGCCACACCATAGGGTGGCGCGGGTCCCCATGGTCGCGCCAGCTATGGGTGTGGGGCCCCTGGATCTCCACCGCCTTTGCCCTTTCGCCTATTTAATCCCCCCGGATGGAAAACCCTAAACACCTATTAAAAAATACCCGAAAAGTTCCGCAACCGCCGTCACTGTCAACCCTAGATCAGGGGGTTCTGAAGCTGTTTTCGGCACCCTACCGGAGAGTAGATCATCACCAGAGGCTTCTACATCACCATGCCTGCCTCCGGAGCGATGCGTGAGTAGTTCATCCTTGGACTATGGGTTCGTAGCTGTAGCTAGATGGTTGTCTTCTCCTCATATGCCTCCATGTTTAGATCTCGTGAGTTGCCTATCATGATCGAGATTGATCTTATGTAATTCTATATGTTGTGTTTGCTAGGATCCGATGAATATTGACCTTATGCCAAGTTGATTACAGTCTTTATTTGCATATGCTATTTGTGATCTTGCATGCTTTCCGTTGCTAGTGGTTGCTCTGGCCAAGTAGTTGCTAGTGATTCCAAGAGGGAGTATTTATGCTCGATAATGGGTTCATGCCTCCTCACCACCTTGCTCGAGTGACAAAAAAGTGAAGGGGGAGGATGTGTTGTTGCCATTAGGGAGAAAACAGCCGTGAGAGTGCCCGCGTGCATAATCATTTCTTACATTACACACTTTGTTTAATGCAATTATCTGTTGCTTGCAACTTAATACCTAAGGGGGTTTGGATGATAACCTGAGGGTGGATTATTAGTAATAGATGTAGATGGATTTCGGTCTATGAATATTGTTGTAATGCCCGCACTAAATACCATAGTAATCATCATGTCATATTGTGCACTACGGTGCAACCTCTATTTGTCAATTGCCCAGCTGTAATTTGTTCACCCAACATGCTATCTTTTATGGAGAGACACCACTAGTGAACCTATGAACCCCGGTCCATTTTCCACACTCTTAAACAAACCACAACTATTTACTGCTTTCTTTACTTACTGCAAGCATACATCATTTTCCACACTATACGTCTAATCTTTGTTTTCAGCAAGACCGGTGAGATTGACAACCTCACTGTACTGTTGGGACAAAGTATTTTGGTTGTGTTGTGTGAAGGTTCCACGTTGTTGCTGACACCGGTGAAGCGCCAGCGCCACCATCATTGGCATCAACCTTCGTGAGATCCTCTTCCTCCTACTGGATTGATAACCTTGGTTCTTAACTGAGGGAAATTCTTGCCGCTTACTCATCACACCCTCCTCTTGGGGTTTCCAACAAGCCATCCATAGCAGTCAAAGAATTTCTGGCGCCGTTGCTGGGGATTTAATCATCATCAAGAAGCCTCCCCGTCAAGGCACCATCAAAGAGCATCAAGAAATTCTGGCGCTGTTGCCTGGGAGGAAGAAGTCTTCTGGCAAGGGGAGTCTCTCACTCTCAACCTCTTTATTTTGTTTATTGTCTTGTTTTTATTTTTGTGTTGTTTTGCTTCTCTTTATCAAAAACACAAAAAAAATTTAGTTTACTTTATAGCTGTTATTTATTTGCTTGCTTTTATTCTGCTAAAATGAGTTCCTCTGAGAATACTAAGTTGTGTGACTTCACTAGCACAAAAAACAATGATTTTATTTGTACAACTATTGCTCCACCTGCTCCTACTGCTGCTTTCTATGAGATTAAACCTGCTTTATTAAATCTTGTGATGAAAGAACAATTTTCTGGTATTAGCACTGATGATGTTGCTGCCCACCTTAATAATTTTGTTGAACTATGTGAGATGCAAAAGTATAAAGATGTGGATGGATATATTATTAAACTAAAATTATTTCATTTCTCTTTGAGAGGAAGAGCTAAAGAATGGTTGATATCTTTGCCTAGAAATAGTATTGATTCATGGACTAAGTTTAAAGATGTTTTCATTGGAAAATATTATCCTCCTGCTAAGATTATATCCCTGATAAGTGACATAATGAATTTTAAACAATTTGATAATGAACATGTTGCTAAAGCTTGGAAAGAATGAAAACTATGGTGAAGAATTGTCCCACTCATGGACTGACTACTTGGATGATTATACAAACTTTTTATGCATGACTGAATATCTCCTCAAGGAACCTATTGGATTCAGCTGCTGGAGGTACCTTTATGTCCATCACTTTGGGCAATGCAACAAAGCTTCTTGATGATATGATGATAAATTATTCAGAGTGGCACACTGAGAGATATCCACAAGGTAAGAAGGTAAATTCTGTTGAGGAAACCTCCTCTTTGAGTGAATGGATTGATGCTATTATGTCTATGCTTGTTTATGGTAAAGCTCAAGTTTATCCTAATAATGTTCCTTTAGCCTCTTTGGTTTCCCAAGAAGAGCATGTTGATGTAAACTTTATTTGAAATAATAATTTTAACAACAATACTTATAGAAATAATTTTGGTAGAAACAATTATAAGCCTTATCCTCCTAATAATGGTTATGGTAATTATTATGGCAACTCCTACAATAGAAATAAAAGCTCTACTTCTAATCTTGAAAACATGCTTAGAGAATTTATTAGCACACAAACTACTTTTAATAAATATGTTGAGGAAAAGCTTGGTAAAATAGATGTTCTTGCCCCTAAAGTAGATAGACTTGCTATTGATGTTGATTTTCTAAAACTAAAAGTTTTTCCACAAGATGTTAAACAAGTTAAACCTTTGAATTCCATTCAAGTTCGAATTGATGATAATGTTAGGTTGATGGCTGAATTACGTGCTAGGTGGGAAAGAGAAGATGAATTGGATAGAAAGAATAATATTGCTAGAGTTTGCACTATCACAAACACTAGTAAAACTGAAGCTCCAAGTTCTAGTAAACCTCATACTATCAATGGTAAAGTAGTTGGTGTTAATAAAGTCCCTACTCCTTTGGTGAAACGTGCTAAATTGCCTCAAACTGCTAAAATTGCTTCTGATAAAAGTGCTGAAATTTTTAGAGGTATGGGAGATAATGGTCCCATTAGTTTTGATGATAATAATATTGATTTTGACTATTGCAATATCTCTGAAGTTATTATGTTTCTACAAAATCTTGCTAGAAGTCCCAATGCTAGTGCCATGAATATGGCCTTTACTAAACATATTACCAATGCTCTCATGAAAGTTAGGGAAGAAAAGTTGAAACTTGAAACATCTTTCCCTAGGAAATTAGATGATGGTTGGGAGCCTATCATTAAGATAAAAGTAAATGATTTTTATTGAAATTCTTTGTGTGATCTTGGTGCTAGTATCTCTTTTATGCCTCAAAAGCTTTATGATATGCTTGATTTACCACCGTTGGAACACTGTTATTTGGATGTTCATCTTGCTCATAATGCTAAGAAGAAACCTCTTGGTAGAATTGATGATGTTCTTATTATGGTTAACAATAACCTTTTACCTGTTGATTTTTTTGTTATGAACGTTGAATGCAATGCTTCTTGTCCTATTGTTTTGGGAAGACCTTTTCTTAGAACTCTTGGTGCTATTATTGATATGAAAGAGGGGAGTATTAAATATCAATTCCCCCTCAAGAAAGGTTTGAACACTTTCCTAGAAAGAAGATGAAGCTACCTTTTGACTCTATTATTAGAGAAAGATATTAATTTCATGCTTCTTCACTTGAAAATACTTGAGTTGCCCTTTTATGCCTAGCTGAAAGGCGTTAAAGAAAAGCGCTACCAGGAGACAACCCGTTTTATTTCGTTGTTTTCAACCCGTTTTCTTTCATTTTCTTTGGTGTGCTTTGCACCTGGGTGTTGTCTATTTCCTTAGAAACCTCTTTGTATCTTTTCTTTTGTGTTTTTGTTGATCCAAGTAAATCCTCTAGTGGAAAGGTGAGGCTATATTTCGGATTTCTGCGCAGGAAACAGATTTCTGCTGTCCACTGTTCATTCCGTAAAAAATCACAGAAAATTCAAAATGACCTGAGTTTTTTTTTCTTAATCCTGAGTTATATACACAACTTTTCTTATTTGACCACTTTTTGATTTGAGCAACAGAAGATTTTTGAAAAAATCGATCTTTACCTGTTGTTCTGTTTTGACAGATTTCTGCCATTTATTGCATTTGCATCTTAATCTCTTTCTTTTGGTGTTCTTTTGAGAAAAAGAGTTTTAAAACAAGTTGTGACAGTAGCTATTGTGTTTTTTAGTGTTAGACTTTTGTTTAGACTTAACCGTGTGAATTTGTTATTTCAATTGCACTAACGCTGCAAATGAAGATTGTGAGAAGTTTGGTGTGAAGAAAGTTTTCAAGGGTCAAGAGAAGAGGATGATATGATGTGATCAAGAAGAGTGAAAACCCTAAGCTTGGGGATGCCCCGGTGGTACATCCCATCAAATTTCAAGAATACTCAAGCGTCTAAGCTTGGGGATGCCCAAGGCACCCCCTTCTTCATCAACAAATTATCAGGTCACTTCTAGTGAAACTATATTTTTATTCGGTCGCATCTAATGTGCTTTACTTGGAGCGTCTTTTATTTTTGTTTTAAGTTTGTTTATGTTTTTACTTTTAGTTTGCTTTTACTTTTTCAATAAGCTTGGTTGGACCCCAGCATTCTTTTATTGGAGAGTGACACACTCCGCTTTTTCATGAGAATACATTGTATTCTTAATGTCTGTCTAGCTGCTGCATTTATTTAGCTCCTATTTTGCATGAAACTCTTATTAGAGATGTTAGTTTTAGTAGTTTTATGTGAGTACTCTCATGTTTTCTTGTTGTATCGTAAAGAGTATTTTTGTTAAAGCATGTTTTGTATGGTGCTTGTTGGGAGAAAGAAAATTGTTGCTTGAAGTAGAATTTATGACAGTACTAGTAGAAGCTTGTATAGACTGTGGCTAGAACTTTTTCATGCCATGCTAAATGTTATTTTAGTTTTAAAGCCTTATGGTTATTGAGTATCATGATTAGCCTCAAATAGCTGATATTGTTTAATATGTCTTGAAATATTCATTAGTTGTTCTTGTCATAGTAAAGCATCAATATATGATATTCTCTTTCGAATGTTTTATTTGGTTGACTTGGCGCATGCTCACACCATGTTCATGACTACAAACCAGTCACGAATAGCCTCCATGACCACTTAGTTGTTGAACTTGTGATACTGCTTATGTTTTAATTAATGATGCTTATGTCGCTATGCATGATTATGGCTCTTATGCTCTCTTGATTTGTCGCTCCCAGTCTTTTGCTAGCCTCCACCTGTACTGAGTATGAGCTCTACTCGTGCATCCAAACTCCCTTAAACCAAAGTTTTTCCCATTGTGTACACCATACCTACCTACATGTGGTATTTAACTGCCACTCCAAGTAAATTTCTCATGGGTTACCTTTAAAACCTTCAAAATTAATCCTGCTTTATGTTCCTGTTTTTGCTCATGAGGATGTCAATAGAGAATCTTTATCTCACTTGTTGATTGGATTTCACACCCTGGGATAGTGGCTTCATCCGCTTATCAAAATGATAGAAGAGCTGGCAGCGGGGTGCCCAGCCCCAAATTAATACAAACAAATTCTCTTCACTATTTTGCCCCTGATTTATCAGTCAAAGCATAATTGTGTAAACAAAAGAGAAAGAGGGATGACCTTCTACACCAGTTGCGTCCTTCACTATGGGAGACACTCTTGTGAATCCAGTTGGCTTGTGACGTACTGTATTTTATGTTTACCATTCGTTGACATTAGCATACATCTCCCAAAATATAGACACTCCTCCACGGTATGTGATTGTTGGCAGGCACCCGAGGATTCGATTAGCCATGGTTTGTGAAATATGGATGGGAGGAGTGTCAAACTTTTAATACCTTTGTTTAATAAAATAAAATCTCTAGCACATGAGTGATCCCTGCTTCCCTCTGCGAAGGGCCTTTCTTTTACTTCTATGTTGAGTCTCCATCTTCTAACTTTATGCACAGTTAAGAGACCATTCTGAATTCTATGTGCATTTGTCCCATAAACATCAATAATTACTTCATAATTTTATATTATTTGTCCTTAGGTTATTTTTTCTAGTCTTCCTCATGAACTTTGAAGGTGTCCTGGCATTTATGTTTTGCCCCACTCTCAAGGACTAGCGAAATATCACTTTGCCATGCTTTCTCTATACCTGAAACAAACATCTACCTTTATTTGCATTATTATTCATGATCCTTTATTTGAGTTACTCTTCGTGATGCAAAGTCTTTGCTGTGATTTATTATTAAAGTTCTATTTATCATGTTTGTGTTTTAAGTTCTATGATCTTAGCGTGCATATGCTTTTACATTAGATTGATCAAGTTTATGTTAGTAGCATGTCACCTCAGAAATTATTGTTTTATCGTTTACCTACTCGAGGACGAGTAGGAACTAAGCTTGGGGATGCTTGATACGTATCCAACATATCTATAATTTATGATGCTCCATGATCATATTTTTCCAATTGCTACTTGTTTTCTCCCTTATTTATAGCATTTTTATACGTTTTCCGGGACTAACCTATTAACAAGATGCCAAGTGGTAGTTCCCTGTTTTCTGTAGTTTTTGGTTTCAGAAAAATTGTTCTGGAAACATTCTCGAAATTGGACCCCACAAAGCCCGAAGTGCCTATTTTCCCCGGAAACATCCAGAACACCGAAGAAGAGTCGAAGACAGGCACCAGGGGGGCCACACCATAGGGTGGCGCGGGTCCCCCTGGCCGCGCCAGCTATGGGTGTGGGGCCCCTGGAGCTCCACCGCCTTTTCCCTTTCTCCTATTTAATCCCCCCGGATGGAAAACCCTAAACACATGGTCAAAAATCCCCAAAAAGTTCCGCAGCCGCCGTCACCATCAACCCTAGATCAGGGGGGTTCTGAAGCTGTTTATGGCACCCTGCCGGAGAGGAGATCATCACCGGAGGGTTCTACATCACCATGCCTTCCTCCGGAGTGATGCGTGAGTAGTTCATCCTTGGACTACGGGTTCGTAGCTGTAGCTAGATGTTGTCTTCTCCTCATATGCCTACATGTTTAGATCTCGTGAGCTGCCTATCATGATCGAGATTGATCTTATGTAATTCTATATGTTGTATTTGCTGGGATCCGATGAATATTGACCTTATGCCAAGTTGATTATAGCCTTTATTTGCATATGCTATTTGTGATCTTGCATGCTTTCTGTTGCTAGTGGTTGCTCTGGCCAAGTAGTTGCTAGTGACTCCAAGAGGGAGTATTCATGCTCGATAGTGGGTTCATGCCTCCTCACCATCTTGCTCGAGTGACAGAAACGTGAAGGGGGAGGATGTGTTGTTGTCATTAGGGAGAAAACAACGGTGAGAGTGCCCGCGTGCATAATTATTGCTTACATTACACATTTTGTTTAATGCAATTATCCGTTGCTTGCAACTTAATACCTAACGGGGTTCGGATGATAACCTGAGGGTGGATTATTAGTCATAGATGTAGATGGATTTCGGTCTATGAATATTGTTGTAATGCTCGCACTAAATATCATAGTAATCATCATGTCATATTGTGCACTACGGTGCAACCTCTATTTGTCAATTCCCCAGCTGTAATTTGTTCACCCAGCATGCTATATTTTATGGAGAGACACCACTAGTGAACCTATGAACCCCGGTCCATTTTCCACACTGTTAAACAAACCACAACTATTTATTTCTTTCTTTACTTACTGCAAGCATACATCATTTTCCACACTATACGTCTAATCTTTGTTTTCAACAAGACCAATGAGATTGACAACCTCACTGTACCGTTGGGAAAAAGTATTTTGGTTGTGTTGTGTGCAGGTTCCACGTTGTTGCTGACACCGGAAAAGCGCCAGCACCACCGTCAGTGGCATCAACCTTCCTGAGATCCTCTTCCTCCTACTGGATTGATAACCTTTGTTCTTAACCGAGGGAAATTCTTGCCGCTTACTCATCACACCCTCCTCTTGGGGTTTCCAACGTGCCATCCATAGCAGTCAGCTCCCCGGCAACGGCGCTGGAAAGTAGTCTTGATAACTCACAAGTATAGGGGATCGCAACAGTCTTCGAGGGAAGTAAAACCCAAATTTATTGATTAGACACAAGGGGAGCCAAAGAATATTTGTGAGCCTTAACAAGTGAGTTGTCAATTCACCTGCACCTAAAAGTGGACTTGTTCGCAGTGGTTTATCAGTAGTAATAGTTTTATAGTAGCAGCAGTAGTGAAATAATAGCAGCAGTGAAATGAAAACAGCAACAGTAGTGTTTGAAGTAAACAGCGGGATTAAATACTGTAGGCATAGGGACGGATTTACAGGCGTTGCATGGATAAGATAGTTCATATAATATTCAATACATGGGCAATGCAGATAAATAAGATAAAGCATCCAAGCACTAAGTAACCATAGGCATGTGTTCCGTAAATAGTCGTACGTGCTCGCAATGAGAACTTGCACAACATCTTTTGTCCTACGAGCCCGTTTTCAGCGGGGCCTCAAGGGAACTACTGGTAATTAAGGTGTTCCTTTTAATAGAACACCGGAGCAAAGCATTAACACTCCGTGAACACATGTGATCTCACATCACAGCCATCCCCTCCGGTTGTTCCAATTTCTGTCACTTCGGGGCCTCGGGTTCCGGACAACGATATGTGTAAACAACTTGCAGTTATGATCAAGAAACAATAATTATCATCATGATTCAATAACATGTTCAGATATGAGATCATGGCACTCGGGCCCAAAGTGACAAGCATTAAGCATAACAATTTGCAACAATGTCAATATCACTAATAGAGGATACTAGGCACTATGCCCTAAGAATCACGACATTATTACATGAACAATCTCATCCAATCCCTACCATCCCCTTCAGCCTACAACAGGGGAATTACTCACACATGGATGGGGAAACATGGATGGTCGATGGAGATGCGTTGGTGATGACGATGGCGATGATCTCCTCCAATTCCACGTCCCGGCAGGGTGCCAGAACGGAGATTCTGAACCCCGAAAAAGGATTTGCGATGGCGGCGGAGCTACATACTTCTTTCTGGAAAACGATCGACCCCCCTCGGGTTTTTAGGTTTCGGGGCATATGTAGTCGAAAGGGGAGTCTGAGGGGGTGCCCGAGGTGGGCTCACCATGCCCAGGCACGGGCCCACCTTGGTTGCGCCTGGGGGTGGTGAGGGCACCCCCTTGCCCCTTTCCGACTCATCTTCTGGCTCTGGGAGTCTTCGGGTAAAATATGGACTTTCCCTTCGTTTCCGAGTATTTTCCTAAAAGTTCGTTTTCTGCGCAAAAACGAGACACCAATGTAATTATGCTGAAAACAGCGTTAGTCTGTGTTAGTTGCATTCAAAACACACAAGTTTAGAGGGAAAACATCAGCAAAGTGTTCGGAAAAGTAGATACGTTTTTGACATATCAGTGTGCCCTGCCATCTCAGCTGCTTCACCTTCTGAAGTTACTCCTTCCTCCTACTGGTCGATTCAACCTTGGTTTCTTTTCTGAAGGAAATTTGCTGCTACACTCTTCATACCTTCCTCTTGGGGTCTCCCAACAAACGTGTGTCTACACGCATCAAGCATATTTTCTGGCCGTTGCCGGGGATATCAAAGTCATCAAGAAGCAACCACTCCCTCGTCAACAACTATTTTCTGGCGCTGTTGCCGGGGGGGAAGAGAATTTCTGCAAGGGGAGCCTCTCACTTCCAATCTCTTTACTTTTTTTTTGTTTTACTTAGTTTATTTTATTTTGTCTTGTTTGCTTCTTTTTATCAAAATCACAAAAATATTAGTTCTTATACTAGCTGTAGTTTTATTCCTGTTTTTAGTCTTATTAAAATGACTACTCGTGAGAACACTAAGTTGTGTGACTTTACTAGCACCAAAAACAATGATTTCATTAGCACACCTATTGATCCACCTGCTCCTACTGCTGATTTTTATGAGATAAAACCTGCCCTGTTAAACCTTGTTATGAAAGAGCAATTTTCTGGTGTTAGTACTGATGATGCTGCTTCCCAACTTAATAATTTTGTTGAACTATGTGAGATGCAAAAATATAAAGATGTTGATGGGGATATTATTAAACTGAAATTGTTTCCTTTATCTTTGAGGGGAAGAGCTAAAGAATGGTTGCTGTCTTTTCCTAGAAATAGTATTGATTCTTGGACTAAGTGTAAAGATTCTTTCATTGGAAAATATTATCCTCCTGCTAAGATTATATCTTTAAGAAGTATCATCATGAATTTTAAGCAACTTGATAATGAGCATGTTGCTAAATCTTGGTAAAGAATGAAATCTTTAGTAAAGAATTGTCACACTCATGGACTGACTACTTGCATGATCATCCAAACCTTTTATGCAGGTCTAAATTTTCTTCAAGAAACCTTTTGAATTCAACTGCTGGAGGAACCTTTATGTCCATGACCTTGGGGTTAGCAACAAAGCTTCTTGATGATATGATGGTAAATTATTCTGAGTGGCACACCGAGAGAGCTACAACTGGTAAGAAGGTAAATTCTGTTGAAGAAACCTCCTCTTTGAATGAAAGACTTGATGCTATCTTGTCTATGCTTGTGAATGGCCATGCTCCTATTGATCCAAATAATGTTCCTTTGGCCTCTTTGGTTGCTCAAGAATAGCATGTTGATGTGAACTTCATTAAAAATAATAATCTCAACACCAATGCTTATAGAAATAATTTTGGTAGCAACAATTATAGTCCATATCCTCCTAATAATAGAAATGCTCATGGTAATTCTTATGGTAACTCCTATAACAGCAACAAAAGTGTACCCTCTGATCTTGGGAACATGCTTATGAATTTTATTAGTACACAAACTGCTTTTAATAAATCCGTTGAGGAAAAATTTGGTAAAATTGATGTTCTTGCTTCTAAAGTTGATAGCCTTGCTCTTGATATTGATTTTCTTAAACTAAAGGTTATGCCTCATGATGTTAAAGAAAGTAAAACTTTGAATTCTATCCAAGATCGAATTGATGACAATGTTAGAATATTTGCATGCTAAATGGGAAAGAGAAGATGAAATAGCTAGAAAGAATAATATAGCTAATGTTTGCACCATTACCACCACTAGTAAAACCGAAACTTATCATGCTAGAAAACCTTCTACTATTAATGGTAAAGTAATTGGTGTTGGAAACACTCCCACTTCTTCTAGTAAAAATGCAAAACTTCCTGAAACCGCTAAAAATGTTCCTGATAAAAGTGCTGAAATTTTTAGAAACATGGGAGATAATAGTCCCATTATATTTGATAAAAATGATCTTGACTTTGATGATTGCAACATAACTAAAGTGATAAAGTTCTTACAAAATCTTTCTAGTTGTCCTAATGCTAGTGCTATGAATATGGCTTTCACAAAACATATTACAAATGCTCTCATGCAAATTAGAGAGGGTGAATTAAGATGTGAGGCCTCTATCCCTAGGAAGCTAGATGATGGTTGGGAACCTATTATTAAAATGAAAGTGAATGATTTTGATTGCAATTCTCTATGTTATCTTGGTGCTAGTATCTCTGTTATGCCCAAAAAAACTCTATGATATTCTTGATTTACCACCATTGGAACCTTGTTATTTGGATATTCGTCTTATTGATAATGCTAGAAAGAAACCTTTGGGGAGAGTTGATGATTTTATTATCATGGTTAATAATACTCTTGTCCCTGTTGATTTTCTTGTCTTGAATATTTAATGCAATGCTTCTTGTCCAATTATTTTGGGAAGACCTTTTCTTAGAACTGTTGGTTCTGTTATTGATATGAAAGAGGGGAATATTAAATTTCAGTTCCCACTCAAGAAAGGTATGGAACACTTTCCTAGAAAGAGAATGAAGTTGCCTTTTGATTCCGTTATTCGAACAAGTTACAATTTGGATGCTTCTTCATTTGAAAATACTTGATTCCACTTTTTTGGGCCTGGCTAAAAGGCGTTAAAGAAAAGCACTTCTTAGGAGATAACCCATGGTTTTATGTTTGCTTTGTTTTTCTCTATTTTCTTTGATTCAAGGGGTGTTATACTTCTGTATAAACTCCTTCGTATCTTTGTTTTCATGTTTTAGTAGTGACAAGTAAGGTTTTTGACGAGAGTTGGAGTTGGTTTTCGGATTTTTACGCAGGAAACAGATTTCTACTCTCCATCGTAAATAATCGTATAAAATCCTGGAAGATCATAATGATCTGAAATGTTTTTTGCTTATTCCTCAAATAATTCCTAAATTTTTTGTTCTTTAAGTTTTTCGATCTGAGCAACATAAGTACTCCGAAAAAATTCGTCTTTACAGACAGTTCTAGTTTTGACAGATTCTGCCATTTTTGTTGCATTTGCTCTTTTGCGATGTCAAGGTGGATTTCTTTGCTTCACGAAACATCAGTGGATGTAGCTAATGTTTAAAAGTATCAATAGAACTTTTTCCATACATAACCAATGGATTTTTATTTGTTGCACTAACCCTCTAATGCGAATTACTTTTTGAGTGTGGTGTAAAGGAAGTTTTCAAGGGTCAAGAGAAGAGGTGATATATGTGATCAAGAAGAGTGCAAGGTCAAAGCTTGGGGATGCCCCCATGGTTCATCCAAGCATATTTTTATAATACTCAAGCATCTAAGCTTGGGGATACCCAAGGCATCCCTTTCTTCATCAACTATCTATCAGGTCACTTCTAGTGAAACTATATTTTTATTCGATCACATCATATGAAGTTTACTTGGAGCGTCTGTTTGTTTTTATTTGTTTTATTTTGGTTTAATTTGTTTTCTTTTGTTTTCCTTGCTGCAATAATATAGTTGGATCCTAGAATTCTTTGTTTGGGAGAGAGACACTCTCTGCTTTTTCATTTGAATATTTGCTATGCTAGTATTCTTAGTTTTTCTTCTAGATGCTGCAATAAATCCCTGTTTAGCTCTTGTTTTCATTGCATCTCTTATTCAGAGTTGTTAGTTTTAGTAGAGTTTTGTGAGTCCTATAATATTTTCTTGCTGTAGAATTTAGAGAGTTTTTGTTAAAGCATGTTTTGTATGGTGCTTGTTGGGAAAAGAAACTACTGCTTGAAGTAGAATTTTTAACGGTGCAAGTAGAAGCTTGTATAGACTGTGGCTAGAATTTTTTTATATCATGCTAGATGTTATTTTATTTTTAGAGGCTTGTGGTTATTGAGTAGCATGATTAGCCTCAAATAGCTGAGAGTGTTTAATGTGCCATTGAAAGAATCATGAGTTGTTCTTGTCACATCGAAGCATAAATTTGTGGTATTCTCCTTTGGATGTTTTACTTGGTTGACTTGGAGCATGCTCACACCATGTTTTGACTATAAACCAGTCACGAATAGCCTCTATGATTATTTAGTTTTTGAACTTGTGGTACCACTTATGCTTTGATTAATGATGTTTATGTCGCTATGCATGATTATGGCTCTTATACACTCTTGATTTGTCGCTCCCAGTCTTTTGCTAGCCTCCACCTGTACTGAGTATGAGATCTACTCGTGCATCCAACTCCCTAAAACCAAAGTTTTCCCATTGTGTCCACCATACCTACCTACATGTGGTATTTAACCACCACTCCAAACTAAATTTCTCATGTGTTACCTTTAAAACTTTCAAAATTACTCATGTTTTGTGCTCCTGTTTTAGCTCATGAGGATGTAAATAGAGAATCTTTATCTCACTTGTTTATTGGACTTTCACACCCTGGACTAGTGGCTTCATACGCTTATCCAATGATAGAAGAGCTGGCAGCGGGGTGCCCAGCCCCAAATTAATAACACAAATTCTCTTCACTATTTTTGCCCCTGATTTATCAGTCAAAGCATAATTGTGTAAACAAAAGAGAAAGGGGGATGACCTTCTACCCAGATGCCTTCTTCTATGGGAGCCGCTCTTGTGAAGTCTAGTTGGCTTGTGAAGTACTATATTTTCTGTTTACCATTCATTGACATAAGCATACACCTCTCTTGAAATATAGACACTCCTCCATGGTATGTGATTGTTGGTAGGCACCCGAGGATTCGGTTAGCAATGGTTTGTGAAAGATGGTTGGGAGGAGTGTCAAGTTTTTATACCTCTGTTTAATAAAATAAAAGCTCTAGCACATGAGTGATCCATGCTTCCCTCTGCGAAGGGACTTTGTTTTACTTTTATGTTGAGTCTCCATCTTCTAACTTTATGCACAGTTGAGAGAGAACTTTTGCCATTATGAGTTTTATGTGCATTTGTCCTAGAAACATTATTAATTGATTCATGATGTGATAGATGTGATATTGCTTGTTCTCTAACTATTTGTTCTAGTCTTCCTCAGGAACTTTGAAGGTGTCCTGGCATTTATGTTTTTCCCCACTCTTAAGGACTAGCGAAATATCACTTTGACATGCTTTCTCTATACTTGAAACAAACATATATCTTTGTTTGCATTGTTATTCATGATCTTTTATTTGAGTTGCTTCTCATGATGAAAAATGATTGCTATGCTTTATTATTAAAGTTTTATTTATCATGTTTGTGTTGAAGTTCTATGATCTCGGCTTACTTATTCTTTTACATTATTGTTGATCAAGTTTATGTTGGTAGCATGTCACCTCAGAAATTATTTGTTTTGTCGTTTACCTACTCGAGGACGAGTAGGAACTAAGCTTGGGGATGTTGATACGTCATAAACGTATTCTTAATTTCCGATGTTCCATGTTGTTTTCTTATTGTTTCCCACATGTTTGCTATACACTTTATGTCATTTTTATCGATTTTCCGGACTAACCTATTGACAAGATGCCACAGAGCCAGTTCCCTATTTTCTGTTGTTTTTAGTTTTAGAAAAGTTGTTCTGGGAATATTCTCGGAATTGGAAAATTCGAAGCCCGGAAGTCTTAGAAATCCCGGAGATTCCACGGAGTCCTGAAGAGACCCAGAGGGGGGCCACACCATTGGGTGGTGCCCCCCTTGGCCACGCCAGGCGGTGGTGGGGGGCCCCTGAGCCTCCACCGCCTCTGCCCTTTCGCCTATTTATTCCCCCCGAGGAGTAAACCCTAAAGAGATACCACTTTTACCTGAGAAACACCCGAGGCCGCCGTCACCGTCATCCCGAGATCGGGATGGTTCTGGAGCTCTCCCCGGCACCCTGTCGGAGGGGGAAATCATCACCGGAGGGGTCTATACCACCATGCCCTCCTCCGAAGTGATGCGTGCGTAGTTCATCCCTGTACTACGGGTCCATAGCAGTAGCTAGATGGTTGTATTCTCCACTTTGTGCCTCGTGTTTAGATCTTTGATCTGCCTAACATGATCAAGATCATCTCTATGTAATGCTACATGTTGTGTTTGCTGGGATCTGATGAATGTTGATTGCTATGTCTTCTGATTATCAATCTATCATGTTATCTTCATGCATATGTTATTTATGATCTTGCATGCTCTCCGTTGTTAGTAGATGCTCTGGCCAAGTATATGCTAGTAACTCCAAGAGGGAGTATTTATGCTCGATAGTGGGTTCATGCCTCCTTTTCATCTGTGCTCGAGTGACAGAAAGGTGACGGATGGAGGATGTGATGTTGCCATTAGGGAGAAAACAACAATGCTTTGTCTAAGTGTAACATCCCAGTGTTTGGGAGGTTATAAGGATCTAAATATAATATGTGCATTTGCAAAGCATGCATCTAAAAGTACGGGAAATTTTGGCGCGAAAGTTTAAACGAATCAAAGTGACCAAAGTTTCACTTGACATGATGAAATAGGTCTAGTTCATCTAGTCAAGAGTACATTTGGAGTGATCTTTATAACATAGCATCTCTACAAACCAAATCATCTGGTTACACCAACCATAATTGGTTGTGACCAACACAAACTCTGAACAAACTAAATCACAAGTGTTTAAGTGACTTGAGATAATTCAGTAGGTATCTACAATCCAAAGAGGGGTGAGTACCCTAATCACACAACTGATAATCATACTTTCCCCCAATGAGTAATACAGAATGGAAACATCTCATCAATAGAAATGTTATCTCCTGTAAAACAACAACTCTCTAAGTTATCAACTATTCACACAACACCTTTATAAATCATCTTACAACTATTAAGTGCATCTTCCTAAGCAAATAACAAAGATGCAATAGAACACAAATGATACAAACAAGTATTAACTTAAACCCCACAATTTGGAAATGACATAATAATTGTATTAACATATTTATCGAATATGTACATATCTCATCAACCATAAAAGAAGTATCTTAAAGAAGAAATAAATCTCCTTAAACTACTGCTAAACCTTGATCATTACATATGATACTCCCAAATCTCTATAAATGCATTGTGAATGACAAAGGTAATAAAGAGAAGAATATAATGCAACAACTATGACCTAAAACATTAAACCCCAATAACCTTCACATGCTCATTGTTTTAACCATCTTATACAAGTGAGCATATGAAATATCAACACATCAATGAACCAATTGATCAACTTACTATTAAGTCATCATTCCATAAGCATTCCACATCTCTATCCAAATCAACATTCAACAAATAAAGTATCTCTGGAGACAAGAAATAAATAACAACAAGTTATAAGCTCTGTGAGATGAAGTAAATTGGAAACTAAGTAAACCAATTATGTATGTCATAAGAACATATCTTATGGGAACAGAATAACAAGTATATTGAAGAAAAATAAAAGCTTAAATAAGTATTAATCAAGATCTTTCTACTTTATCTAGATTATATTGTTTTTCAATCTTCTCTCAATCATTCTGCAAGAGAAGAAACCCACAAGAAAGAAAGAATTACCACAGGAAGATCTTCAAGAAGATTATTTAGAGTGTTCTAGAAGTGATATTCCAACCCATCATAAGAGTACTTGGAAACTCTTATATCTTGATCTGATCTATTTAACTCTCTTGAAATAGTGTGATATTCCAATGTTAGTGTTATATAGAAGTAGTTTGATAACAAGACTAGCTACCTTGTTAACATATCACTTTTGTATACTCAAACAATTGAGTGTCATACACAAACAAACAGAAGATTGAATAACTTGGTATATCTCATCCTATTGCGTATGAGTAGTAATTTGGAGGCAAGACTAGCTACCTTGTTTACAAATTCTTCTTATATGCATAAGTGCAATTTGATGTCATAAAACAAACTTATATTCTTTTATAATCATCTAAGTACAATCTTTGCTTGGAGTAATTGGTTGCCTTCACCACAAGGGTGAGATAATTGAAGATGGAATCCTAGAGATGATCTTACTTGCAAGTGACAAAGGTAGTAACAGAAAACAAGTGGAAATTAGAGACATGCATACTGGAGGCAACAAAAGTTAACAAGGAGCACCACTGCCTCAGTAATGAAGAATAAGAAGTATCCAGTGAATCATTATGTATTATTAGAGAACCTATAATCTCTATTCCTTGTCAAGCTCATCAGTGACAAGGATACATGATAATTTCTTTAATGGAAACATTTATCAAGTAATAAGTAATAACCATCCATTGCATTCCTAAGACTTGTGTTATGTTGAGGTAGATGGTAACAAGTCCAACTTGTTTTCCAGATCATTCTCATCTATAATACAAATGGATAATAAAAAGAATTCATCCATACACCCACATGTAAATGTTTACATGTTCTGAAAACAACATGGAATAGTATCCATACTTGTAAACAAGGTTGGGAAACAAACATATAGTCTCTTGATATTGGAAATCAATGTGAGCCTAAGCCACTCATGTTTTCCACTTGAGCAAGTACCTAAAATAACAAACATGATATACACACACTTAATTAAAATGTCAACCAAAATTGCTAAGAGTTGGAACTATGAGAATAACAAAGTATCATACAAGAAAACCAATTCTTTCACCAATTAAAATCATCTGGTATGGCTTGGAGTGATACTCCATAGTTGGTGAATTTTCCATAATACATGAAAACACTACTCAGTAGTGTTACCAAATTATTTTCTAAAAGGAATTGTATCCAAAGTTGTTCAGTTTAAACACATCACTTTGGTAACAACATGTTTGTTGAGTGTGTTCTTGTTATTGCATGTTTTGAAGAATTCTAAATCCATTTGATATGCAAATTGATGAAATAATAATAAAGCACCTAAAATTGAACACCCTAAGTGAAACTTGAAATCTTGCTCAAAATTGAAAAGGAAAAACATGGTGAGGTTGGAAATTTAATAAGGTTTCCAAAAATGATTTGTGTTGATTTTTCTATTTACAAATAGGCCTCGAAACAGGGGTGTCTTCTTAGTTTTAAGGACAGAAGGACTAAGTTGTATATAGCTGAAACTTTAGGGGGTCACTGAAAACTGCCTTTATGTTTTCCTTTCTTCTTCCTCCGCCAGAAGGTAGAGGAGAGGGCGTGCGTATCGTGATGCTGCCGTCGCCGTGCCACCTCCTCTCTGCCTAATAGCTGTGGAGGATAAGACCTCCAGGACGATTTCGTAGCCTTCTTCTTCTCTCCCTCTCGCTCACTCTCTCTCTGGATCACTCTGAACCAAAACCAAACCTAACCCTAGCCCGTACGGCCGCCGCCGCGCGCCGTCGACTCCGCCGACCACTCCGAGACGAAAAGAGGCCACCTCTGGTGCGCCATGACCTCCTCTATCCCTCCACCAACCCTCGTTTGCTGGGAAGGCCGGGAGCCAGGGAATTTGGCCATTCCCTTTGCTCTCTGCTCCGGGCGCCGTGGAAGCGCGCCGTCGCTGCGGAGCTCGCCGTGACCAATCATCGACACCAGCACCTTCCTGGTGAGCCACCGCACCTTGTGGTGCTTTTGCTTTGGATTTTCATCTACGAAATCACCGGATCGCCGGAGGCTGTGCCTCACCTCCGCGCCGTTGCTCGTCGCCGGCAGCTCCGGTGACCAAATGGTCCCGGACGTCGCTTCCCAGAACCGCTGTGAGCTGTTCTCGCACCTCACAGTGTTAATTCAACGAATCAATCATCCAATCCCTCGATTTGGAACCAACAGGGAGAATCGGGTTCATCTGATGTCACCTATGACGTCAGCATGACGTCATAAGTAGCTTCCATTTTCTTTTCCTTTTATTTAATTAAATTTAAACCTGACAGGTGGACCCCACCTGTCAATTTAAAAACAGAAAAAGCATTAAACTTATATACTCAATAACTTTAATTCCATAAATGAGAAAATATAAATTATACACCAAATTAATCAGAAAAATATAATCTATTTGTTTATCAACTTTTCAAACATGTTTGATAAAATTTAAAATTAAACATTTTCTGTATTAAATTAAATCATTTAAAATTGAGAAAAATAATAAATAATTCATAAAATCAGAAAAATACAAGTTATATGCCAAATTGCTCAAAATAACAAATGCAATTCAACTATGGTGTTTTCAAGGTCATTTGACCAAGTTTTCATGTGTGCAATATTTTGCCTAGTCATTTAATTCATTTAAAATTAATAAATTAATAACTTATTGAAATATTTTCAGAAAGCATCAAATATTATACCAAATTAAAGAGAAAAACATTGTCAACTCAAATATGTCAAACACAAAACATTTTGTTTAACTTATAACTTGTTTCTAAACATATACTGGAATTCTATTATATTTCATTATGACAAGAAATAACTGCCACAATATTATTTTCTTTATTAATAAAGCTCTCATGTTTTCACACGTACTAAAACCTACCATCACAAGTCATTAGCAAGTATTGTGATGATAGAGTTAGTTGTACTAGATCATAGTTTTCCATTCAACTCTTTGTCACAATCTCTACACTTTAAAATATAAAATAAAATGTATCTGTTATCTTTTTTATAGCTGTTTTCCATGTGTTGTTGTTTTGTTATCTAACCAAGTAATCAACACTTCTACCTAAACATGATAACAATTGTTTGCTAAGTAAAAGTGAAACACGTGCAAGTCTAAAAGAAGTAATAACCACATCACCACAAGTAATGAAACATTTCACCTAAAACCAGTGTGAATAAGTTATAGTATTAAACGTGGCTTACAATTGTAAGCTGGGGTGTTTTCCAGGGTAATTCACGATGCATCTCATTACTATGCATGTACCATCTTGCCATTGTTTTCTGTAGTCCTTACCGGGACTACTTTGCTATCTTTCAGATGTCGGGATTTCTCTACGCGACCCTCGAACCCCGAAGACCTGGATTGTTATTGTTATTTCAATCTCAGGCAAGTTCATCACTTGCTCATATCCTTTGCAGTATTTAATAACGAACTATTTGCAAAAACCCTATCGTATTATCACCTACTCTCAAAAGAATGCATGATCCTATTTTTATAATAATATGACTAATTGAATGAATACCCGAGCGGTAGTGTTCTGTTTGGTGGGCGGATGGGACCATGGTAAGATGAATAGGTCAAAGGAAGGTTCCATCTGCATGGGAAAGTATTACCTAGGAACTAATCACAAATGCCGTCAGAACTGGGTGCGCCGTAAATACCGCGTTAACCATGGGTCTTCTATGGGGGGAGTAAGTCAGCTGTGATCTTCTCTCGTTCGCATGTCAACGGGCTGCCAGAGACGTACGCTGTAGGTCTTGCGAGACTATATGCACATGGGTGGGAGCCCTTCATTCCCGCGGACTCTGGGTTCTATGATGGTCTGCCAAGGGCGCCTAGATATCCATCATGAGGGGTGGAATCAGGGGTTCAACCTGCTGGCAGAAATGGGTGGGCATGTGTTGTGCGGAGAAGCACGGTTTGGCTTGGACCAACAACCGGGCCCCACACCTGAGTGGGAGTGGACAGGAATGTACACCTGGTTGTGCAACATGGTCTTGGTCGTCCATGGGTAAAGTAACGCACATCTGCAGAGTGTAAAAGGATGTGGCATGTTACCCCCTATTTCGGGAAGGAACTGCGAACGCTACAGGAAAGGCAACTCCATGAAGATCTAGTCCTGTGATGATCTGGCGGGCATAGTTTTCAGAATTAAAAGAAACCGCTTGAAGAAAGTTTTACAAAACCTTGCATTAGCTTATGACTCTTTCGAGTCTAAAGCTGGAGTTAGTTCATCAAACTACCCACCATATATCATGAACTTGTTGAGTAACGCTCGTTACTCATTCATTCCCGTTTGACCCCTGCTTAGAGTCGAAGCCTATGGAAGTCGTCATCGTGAAGCCATCAATACCTCATGAAGCTAGGTGGAGTCATACAGACGGTGTAGCATCGTCATCAACAACACTGGTGGAGGAGAAGCTATAAAGGTGTAGATGGAGTCCATTCATGGATTCAGTTGCGTCAAAGCCATAGATTAGGGCTAACATCAGCCGTAGTAGATTAGGTTCTGAGCTAGAATAATTCTCCAGCTTGGAACTTCGGATTGCTTCTTCTGGTGTTTCATTTGCAGGAGATCTTCTTGATTCATCAAAGAGATTCTCAAGATTTTGTAATGAAGTTTGTATTCTATAGCTTTGCTTAGACCCGCTGTGTTTCTGTTGTACCACTCTGAGAGATGTAATATTCACAGATAAGTCCTCCTGTGAGTATTATGTCACCGACTTGCGCACTACACATGCAGTGGTGTGCTGGGTCACGACACTAAGGATGATGTTATTGTTTACATTACACACTTTGCTTACTGCGATTATCTGTTGCTTGCAACTTAATACCCAATGTTTGTTCGGATGATATTCGAAGGGTGGATTTTTAGTCATAGATGTAGTTGGATAACGGTCTATGTATCTTGTTGTAATGCCTGCATGAATACCATAGTAATCTTTACGTCTTGCATATGCACTACGGTGTAGCCTTCATTTCTGTCAATTGCCTAGCTGTAATTTGTTCACCACACATGTTATTTATCTTTCTCGGAGAGACACCACTAGTGAACTGTGGACCCCGGTCCTTTTTCATCATACTGATAAACACCTACTGCTTTCATACTTCTCTCATACTGTTTTCCACACCATACATTTAACCTCTTTCTGTTCAGCAAAACCAGTGAGATTGACAACCTCACTTCTTCGTTGGGGGCAAAGTGATTTGATTGTGTTGTGTAGGTTCCACGTTGCTTCTGAACCGGTAGTGCGCCCTGCCATCTCAGCTGCTTCACCTTCTGAAGTTACTCCTTCCTCCTACTGGTCGATTCAACCATGGTTTCTTTTCCGAGGGAAACTTGCTGTTGCACTCTTCATACCTTCTTCTTGGGGTCTCCCAACTAAAAACCAAACAAACTGAAAACAAAAATGAAATACGCTCCAAGTAAAGCACATAAGATGTGACTGAATAAAAATATAGTTTCACTAGAAGTGACCTGATAAATTGTTGATGAAGAAGGGGATGTCTTGGGCATCCCCAAGCTTAGATGCTTGAGTCTTCTTGGAATTTACTGGGATGTACCACCGGGGAATCCCAAGCTTAGGCTTTTCACTCTTCTTGATCACATCATATCATCCTCTTCTCTTGACCCTTGAAAACTTCCTTCACACCAAACTTCTCACAATCTTCATTAGCAACGTTAGTGCAAATCGAAATAATAAATTCACATGGTTCAGTTTCAACACAAGCCTAACACTCATAAACACATTAGCTACTGTCACAACTTATTTAAGAACTCTTTTTCTCAAAAGAACACCAAAAGAAAGAGATTAAGAGGCAAATGCAATTATTAGCAGAAATCTGTCAAAACAGAACATTAGGTAAAGATGATTTTTTCGAAAATCCTATGTTGCTCAAATCAAAAAGTGGTCAACTAATAAAAGTTGCGTATGTATCCCAGGATGACGCACAAAAAAACTCAGGTCATTTTGAATTTTCTGTGATTTTATACGATTTTAACAGTGGATAACAGAAATTTGTTTCCTGCGCAGAAATCCGAAATATAGTCTCAACTTTCCACTAGAGGCTTTATTTGGCTCAACAAAGACACGAAAGAAAATATACAGAGGGGTTTCTAAGGAAATAGACAACACCCAGGTGCAAAGAAAACAAAAATAAACGACGGAAAATGGGTTGAAAACGGAGAAATAAAACGGGTTGTCTCCCGGAAGCGCTTTTCTTTTATTGCCTTTCAGCTAGGCACAATGATTTTGAAAAGATGCTCACATAAGAATAAGAGTTGAAGCTTAATAAGAGAGCATCAAGAAGCAAATATAAAAAAACATTTAAGTCTAACCCACTTCCTATGAAAAATAATCTTGTAGAAAAACAAGTCAACAAAGCACAAAGTGACTAGCATAGGAAGACAAAATAAGTGCAACTTCAAAATTTTCAACATAAAGAGGAGAAACTTAATGTTGTTGAGATGCATAAAAACATGTTTCCCTCTCTCATAATAACCTTTAGTAGAAGCATGAATAAAATTAACATTATATCTATCACATTAAACATTCTTATCATGAGCCACATGCATAAAAGAATTAATACTCTCCACATAAGCATAGTCATTCTTATTAATAACAATGGGAGTAGGATGATCATAAAGAACTCGAACATGATAGACAAGTTGCATATTAAAGAGATGGTTTTGGGTAATCCCACCATAATTATGGCAAGTTTCATGAGGATGATTGTAATTATAGCCTATGTTATAACTTTCTTTATAATAATTATCAAAGACTGGAGGCATATTATTGAAATCATAATTAATTTTCTCCTCAATAGTAGGTGGACTAAAAATGTCATATTCATCATTGAAATCATCATATATTGGAGGCATAGTATCATCACAAGCAATAAAATAGTTTTCTTCCAAAAGGCATTCATTTGTAAACACATCATCATTTTTACTAGGAGGAGATGTATCAAGCATATAATAATTAATAACAAAGGGATTTTCAAACACATCATCCACAAGTTTAGAGCTTTCTATATTATCATTGGAAGGAGCATGGATAGTACTAATAGTATACTAATTATTAATATCACCGTTTTCAGAATTGGTACCAAACAGATTTTCAATATCAAAAGTAGTGTGTTTCTCCCAATCATGATCACTTCCATAAATAACATGCATAGGAAAATCATCGAGTTCAGACTCATCAGCAAAATCTAGAATATGAGCAACATGCTTAGGGAGAGATACCGTTACCTCTCTCCTTTTACTCCTCTTTTTCTTCTTCTTCTTCCCCTCTTTAGGAGGGAGAGGCTTAAAAGGAAGCTTCTCCACATACCCTGGTTTACTGTCAGAAACAATAGAAAGAACTTTGGAGGATTCCTCCTCCTCATTAATAAGAACAAAACTCATATTAGTCCTGTCATATTTTGGTAAAGTGTCCTCTTTTAGAATATTTTATATGTAAGTATTTTCATGGCAATTTTCAACACAATAAATATGGCATTCATGCAAGACACTATTCATATCAAAAGCACTCATATCAATCAAAGAAGTTTTCTTAATAACTCTTCACACCCCAAAAATAATGTAAGTTCATCATGCTCATTAGGGGTTATCATGTCATCACAATACAAACTTGCAGTACTCATAGGATTCGAAAGGCTACTATCATGGCTTGAGCATTGAAAATTAAAATGACCCACTTTACAACAAAGTTCACAAATAAAAGGATAGAGGGCACAAACTTTTTCACCAAGATCATTTAGATCCCTATCCCACATTCTAGTTTTTTAATTCGATGGATATAATATTCTTCTTCGATTTGATTCTTTTCACAAGGTCTAAGTGCTCCATAGAAATTAACATGCTTATAAGAAATAGTACTTTCAGAAGTTTGAGCGTGTTTATTGCAATCATCAATAACAATTTCATTTTTCATGCAAGTGTCTTTAAAAGGTTCATGATATATGTCCCCATTTTTAGGAATATTAATATAAGAAGCAAAGGATCTATACCAACCGACAGCTATTTGAGGATCAATACCATATTTAGCATTAAGCTCGTGAAAATCAGCAGTTTCAGCAAAAGTCTTAATGCAATCATACTCATAGTTTATACATATTCTTTACCTTTGTTGTTATTCCAATCTTCACTATTGATTCGAATTCTCTCAAGAAGATCCCACTTAGCTTCAACCTTCTTACTACAAAAAGAACCCTCTGAACAAGCATCTAGATAATCCTTCCAATGTCCTGAAAGCCTTGCATAAAAATTAGTAACAATTATTTCCTCAGGAAGCTCATGGTTAGGACACTTGAGTATTAATGTTTTCAATCTTCCCCAATCTTAGGCAATGCTTTCTCCATCATGAGGCCAAAAATTATAAATGTAATTCCTATCTAAATATAGTTCATGAGAAGGATAAAATTTAGAGTAAAAGAGAGATTCAAGTTCCTTCCACTCCAAATGATGAGGATCATCTAGTAGTTCATACCACTCACTTGCTTTGTCCTTAAGTGACAAAGGGAATAGCCTCCTCTTAACTTGGTCCGTTGAGATACTTGCACACTTGAATAACTCGCATAATTCATGCATAAAGTGTAAATGATCACTAGGATGGACAGTTCCATCTCCAAAATAACGGTTATCCATGAAAAGTTCAACAATTTTCTTGGGTATTTTAAAAGGAATGCTTTCAGTAGGAGGATTTAAAATATCACAAGCATCATTAGGTTTATCACATATGGGAGATAAAGTGTCATCAGAGCAAATTTTCTCCTCTAAAGCTGGAAAACTAAAAAGATCGTAAAAACTAGCTTCCCCAAGCTTAGACTTTTCCCTAGCATTAGGAATGATGGGGTGCAAAGAATTAATGCTAATAACATTTCTATCACTATTATGCAAACACACTTCCATAGGTTTTTAATTTTCTCTTCAAAACCATCATGTCCTAATTCAAGATAAATATTATAAAGTTATATCATATTTTTGTTGTTTTCCATTAAGACCACTAGTAAAAATAAAAACAAGAAGCGAGTAAAAATAAGCCTAACTAGTGAAAACAAGAAACAAAAAGATAAAATTGCAGAATCTAAAGGAAATAACTCCGAGCACTCACACCCGAGGATGTGAGTACCTTTTACCTTACCTCCCCGGCAACGAAGCCAGAAAAGAGTTTGATGTCTACGCATGCTTCTATTCTTGTAGACAGTGTTGGGCCTCCAAGTGCAGAGGTTTGTAGAACAACAACAAGTTTCCCTTAAGTGGATCGCCCAAGGTTTATCGAACTCAGGGAGGTAGAGGTCAAATATATCCCTCTCAAGCAACCCTGCAATTAAGATACAAGAAGTCTCTTGTGTCCCCAACACACCCAATATACTTGTCAGGTATATAGGTGCACTAGTTCGGCGAAGAAATAGTGAAATGCGAGTAATATGGATGGTTATAAGTAATAATAGCAATCTGAAATAAATATGGCAGCAAGCAAACATGTAGCAGAACAGGCGGAAAACGGTGTTTCAATGTTTGGAAACAAGGCCTAGGGATCCTACTTTCACTAGTGGACACTCTAAACAATGATCACATAATTGAATAACTAAATATCTTCTCTTCACTATGCTACTCTAAACCCTCTCCGTTTGGATAACAAACACTAACCATTGCGTAGGGCTGCAAAAAGCATTCCTTAAAGTAAGCATTCCCATGTCTAGTTAGCCCCACACTATCAACTTGAGCGCCCTAGAAGGTACTAGACAAACACCACAATTCATAGAGGAGATACACACGATGTGCACACTGTCACCTTCACACCGCGGGACAAGGTGTCTCCAAAGTTCATATTAATAAAACACTTGAGTAGCACAATAGATGAAGAGTAACATCTACTTATTCAACTAGATTACAAAGCCCACGATCACATATAGATCACACCATGGGAGAGAGAGATGAACCACATAGCTACCGGTAGAGCCCTCAGCCTCAGGGGAGAACTACTCCCTCCTCATCATAGGAGACAACAACGGTGATGGAGATGGCGGTGGAGTTGATGGAGATGGCTTCCGGGGGCACTTCCCCGTCCCGGCAGGGTTACAGAACAGAGATGTGTCCCCCGAAACCTGGGTTGAAGATGATGGCAGCTGCGGAAGGTTTCGTGGAATTTCGCCGATTGGGTTAGGGTTTTCGGGAGGAAGGCCTTAAATAGGCGGAAGAGCAACACCGGGAGGTCACCAGGGGGCCCTCACCACCCCCAGGCGCGCCCTAGGGTGGACCCGCGCCTGGGCATGGTGAGGTCCACCCGGTGACCGTCTTCGACTCTTCTTCGGAATTCCGGAAGCTTCGGAGAAAAATAGGGACTTTGACTTTCCTGGCATCCAATTCCGAGAATATTTCTAGAACAACTTTTTTGAAACAAAAAGAAACAGAAAAAGGGAATTGGCACTGGGCATCTTGTTAATAGGTTAGTCCCGGAAAACGTAAGAAAACGTAGGAAAACATGTAGCAACTGGCATAATATCAACATGGAACATCAGAAATTATAGATATGTTGGAGACGTATCACCACCCCATGGTGTGGGCCCCTGGTGGCCCCCCTCCGGCTCTCCTCGTGGCTGGTGTCGCCCCTCTTCTTCCGATCTTCTAAAATAGGGTATCTCGACGGTGCTTTTTTTCATCCGAATTCTGGTCCCGGTGTTTATGCTCCAAAAATTATGAAACATGCAAAATAAGATAAAATAACATAAGGGATGCATCATAACATCAAATATATTGATGAATAACAGAAAATAACAATATAAGACGATGATGCAAAATGGACATATCAACCCCGCAAGCTTAGACCTCGCTTGTCCCCAAGCGAAACTGAACTCAGTAAACATGACCACAGGTTTATGGAGTGAGGTGTCGATAAAATAAAATACGGACAAGAGGCATCACATCTACAAAGAACAAGTAATTTTAGATAGCAAATCCTCTCATATAATCAAACTTGAAACAAGTAAAGGAACAAGAAAGGTGCAAAAGGTAAATCACAATTGGTAAAAGCAAACTTCATTCTTGGTCAGAGAAGAATTAACAGTATACTTATCTTTCGATCAGAGTCTTTTATATTAGAGCTATATTGCAGAGTTTATCATGCTCAATTATAACGGTCTCTTTGCAAACATTGGTGACTTTCAAAGTGGTATTCAAGTAGATAAAAGCATTTGGAGAAACAAGGAAGAATAAAGGACATGATTGAGTAAATCAACATGTAGCTGGATGAATCACAACAACTCAAATGCTTGCTTAGACAGAAGGAAGTAGGTTTACTGACTCAACATAAATGTAGAAGATAGGCCCTTCACAGAGGGAAGCATTGATCACTCATGTGCTAGAGTTTTTTTTTTTGTAAAACAGAGGTATAAAATGGTTTGACACTCCTCCCAACCTTTCTTACACAAACCATGGCTAACCGAATCCTCGGGTGCCTGCCAACAATCACAAACCATGGAGGAGTGTCTAAATTTTGAGAGGTGCATGTTTATGTCAACGAATGACAAACAAAAAATAAAGTACGTCACAAGCCAACTAGACTTCGCAAGAGCAACTCCCATAGAAGGACGCAACTGGTATAGAAGGTCATCCCTCTTTCTCTTTTGTTTACACAATTATGCTTTGACTGATAAATCAGGGGCAAAAAGAGTGAAGAGAATTTGTATTACTATTTGGGGCTAGGAACCCCGCTGCGAGCTCTTCTAGCATTTGGATAAGCGGATGAAGCCACTAGTCCAAGGCGTGAAATCCAATCAAGAAGTGATATAAAGATTCTCTATTTGTGTCCTCGTGAGCTAAAACAGGAGCACAAAACAGGTGTAAATTTTGAAGGTTTAAAGGTAGCACACAAGCAATTTACTTGGAGTGGCGGTGAAATACCACATATAGGTAAGTATGGTGGACACAAATAGCAAGGTTTTGGGCTCAAGGTTTGGATGCAGGAGAAGCATTCCCTCTCAGTACAAGTTTTTGGCTAGCAAGGTTGGGTAGCAATCATAAAAGTTGAAGCAAAACAAACAAAAACATATATGATAAAGCCAATCATGCAATATTCCTTGAAGGTACAAACAAACTTATTTGAGAATACTAAGCTTATGGGCTAACAAAGAATAAAGATCATGGAATAATATATCTACATGCAACTCCCTCTTTTCTACTTAAGTCTCAAAGAATTGTTGCTACTGACCAATCCTAAGTTTGCCAAAACCAACTAGATTATCTAGAAGCTCCAAAATTTATACAAATACTAATAACAAGATCAATCACATAACAAAATTTGCAAACTAAAATAAAGTCAAACAAGTAGATGATGAAACTTCTCATTAATATTTCATTACGGCAACTCAAACCAAGGGATACAATGATAACCAACTAAAGAGCAACACTTCCATACTACAAACCATACTATATGATATTTCCTCTACTCATGATATGACTCTACTAAAAGGTAAAAAGATGAAAGATAAAAGTGATATCGTGGCACTCCCCCGAGCTTGGAACAAGCCAAGGGGATGCCAATACCAATGACGAATTAATTCTTCGGTGGTGGTGGTGAATCCTTCTCGATGAGCTTATCAATTGATTTCTTTAGATCTTCAATTGTGAACATAAGCATACGCATCACCTCTGTATTGTGATCAATACGATTTGCATGACTGTCAGACTGTGAATCCCCGCCACCAAGATTTTTTCCCCACTCTTCCTTAGGTTGAGAACTTCCTTCATCTGCACGGTTAGAGCGATCCATATCCCGGCGAGAAGGCAAATCTGCCTCGGGTACCCTCCTAGATTGATACTCATGAATTAAAGTACGGAAAGGTTTCTTTATGCCTGAAAGGTGTGTCCTTGAAGCTAAGCAGTGACGTGGGGCCTTCCCTCCAGTGCTCATCCTCGTCGTTTTCTTGCGGGGGTTTTGCAACCACTCAAATGCTTGCAATGGTGGTCCGTGGATGCACTCGTGGGTTTTCTTCTACGTCTCCTTCAGCTCCACTCTCGATCTCCTCCTCCGACTCCCGGTCTTGGAGATCATCTTCCTTTGGTCCCTTCCCCTTGTTGTTGTTGGCGGAGACCATGATGCTTCTAAAACTGAAAACAGATCCTGGCAGAAACAACTCGAAACAGAAACACGACGAGAAAACGATATACGGACCTCGGGGGGTCCGGGGGGTTATATAGCAAAAATATGCGTAACGAAAGGAAAGTCTAGGTCGAAAACGAGTCAGAGAGGGGCTCTGAGGCGCCCACGCCCCTCATGGTGTGGTGCCTCTGAGCACCATCTCCAACTCCTCTTCGGCTCGGTATGTTTTATATTTTCCAAAAATCAATAATGTATAACTGAAAAGGTATTTCGCGAACTTTTTCTTAACATAATTGTTACCTATTCCAAAATAGACTCTGCAGATTCTGGAATCTTCCTCCTAATGAACTTCTCCGGAGTCATTACTTGAATAACATCCACATCCTCATCATAGGAATCCCCAGAAATATAATGTTTGAGTCTTTGTCTATTTACCACTTGTGTAGTGTTATCTTTGAGGGAAGTAATTTTGATGGCACCCGAGCGATACACTTCTTCAATAATATAAGGTCATTCCCATCGGGAGAGTAATTTTCCTGCAAAAAATCTGAGACGAGACCGATACAATAGAACTTTCTCACCAACATGAAACTCTCAAGGATTCTTTTATCATGCCATTGTTTAAACTTCTCTTTAAAGAGCTTGCCATTTTCATAAGCTTCACATCTCCATTCATCTAGATGATTCAAATCAAGCATTCTTTTCTTACCAGCAAGTTTAAAATCTTTATTTAATTCTTTCACTACCCAATAAGCTTTGTGTTCTAATTCTAAAGGCAAGTGACAAGCTTTTTCATAAACCATTTTATAGGGAGACATACCCATAGGATTTTTATAAGCAGTTCTATAAGCCCATAAAGCATCATTCAACTTATCTGACCAATTCTTCCTAGATTTATTAATACTCTTTTGCAAGATAGATTTAATTTCTCTATTTGATAATTCTAATTGCCCACCAGTTTGAGGATGATAAGATGAGGCAATTCTATGATTAACATCATATTTAGCAAGGGTCTATCTAAAACCACCATGAATAAAATGAGAACCCCCGTCAGTCATAAGATATCTAGGCACACCAAACCTAGGGAAAATAACATCTTTAAGCATTTTTATAGAGGTCTCACCATCAACACTTTTAGTAGGTATATATTCTACCCACTTAGTAACATAATCAACAACAACAAGAATATGAGTATAACCATTCGAAGGAGGAAAAGGACCCATAAAGTCAAATCCTCAACAATCAAAAGGTTCAGTAACAAGAGAATAACTCATAGGCATTTCATTACGTCTAGAAATATTACCTACTCTTTGACATTCATCACAAGATAAAATAAATTTACGTGCATCTTTAAAAAGGGTAGGCCAATAGAAACCTGATTGTAGAACCTTTTGTGCGGTTCTATCTCCAGCGTGGTGTCCTCCATAAGCACTACCATGGCACTTCTTCAATATTTCACGTTGTTCATGATCTGGTACACATCTTCTCATAATAGCATCTACTCCTTCTTTATATAAATGTGGGTCATCCCAAAAATAATGCCTCAAATCATAGAAGAATTTTCTTCTTTGTTGAGTTGTAAATGTTGGAGGCAAATACTTTGAAACAATAAAGTTAGCATAATCAACATACCATGGACTATCCTGGGATTTTACCTTTATTGCAGCCAACTGTTCATTTGGAAAACTATCATTAATAGGAATAGGATCAAAAGTAATGTTTTCCAATCTAGACAAGTTATCAGCAACAGGATTTTCAGCACCCTTCCTATCCACAATATGCAAATCAAACTCTTGTAAAAGCAACACCCATCTAATAAGCCAAGGCTTAGCATCTTTATTTTCCATAAGGTATCTAATAGCAGCATGATCAGTATGAATATTAACCTTTGAGTCAACAATATAAGGCCTAAACTTATCACATGCAAAAACTATAGCTAAGAACTCTTTTTCAGTAGTAGCATAATTCTTTTGAGCAGCATCAAGAGTCTTACTAGCATATGAATAACATTCAACTTCTTATCTATGCGCTGTCCAAGAACAACACCAACAACAAAATCACTAGCATCACACATAATTTCAAAAGGTAAATTCCAATCAGGTGGTTGAACAATAGGAGCAGTGGTTAAAGCCTTCTTTAAAGTTTCAAAAGCTTCCTTACAATCATCATAAAAAACAAATGGTACATCTTTTTGAAGAAGATTAGTAATAGGCTTTGATATTTTAGAGAAATCTTTAATAAACCTCCTATAAAAACCAGCATGACCAAGAACACTATGAATACCTTTAACATCCCTAGGACAGGGCATTTTCTCTATGGCTTCCACTTTAGCTATGTCAACTTCAATACCTATTTCAGAAATTTTATGTCCAAGGACAATTCCTTCATTCACCATAAAGTGGCATTTCTCCCAATTAAGAACAAGATTAGTTTCCTCACATCTCTGCAAAACTTTATCAAGGTTGTGCAAGCAATTATCAAAAGAAGTTCCATAGACAAAAAAAATCGTCCATGAATACTTCCACAATTTCTTCACAAAAACCATGAAAAATAGCAGACATGCATCTTTGAAAAGTAACGGGAGCATTACACAAACCAAAAGGCATACATCTACAAGCATAAGTACCATAAGGACAAGTAAAGGTTGTTTTCTCTTGATCTTGCTTCCTAACAACAATTTGAGGAAACCCAGAATAACCATCAAGAAAGCAAAATGATTTTTCTTAGACAACCTCTCTAACATTTGATCAATAAAGGGCAAAGGATAATGATCTTTCTTAGTAACTTTATTAACCTTTCTAAAATCAATGCACATTCTATAACCAACTAATACTATTTGTGGAATGAGCTTATTGTTTTAATTAGGCACACCAGTCATTCCTCCCTTCTTAGGGACACAATGCACAAGGCTCACCCATCTACTATTAGCAATAGGAAAAATAATACCAACATCAAGAAGTTTTAATACCTCATTTCTTACCACTTCCTTCATCTTAGTAATTAAACGACATTGATGTTAAACTACTGGCTTTGCATCAGGTTCAATATTAATAGCATGCTGACATATAGTAGGACAAATTCCCTTCAAATCATCAAGAGTATATCCAATAGCTCCACGGTGTTTCTTCAGAATTCCCAATAATCTTTCCTCTTCTTCACCCTAAATTTTAGCACTAATAATAACAGGATATATTTTCTTATCATCAAGATAAGCATATTTAAGATCATCAAGCAGAGGTTTTAAATCAAAGACAGGATCCTCCTTGGGTGGTAATGTTGTACCCAAGTCTTCCACAGGTAAATCGTGTTTCAGTATCACTGGTTGACGAAGAAGAATATCATCAATCTCATTTCTCTCTTCCATAAAGACATCACTCTCGTGGTCCTCCATATATTGCTGCAAAGCATTGTTAGGAGCAAGAGCAATAGAAGCAAGTTGTTCAACTTTAAAATTCTCATTAGGCAATTTAGATTCATAAGGTGCTCTAGCAAATTTGGATAAATTGAACTCATAAGATTTTCCATCAAATTTAGTCAAAATCTTCTCTCTTTTTATAATCTATAATAGCACCACTAGTGTTCAAGAAAGGTCTACCAAAAATAATAGGACAAGTCTTACTAGCAGCCCTACCAAGTACTAGAAAATCAGTGGGGTATTTAGTCTTACCACACAAAACTTCCACATCTCTAACAATAGCAATCGGAAAAACAGTTTCAATATTAGCAAGCTGAATAACCACATCAATATCTTCAAGCTCACAAGAACCAATTTAATGCATAATTTCTCTATAAAGCTCATAAGGTATAGCACTAGAACTAGCACCAATGTCACACAAACCATAATAGAAATGATCACCAATCTTAAAATAAAGCACAAGAACACTAGTTTTCTTAGGTCTATGAGGATGGGAAACAATATCAGAAGCATCCTCACAAAAGACAATGTGCTCATCCTCCACATTTCCACAAACAAGATCTTTCACTATTGCTACAGCAGGTTCAACAATTATTTGTTCATCAGGTTCAATAGATTTCTTATTACTCTTATTAACCACACTAGCCACCATAGAGTGTTCTTTCACCTTAGCAGGGAAAGGCATTTTTTCAACATATGGCTCAGAAACAGCAGGATTAACAACATGCACTTCTATATTACTAGCAGGAACAATATCTTTATAAGGTGCATGGTACTTGTGATAATTCTTTTTAGGAATATCAAGATAGGAGGCAAAATCTTTAAGACCGTTTGCAAAAATTTGAGAATCAAGACCACAAACAACACTAACATCATAGAAATCATTGGTTCCCATAAAAGATTTAATGCATCCATAATCTTAATTTATACCTGACTTTCTACCTTTGTTGTTCTCCCATCCTTCAGTGTTTTCTTGAATACGATTAAGAAGATCCCATTTAGTTTCTTCCTTCATACGTGTGAATGATCCAGAACAAGAAGCATCCAATAAATCCTTATCATGAAGAGAAAGCCTTGCATAAAAGTTATTGATAACAATTTTCTCTCTTTTAGAATAAAAGAGAGGAACAATTTGATCCCATCCAATAGAATCACCATTCTTCAGTAATTTGAACCATTCAACGGCTCTTCCTTTCAGCGATAAGGAAAGTAATTTCCTTTTAACTTGATCCATTGTAATACCTGCACACCTGAATAACTCGCATAATTCATGTATAAAGAGCAAATGATCACGTGGATGGACAATTTCATCACCGTAATAGTAGTTATCCATAACACGTCCAACAATTTTCATAGGTATTTTATAAGGATCCATTCAACAGAAGATGGGTTACCAACTACCCTAGTAGCAATGGTAGACATACCCCTAAATAGAGAACTAAAAGTATTCCCCATAATGAAATAAAACAGAAGACAGAAATAAAAACAGCACTCGCAACAAAAGTTTCTCTTACCAATTCCACTTACCAATAGCGCTTCACTCCCCGGCAACAGCGCTAGTAAATAGTCTTGATGACCCACAAGTATAGGGGATGTATCTTAGTACTTTCGATAAATAAGAGTGTCGAACCCAACGAGGAGCATAAGGTGTTGACAAGCAGGTTGGATAGAGGATTCACTATAAACACTAGCAAAGGTGTTTTTGGAGGTTTTTGATATAGCAGATAAATAAAGTGCGGTAAATAATATTGCAACGAGTGGCCCAATCCTTTTGAGAGCAAAGGACAAGTCGGTTGTATTACTTATGACTACCAAACGTTCTCGAGGACACATGGGAATTTCTTCAAGTGCTTTCGCTCCGTTACGGTTGATTAATATCCATTGGTTCGTGAAGTGTTGTGTGGGTGAACCAAGAAAGTAATTAAGATAAACTAACCACAACCTTAAAACTCCGGGATTCTACGCTCCCTCGTGCATTGGTTTCCTAACGGCGGTTTAGCTTTCTGTCACTCCGGCAACCCCATAATTAGTAGCAAAATACACAATGCATCTCCTAGGCAAGTAAAGGTGAAGTATCATGTAGTCTACGTTCACATGACACCACTAGAAGAATAACACCACAACTTAAATACCAAACCACGAGATATTACTTTAATATAATTTCACTACTAACATCATGACTTCTCCCATGTCCTCAAGAACTAAATGAACTACTCACAAGACATCATATGGATCATAATCAAAGGTGATATAATGGATGATAACAATCTGGTCATAAAGTGCTAACACCGATAAATCTCACAAGCATCAACTACTAACAAGTAATCCACACCGGGAGAGAGATATAATGTAAAACAACGATAGAGGCCCCTAATTGTTACAGCAGGATTAAGGTGGATCATGAGGGTGATGTTGTTGGTGGTGATGATGATGACGATGAAGATCTTAATGATGCCCGGAGTGATGACGGTTACGATGGCGGTGATTTCCCCTCTCCGGAGAGGAATTTCCCCGACAGATTTCTCCCCGCCAGAGAGCTTTTCTCTCTCGGGTGTTTTCCATCCCGAGGAGGCGGCGGAATAATTCTTCGATGATGGTCTGGGGATTAGGGTTCCCTAGGGGTCAAGTACGCGAAAGATGTCGACAAGAGGTGGGCCAGGGTGGCCACACCATGTGGCGGCGCGACCAAGGGGAGGGAGCGCGCCACCTCATGGTGTGGGCCCCCTCCGGCTCTCCTCGTGGATGGCTTCCTCTTCTGAACTTCTAAGATGCCTCCGGTGTCCCCCTCTCTTCTTCTGATCTTCTGAAATAGGGCATCTCGACGATGCTTTTTCCATCGGAATTCTGGTCCCGGCGTTTATTCTCCAAAAATTATGAAACATGCAAAATAAGATACAATAACATAAAGGAGCCATCATAACATGAAATATATCGATGAATAACAGAAAATAACAATATAAAACGTTGATGCAAAATGGATGTATCAGTGCGCGGGTGTCTGGCAGCTAGGTCACGCTCGCTCGGGAAAAAGGCAGCGAACAGGTATCCTATTCTCATTTCGCGGTGGCATTCCATCGTAATTATTGGCTGCTCCGCACTTGGCCGATCCACAGATCGACGAAATTGCTACTCTGCCGATTACATAGGGATTCCGCACAGCTTCCAGGATGTGGCTTCGCGAAGCGGTCGTGTTCGGCGCTGCTCCGACGCGAATCTGGAAGCTAGGACGTTGCCGAACACACCCTTCTCTCTCTTTTTTCCCATTTTCTTTTCTATTTCTTTTTTTATTTCGGTTTATTTCTTTCTTTTCTGTTTTCTTTTTCTGTTTTATTATTTGTTTTTAGTTTTATTTTTCCTTTTTTTCAAAAATATTCGTTTTGAAATCTGTTCTAATTTGAAAAATGTTCAAACTTTAAAATGTTTAAATTCAAAATTTGTTTAAATAAAAAATGTTCAAATATAAAATTTGTTCAAATGGAAAAAACGTTCATATTAAAAATTGTTCAAATTTATAAATTGTTTATATGTAAAAAATATATGTTTAAAATCGTTTATATTTGAAAATCGTTCAAAATTAAAAACCATTCATAATTTTTTTAAAAAAATGCAAAACTTGTTCGTTTCAAAAAATTATTTACCGCTTTGGAAAATTGTTCGTATTTAAAAATTGTCCGCCATTTTAAAAATTTGTCCACCGCTTTTAAAAAATTGTGCATTTTAAAAATTTGTTCAATCATTCTGTAAAATTGTACATTTTCAGAAATTGTTCATATATAAATCTGGACACTTTTCACATTTGAACATTTAAAAAATATAATTCTATTTTCTATTTAGAAATAAAGGATAAGCTAAAATGTAAAAAAAAAACGCGGAAGAAAAAAACATGTACCATGGTATTAGTAGGTCGCTTCTGGTTGGCTCCGTGCAATGGGCTAGGCCTATTTACCGAGGCTGAGCGAGAGCGCTCGCGAGGTGAGCGAGGCGAAAGCTCACCGCTCGCTAAGAGCGAGACATAGGGCCTCCCTAGCCGGTGGCCATAAAAAAATGTAGAGATAAAAGTGTCGCTCATTTCGTATTAAATTAGTATAAACTTTATACTAAGTGTGCGACATCTTTTATGATCGGAGGGAGTAGCTGGTGTTTCTATCTATGTGGTCTTTCAGTTTATTCCAGCAGCATGAAGACGCGGTATCACGTGCTCTTCTCATCACAACAGAGAAACAACATACTCCTCAGAGTGGAGATTTGGTGCTCCCGAGATTTGGTGCTGCGGTTTTTACAAAATTTAAAAATACATTTATGAGTTTAAAAAAATCTGAAAACAAATACAAGTGTATCCAAAGGTGTATTTTACGAAAGTGCAAATTTTAAATTTCAAATATTTTATATTCTGGACTACACAGAAACAACAAAAGTGTGAATCCGAGTATGACTATTTTAAATCTCTAAATTTTATCATATTTGTCTTTTTTGTGCAGTTTATACTGTTTTGTATTTGGAATTGAAAATTTATATATTTATGAGATACACCATTAGCTACATCCAATTTATTTTCAGAATTTTTAAGACTTCTGAATGATATTTTCAATATTTTTAAAACGGCAGGGCACTTGTATTCGAGAGCACAAAACACTTTCAAAAAAAAAAAAACAGCGACGGCACCGCCGGGGCAACCAGTCAGAACCCTTCTCCTTGTTCCTTTTCCCCGTCAAGAACAAGATTCACTTCCAGTCTGCTTGTCACTGTTCGTTTTCACTGTTTCATGTTCTCCGCTTCCCCCAAATCCCTACGTCCAACCTGCAGATGATGAGCCCTAATGCCGCTGCGATAGTCGGGAAATCCGCTCGCCATTAAACCCCGTGCGACCAAGAAAAAAAGAAGGCAAAGGCAACCACTGTCGCTCTGTTCTTATTCCAGGTAAGAGTCATTCCCCAAATCTACTCCCAATCTTGCTCCCTACAGTGGGGAAATCTCTAGCTACAGTAGTCGGGTTGAGGATTCGGCTGTTTGATTTCCTTGTGCTTTCCTTGATTTCTTCTCGGAGAACCACATTGATTTCCCTTCTGTGCATGTAGTCTAGTCTGTACTCTGTGGATTGAGCTCTGCATTCCGCTGATCCGCTCCTGACTTTGTGACTTAGATCTTACATCTTTGGGTGATTTAGTTGCATGCATGCATTGCTGTTGACAATCTATCCGGTGCAGAGATGTAGTTCGCCAGTTTGGGTAACACTACTTTGTTGTAATCGCGACACATTAGACAGTAGTGCAGTTGTGTGTCTTCGTCCAGACTACTAGGATGATTAGTGTCATTTAGTTCTGTGTTAGGTCCAGTTGCCTAGCATTGCGATGCCTCAGTGTAGGTAACATGCCAGAATCACCTGCTTAGTGCTCTCTGATTTTTTCTGGTAGTTCCTGATAGACTGAATGTTCACGTGTATAAATATAGCCCTTACTGAATTTCCAGGGAAGCTAGCAGATAATGAGCCAGAAAATGGCAAATGGATCATCCTGTAAGAAGAACAATGCGTTCGACAGTCTAACTGGCAAAGATGATTCTGAAGTAGATCCATCTTACAAAATGTTCTTGGAACATTTAAGCGAAGATGATTCTGAAGTAGATCCATCTTACAAAATGTTCTTGGAACATTTAAGCGAAGATGGGGAGAGCTACGTCTTTTATGTGCCAGATGGGGACCATGGCATGCCTGCTTCGGTTAGGTATGAAGAGGATGATGACATACCCTGTGTAGTTGCAATGGACAAAGATGGCACAAATGTCCCTAACAGTTCCCAGCACAGAGATCGGTGTGGTTCAAACGCCAAGCGCACAGGTGTAACATCAGGCAGGCATGCCCATACAAACGTCGAGGAGATGAGCACATCGATTGATGAATCTTATGCAGCATTCCTGAGCCTTATGAAGATCCAAGATGGCTTCATGGTTGTTGAGCCAGAACCAGGTGTTACCTTTGTATATGAGCAAGAGGATGAGGGAATGAAAGGACCTGCTCCAGACAATTTCCATGATCAGGATTTAATCTGCGAAGATGAGCTTGGACCTTTACCTTATACTGAATCTCCAGCTTTTAATGTGAGTTATACCTCTACTTAGTGTTGTGGTGTATCTCTTTAATGATGCTGTATATATTCTATAGCTTGTTTTTTGGTCCAGGTATGTGAAGATGATCAAGGAGAACCTATTGCTTTTAGTTATGCTGTTCCTCCTACATTTGATGAAAAACTTGATTCTGTTCTAAGTCAGCCCTATGACCGAAGTGAATACAAGAAGCTTCTGAGGAAAGCCACTGACCGGAAGCCTGTGAGTAGAGAAAGACACTTGCGAAGTGCATCCAAGTGCTATGCCACAGACATAACTGGACCGTCATATCTTGATCACTACCCAGGTGGTTACTACATTTGTTTTGGGCAACGATTTTAGATTGATTGAGTTATTTCATTGTTGCTCCTTTATTGTGGTCTGAGTCTTAAGTGCTCCATTTTGAACCTTGATTTCAGCAAGATGTGGCTAAGCATTTTGCAAACTGTGCATTTTAAGATCATGTTGGATCATAATTGATCTATGCTTCCCTTTGACCAAATGAATTTTAGAACTTTAAGTTGTACTGCATCTGTAGCCTAGCTCCCGCTCCCGCTCCTCCCTTCCGCTCCCGTCGCCACCTCGGCGGCGGCGGCCCTTCCCCCGCCCTTCCGAGCCATGGACAACCTCGCGTTGCCGCTCCCCCTGCCCCCTCCTCCGCCGGTGCTCCCAGCTGGTTTTGTCCCGACTCGTTTGGCCGCGTCCCCCCCCCTGCCGGGCCCCGTGGTTGCTTCATTTCGGGAGGTGCTGCTGGCCCCGTCTCCGGCACGGTCCGCCCCTGGTCCTGCGGCGCAGCATGGGCAGGGCGCGCCTCCGCGTCCACGCCTGCAGTCCGTCATCACTCAGCCTGCCAGGGCCGCAGATCTTGATGAGGGTGGTTGGCAGTTGGTGGGTGGCCGGCGTCGATCTTCATTGCCACGCATCAGCTCCATTTATGGCGCCGAGGACTTCAAGCAGCTCCTTTTAAGGAGGGCCAGGGGGCGCTGCTTCCGTTGCTTGTGCTCGGACCACCGAATCGCCGCTTGTAGAAATCCAGCCAAGTGCCTCCTCTGTGGTGATCTAGGCCACAAGGCAAGGTGGTGTTCCAACCCCAAGGTGCTCGCGCAGCTCGCCTCAAAACCCCGCGCCCAGCCGGCCGCCGCCGCACCACGACCGCCCCCTCCGCCGCCTCGCCGCGCCAGCCTAGTGAAATCTTCTTCGCCCTCTTTCACTACCATGGCGGCTCCTGGTGGGAACCGGGTTGGTTTCGTCTCAGCTGTGGCTCCTCGCACTGCTGCGATTGCCGATGCCGAGCGCGACCTTCTCCGCCATGCTTTGGTGGCCACGGTGGTGGGGGCTTGCCCGCCACTGCTGCTTTCTTCGGCCACGTGGGGCTTCGCCAGGGCGTTCCGGGTTGAGGAGACCGAGCTGACGGTATCGTGGCTCGCCAAGGGTGAGTTGCTGGTCCGCTTCAACGACCCCAGGATCAGGGCGGCGGCGCTAGCCGGTCAAGGACCGCTGGTGATCGGGCAGCTCAGGTTCGCCCTCGCTCCTTGGTCGCGTTTCCGCAAGGCTGAGGTGAACGTGCTGCAGTTCCGGGCGCGTGTTTGCCTCGAAGGGGTGCCTAGGTGTGCTTGGAACCTGCCGGCCGTGGCGCCTCTCTTTGGTCCGGACGTCATTCTTGATGAGGTGGACGGCCGTTGCGAATCCGAGGAGGAGACCTCGTGTTTCAAGCTTTGGGTGTGGACGGACAGCATCGACAAGATTGCCACCAAGGGCGTTCTCCGTCTGGAGGAGCCCATCGAGATCGATTCCCCGCTCCTCCACTTCCCCGAGCATGGCATCTTCGCCGACATCCCGACGCGCACGGGGCCTGTGCGCCTGCTCCGGCATGCGGTTCTGCTCCACCTGGATCGGGTCCATGACTTCTCCCCGTCGCCGAGCTCAAGCCCTGACAGCCACCGCAGCGCTCACAGCGACGTCAGTGGGATGCCATCTGAGGGATCGTCTGGAGGAGCGGAGGTGGTCAAGTGGCATTACCACTGGAACCTCTTCTTCGAAGACGGCACGTTCCCGCCGGCACCGCCACGGGGACCCGTTCACTCACGCCTACGCTTCCCCGACAACAACGACGGCGGCGCGGGAGGTGGAGCGGCTGGGAGAGGTGCGGACCAAAGCAGCAGGCGCGCGCATGGAGGAGGCGACCGTTCATCGCGCTGGGACCAGAGATCACGGCCCAACTCCGGTGGCCGGAGCCATGGAGGCGGTGGAGGACATCAGAGGGCCGGTGGCCAATGGACCAGGGTGGAGCAAGACGGCTCGACTGCGGTGGACGTGGTGGTCCCGCTGGTGGCAGACAGGGCCCCTGTCGCCTCTGTCCCTGTGGAAGAGGGAGACAGTCTTTTGCTCCCGTTGACGGCAATTGAGGCTCCCGCAGTTCCGCAGTCCGGGATTGGGCAGACAGACAGTTTCCCTTCTCGTGAAAGTCAGAAGGGGACAGCGCTGGCTCCTCTCGCGTCGCAGGCTTCGCTGCAATACGTGCAGCACCCGGTCTGGTCCCCGAGTGGTAGCCCCATACCTCTTGGGGATGAGCAGCTCGTGGCGGCAACTGAGAGCCAGGCGGTGGGATCGGCCTCCCCAGTTGTTGGGCCGGGCCTGCTGGGCCGGGCCTGCTGGCATCCTCTCCGTGCCGCCAAGAGAGCGACATCGAGCCAGGAAGCAACCCCGCGGAGCCTGCTCGCAACGTGGGCCTAACGCCGGTTGACAAGGACCCAGCCTTGGTGGACTTTCTCTCCCTACTCGCAACGCCCCTTCATCCCCCTCTGATCTCCTGTGCGCCGGCGGCCGCGCCGCCCCCCGCCCCCCACCCCCTACTCAGGAAGCCTCCACCACGCGCGCTAGCAGCAGGCTCGCCGCAAAGGCGTCGGCTGGCCTTTCCACCATGGACAAAGTCAAGCTTGTGCTGCTGAAGAAAAACGGGATCGACGCGGGGGAGGAACACCCCTCTGCTGCTGCTTTGAAGAAATACAGCGACATGTTCCAGAGCCCGCTGCAGCCCGAGTTCATCATGGCTATCACCTCCTTGGTGGAAGCCAACCAGCCTCCGCGTGCGCACAAGGGAGGGAAGGGCGCGCCAGGTGCCATCGTTGCGTCATCTGACGCCGTCGCGGCCTGATTCCAGGTCGTGTCTTGCTGAGTTTGAGTTTCAGTTGTTTCCCAATGTTAGTCGTTCTTCGTTCTCTCTTCGTCCCCAGTTGTGCGCTGTGTGTCCGTGGCTGCTGCCGCGAGGGTTGTCGTGATTTTTCGTTTGATGGATATTAGCCTCCTTAATTGGAACCCCAGAGGGCTTAATAACCCTGCTAGAAGGAGGTCGATTCAGCGTTTCGTTGCTAATCATGGTTGCAATATTGTTGTACTTCAAGAAACCAAGCTTTCCGAGGTCACCGCGGGTTTGGTTTGCGAGACTCTTGGATCCAGATTTGCGAGTAACATCATATACAAGGCTGCTGTTGGCACTCGAGGGGGCATTCTTGTTGCCTGCACCGATGATTTCTCTGTTGATTTTGATCCTGCGGCCTCCTGCGATTTCTTCATCACGGGCCTGATCACTGACCGATCTACCAGTGCCACTTGGTCTCTTACAGCGGTGTATGGTCCACAGGACGATGCAGATAAGGTGTTATTTTTACAGGAGCTAAGAAGAATTCAGCCTTTGGTTCTTAGAGAATGGGCAATTCTTGGAGACTTCAATCTCATCAAGAGTGCAGACGAAAAGAGCAACTCGAACATCAACCTGAGATTGATGGGCAAATTTCGGAGGGTCATTGATGACCTGGAGCTTCGAGATATTCATCTCAATGGCAGAAAATTTACTTGGTCGAATGAAAGAGCAGATGCTGTGCTCTCCAAGCTTGATCGCGTTCTGGTCACCAAGGACTGGGAGTTGGCTTTTCTGCGCTACCATCTTATTCCGGCTTCCAGCTCGATCTCAGACCACTGCCCTCTAATCCTGAAGAAGATGGAGGTGAAGCACTTCAAGGGTTTCCGGTTTGAATCTTGCTGGGCCAATTCTGCTGGTTTTCAGGAGACGGTTGCTTCTGCTTGGTCCAAACCGGTTCGTTCCCTGGATGCCGTGCGAGCTCTGCATATTAGGCTTTCGAGGACTGCTTCTGCTTTGCGCGTTTGGTACAGAATGCTCAGGAAAGAGGCCAAGTTACAGGAGGACATTGCCACTGAGGTTATTTTCCAGCTCGATCTTGCACAAGAAGAAAGGGGGCTCTCAGACGATGAAAGGCTGTTGCGACAATTCCTTAAAGCTCGTCTGTTGGGCATCGCGGCTATCGATCGATCTAGATGGAAGCAGAGAGCTAGGATTTCTTGGCTGAAGGCGGGTGATGCTAATACAAGACTTTTTCACCTCCGCGCCAACGGGCGGAGGCGTAAGAATCACATTCCCTCTCTGTTGGACGGAAATGGCGTTGAGGTCCACGACCACTCTGCTAAGGCAGGCCTTCTGCATCAGAGATTCAACAGCTTGCTGGGCTGCACCTACCAAAGGCCATTTAGCTTGGATTGGCCGGCTCTTGGGATCTCACCGGCTAACCTGGCGCATCTAGAAGCCCCCTTCTCGATGGAGGAACTGAAAACTGCTATCTTTGCATCTCCGTCTGAAAAAGCCCCAGGCCCGGACGGTTTCACTGGTCTGTTCTTCAAGAAATGTTGGGACTGTGTTAAGTTTGACTTGCTCGCAGCCGTCAATGCAGCCTTCGTCAACCAGGGGAAGCATTGGGAGCTGCTTAATACTGCTGCTATTGTCCTCATCCCCAAGCACAGCACTGCCTCCTCCGCCCTTGATTATCGTCCTATTAGTCTGATGCACAGCATTGCTAAACTGCTTGGGAGATTGCTTGCTGTAAGATTAGCTCCTGAGCTTACTGGTCTGATAAGTGCTGGACAGAGTGCTTTCATAAAGAACAGATCAATCCATGATAATTTCGTCTTCGTCCAAGGAGTGATCAGAGACGCTCACAAGAGGAAAAATCCCTTGCTGTTCCTTAAGCTAGACTTCGCGAAGGCATTTGACTCCGTCCATTGGGAGTATCTGTTGGAAGCCCTCAAGGCTTTTGGGTTTGGAGAAAGATGGTGCAGGGTGATCTTCCTTATGCTGTCCACGGCTTCTTCTCGTGTTCTCCTCAACGGGATGCCTGGCCAGCCGTTCCGACACCGTAGAGGCCTTCGCCAAGGAGACCCTCTTGCGCCAATGCTCTTCATCCTTGGCCTAGAGCCGCTGCAGCGTCTGCTTTCCAAAGCCACTGATGAGGGACTCCTGTCGCATATCCCTCGCCTCTCTCAGCACTTGCGCACCAGCTTCTACGCCGACGACGCGGCCCTATTCCTTAACCCTGTCAAGTCAGAAGTGGACACTGTTCTTAGACTGCTGGATTTCTTTGGCAAGACCTCGGGGCTGCACATTAACTGGACCAAATGTACTGCTTTCCCCATCTGCTGTGATGAGATTGCTCAAGGGGACCTGCTGCAAGATTTTGTTGGTGCTATCGGCTCCTTTCCGTGCACCTATCTTGGTTTGCCTCTCAGTCTCAGAAAGATCAGGCGTGTTGAATGTCAGCCTCTGCTTGACAAGGTGGCAAAGAGGCTGAAACCTTGGCAAGGAAAGCTCATGTCTAGGCAGGGCCGCCTTATTTTGGTCAACTCCGTCCTCACGGCAGTCCTCACTTATTTCCTCACTGTTTTCGACCCCCCAAAGTGGTTCATCAAGAGGATCGACAGAATTCGTAGGAACTTTCTTTGGTGTGGTGAAGAGGCAGCTTCGGGAGCAAAGTGCCTGGTGAACTGGAAGCTGGTATGCTCCCCAAAGATTTTTGGTGGTCTCGGGGTCAAAGACCTGCAGCTCTTTGGAATGGCCCTGCGCCAACGCTGGATGTGGCTACAATGGCAGAACGAGGATAAACCGTGGCTGGGCCTACCTCTCCCCCACAACGACCAGGACCTCACGCTCTTCCAGGCTTGCACTGCTGTCCACCTTGGAAATGGGTCTAAGGCTCGTTTCTGGAAGGATTCATGGCTTTCTGGCTCCCCCCCTGTGTTCTTTACCCAGAGCTCTTCAAGTTAGCCGCCCGCAAGCAGCTCACTTTAAGAGAGGCCCTTGCTAATGATCGATGGATGGTTGGCTTACATCGTGTGAACTCGCCTGCACAGCTCAGCTCTCTCTTTGCGCTGTTTCAGGCCACCCAACAGGTGCAGCTATCTTATGAGGAAGACTCGATTACATGGACGCTGAATGCCAATGGTGCCTACACGGCCAGTTCGGCCTATCATGCATGTTTTCTGGGCAGGATCCAGAAGCCATTGGTTGCCTCTGTCTGGGAGGTAAAGACTGAAGGCAAGCTGAAATTCTTTCTTTGGTTGTTGGTCCAGAACAGGCTATGGACTGCGGATAGGCTACTCGCTCGAGGCTGGCCGCACCAGGACAGCTGCGTGTTCTGTGATCAGGAAATCGAGTCAGCCAAGCATCTGTTCCTCAACTGTACTTTCGCGAAGGAGATCTGGCAGGGGCTAGTACCTTCCCATGGTGTTGCTGCATCCATCTGTTTGCGTTCTACTACGATTACAGGCTGGTGGAAGAAGATTTCGAGATACAGGAAAAGCAAAACCACAAGTGATCAGACTGCTGTTGCTGTCATTGCTGCCTGGAACCTCTGGAAGGAAAGAAACACCAGGATTTTCGAGAGCAAGTCTGTAGGTATCCCGAGCATTTTGGCTCAAATTAGAGCGGACATGAGGGATTTGTCCCTGGCTAGTCGCGAGTAGTTACCTCTCTGTCTGGCTACGGCCTTTCTTTCTGCCAAAAGGCTTTTTCCCTGACCCTGGTCATTGTAAAGTTTTTCCCCCTTCTATTAATGCATAAAGGAGAGCTCCTCCTAGTTTCAGTCAAAAGAATTTTAGAACTTTAACATAAATCAGTGATTAAATGCCATCATGTCCATAGGCTTTTTTCCTTCTTTGTTTCTCGCCAGTTCCTAACTAAGTAAAATGATTAGTAAACATTCAACACAGAACAGAAAATCTTGATCTGTAAGTGGATTATGGTTGAGGGTTAGCTAGCTGCTTCTTTCTTGCCGGTGTGCCTCCATTTGCTGTAGCCATTGTGCTTTCTTCTATAAACTGACATTTGAATTTTTGGATACACGATGCCTTTTTTTATATATTGTGTTTTCTTGTTTGAGTTTTGACATAAAGTAACTGTAGTATTTATATCGACTTTGTGATCTAGATTTTCGTCCTGCTAGTAGCAGTTTTGAGGGCTGTGCTTTGATACCGCAACATAAATTTGTATTTTGGTGTGGTACTTGGCAGTGGATGGATTGGTTGATTGCATTTCTGTCATTCCTTGCCACCAAAACTGATGTTTGGTATGTCATGCAGAACTGGCCAAACAAATATACTCTGCTGACACTGACGAGGGACGCCTGAACCTTCTGCGAAAATTCTTCTTCTGGTTGGAGGTTATCTGCGTTCACCGTCTTAGTTATATTTTATTCCATATTATTTCTAGATGGTCTGAATATAATGATTTTACTCTGGTACAGTTTATAGGGTAGCTCCTTAAGTAGGAATACATTGGGAAAATACAACTATCTATGAATCTACGTAACATTTTACTGCATACACAATAGGGGAACTAGTTGGATTTTCTTTGTGTTTATTTTGGATCAGACAAATATTAGCCAGAGAGTTGTTTCAATGATCTGGTGACTAAACATGAACGCTCAGTTGCTCACTCTATAGGCATCATTTTGATATTGCAAGATTAGTAGAAAAAAACAGTTCTTCATCAGTTCAAATCGCCCGTCTCATGTGACTAGCGCCCATGCTAAGGAAACTAGATAGTTAGTTAGTTTTTTTTTTCTAAATGATCTTACTAAAACTGAATTATGTGCAGAACTTGTCCCATGAGGGGGCACACATGCCATGGGTCTCCAAGGGGCTAGCCTGTGACCCCATCTTAGCGGATGACTAGCTACTAAGCGGAACGAATGGGGGCTCTCTGAGATGCCCCCGGGAATGAAGTACTGAAAGCACCTTCCGTTGGCAGGGCCAAAGGGTGAGCTGAAGCCCCCACTCCTTGCACCTCTCTGTTCTGGTGCAGCAACCAGCAAGGCTCATATCCCAGCCCTGTACTTTTATGGCGCAGCTGCATGTACATATTATGCTAGTTTGGGTTTGTGATGAATCTAGCCAGACATGTGCAATCTTCAGTGGTCTATCGTAGTAGTGCTCCTCTGGACATCTTCTTACCGGTGCAGCTTCTTCTGTGACACTTGACAGTTGATGCTCCATGCATTCAGATGGCATCAGATTATCATGTGGTACTTCTTCTCTCGGGAAAGGTGGGATGAGCCGAAAGAAAGAAGACCACTGGCCCCAAAACGCTGATGCGGCGTTCGGTCCGCTGTATGATCCGGTGGCTCGTAAAACAGCTCGTACTTGAGACCTGTTTCGGCACAGCAGTATGGGGACCTCCGTGTGTAGTGGCTTTGTGCGGCGAAGCACCATGGCCCATGGGATGGGGAGGGAGCCCTTGATTGATCGGATTGATTGATGCATTTCTCTTCTGTCTCACAACTTTGCTTCTTTTTCTGTACCTGTACATCCGCTCATCCAAGTCAGGAGAACTCATCCGGGGCACGTGACATAGGTTTTCATCTATGAAACTTCCTTAAATTCTGAAAAGATATATAGCGTACAGAACATTCTACAGTACAAAATATCTAATTCAAATTGTAATCACAACTCAGACACACAAATGGAGCAAATTTATAGCTCAATTTGGTATTAACTGCTGCTCAGTGCTCACATAAAGATTTCTCCTCTTTTGTTTCCCGATGCATGTGTGAAATTTCGACTTGCAGAATGGTGGATATAGATGTTATATCTGCTTGATGTCAGTATCAAGATTGTGTGTACCTCACCACAAGCTCCGTTGCATCAGATGTGTTATCGACTTATCGTACAAGGTGAATCAATTAGGGATGTAAATGGTTCCATATATGGCGCCACAAAAGCCCATTTATTTAACTTCATAGTTCATTTTCTAGAAACTGTCTTTAACTGTTCGACCAAAATAAGTGGACGTAAACGGGCAACCGTTTACATCCCTAATGGTGATACATTTGGGGCGTTTTTGGCTGTCCGCGCAGCCTACATATAGTCGACCCCCTCCCCCCGGGTTTGGTTAACTGGCCTACGCCAAAATACTCACTCACATGGACTTTTAATTAGCCCAAAAGGCCCCAGAAGAATTGACCATTTTCTCATGGCGAGCCATTGGCAATGCCACGGCCTCTGATACGTCCATTTTGCATCACTATTTTATATCATAATTTTCTGTTATTCATTGATATATTTCATGTTATGATGCATCCTTATGTTATCTTATCTTATTTTGCATGTTTCATAATTTTTGGAGAATAAACACCGGGACCAGAAATCTGATGGAAAAAGCACCATCGAGATACCATATTTCAGAAAATCAGAAGAAGAAGAGGGACACCGGGGATGTCTTAGAAGTTCAGAGGAGGAGTCCAGCCAGAAGTGAGCCAGAGGGGGGCCACCAGGGGCCCACACCATGAGGTTGCGCGCCCCCTGGCCCACCTCTGCTGGAGGTCTTTAGCGTACTTGGTCCCCAGGGGAACCCTAAGCCTCATACCATCATCGAAGAATTATTCCGCCGCCGCCTCGCGGCGGAAAACACCCGAGAGAGAAAAACTCTCTGGCAGGGAGAAATCTGTCGGGGAAATTCCTCTCCGGAGAGGAGAAATCATCACCATCGTCACCGTCATCACTCCGGGCGTCATCAAGATCATCATCATCATCATCACCACCACCAGCACCATCACCCTCATCATCCACCGTCATCCCGCTGTAACAATTAGAGGCCTCTATCGTTGTTTTACGTTAGATCTCTCTCTCCCGGTGTGGACTACTTGTTAGTAGTTGATGCTTGTGAGATTTATCGGTGTTTGCACTTTATGACCAGATTGTTATCGTCCATTCTATTACCTCTAATTATGATCCATATGATGTCTTGTGAGTAGTTCGTGTTGTTATTGAGGACATGAGAGAAGTCAAGTTGTTAGTAGTGAAGTAATGTTGAGTAATATTTAACGGTTTGATATTTAAGTTGTGGTGTTATTCTTCTAGTGGTGTCATGTGAACGTCGACTACATGATACTTCACCATTTATGGGCTAGGGGAATGCATCGTGTATTTGGCTACTAATTGTGGGGTTGCCAGAGTGACAGAAACCTAAATCCCCGTTAGGAAACCATTACACGAGGGAGCGTAGGATCCCGGAGTTTAAAGCTGTGGTTAGATTTATTTCTTAATTAGTTTCTTGTAATTGTGGATGCTTTCAAGGGGTATAATCACAAGTATGTATTAGTCTTGGATGAGACGGTACATTAGCATAGGTTCACCCACACAACACTTATTAAAACGTAAAGATTATTCAGCGGCATGGAACAAAAGCATTTGACAGAAACCTTCCGTGTGTCCTCGAGAACGTTTGTTAATCATAAGTAAACCCACCGGCTTGTCCTTTGCCGAAGAAAGGATTAGGCCACTTGCTGCAATTATTATTACTGCATTTTATTTACTCGCACTTTATTTATCTGCAATATCAAAAACCCTACAAACCTATCTTTCAGTATTTACAGTTATTCCTTCATCGAAACTGCTTGTCAACACCTTCTGCTCCACGTTGGTTTCGACACTCTTATTTATCGAAAGTACTATGATACACCCCCTATACTTGTGGGTCATCAAGACTATTTTCTGGCGCCGTTGCCGGGGAGTGAAGCGCTATTGGGAAGTGGAATTGATAAATGAAGCTTCTGTTGTAAGTGTTGTTTTTATTACTGTCTACTGCTTTATTACACTATGTTTGGATCTCCTTTTGAGTCCTTATTTGCGGGTACTGCTGCCACTGCTAGGGTAGTAAGTGACCCACCCCCTGATGATTTGGATCCTTATAAAATACCTCTAAAGATTGTTAAACATGTTATGAATAACTGCTATTCCGGTGATGGAACTGTCCATTCGGGTGATCATTTACTCTTTTTAAATGAATTATGCGAGTTGTTCAAGTGTGCAGGTATTACAATGGGCCAAGCGAACAGGAAATTATTCTCTATATCATTGACAGGCCGAGCCGCTGAATGGTTCAAACTGCTGAAAAATAGCTAGACTATTGGATGGGAGGAAATTGTGCCTCTCTTTTATTCTAAATTCTACCCTCCCAATGAAATTCATAGAGATCGGAATTATATATATAATTTTTGGTCTCATGATGGAGAGAGTATTGCCCAAGCATGGGGGAGATTGAATTTACTAATGCTCAAATGCCCCATTCATGAGCTCCCCAGTAATATTGTTATTAATAATTTCTATGCAATGCTTTCTCTTCATGATAAGGATTTATTGGATGTTTCTTGTTCTGGATCATTTATACGTATGAAGGATGAAACTAAATGGGATCTTCTTGACCGTATTCAAGAAAATACTGAAGGATGGGAGAATGACAAATGTAGAAAGTCAGGTATAAATTATGATTATGAATGTATTAAAACTTTTATGTCATCCGATGATTTTCATAATGTTAGTATTGTTTATGGTCTTGATTCTCAAGTTGATGCAAACTTATATAAGGCCTTTGCTTCTTATATTGATATTCTCAAAAAGGAATGGGATAAGTACCATGCACCTTATAAAGATACTGTTAACTGTGTTCCTGCTAGAGATATAGAAGTTCATACCGTTGATTCTATTGTGCCTGAACCTTATATTGAGAAAATGTCTTTTCCTGCTAAGGTAAAAGAACATTCTATATATGTTAGCTAGTGTGGTTAATAAAAGTGCAAGGAAACCTATAGAACCCGAGGAACAAATAACTGTAGAACCTACAGTAGCAATAGTAAAGGACCTTGTTTCTGAAAATATAGAAGAGGGACACATTATATTTTGTGAAGATGCTTCTAATATTATCTCTCATCCTAGTAAATTTAGGAAACCTAGTGTTCCTGTGCTATCTGTTAGGATAGGTGATCATTGCTATTATGGTTTGTGTGATATTGGTGCTAGTTCTAGTGCTATCCTTTATGAGCTTTATAGAGAAATCATGCATGAAATTGGTTCTAGTGAACTTGAAGACATTGATGTGATTATTCAACTTGCTAATAGAGAAACTATTTATCCAATTGGTATTGTTATAGATGTGGAAGTTTTATGTGGTAAAACTAAATATCCTGCTGATTTTCTAGTACTAGGCACTTCTGCTAGTGATACTTGCCCTATTATATTTGGTAGACCTTTCTTAAACACTTGTGGTGCTGTTATAGATTGTAAAAAGGAGAAAATCCTTACAAAGTTTGATGGAGAGTCTTATGAATTTAATTTCGCCAAATTTGCTAAAGTACCTTATGAAGCTGAATTACCTAATGAGAATTATAGAGTTGAACAATTGGCTGCTATTGCTCTTTCTCCTAACAATCCTTTGCAACAATACATGGAAGACCACGAAAGTGATGTCTTTATGGAAGAAAGAAATGAAATTGACGAGATTTTCCTACATCAGCCAGCGATGCTGAAACATAATTTACCGGTAGAAGACTTGGGTACCACATTACCACCCAAGAAGGATCCTGTTTTTGATTTAAAGCCTTAGCCTGACAATTTTAAATATGCTCATATTGATGATAAGAAATTATATCATGTTATTATTAGTTCTAAACTTTCTGGTAAAGAAGAGGAGAGATTATTGGGAATATTGAGGAAACACAAAGGTGCTATTGGTTATACTCTTGATGATTCGAAGGGGATTTCTCCTGCTATATGTCAGCATGCTATTAATATTGAACCTGATGCAAAGCCAGTTGTTTAACATCAACGCCGTTTAAATCCTAAGATGAAGGATGTGGTAAGAAATGAGGTATTGAAACTCCTTGACGCTGGTATTATTTATCCTATTGCTGATAGTAGATGGGTTAGTCCTGTGCATTGTGTCCCCAAGAAAGGAGGGATGACTGTTGTGCCAAATGAAAATAAAGAACTTATTTCTCAAAGAGTAGTGGTTAGTTATAGGATGTGTATTGAGTTTAGGAAAGTTAATAAGGTTACTAAGAAAAATCATTATCCTTTGCCTTTTATTGATCAAATGTTAGAAAAGTTGTCTAAGAAAACTCATTTCTGCTTTCTTGATAGTTATTCTGGGTTCTCTCAAATTGCTGTTAGGAAGCCTGATCAAGAGAAAACAACTTCCACTTGTCCTTTTGGAACCTATGATTATAGATGTATGCCTTTTGGTTTATGTAATGCTCCTGCTACTTTTCAAAGATGCATGTCCGCTATCTTTCATGGTTTTTGTGAAGAAATTGTGAAAGTCTTCATGGACGATTTCTCCATCTATGGAACTTCTTTTGATAATTGTTTGCAGAATCTTGATAAAGTTTTGTAGAGATGTGAGGAGACTAATCTTATTCTTAATTGGGAGAAATGCCATTTTATGTTTAATGAAGTAATTGTTCTTGGAGATAAAATTTCTGAAAGAGGTATTGAAATTGATAGAGCTAAAGTTGAAGCTATTGAGAAAATGACATGTCCCAGGGATGTCAAAGGTATTCATAGTATTCTTGGTCATGTTGGTTTCTATAGAAGATTTATTAAAGATTTCTCTAAAATATCAAAGCCTTTTGCTAATCTTCTTCAAAAAGTTGTACCTTTTGTTTTTGATGAAGATTGTAAAGAACCTTTTGAAAATTTAAAGAAAGCTTTAATAACTGCTCATATTGTTCAACCCCCTGATTGGAATTTACCGTTTAAAATTATGTGTGATGCTAGTGATTATGTTGTAGGTGTTGTTCTCGGATAGCGAGTAGATAAGAAGTTAAATGTTATTCATTATGCTAGTAAGACTCTTGATGCTGCTCAAAAGAATTATGCTACCACTGAGAAAGAGTTCCTAGCTGTAGTTTTTGCTTGTGATAAATTTAGGCAGTATATTGTTGATTCTAAAGTTACTATTCATACTGATCATGCTGCTACTAAGTACCTTATGGAAAAGAAAGATGCTAAGCCTAGGCTTATTAGATGGATGCTTCTCTTACAAGAGTTTGATTTACATAATGTGGATAGGAAGGGTGCTGAAAATCATGTTGTTGATAATTTGTCTAGATTAGAAAATATCTCTGATGATCCTATTCCTATTAATGATAGTTTTCCTAATGAACAGTTGGCTGCAATAAAAGTGAGCTCTCAAGAGAGTCCATGGTATGTTGATTATGCTAACTTTATTGTTTCCAAGTATTTGCCTCCTACCTTTACAACTCAGCAAAGAAGAAAATTCTTCTATGATTTGAGGCATTATTTTTGGGATGACCCACACTTATATAAAGAAGGTGTTGATGGTATTATGGGAAGATGTGTTCCTGAAAATGAACAACGAGAGATATTGAGAAAATGTCATAGTAGTGCTTATGGAGGACATCACGCTGGAGATAGAACTGCACATAAGGTTCTACAATCAGGTTTTTATTGGTCTACACTCTTTAAAGATGCTAGAAAGTTTGTTTTATCTTGTGATCAATGTCAAAGGGTTGGAAATATTTCTAGACGTAATAAAATGCCTATGAATTATTCTCTTGTTATTGAACCGTTTGATTGTTGGGGTTTTGAATTTATGGGTCCTTTCTCTCCTTCACAAGGTTACACTCATATTCTTATTATTGTCGATTATGTTACTAAATGGGTAGAAGCTATACCTACTAAAAGTGCTGATGGTGAAACCTCATTAAAAATGCTTAAAGACATTATTTTCCCTAGGTTTGGTGTGCCTAGTGTCGAGACATCGTAGTAGATTTCATAGAAGGGGGTGCCATGAGACTACCGATAGAGACGTGGGGGGGACGTGATTGTATGATGATCAAGGACACAGGGTTTACCCAGGTTCGGTACGACGCAGTAATGCGACATTCCTACTCCTACAATCTCACTATTGAGGACTAAAGCCTGGGAATACAGAGTACAATGTGAGGTTCTATTAGCTGCTCGTCAAGGATCAACCTCTCGGCGAGTTAGCCTTTGGCTTCTTGTCTATCTATCTTATCTCCCGTCCGGCTTTATATAATAGCCGGGTTAGGGCATACAGAGAAGGAAACCTAGAAGACTACGGTATGAGTTAACTTGGAAAGTAAGGAATCCGCCTTCTACTCCAAGACGTATCATGTGGGCCGTGATCCGGGTTCTTCTAGAATCCTGCTTCCGTGCGTCAGCTTACTGGGCCGCCCAATGTACCGTAGCCATTACCATTTAGGCCACCCTGGTAATCCGGCACTTTAGACTACCATCTGATATACCCCTAGTTGGTATATATCCGACAGTAGCCCCAGGAAGGATTAAGACTCCGATTTACCGTCTTTCGTCAAGTGTTGCATGCTTTCCGAGAAATATAGGCTCTCTGTCTTGATTCTTCTTTTTATCAGAATAATGTCATAACGCAAAACTCAGATTTCGGAAAATCCGGCTTTTCTTCCACGAATCTTCGCGGAGAAGGAACTTCCTACGTCAGCGCTTTAATCTTGCTGACGTCAGGGACGTTTAGGTGTCGAGCGGGAAACCCTGAAACGTATCTCTGACAGATTCTCGCGGGAAACGAGGAGATAGCAATAATCACCCGTCGTTTCATTTCCCGGAATTTCCGGCGAGTGACACGCATTGATCATCCAACGGTCAAAAGAGCCGTTAGCACGCATCGCGACGGGTTTCCGGCTATAAATAGCCGTCTCCGTCCTCTCCGGCAAACCTTCTGCTCCCAGCTCTCTTCTCGCCTCCACAGCGCCCAAGCACACTGCAAACATAGCGAACCTCGAGCGAACGTACGAACGAACGCTGTCCGGGAACTTACCGGAGGCATGGAATCTCCATCGCGCCGCCGAAAAATGGCTTCTGCCAGCTCTTCTCCGTCCCTCTCTGTCGCGGCGGAGATCGATGAGATCATCAACACCATGGATCCCATGGTGGATTCTCCCCTGCGCGCAACCGGCGACGAGCCGGAGAAAACTACCGGCAGCGCAGCGAGCGAGGAAATTCCTCTCGCCGCCACCAACCTCGCGGGATCCTCCTCCGCGCCATCCCCGCCACTCGCGCCCGAAACGGTGGAGGAAAAAATCATCCTCGTCGGAGAGGATCTCACGGCCGCGTCCGCCGCCACCGGGGCGGAAGAAGAAAGGGAAACTGCCGGCAATTGGAGCCAGAGCAGTATTCCGCCTTTCCTCCTTCCGAGAATGGAGAAGGAGGGGCTGCTGCTGAAGGGAAAATGGCGGAGCCCGGAGGACGAGTCCGAGCCAACGCCAAAGGACGGGGAGCGCGTTCTCCTTACCTCCCACATCGCGAGAGGTATGGGATTGCCGCCTTCCGCCTTTTTCCTAGAAGTCCTCCACCATTACGGTGTTCAGCCTCATAATCTTCCCCCAAATTCCATTCTCTATCTTGCCGGCTGCCAAGCCCTTTTCGAAGGGTATTTAGGAATAGCACCTAGATTAGACTTTTGGCAATACTGCTTTGGAGTGAAGCGTAACCCTACAGAGGGTGTTCTTCCCATCTGCGGGACCATTTCTTTCACTCTTCGGAGATTTAGGGAAGACTGGTACCCAAAGATAAAAACAACAGAATCCGTCAAGTTTTGGATGGATTCTTTCTTTTATCACCACGACATCCCGTTTCCTGGAAAAGAAAACGGGGTTCCTCCATTCATCAATTCCACCGCCATTCCACAAGAGAGTTGGGTAGTCGAAGCCGTGCAGACCTTGCCAGATGATCTGTTGAAGATCAAACGACATACTGTCCAAACTTACCTCCTCACAGTCTCCTCTGACCGAAACAGACACAATTTTGTGCTGGCTCGGTCGTCGTATTCAACCTCTTGCCCTTCGCCCCCGGCTTCTTTGTGAATACAAAGGTCCAGAAGACGAAATGAGAGGGACAGACAAAGCCTTTACAAAAAAGGACTTCAAGAAACGAGTCAACCAATTGGTCGCTACTCGCGATCAATATAAGGAAAGCTTGGAGATGTATCATGAGGAGAACCCTGTCCCTAAGGTAATTTTGGTTTTCCTTGATTTGACATTCTCTCGGATTTTTATCTTTCCTGGATATCTCGGACTTAGTCGGATTTTTTGCTATCTTTGTAGTTCAACGATCTCACGGAAGCAGATCTTGCATCCGACGCCGAACTTGACGAATTGCACGCCATCTTTTATGGCGGTCGCAAATGCAAGAGGCAAGTGATCACAGAGGAGGTGATAAATCTTGATGGAGTTCCCATCGCCACATCCAGGTATTTTTCTGAGGTTTTTGATCTCTCATTCTGTTCTAGTTCTTCGAGGTATTTACTTCTCGGATATTTCCTTTTCAGCCTTGCACCAGTTCCTTTGAAGTCAAAGAAACTGAAGAAACATAAGGCTACTGCTGGCAAGGGAATGCCGTCTTCAGCTGCAGCTCCACCCACTCCAACAACTTTCGGCGGGGAAGATAAAACCGCAAACCCGGACGACCAATTCCAGCCATCCAGCCAGCCTATTGCATCCAACTTGGTTGCGAGGGAAAGGGCGGAACCGGAGATGGGCGGACCTTCTCAGACATCTGGAGAAGACGAGCCCATCCCTACTTTTGACAAGGACTTCCAGGTAAAGGAAGAACCTTTTGACGATCTCGGATACATTTGTCCGGCAGCTAAGAAGTTCTTCGCTCCTGCTCCCCTGATCCATCCTTAGCCACAAGGCGGGCTAATTGTCCGAAATAACTTCGTGTTTTCACCTCGTCAGGTCATCCAAGACGGCCTGCATCATGTTGGAATTCTTTTTTCTGAATATGTAAAGGAATTCAACGAGAACTTGTCAGGTTTGCAGCGTATGAGTCAGGTAATATCTCTAGCCCCCAAGAAATAAGTCAAATGCATGCTTTTAACTTAATGCTTTCAACTTTATCATGCTTGTTTCTAACTTAAGCGTTTTGGTTCATTTCCGTGTTTCAGCAAACCGCTGAAAGCATCAATATGGAAGTTTTCAGCAAACTAACTGTCAAGAATAAGGAGGTTAGAAACCTTCTCTCTATTCTTGAAGTTAAGGAAGCGGAGCTGGTATCATCTCAGCATCAGCTGAAGGAAACAACAGGTATTTTATTCCCCGTGATTTCACTTTTATTATTTTTCCCTAAGTACTTTTCCAAGTTTTCTAACTCGGGATTTTTTCTCGCTTTTCAGCTGCTTTGGCGAAAGCCAAACAAATTGCTGAAGATGCCGGCAATGCCGAGAACCTCCGCCGGGAGAACCTGGACCTTCATAAGATTCAGAAAGAACTGGAGGCCAACCAACTGGCTGTAGGCATTGCGCAATCCAATGCCTCCAACCAAGCTGAGAAGGACAAAGCAACTATCGGTGATCTGGAGAATGCTTTGACCCTTCGGCTGGAAGAAGGCTCCGAGATGGATAAGTTTCTCGGTAAGTTTTTTGACTTTTATCGGATTTTCGACCTTTTACAATCTTTCCCTGCTTTCGTTATAACTCTTTGGTTATTTGTCTGAAAACAGGAGATGACCCTGCACTTACTCGGATTGAAAAAATCCGAGCTTTCGGAAAGGTCTTCACCGCGCTGAGGGCTGCGGGCATGCAGCTGATCAACAAGTACCTTCCCACAAGGACTGGGGAATTCTCGGAAGTTGAGAATCTTCCGGAGGCTATCTTGGAGGTGGCGGAGTCCAAGGAGTCCACCTTGCGCTCCGCAGCACGGGGTGGTGCACGCATGGCTTTAGCCCTTATGCGTATGCACTACCCCACTGCCAAATCTTGGCGTGTGGCGTCCGGCATCCCACAAGGATATACGGACACCCAGCGGACCAACATCTTCGATGAGATCAAGGGTCACGCAACCAAGATTGCTTCCATGGTCAACCTCTCCATCTTCTACCCGGAGGAGGCAATCCCGGAAACTCCAGAAGAATCCTCCAGCGAAAATGACTCAGATGCTTGAAGGAGAAATCCGGGTCCTGGGCCAATAGAAAATATGAGCATTACCGAACTTTATGTTGTAAACATTATTGTAATGCTTCTATCCTTTTGAATGAACAAGTACTCCGCCTTTTGCTGTTTAATATTATTTAATTACTTTGCAAGTTTTTTCGGGTTATCATTCCTTTATCTTCTAAATTCTCTGGTTTTGTATGCTTTAACTGTCCTTAGTGCTTGAAATGGCTCGATAGCGTTTTAATCTTCACGCCGAGTGACTGGGTATTACCGGTCAGTCAAAAACTCGGAATCATGGATCATGCTAAAGGCATTTTTTTGCTTACTAGCTTCAGTGACCCAGCACAAAAACAATCAGATAATATTTAGAGAATAACCAAGGAATTTTTTATATGAAACTCAAGCACAGGCACAATCTGGGTTTCCTTAAACCTTTTTTAGGCTGAAAATCGTTCAGTTTTTTAACTCCGAGCACGCAGGCACAATTCGGGTTAACATTGAGTATTTTGAAAGATCATTGGGAAATAGAAAAGGCGGAATATGTAAAACATAGAAGAATGAATTCCGACAACTTTATTTCATGATCTAAAAAATGTTTACATAGAAATTGAACTAAGTATAGAAGGGACGTAACTGCTGGATACTCCAGGGCCTCTTTGTCTCTCCTAGTTCATCATCTATCTTTCTCTTTCTTTTGCGATTCGGCTTCTCGGGATCATCTTCCATATCTCGAATGTCTACAAGATAGTATGATCCATTTTTCATGGCTTTACTGATGACGAATGGTCCTTCCCATACTGGGGCCAGTTTATGCTTTCTTTGCTGCACCAATCTTAGCACTAGGTCACCTTCTTTGAAAGAACGATGCCTGATTTTCTAACTATGATAACGTCGTAAACCTTGCTGATATATGGCGGATCTTTGAATCACAAGTTCTCATTCCTCTTCTAAGAGATCGACGGCATCCTGCCGTGCGCTTTCGGCATCTGATTCATCGAAATCCTGCACTCTCGGGCTGTCATGGATCATGTCCGTTGGGAGAATTGCTTCCGCACCATAAACTAGGAAAAACGGGGTTTGCCCTGTTGACCTATTTGGCGTCGTTCGAATGCTCTAAAGCACAGAGGGTAACTCTTTCACCCATGCTCCAGCTGCTCTATGAAGAGGAGATTCGAGTCTTGGGCGTATTCCTTGCAAGATTGAATTATTCATTCGTTCAACCTGTCCAATGGATTGCGGGTGTGCCACAGATGCGAGATCTAGGCGAATTCCCGTTTGTCGGTAATATTTTGCCAACTCTCCAATAGAGAAATTTGTCCCGTTGTCAGTTATTATGCTATGTGGAACGCCATATCTCATGACTATGTCAATAATGAAATTTCTGGCAGTTACACCGTCAAGTTTTTTGATGGGTTTGGCCTCCACCCACTTGGTATATTTATCCACTGCAACGAGTAGATGTGTAAGTCCGCCTCTTTCAGTTTTGAATGATCCCATCATATCTAGCCCCCAGACCACGAACGGCCATGTAATAGGGATAGTTTTGAGTGCTTGGGCTGGCATATTTGTCTGCTTGGCGTAATACTGACATCCGGCACATGTGTTTACTATGTGCTCGGCGTCTGTCTTAGCTGTTAGCCAGAAAAACCCTGCGCAAAATGCTTTTTTCACTATGCTTTTTGATTGAGCATGATGTCCGCAATCTCCTGCATAGATTTCTTGCAGGATTTCTCGTCCTTCTTCTGGTGAAATACACCGCAGAAAAATTCCGATAGTACTGCGTTTATACAGGCAACCATTGATTACCGTGTATCCTTTGCATAGACGCTGTATCTGTCTTTGCAAGACTTCGTCTGCTCCTTCCGAGTACTTCTGATCGACTAAGAAGTTTAAATATGGAATTGTCCATTACGGGTTAACGAGCATGACTTCAATTGACTCGGAAACCAGAGGATAGTCGATATCTCCACCTTTTATCGATGGTTCGTACAAATGTTGGACAAACACACCTGGTGGTAGAATTTTCACCCTTTCTGATCCCATGCATGCTAATGCATCCGCGTTCGAGTTTTCCTCCCTTTTGACGTGGAGTACTTCAAATCCCAAGAAGCAGATTGCAAACTCGTCCTCCGTTCTCCAATATTCAGCCATGATGGGACTTTTTGCGTCCCAGGTTTGGTTGAGCTGGTGTTGTACCAAATCTGAGTCGCCATAGCATAAGATGCGCTTAACACCTATTTCCTTTATAATATGCAAGCCATGAAGCAGAGCCTCGTATTCTGCCACGTTATTACTGGCATTGAAGTGTATTTGTAATACATACTCCATTATGTCTCCTTTAGGGGATTTTAGGACTACACCAGCTCCAGCGCCCTCCTTCATGTTGGATTCGTCAAAGTGCATGATCCAGTACTCGGACTCCAGCATTGGTGTTTTTTCCATTGCTTCTGTCGAGTCGGCGACAAAATCTGCCAGAACCTGGGATTTTATTGTCGTCTTGGGTTGGTACTTAATGTCGAATGCTGCTAGCTCGATGCCCCATTTGGCTACTCGGCCAGTTGCCTCCGCATTGTTTATTATATCCCCTAGCGGTGCTTTAAATACCACTGTTATGGAATGTCCTTGGAAGTAATGACGAAGTTTCCGCGATGCGAAAAATACGCCATATGCCAGTTTTTGATAGTGTGGGTACCTTTGTTTGGACTCGGAGAAAACTTCGCTTACATAGTATACTGGATGCTGATCTGGTATGCTTTGTTTGTCTTTCTTCCTTTCCACAACTATCACCGCACTAATAACCCGGTTTGTAGCCGTAAGGTACAGTAACATAGGTTCTTCGTCTTTTGGGGATGCCAAAATCGGAGCTTTCATCAAAGTTTCTTTCAACTGGGTTAATGCTGCATCTGCTTCTTCTGTCCACTCGAATTTGTCGGATTTCTTCAACAACTTGTATAGTGGCAGAGCTTTGTCCCCTAGCCGGCTAATAAACGTGCTAACGGTTGCTGCAGAACCCGTCAATCTTTGTACATCTTTTACGCACGTAGGCTTGGAGATGTTTAAGATTGATTTGATCTTTTCTGGGTTTACTTCTATTCCTCTATGAGAAACGATGAAACCCAGAAGTTTTCCTGAGGGAACCCCGAATACGCACTTTAATGGATTTAGCTTCATCTTATAAGTGCGCAAATTTTTGAAGGTTTCTCGCAAGTCTTCAAGGAGTGTATCTTTTTCCTTGGACACGACAGCAATGTCATCCACGTAAACATGGACGTTTTTTCCAATCTGACTATGCAAACATCGTTGCATGCAACGCTGGTAAGTTGCCCCGGCGTTCTTCAGGCCGAAAGGCATGGTTATGTAATAGTACGTCCCATACGGGGTTATGAAGGAGGTTTTGATTTGATCTTCTTCCTTCATGCGTATTTGGTGATACCCGGAATATGCATCCAAAAAACATAAAAGCTCAGAGCCAGCAGTGGCGTCTATTATTTGATCGATTCGCGGTAACGCAAATCTATCTTTTGGACACAACTTGTTCAAACCGGTATAATCTATACACATCCTAAGGGCAGTACTGTCTTTCTTCGGGACTAATACTGGGTTTGCTGACCATTTAGTATGTATAACTTCCCGGATAAAATCTGTTGCCAAAAGCCGGATAATCTCCTTGCCGATGGCCTTCCGTCTTCTTCCGTCAAATCGACAGAGACCTTGTTTGACGGGTTTAGATCCTGGAATCACCTTAAGTTGATGCTCAGCAAGTTCCCTGGGTACGTCTGGCATGTCCGCAGGACACCATGCGAAAATGTCCCAGTTCTCACGGAGGAACTTGATGAGCTCGCTTTCCTATTTGTCGGTCATCCCAGTTCCTACTACGACAAACTTTGTCGGATCTTTAGGATCTAGGATTACATGTCTTGTGTTCTCGGAAGCTTTGAAGCTATCTGCTGGCTTCCGACTTTCTTTTCCTGCCGGCATTTCTGTCGGCGATACTTCTTTTGCCAGCTCTTTCAATTCTTCCTTTGCTATCACTTTTTCTGCGCAAAGGGCGTTTTCTTTTTTCAGATTGTTTGCCAATTTGAAGTCTCCCGTTATGGTGATTACCCCTCCTTTTGGCCCTGTCATCTTCAGCTTGTTATAAATATAACATGATCTTGCCATAAATTTGGCGAAAGCTGGGCGTCCGAGTATTGCGTGATACACGCTTTCGAACGGCACAACCTCGAAGGATACTTTTTCCTGACGGAAGTGATCTTTGGCTCCGAAGGTTACATCTAGGGAAATTTCTCCTAGGGATCGTGCTTGTCTGACAGGGACGATGCCGTGAAAACGTATGTTGCTGTGATTGAGTTGGGTCTCCGAGATTCGCAGATGCTTCAGTGTATCCAGGTACATTATGTTAATGCTGGATCCTCCATCCATCAGCACTCTTTTTAGCCTAGTGTTTTGAACAATAGGACTTACAATCAGAGCTTGCGTGTCGGGTTCAGGGATATTTTCGGGATGATCAGACTGATCCCAGGTAATTGGTGTATTTGAGACTTCAAGAATTTCGGGGTTGCAGGGACAACCGCGTTTATTTCTCGAAGCGTTCTCTTTGCCACCTTTGCTGAGGGAGTTGCCAGGAAAGTTAGGTTGTATTCTCCATCAACTCTCGGAAACTTAGGCTCGCCTTTTCGCTGTTGTTCCTGGATTTTTTCGTCAGTGTCCGTTTCACTGTCTTCTTTTTCAGCTTCTGGCTTTTGCTTGGAGAATTTCCTCTTGGAGTTCTTCCCTTTGTTTCCGGATCCTGCACTGCCTTTCATATGCTTGTTCAAGCGGCATTGTGCGTTAGTATGGGTGGGTTTCCCAAATTGCGAGTGGTGGACACTGTTTTCCGACTTTATATTCCCACTCTTCTTTGGTGTAGTTTATCGACTCTGTGCTTCGTCCTTTCCACTTGTTCCTATTTTCTCTTCCAAAGGCTATGTTAACTTCTTTGGGCTTTTGCGTTGCTTCGGGAATTGCTTTTTTCTCAGTGCGAGGGGTCTTTTTGGCTTGCATCAAAGTGTCGATATTGCCGTCTCTCGCTCTGATGTCGTCTTCGGCTGCTGCGTGCTCATTGGCGGTTGTAAGCATAGATCCGAGATCTTTGTGCTTTTTGGAACCGATCATGAACGGTACGAGTCCGGGTTTTAAGCCATTGACGAAAGCATGCATTTCTTGAACGTCAGTTACTCCAGAGCAACTATTCTTCATTTCCGTCCATCTTGAGATGAAATCCACATATGGTTCGTCCTCAAACTGGGTGCAGCGGTTTAGCTGGTTGATGCTATTTGGTCGCTTGTAAGTTCCCCGGAAATGCTGAGTAAATACTCTAGCCATATCATCCCAGCTATCCACAGTCCTTGATGGTAATCCATTGATCCAATCTCTGGCTCCATCCAGTAACATTAGGGGGAGGAATTTTACTGCCTCCAAATCTGTCTCATTGTTGATCTGAACGGCTGTATAGTAGTCTGAGAGCCAGGTATCCGGGTTTGTGCTGCCGGTGTATTTTTGGTATGTTGGACCAACTTTGGCAAAACCAGAATGCAGAGTTATTCTTCGGATCCTATCAGTGAAACACTTGGGTCCAAAGTATAAATCGTCTCTTTCTTCTCTGTCTATGTGTGCGGAGTATTTGCCGGCTGAATGGACCGAAGGGGATCTACTCCTTTCTTTTCCATTGTGACGCAGACGCGCTTTTCCGGGATTGTCTCTGTTTACTCCGTGATCGTGCCCTTTGGGATGAGGTGGAGTTCTACTCCTGTATCTTTCCTTATTCCTGGGGGGCGTCCGGGATCTCTCACGCCTGTGAGGTATATCCTGTCTTCCAGCATTTTCTGCCCCGATCACGGGGGTTAATTCCATCTTTCGGGAGATGGGATCCGGTTCTGGACGCTTCATCCCTATTGTCGGGTTTTTTCTTGTCCTTTCTCGGATCTGATTTCTTCTCTTTCGAATTGTTCGAGTCCCCAGGTTCTTCAGGTCCAGGTGCTCCAGCGGCGCATGTAGTTGTCTTGCATAGGGCGGAGTCTTCATGCAACTTCCCTGATCGCTCTTGCCCCCGCTGTTGCTGTTGCAATGCTTTACCTAAGAAAGCATGCACCCCTTGAAGTTTTTCACCATTGGAGTACATATCGTTGTTGAGAATGGCGAATGCCGCTTCCGCGTTTTCTGCTGCGGTTTTGTATATTGGCTCGCCTCTGGCATCTTTGCCGTTTACCTGCTTTTGCCAAGATGGGTTGTGGAGCCTTTCTTTTGGCGGCAGTACTTCCGGTTTTGCGATTCCGGGTAACCGCGTAGGTTTAATGCCAGATCTATTCTTCCTCTCGTATTCCTCGATTTCTTCCCGCATGAGCTTGATGTCAGCCTGGGTTTTTTGGAGGTGTTCTCGAGTTCGAAATAAATGTTGCTGTTGCCTTTGGAGAGCTTGTCTCCGGGCTTCCAGCACTTCAGGGGGCTCATGTGGTCCCACTGGTGTTTGGAGTAATTCCTGCTCGTCTTGTTCTGTCATTGGCGGAACAAGGATTTTCATTGTTTTCTTCTCCGCAGGTTTTACTCCGCTTGCGTCTCCTACTTCCGGGCTTTCATTGGCTGGATCAGCCAACTTCTTCTTCCGGAGCTTATACTGGAGTTTTTTTAGCAGCTTTGTGTTTCTTCTTGGAAGAGGGAGGTTTCCTGCAGGGTTCTTCGTCTGTCAATTCTTTGACGTCGGGGAATTTTGGAGAAGTTTCACCTTCTTCTCTCTCTCTTCCTCTGGCGGAGGCGTTCTAGGGCTTTCCTGACTGTCGGCATCCGTGTTTTCAGCCGGTTTTGCCATCAGTACTTCGTGGAATCCCTCTTGGAAGAATTTGACCTTTCTTTCGAAAGCGTCTTCGTCTTCGGTATCGAAGTGATCCGATCCGGGTTCCGACTCTAATCTCGCCTCGACGGCGGCTAATACAGAGTCAGCTTCCGAGTGCGTCGTGAAGTCGACGGATGTCGGATCTTCCACCTCTGTTGTGGGAGTGTTGTTTTCTGCCTCTTGCACGGGATTGCTTTCATCCGTGTTTTCGGCGATCTCGGACTACACCATGCCGATAAAGTGCGATTTAGCAGTATATCGACGATCTGAGCAAAATCCGGCATCATAGTCGTCTTTGACTGGGTATAGGGCGGGTGGGATAAATTTGCTCCCACCACAGAATCCCATTGCTTCTGCAGTTAATCCGATAAAGATATTTGCAGATCCAATCGGTAAAACGCAGGAACTTACCAAGTGATTCCGCGCCGGCATGTACGATCCGTTGTCGAGGAAGCGCCCGACGTTGTTGTCGAATTCCAGGCTTCCGACAGTTAATGTACTGCCGATTCCGCCGAGTATCCCCGATCTAAACATAACGCCTGACGTCGCTGGCCCCACGGTGGGCGCCAACTGTCGAGACATCATAGTAGATTTCATAGACGGGGGTGCCATGATACTACCGATAGAGACGTGGGGGACATGATTGTACGAAGATCAAGGACACAGGGTTTTACCCAGGTTCGGTACGACGCAGTAATGCGGCATTCCTACTCCTGCAATCTCACTATTCAGGACTAAAGCCTGGGAATACAGAGTACAATATGAGGTTCTATTAGCTGCTCGTCAAGGATCAACCTCTCGGCGAGTTAGCCTTTGGCTTCTTGTCTATCTATCTTATCTCCCGTCCGGCTTTATATAATAGCCGGGTTAGGGCATACAGAGAAGGAAACCTAGAAGACTACGGTATGAGTTAACTTGGAAAGTAAGGAATCCGCCTTCTACTCCAAGCCGTATCATGTGGGCCGTGATCCAGGTTCTTCTAGAATCCGGCTTCCGTGCGTCAGCTTACTGGGCCGCCCAATGGACCGTAGCCCATTACCATTTAGGCCACCCTGGTAATCCGGCACTTTAGACTACCATCTGGTATACCCCTAGTTGGTATATATCCGACACCTAGATATCTTATGACTGATGGGGGTTCTCATTTTATTTATGGAGGTTTTAGAAAGACTCTTGATAAATATGATGTTAATCATAGAATTGCCTCACTCTATCATCCTCAAACTAGTGGGCAAGTAGAATTATCAAATAGAGAGATCAAATCTACCTTGCAAAAGACTGTTAACAAATCTAATTCGGCTAAGAAATTAAATGATGCTCTGTGAGCTTATAGAACTGCTTATAAAAATCCCATGGGCATGTCTCCTTATAAAATGGTTTATGGAAAAGCTTGTCACTTGCCCCTAGAATTATAACACAAACCTTATTGGGCAGCGAGAGACCTAAATAGAGATTTTAAACTTTTTGGTGAGAAAAGGTTGCTTGACTTAAGTTCTTTAGATGAATGGAGGAGTGAAGCATATGAAAATGCTAAGCTCTTTAAAGAGAAAGTTAAAAGTTGGCACGATAAGAAAATTATTAAAAGAGAATTTCATGTTGGTGAGAAAGTGCTATTGTATAGGTCTCGTCTCAGATTTTTTGCAGGAAAATTACTCTCGAGATGGGAATGACCTTTTGTTATCGAAGAGGTATCTCGTTCAGGGGCAATTAAAAATGTTTCCCTTGAAGACAACACTTTGCAAGTTGTGAATGGCCAAAGACTCAAGCATTATATTTCTGGAGATCCTTATAATAAAAATGTTGATTGTATTCGAGCCATGATCCCGGAGGAATTTATTAAGAAGCATATTTCAGAAATTGCAGAGTCAGTTTTCAAATAGGTATCAGTTTTGGTAAGAAAACGTTCGCGAAACATCTTTCAACTTTTATTTTTACCCTTTTTGGAAAATAAAAAAAATTATGAGCCAGAAACGAGGCGGAGACGGAGCCCGGAGGCTCCACACCATGGGGTGGCGCGGGCCCACCCCTGGCCGCGCCAGCCTATGGTGTGGGCGCCCCGGAGCCCCTCTCCGACTCGTTTTCGACCTGGACTTTCCTTTCGTTATGAAACTTTCTGCTATATAATCCCCCGGACCCCCCGAGGTCCGTATATCGTTTTCTCGTCGTGTTTTTGTTTTGAGCTGTTTCTGCCAGGTTATATCTTCAGATCTAGAGCCACAATGTCCTCTCCTGGATCTCCCAAAGATAGTTTCTTTGAGAACGTCGTCAACCCGTACATGGACGAGTTGAAGATGCATCCCAAGGAATTGCTGCTCAAGGATGGGAAGGTGCAGATTGAAGATGTTTGGGGCTCTAAAGGAGAATGCAGTCTGGAAGCTAGGATGGAAGAACTGGAGCAAGAAGTGTTCAGATACAAGAAGATGGCGGAGCGTGAACTTGAGATCATCCACAGGATAAAGACATAACATATCGCTGAACACGAGGGAGAATTTGAAGCTTTGGGAGGAGATTTTCTCACTCACCAAGACCACCAATAATTTGCAAGCACAACTCTATGATGTGCAGAACCAGAACTATGAGTATGAGAACAGGTTTAAACGTATAAGCTCTGCTGCTAGTTTCAGGATGTTGGAGACCAGGACATCATTTGTTGATGGAAAGCCTTTACCTTGGAAGACCGAGGATGAGAAGGATTCGCCACCACCACCGAAGAAATAATTCATCATTGGTATAGGCATTCCCTTGGCTTGTTCCAAGCTTGGGGGGAGTGCCGCGGTATCACATCACTATCTTTCATCGTTTTACCTTTTCAGTAGAGTCATATCATGAGTAGAGAAGTTATCATATAGGATGGTTTGCAGTATGGAAGTGTCTCTCCTTAGTTGGTTATCGTTGTATCCGTTGGTGTGAGTTGCCGGTTTGGAATATTAATGAGAAGTTTCATCATTTACTTTCTACACACCTTATTTTAGTTTTCAATTTTTGTCATATGGTTGAGCTTGTTGTTAGTATTTGGTGTCACTCTCGAGATCATTAAGTTAATCTAGTTGGTTTTGACAAACTTAGCTTGGGTCAGTAGAAATAATATTTTGAGATGCTAGTATAAGAAAGATGAATTTGTCTATTAGCTCATAAACTTAGTATTCACAAGTTAAAATCGTTTGTGCTTTCAATGAAGATTTCATGATTGATTTCATCATATGTATATTTGTTTGTTTTCCCTCAACTCTTATGCTTGCTACCCAGCCTTGCTAGCCAAAAACCCTGTACTAAGAGGGAATGCTTCTCGTGCATCCAAACCTTGAGCCCCAAAACCTTGCCATTTGTGTCCACCATACCTTCCTACATGTGGTATTTCACCGCCACTACAAGTAAATTGCTCATGTGTTACCTTTAAAACCTTCAAAATTATCCATGTTTTGTGTTCCTGTTTTAGCTCATGAGGACGCAAATAGAGAATCTTTATCTCACTTGTTGATTGGACTCACACACCTGGACTAGTGGCTTCATCCTCTTATCCAAATGCTAGAAGAGCTGGTAGTGGGGTTCCCAACCCCAAATAATAATACAAATTCTCTTCACTCTTTTTGTCCCTGATTTATCAGTCAAAGCATAATTGTGTAAACAAAAGAGAAAGATGGACGACCTTCTATACCAGTTGCGTCCTTCTATGGGAGCCGCTCTTGTGAAGTCTAGTTGGCTTGTGACGTACTGTATTTTATGTTTGTCATTCGCTGACATAAACATACACCTCTCTCAAAAAATTTACACTCCTCCACGGTTTGTGATTATTGGCAAGCACCCGAGGACTCGGTTATCCATGGTCTATGTAAGATGGATGGGAGGAGTTTCATGCATTTTATACCTCTGTTTATTAAAATAAAATCTCTAGCACATGAGTGATCCATGCTTCCCTTTGCGAAGGGCCTATCTTTTACTTTTATGTTGAGTCAGTAAACCTATTTCCTTTCTGTCTCCAGCAAGCATTTGAGTTGTTGTGATCTCACCATCTATATGTTGATTTATTCAATCATGTTTTCTATCCTTATTTGTTTAGCACATGCTTTATTATCTGAATAAATATTACTTTGAAAGCTATGAATCACTGTAAAAGGATTGTTATAATTAAACATGTTAAGCTCTACAATATAAGCCTTGTCGGGGGGTTACCCCCGAGTAGGGTAAAGGCAAGTGGTAAAAGCAGCTAACAGAAGAGAGGTTTGGTCGAGTAGCCGACTACCCGGTACCCGCTACCCGGCAGACTGCTACTCGGTCTCACCTCAAGATGACCAGAAGGAAGAATCATTCGAGTTCTCTACTTTCGAGTAGAAGAGTTGGCCCGAGTACAATTGGCGGGAACAATTGGCGGGAACCTACTCGGGCCAGAAAGTCAAAGGAGCCGTTCTGACACAGGATCCCGCGTATCCTGGGTCCGTACTTGGCAGCATTCGAACTACTTTTCATCTGGGACCGGCCTGCCTGACAGCGACAGCATGGAAGCAGGCCGTGGCAGGATAAGGGGGGCCTACTCTGTGCTTAGGTACAGTGATACCAGTCTGTCCCCTAGTTTTGCCCAACGACTTTCCAGATGAATCCAAGGTTAGGAACCAAAGCTGTCAGCGGGAACCCGGAAGAAGGACGGTGTGCACACAATGTCGACACTTGTCTAGATTTGGACGTATCCGGCTGGGCACCAGGTATATAAGGTGCCCCGCCGCCTCCTGCGCGAGGCATGCTCACATTGAACCCTAGAAACCCTAAGTTCCTGACCTAGCTCTACTCGGAGAGAGGAGAGTGGCTACTCGGTGACGATATCCTTTGTACTGTGGCTACTCGGAGAAGCATCATAATACATACAGAGAGGCAGGAGTAGGGGTTTTACCTCCTCACGAGGGCCCCGAACCTGGGTAGATCGTGTTGTTTGCAGTGTGTTGTTCTTACCTCACGCGGCTACTCGTCGCGTGATCCCTCCCCGATCACCTCCAGCGTCCTTCGTCCCCACATCTTTAGCCATCCCATGGCATCTGCCGTGACACCACCACGACAGTTGGCGCCCACCGTGGGGCAACCAGCGGCGCTGGCTGGAGTTTTTGTTCGGACGGGATCTTCTTCCGCGGAGCGCGTGGTCTGTGGTCTTGTCCACAGATTCGGCTCCTTCGACTTTGTCACCGACAACGCCGGCTGTTTCGGCGGCATGGCCATGCCTGAGGGCGGCACGGTGATCTCCTTCGGCTCTCACCTCGTCTACGTCGCCACCGTCGCCAACAGCGCGTACCCCGAGCTGGTGCATGACGCGGAGGATCCTCCCGCGGTGATTGCTGCTCGCGGAAGGCCCGCATGCAGCTCTGCGAGCTGCGCTGAGGTGATGGTGACGGGTTTGGCGGCAAACACGGGCGCAGCTGCTACTGGCGCTGCGGCCGTCGTCGAGGAGGTTGACGAACCGCCTGCTGGTGGCAGGACTCACCGGCCCTACGAGAGGGAGAACAACTTGCCGCCTTCCACGTCTACGGTCATCCCCGCGTCTGCTACGCGACCTGGTATGCCTAATCCCACCGACATCGAGCTCCTGGCTGCGAGGGAGCAGCTCGAGCGGCAACGCCAGGAGCTGCTTGCCGAGCAGGCGGAGTTGGAGAAGATCAGGCTTGAGCTGAGTCTAGACCAGCTCGAGTACAACAAGGCTCACGGCTTCACACCGGTTGCCAGGAGGCCTAGCAGAGTAGGCGCTACGCGGCGTAACTTGGGTGTTGAGATGGCAACGGTTGCGGAGGTGCCCGCTCAGTCCGCCACCGCGAACACCTTCACAAGGCCAAGGTACAGCACACCCGCCAAGACGCTCAGGGCTGCAGAGGCCGTAGCTGCCGAGTTGCCGCGCCTGGATGGAGAGGCGCGTCTCAGGCAGCAGGAGAGGCTCAACGAGTTGGTGTTGGAGGCCGCTAGGCAGAACGAGGAGTTCCGGAAGGCCAACCCGGGTGCTGGAGCTTCGCAGGTGGTTCACTCGCACGCGGCTAGATCTAACGATCAGGCCTCGTCTCCGCATCCTAGCCACGAGAAGAGCCGCAGCGGGCGCTCGGGTAGAGACAGGCAAATGCAGGTGTACGACCCGGCTGCTGCCGCGAAACAGGTTGCTGTGCCGCAGCAGCCCGGGCGGGAACACAACGCTGCAAGAGCAGGCTCTCAAGCCCATCAAGCTCAAAGCCGTGCCCGAGATGTCGCGCGTCCAGGTTCTTCTCGGCAACCCGCAGCTCAGCCTACTCGGCAGAGGCAGCAGCCGCGCCCAGTGGCACCAGTCGTCAACCCGGTGGAGCAGCCTGCAGCCGTGCAGGTGGACAGGTACGATGATGGCTACTCGGCTATGGAGATGGCTGGCTATGATATTCATGACCGTGTTGGTGAGCGCGTGTTGGCGCCTGGAGACGCAAGGCACCAGCTGGACCGTATCAGCTTGTCGGCGCGGCTTGAGAGCACGGGTCCTCCTGGCCCCGAGTGCTTTGGCCCGCGCATCATGAACGAGCCTTCCGTGAAGGGCTTCCAGCTTGCAAGAGGCACCAAGAGCTACAATGGCAGCACCAAGCCTGAAGATTGGCTCAATGACTATGTCACCGCGGTCCATATCGCGAATGGCAACAGGAGATGGGCGGTGCGTTATGTGCCGCAGATGCTAGAGGGTCCAGCTCGCACTTGGCTCAACAACTTGCCCAAGAACAGCATTAACTGCTGGCTGGACTTCTCGGATGCCTTCATCAGCAACTTCACGAGCACGTACAAGAGGCCGAATAGGCCACAGCAGCTATCAGCTTGCAGGCAGCGAGAAGACGAGACGGACCGCGAGTATCTTACTCGGTGGAGCACTTTGAGGAACACCTGTGATGGTGTGAACGAAGCACAAGCCATCACTTGGTTTGCGCAGGGTTGCCGACATGGCAGCATGCTTTGGCAGAGATTGCAGAGGGAGATGCCGAACACTCTGGCGGAGACCATCAAGATTGCGGATCAGTACGCACTCGGTGATCCTACTCAGCCACTGATGGACTCCTCTGAGCCGAGAAGAAACTTCAACAACAGCAAGCGCAACGAGTTCCGCAACAAGCGCCGAGTAGATACTCGGTATGATCCTGAAGAGGTGAATGCAGTGAATATCGGAGGCGGTGGTGGCCAAAGGCAAAAACCTGCTGGAGCCTACGGGCAGAACCAGAACCAGGGCCAGGGCAACAAGAAACCGTTCCGTACTGCTCAGTCGGGTAGCGGGAACTCCGAGCAGCCGAAGAAGTTTGTCTTTGATGACATGAAGGATGGCCCGTGCAGCTTTCACACTCACCACCCCTCGAGGCCTGCTAACCACACTACTCGGCAATGCGAATGGTGGGATGTGATCAAGAGTGATGGCTTGCCTCCTCCTCCTCCCCTGCCAGCCGCCAATGCTACTGTTCAGCCTACTCGCGCACCCGCAGCTCGGCCGCCAGTATATCCGAGAAGAGAGAATGTGAACCAGGTGGCTTTAGGAGCCAACCAGAACTTCAACAACGAGAGATATCGCAACAACAACAACAACTACAACCGCAACAACAACAACAGAGGCAACAACAACAACTACCAGGGGAACAACAACAATGGCAACAATGGGGGCAATGGCTCCAACCAGTACCAAGAGCACCATGAGAGCTATATGATCTTCACTTCTGAGGCAGTCGACAAGCAATCACAGCACAGGCGGGCCATGGAGGTCAATGCAGTGATTCCTGCTGTTCCTCACTACATGTACTGGTGCGACCAGGAGATCAGGTGGTCCCGAGTAGATCATCCCAAAGTGATGCCCAACCCGGGTACGTATGCCTTAGTGCTGGATCCTACCTTCCTGGGTCCCGAGAAGAATGTGAGGTTCAGCAAGGTGCTAATCGACAACGGCAGCAGCATCAACATTGTGTACAAGGACACGCTCGAGAAGCTTGGCCTGGCCGAGAACATGATGCTGCCTAGCAAGACCACCTTCCATGGCATCGTGCCCGGGATCTCATGCAACCCGATTGGCCGAGTATGGATTGATGTGCTATTCGGTACCCGGGAGAACTGCCGCACAGAGCGCTTGCAGTTCGAGGTGGTGGATCATCAGAGCCCCTATCATGCTCTACTCGGCAGGCCTGCTCTGAGCAAGTTCATGGCCTCTACTCATGTTGCATACCTGAAGATGAAGATCCCTGGTCCCAATGGCATAATCACTATCGCGGGCGACTACAAGAAGTCCATGGAGTGTGCCTCAGCTAGCTCCAAGCTGGCAGAGTCGATGGTGATCGAGGCCGAGAAGAAGAAGATGTACGAGGTGGTGGCCATGGCTCAGTCCGCACAAGCTAGTGCGCAAGGCGTGCCGAGTACCCAGCATGGTACTGCCTTCCAAGCTGCCAAGGAGACCAAGACAGTCCAGATCGACCCCGAGTTCCCCGACCGCGTAGCCATCATTGGCTCCGGGTTGGCGGAGAAATAGGAAAGCGAGCTCATCCACTTCCTCCGTGAGAATCGGGATGTATTCGCCTGGACCAATGAAGATCTACCAGGAGTCCCGAGGGAGTTGGTTGAGCACTCTTTGCATGTGCGTCCTGACGCCAAACCAGTGAAGCAAGCTATGCGCCGTTTCGGAGATGAGAGAAGGAAGGCCATCGGTGATCAGATCACCAAGTTGCTGATAAGCAATTTCATCATGGAGGTGCTGCATCCGGATTGGTTAGCCAACCCGGTCATGGTCGAGAAGAAAAAGGAAGATCCCAAGGCTGCTACCGCATGGCGAATGTGCGTCGACTACACCGACTTGAACAAGGCCTGCCCCAAGGATCCTTTCCCGCTACCTCGCATCGATCAGGTGATCGATTCCACTGCTGGTTGTGAACTGTTGTCTTTCATAGATGCTTACTCTGGTTTCCACCAGATTGCACTCAACCCTGCTGATCAAATAAAGACTGCTTTCATTACCCCGTACGGGGCTTATTGCTATCGTGTCATGTGTTTTGGCTTGAGGAATGCGGGTGCAACCTATCAGAGATGCATGCAGAAGTGCTTGCACGACCAGCTCGGCAAGAATGTGCAGGTGTACGTAGATGACATTGTCATCAAAACGAATAAAACACATACTCTGCTTGCCGACCTGGAGGAAACCTTTGCTAACCTACGCAAGTACAAAATGAAACTGAATCCGAGTAAGTGCACCTTTGGTGTACCGGCTGGAAAGCTACTCGGTTTTCTGGTTTCTAGTCGGGGCATTGAAGCCAATCCTTCTAAGATAAAAGCTATTGAGAGCATGTCTTTACCGAGATCATTGAAAGATGTGCAGAAGTTCACGGGTTGTTTGGCATCTCTGAGCCGTTTTCTGGGCCGAATGGGCGAGAAGGCCCTGCCTCTATACCAGCTGATGAAGAAAAGTGACAAGTTTGTCTGGACTCCGCAAGCGGACGTGGCATTCAATGAGCTGAAAGCAATGCTGGCTAGCGCTCCCGTCTTGGCTAGTCCGCTACCCAAGGAGCCTATGCTGTTGTACATTGCTGCGACTAACCGAGTAGTCAGCGTGGTGATAGTGGTGGAGCGAGAAGAAGAAGGCAAGAGTGTGCAGCGCCCAGTCTATTATCTCAGTGAAGTGCTGTCCAGCTCCAAGCAAAACTATCCGCACTACCAGAAGATGACATATGGTGTGTACCTGGGCGCCAGGAAGCTGAAACATTATTTCCAGGAGCACCCCATCACTATTGTGAGCTCTGCTCCCATCTCGGATATCATGGGTAACAAGGAGGCGAGTGGCAGAGTAGCCAAGTGGGCAATCGAGCTGGCAGCATATGCTCCAGCGTATACGAGAAGAGAAGCAATCAAGTCTCAGGTCCTGGCGGAGTTTCTTGTGGATTGGGCCGAGATGCAGTATGAACCTCCTGCTCCAGTTTCCAACTATTGGAGGATGCATTTCGATGGCTCGAAAGTGAAGGAAGGCCTTGGCGCTGGTGTCGTGCTCACGTCACCCAAGCGAGATCAGCTCAAGTATGTGCTGCAAATCCATTTCAAGGCATCCAACAATGTAGCAGAGTACGAGGCAGTGGTGCATGGTTTGCGAGTAGCAAAGGAGGTTGGTGTGCAACGCATTATATGCTATGGTGATTCAGATCTGGTGGTGCAGCAAGTCTCGGGCACTTGGGATGCTTTGGATGCCAACATGGCTTCGTATCGCTTCCTGGTGCAGTCTATGACTGGGTTCTTCGAAGGTTGTGAGTTCCAGCACATTCACCGAGCAGAGAACGAATCAGCAGACGAGCTATCCAAGTTGGGATCTTCTCGGCAGTCCATCCCGGCAGGGATCGCCTTGGAACATTTGAGGAAACCATCCATCAAGCCCTCTCCCAACTCGGAGTCTATATTTGTCCCTTCTCTGCCAAGTGAAGAATCTGACCCAATGGAGATCGACTGGGAGAGTGCTGCAGGGAACCCGGGGACTGCCGTCCTCTACTCGGGGACTGCCACTCCCTACTCGGGGACTGCCACTTCCTACTCGGGGACTGCCACTCCCTACTCGGGGACTGCCACTTCCTACTCGGGGACTGCCACTCCTTACTCGGGGACTGCCGCCCTCAACCCAGAGGCTGTCGCGTTCATTGAAGAAGTTCTCGCCAATCGATCTGGGCTGCAAAGAAGCGCTCCTGCTCCTCCTGTGCAACCGCAAGAGCCCGTCCCAATGGAACTGGACGAACCAGTGTTCCCCATACGGGAGACACCGAGTTGGGCTATGCCCATATTATCCTTTCTAAGGGACGGCACATTACCTGAAGATGAGGTGACTGCGAGGCAGATTCAGAGAAGGTCCAAGGGCTACACCATAGTCAGAGATGTGCTGCACAAGAGAAGTGCCACTGGCGTGCTGCAACGTTGTGTGAGCCCGGAAGAGGGGGAAGAAATTCTGGTGGAGATACATCAAGGGGAGTGTGGGCATCACGCCTCATCTCGGGCTTTGGTCAAGAAAGCTTTTCGGCATGGCTTCTACTGGCTCACGGCTCTGCAGCAAGAGGAAGATATTGTGAGGAAGTGCAATGGCTGCCAGATGTTTGCAAGTAAGATTCACATGCCCGCTTCCGAGTTGAAGACAATTCCTATCACATGGCCGTTTGCTGTTTGGTGTTTGGATATGGTTGGCCCCTTCAAGCCGGCTAAAGGCAATATGACACATATCTTGGTCATGGTGGACAAGTTCACCAAGTGGATTGAAGTGAAACCTATTCGGAAGTGCGATGGGGTCACAGCTGTGAAGTTCGTGAAGGATGTGATCATGAGATATGGCTACCCGCACAGTATCATCACTGACAACGGCACCAACTTTGCAGAGGGGGCAATGGTGCAATTCTGCAGAGATAAGCATATCCGACTAGACATTGCGTCAGTCGCGCACCCTGCCTCCAATGGGCAAGTTGAGAGAGCAAATGGAATGGTACTGGCAGGCATAAAGCCAAGGCTGATTGAGTCGTTGCTGAAAACACCTGGGTGTTGGCTAGAAGAGTTGCCAGCGGTGTTGTGGAGTCTAAGGACTACCCCTAACCGGTCAACCGGCTACACGCCATTCTTCTTGGTATACGGGGCTGAGGCCGTGTTGCCAATAGACTTAGAGCATGACTCCCCCCGAGTAGCCCTCTACACTGAGGTGGAGGCGAGAGAAGCTCGATAAGACGACGTTGACCTGCTTGAAGAAGCAAGAGAGCTGACTCTGTCACGTTCGGCTATCTACCAGCAAAACCTGCGGCGTTATCATAGCCGAAAGGTAAACCCAAGGGTTTTCCGAGAAGGAGACATGGTCCTTAGGCTCGTGCAACGCACAGCCGGGATGCACAAATTGTCTCCTCCATGGGAGGGGCCTTTCATTGTGAGCAAAGCGCTGCACAATGATGCGTACTACCTTGTAGATGTGCGCCCATCACAGGCGAACAGGGCAGATAAAGCTGGAGAGGAAACCAAGCGCCCTTGGAATGTAGCTCTACTCCGTCGTTTTCATTCGTAAGCAAAGATGTGTATGTACCCTCTTATCTGAGTTAAAATTCTACTCTGCAATCTGAAATCGTTCTCGGGGACTGCCCTCGTCCAAAATTGTTCTAAGTGTTTTTACTCGGCCTTACTGTTTGTCTACTCGGTTGCTTCACTTCGAAACTCAAAAGCGTATTGAGTACTGTGCCTAAACCTACATGCCAACTCTTCGACTCTGCTGCTGTCCGAAACCCGGCTTCATGGCAAGCAAGAGAACAAGCAAAAGGTCAATGAGCACACGAAAATCGCTAAGGAAGAAAAAGTGCAGGAACCGAGTAGAGTGTTTTGTTACCTTTGTTCCCTGTTTCGTCTTCTCGGCTAAGTGGTGGGCTGCGTTACCATGATTGTTTCTAGCGGCTAAGTATTTGCAGCCCTACTCCTTGATTCTTGTGACTCGAATACCAAAAAAGCAACAAGTTGCGGGTAGAGCAGAGATGAAAAGATAGGGTGAATAAGAAATGCAACTCGGGGACTCGCATGGAAACGCAACTCGGCATTGAGCCAGCGTTGCTCAAATTGATTAATTTCGAAATAAACAAAGAGGGGATAAAAACTGCGTAGCAAGCATAAATAAGTCTGATACATATGCTCCCGGCATCCCGGGGATCTGATAAATGTTCAAGTAAAAAGTGTGCAGGTAAAATCATGTAGAGGAGGCAATGTTGTCGGCGCTGGCATTGGCTGCTGCGTCTTCTGTGGTGGTCCTGGTTGCCTCTGCCTCCGAGTTGGTGGCGGCTGTCCTTGCGGGTTCTTCGTCGGCACTGGCATGGGTGGCATCCACCTCCGACTGGATGGTGGCGGACTCTTCCATCTCGGTGTCACGCTCGGAAGTAGCCGTGGCTACCGAGATGGGCCCTGCAGCAGAAGAAGAGCCAGAGGCTTGGCCAGGGGGACGAACCGTGTCATCGAGAGCAGCTCCTGAGGAGGTGCCGAACTCAAGTGCGGCGGTGTCGATGTGCTCGGTCTCCTCATCGCTACTCGCGACGGCGATGTTCTTCCCCTTCCCGGCCTTGCTTCTGGGGGACTCGAAGAAACCCGACTCCAGATCAGAGTCTGTCTCCTCATCATCTTCCTCGTCCTCCTCCACCTCGGTGTCGGGCTCGGGGAGGCCGTCGATGTAGATCTCCGTCTCAGCGCACTCCGCCACTTCATACGCGATCAATTTGCGCGCGGCCACGCAGTCGGGGTCTGTCTCCCACTTGGAGTTGTTGCGCTTCCCGCGGATGAGTTGCATGTCAAGATTTTCGTACCAGGAGGCGATGCAAAGAAGCATCAAGTCCGCGCCTGCCCGAGCTCCAGAAGCACGCCATTTCTTCAACTCGGCCTTCACATTCTGTAGCTTGAGTGCGAGGCCCCGGATGGTTGTTGGCTCAGGATCCTCAGGCCAGAAGAGCTTGTGAAGCTCAAAGCCCACGCGCACGAGGTCTCTACCAACGCCGGCTAGGCGTTCGAACTGGCCTCGCATCACCAGCATGCTGTCTTCAATTTCGGCCCTGGTGTCCTCTGGCTCGCCATTCGCAGCACGTGCTGCTTGGGCCTTGGCCAGAGCGGGCACACAGGAAGAAATAATGGCAGGAAAGATCTCTGGGAAAACAAGTAAGAAATTCAGAATCAGAGAAGAAAAGAACCGGGTAGAGGAAGAACCGAGAAGAAAAGAACCGGGTAGAGGAAGAACCGAGAAGAAATTCGACCGAGAAGAGAAAGATGCAGAGAAGAGAAAGCTTACTCTTAAGCTCGATGCGAAGCGCCTGCAGCTGGGTCTTCCAGGATTCTTCATTGGATATGTGCTTATCCTGGATCTGGCGCAGAGTATCCATCTGTGCGAAGAGCCCAGCATTGGCCTTTGTCAGAACATCGCACTCCTGCTTGAGGGTATTGATTCTGGCATTGAAGGTGGTCTCGGCTTTGGCCTTCTCGGCGATTGCTCTGTCCCTCTCGGCGCCAAGAGTGACAGCATCCTGCAGTGCCTTCTGCAGCTGGAGTTGCAACTGCTCCACCTCTGTGGTGTGGTCCTTCACCAACTCGACAGCCTGGTCGGACAGCTGCTTCTGCACCTCTTCCGGTTTGACGCAGTCTTGATGTTCTTCAACAAACAACTTATGATCTTCTGCGGAGAGACAAATAAGGTTAGCAGAGAAGCAGAGAAGAAACAGAAACATAATCACGCCGGGTAGACGGAAACTCACCTTCTAACTTCTTGATGGTGGCCTCGGCGTTCTCCACAAACGCGCGGCACTTCTCGTGCTCCTCAGCTAAGTTCTTCAGGTTGTCTGCAGAGTAGGGAAGGTTAGCGCAAAAGAAAGCAGACGCGGGCGTAAACAGGAAACGCAGTAACCGCATAGCTAAAAGCGTACCTTTCACTTCAGCCAGCTGCTGAGTGCTGTCGCTGGCATTCTTGTTCGCTGCCTCCGCAGCTGTTTTTTCCTTCTCCAATGCAGCGATCCGCCTCCTGGCGATAGAATGGTTCCAGAGAAGCACGCGGTATAAGTTGGTCCGCTTCAGGACGCTATCCTGAGAAGCGAGAAGAAAACAAGTTAGACATAGCAGAAAAGATTCAACCCGAGTAGGAGGCTACTCGGAGAGTATCCACCTACTCGACCAGAATCTCGGGGACTGGGTGATGGTAAAGGAAGATAAAGGCGAATAGAAGAGAAGAAAAATTCAACTCGGAGAAGGGCAAGCTGAGACTTACTGCATACGCTTGCTCGATGTCCTCGGCGTTCTTACGGTGCATGAACATCTTGGCGGCGAGAGTGGCGGTGGCGGTGGAGACGGTCATGGGCTTGTATCCCAGATCCACTTTGTTCCAGTCGACGCGCATGTGGTCGATTGCGCCCAGTCCAAGGCCGTGCCAGTTGTCCGTGCCGAGAACCTTGCTGTCCCACTTGGCGTCGATGAAGCCAATGGTGTCGAGTACCTGCTCAAGGCTCCGGGATTTTATCGTTGGATCTTGGACTCCCCGAGAAGCAATAGTGACGGACTGGTTCTGATTTGGATCTGGGGGAGAGGAGTTCACGGCTACGGCCTTTCTACCCCTCAGAAGGGCTAGCTGCTTATCCTTGGGAGAGAAGCCAATTGTGTTTTGATGGCTAACCTGAACCATGTAATCCGGGAAGCAGGGTTGACCAGCAGCAGCAAGAGCGGCGGAGGTAGCAGTAGCAACCGGGCCGGGAGCGCGAATCACCAGTGCTCCACCCGAGGCTGGCGGCGGCATTTGATTGTGATCTCTGGCCCGCTTCTTCGCCTTCTCTTTCTCGGCTTTCTGCTTCGCGGGATCCTCGGGTTGCTTCCCCTCAGCCTTGGCCTTCGCCTTCTCAGCAGTTTCCTTCTTAGTTTCCGTCTTCTCGGAAGGGTCTTTCTCAGCAGCTTCTTTCTCAGCTGCTCTTCTGTTAACTTCATCCTTCAGAGCATCAAGGGCCTGAGCCTGCTGCCTGGTCACTCTCCCAGCAGGGAGGCTGGCTGTAGCCTGAGTCTGCGGCGCCAAGGAAGAATCTGGCGCTGTGGTGCCTTGAACAGTTGGTGGTGCCACGGACCCATCACCTTGCGCGGCATCTGGCTAGGCACTACTCGGTGTGGCGCCTGGCTGCACATCGCTCAGTGGATAGACATCTGTTGCAGTGGCATCTGTGGCGGTGGCATCTCCTACTCGCTGCTCGGCAGCAGGATTTTCTTGTTCAGCAGCCCTTGTGGTGGGCTGCTCTTGCTCAGATTCTGGCCGCTCAAGGGCGGCGTTGTTCTGCATCTCTGTGTCTTGAGTCTCCTCGGCGGTGTTGGCCGGAGGAGAAGGGGGTCTCTCATGATGTGCAGCGGTATCCTGTGCTGCTGATTCCGCACGGGACTGCTGCTCTGAATCTGCTCCTCGAGCAGAAGTGGCCTGGGCTTGCGCGGCAGCAGCGTTGGTGGTGTCGTCCTCGTCATCATCGAGGTTGATAAGTGGCGCTGCTGGTTTCGTAGCCTGGTCGGGCGCGAGAGCAGCACTCGCATCCATGGGAGGTCTACAGAGAAAGAGAAATTCAGAAAGTAGAAAAGGATTGAGAAAACAACACAGTGCGAGAAGGGAGGCAACCGAGAAGGAACTTACGCGCTGGTGGAGGCGAGCTTTCGCCTTAGTCTCTTCGTGACTACCTTGGTCGGCTTCTGCTTCTCGACTGGCTTCTTCTTCTTGGCTGGAGGCTCTTGGGCGTCACTGCCAGTCCGCTTGCGGGTATTGGGGGCTGAGACGGACAGAGGTTTGACGACAAGGACCGCATCGTCCCTGTCCTCGTCATCGTCCTCGCCCTCGTTCTCGTCAGCAGCTTCATCTGCGGATTCAAGAAAAGATAAGAAGAAAATCAGGAACAGCAAACAAGGGATTGACGCTTCTCGCAAACAAGCGAAGTGAGTACGTTGTTACCTTCGGATTCGTCTTCAGACCAATCGCGAAGAGACGGTTCGGCGTCTTGCTTCTCCATTGTGGGAGAATGAGGAAGGTTGATCTGACCTGCGGCGTCGAAGGAAGGCACATCGTCCTCCTCACGATCAGCATGCCAGTTGCCCTCGAAACGTTCGCAGCTCTCAATACCCTGGCGAGTGAGGATCTGAAGAACAGAAAGGAATCACAGGTTAGCCGAATAGCAGAAAGGTGTTCTACTCGGATAGGCGTGCAAACACAAAGCACACTAAGCCTAAGCAGTTTACGAAGTATTCTACTCGGATGGGCGTGCTAACACAAAGCATACTAAGCCTACACACGATTGCTGAACACTCTACTCGGAAAGGCGTGCAGGCACAAAGCACGCTAAGCCTAAGAATTATTCTCGAGTGGGCTACTCATCAAGGCGTGCAAGCACAAAGCACATTGAGCCTAAGCGATTCGGCTGAGTATTCTACTCGATACGAAAGGCAATCGTTAATCGCGGCAAGAAGTGAAGGCTGTCTACTCGGAGGGCATAGGCAGAAAGAAGAGTAAGGATGACGTACCCGCTTAATCGGCTTCGTGCGGCTGTATGGGACGAACCCATACTGCCAATTGTCGTCGAGGCTTGTCGTCAAGATGGTTCTCGCATGCGCGGGAACGTCGATGTTGTCGAGCTCAATGGTGGTTGTCCTGGTGCAGTCGCGAGGGCCTCCCATGTAGCACATGAGGTGGGAGCGCTCCTGCAGAGGCAGCACGCGGCGCTGGATCCAGCACGCCACGGGGTCGTCATTCTTGAGGCCCTTCTCGACCAACCGACCAAGTCTGGCTTCTATCTCGATGGCGATGGCGTCGTTGACGGGCTTCGTTTTCCAATTCTTCCCGGTCGGAGCGCGAGTGCTCCACGCGGGCAGATTGATTCGATCACTTACCTGGGCTCCTTCCGCGGCGGGGATGTTCTTGATGTACAGGAACGTCTTCTGCCACATTCGGCAGGAGTCCAACCCCTTGATACGGGGATGGTTAGTCCCCGACCGCTGTATCATCATGGCGCAGCCGGTGTCGGTTGCGCGGCCGGCCACGCCTGCGGTTTCCTTCTTCCCGACGGTCTGCTGGCGGAGATGAAAGTATCTCAGCCATGTGTCCGTTGTCGGGCGGATGCCGAGGAAGGCCTCGCACACCACGGTGTGGTAGGCGAGGAAGACAACGGCGTTGGGCGGCAGGTGGTGCATCTGAAGGCCGAAGCGGTCGAGGAAGCGGCGGAGGAAGTCGGAGGCCGGCAATCCGAAGCCGCGCTCGAAGTGCGAGAGGAACACAACGCGCTCACCCTCCCGTGGGGTTGGCACGAGTTCATCGTCAGGCGCCCGGCACTCCACGCCGGGAGGAACTCTCCTGGTATTCACGAGCCAGGCGCAGTCTTCAGCGGTGACGATCGAGCCCGCCCAGCCGGCGCGAGACATGGTCTCGAGTAGGAGGAGTGGGGTGAATTGAGAAGTTGGTTGGACGGATTGAGTCCGCGGCGGCGCGAGAGGTTGCGCGGCGGCGGAGAGCTCGGTGACGGAGAAGAACAGAGGACGAAAGAGGAATAGTGCGAAGGAAGAGGAAAAGAAAGTTACCGGCGGGGGTATTTATATCCTCTCCGCGGGTTTACCGTTACAATCGTGGAAGTGGGATCGATCGTGGCGTGTGGTGGGGCCTGTGGCCGGCTGGAAACGCACACACGCGCGGGGCGCGCGCGTAACGGCCGCAATTGATCCCACCACAGGATCGTGGCCAATTATTACGATTGATGGGACATAACGAGCCGGTGGGCCCGCCCCGTGAAAACTGGGCGCGTGGCACGTCGTGTCGTGGTAGCGAAACGACGGGGTCATGGATGCCTGACACGTGTTCAGTCGCCACACGAAGGGCTGGATCGTGCTCTGCGCCGCAAGGGCTCAATTCAAGAAAATTCTCTAAGTCTTTTTACTCGGTTACAGAATAGGAAGCAAGTGCTACTCGGAAGACAAGAGACACAAGATACTTGTCAGAGTGCTACTCGGAGGCCTGTTACTCGGCATCTTGAGGTTCAAGGGCTGTGTTGCAAGGATTGGTTTTAAGCTGGCAGAGCCTAGTGAACGAGTTCGCAAGACTCAACCAGCTTCGGGGACTGCTGTCGGGGGGTTACCCCCGAGTAGGGTAAAGGCAAGTGGTAAAAGCAGCTAACAGAAGAGAGGTTTGGTCGAGTAGCCGACTACCCGGTACCCGCTACCCGGCAGACTGCTACTCGGTCTCACCTCAAGATGACCAGAAGGAAGAATCATTCGAGTTCTCTACTTTCGAGTAGAAGAGTTGGCCCGAGTACAATTGGCGGGAACAATTGGCGGGAACCTACTCGGGCCAGAAAGTCAAAGGAGCCGTTCTGACACAGGATCCCGCGTATCCTGGGTCCGTACTTGGCAGCATTCGAACTACTGTTCATCTGGGACCGGCCTGCCTGACAGCGACAGCATGGAAGCAGGCCGTGGCAGGATAAGGGGGGCCTACTCTGTGCTTAGGTACAGTGATACCAGTCTGTCCCCTAGTTTTGCCCAACGACTTTCCAGATGAATCCAAGGTTAGGAACCAAAGCTGTCAGCGGGAACCCGGAAGAAGGACGGTGTGCACACAATGTCGACACTTGTCTAGATTTGGACGTATCCGGCTGGGCACCAGGTATATAAGGTGCCCCGCCGCCTCCTGCGCGAGGCATGCTCACATTGAACCCTAGAAACCCTAAGTTCCTGACCTAGCTCTACTCGGAGAGAGGAGAGTGGCTACTCGGTGACGATATCCTTTGTACTGTGGCTACTCGGAGAAGCATCATAATACATACAGAGAGGCAGGAGTAGGGGTTTTACCTCCTCACGAGGGCCCCGAACCTGGGTAGATCGTGTTGTTTGCAGTGTGTTGTTCTTACCTCACGCGGCTACTCATCGCGTGATCCCTCCCCGATCACCTCCAGCGTCCTTCGTCCCCACATCTTTAGCCATCCCATGGCATCTGCCGTGACACCACCACGACAAGCCTTGTTATAAAGACTTCACCTAAGATAAGTATGATATCATTAAATGTTCTCTGACCAAGAACAAAGTTTTTCATCACCAATTTTGATTCTCTCTTTTGCATCTTTGTTTGTGACTCCCATTACTCGTTTTAAGTTAAGTTACATGAGAGGAAGTTGCTGTCTATAATGATTGGTGCATAGATAAATGTGATGCTTCTTGTCCATATTTTATTCATCGACTCTTCACTCCATAAACCTGTGGTCATGTTTACTGAGTTCAGTTTCGCTTGGGGATAAGCGAGGTCTAAGCTTGGGGGGAGTTGATACGTCCATTTTGCATCACTATTTTATATCATAATTTTCTGTTATTCATTGATATATTTCATGTTATGATGCATCCCTTATGTTATTCTATCTTATTTTTCATGTTTCATAATTTTTGGAGAATAAACACCGGGACCAGAAATCTGATGGAAAAAAGCACCATCGAAGTTCAGAGGAGGAGTCCAGCCAGAAGGGAGCCAGAGGGAGGCCACCAGGGGCCCACACCATGAGGTGGCGCGCCCCTGGCCGCGCCACCAGGTGGTGAGGCCACCCTGGCCCACCTCTGCTGGAGGTCTTTAGCGTACTTGGTCCCCAGGGGAACCCTAAGCCTCATACCATCATCGAAGAATTATTCCGCCGGCGCCTCGGGGCGGAAAACACCCGAGAGGGAAAAGCTCTCTCGCAGGGAGAAATATGCTGGGGAAATTCCTCTTCGGAGAGGGGAAATCATCGCCATCATCACCGTTATCACTCCGGGCATCATCAAGATCATCATCATCATCACCACCACCACCAGCACCCTCATCATCCACCGTCATCCCGCTGTAATAATTAGGGGCCTCTATCGTTGTTTTACATTAGATCTCTCTCCCGGTGTGGATTACTTGTTAGTAGTTGATGCTTGTGAGATTTATCGGTGTTTGCAATTTATGACCAGATTGTTATCATCCATTATATCACCTCTGATTATGATCCATATGATGTCTTGTGAGTAGTCCGTGTTGTTCTTGAGGACATGGGAGAAGTCAAGTTGTTAGTAGTGAAGTAATGTTGAGTAATATTTAACGGTTTGATATTTAAGTTGTGGTGTTATTCTTCTAGTGGTGTCATGTGAATGTCGACTACATGATACTTCACCATTTATGGTACTAGGGGAATGCATCGTGTATTTGTCTACTAATTGTGGGGTGCCGGAGTGACAGAAACCTAAACCCCCATTAGGAAACCATTACACGAGGGAGCGTAGGATCCCGAAGTTTAAAGTTGTGGTTAGATTTATTTCTTAATTACTTTCTTATAGTTGCGGATGCTTGCAAGGGGTATAATCACAAGTATGTATTGATCTTGGATGAGACGGTACATTAGCATAGGTTCACCCACACAACACTTATCAAAACGTAGAGATTATTCAGCGGCATGGAACAAAAGCACTTGACAGAAACCTCCCGTGTGTCCTCGAGAACGTTTGTTAATCATAAGTAAACCCACCGGTTTGTCCTTTGCTGAAGAAAGGATTAGGCCACTTGCTGCAATTATTATTACTGCATTTTATTACTCGCACTTTATTTATCTGCAATATCAAAAAACCCTACAAATCTATCTTTCAGTATTTACAGTTATCCTTCATCGAAACTGCTTGTCAACACCTTCTGCTCCTCGTTGGGTTCAACACTCTTATTTATCGAAAGTACTACGATACACCCCTATACTTGTGGGTCATCAGCCTCGCACGCGTTGGAAACCGCGGAAAACGGGACATTTCGGCATAACTCGTCACTCATACTTCCCTCACCCCCCCACACACACAAACCCCATTCGTTCGCCTCTCATGTTGTTGCTCTTCATGACCGATGCTCCTCCACCCCGAATAGTTCCTCCGTCGCGAACCCCGCTCACACCCGATGGCTCGTCGGCCTCGAGTGGTGCAAGCAACGACCCTCAAGCGGGGAATCGATGTAAGTCTCTCTTAGCAATTGTAGTCTTGTAGATGCAGATTATGGGGGATTGGATTAACACACGGCTAGGGTTTGTGATGGGGTAGAGGTTTGTGCGTACAACAGTTGTCGGATGTTGATTATCCCGACTGTGCCTTCAAGGGTTGTACCTTCGACTCCACCAAGTGCACCTATTGTGTGTGCTCCCCTAGTCGTAGCTCCTGGACGGTGGACTGCTCGCCACCTTCGGCCACACCTTCGACCGTCACGCGTTGCCAAGGTCCACCGCCCCATGCCTTGACCATGTGCGTCGCCGGGCGAAAAAATGTTCGAGAGGGTATACAAGGTGCAGTTACGCGGGGTGAGAGAAAACCATGCTTCAGTGGGGAGGCATGAAGGCGAGAGTTGGGATAGGAGACACCGCACCATCCGATCCGGCGTCGTTCAACACATTCTGAGTGTAAATGTCAATTTGTAATGTTTCACATATAGATTTTTCGTCAAAAAATACAAAAGAAGTTCATGCACGAAGGTATCGGGTAGAAACTTATCCATTTGAAACTTAAAGACGAAATTTCGTGAAGTTCTTAAAAAAAATGCTTCATATGTACCAATGTTACATTCGGCATTTTCCGACACTTCCATCATTATTCAATAGTACAATATTGAAAAGAAATATTGGATGTCTCATCTTTTGAAAAAAGAAGGAGTACATGTACTACGTTGCTGCGAAGGAGATAACAAAATGTGTTGATAGACTCAAGAAAAAATGAAGATAATAAAAGACTAAAGAAAGGATGAACGAGAAGGGAGGGAGAGAGTACTATGTGATGTGTCCACGGATCAAACGAGGGCTCCTGGGGCCCTTCCCTCCAACGCAAGCGAACCAGGTCAGCTAAAATCCAACCGCAACGGACCAAGCAGAGCACGCGAGCAGTTTCCATTTCCGGCCATCCAACCCTGAAGCAAATCGAAAGCCCCATCACCTCCATTCCCTCCATGGCGGCCACCCTCCTTTACTCCCCATCCTCCCCCAACCATGGCATTGACACCCACAGGCCACCATAAAGATCCCCACCACCACGGCTGCTGCTCCCAAGCGTCCAGAGGAGAGCAAAGGAGTCGAGTCTTAGGTTTTCTTGTTCGTGATGGGGCGCGGCAAGATCGAGATCAAGAGGATCGAGAACTCGTCGAACCGGCAGGTGACCTTCGCCAAGCGCCGGGCCGGGCTGATGAAGAAGGCCAAGGAGATCGGCGTGCTCTGCGACGCCGAGGTCGGCGTCGTCATCTTCTCAAGCGCCGGCAAGCTCTACGACTTCTGGACGCCCGGGACCACGTAAACTTTCTCTACTACCCCGGTTTCTCCCTTTAGGGCCCTGTTTCCTCTTTTAACTGATGGCGCAAACTTTGGCTCGCTTCCAGGATACCAAGGATCCTGGAGAAGTACCAGACCAACTCCGGGAAGATTCTGTGGGATGAGAAGCACAAGGTTATTGTCTCACCTACTTCAGCAATTTCTTACGGCACCAACAAAATCGAATAAAAATGTTCATAATTTGGAAACCCCTGTGAATGTGTTTTCAGAGCATCAGTGCAGAGATCGACAGGGTGAAGAAGGAGAACGACAATATGCAGATCGAGCTCAGGCAAGTGTTCCAGCTTCGATTTTTTTTTCTCTTTTCCATTTTTACCCGCAGCATATCGTCAATGTGTATGACACTATTGTGGTTGCTGATGACGGTGTAGGCATATGAAAGGTGAAGATGTGAATTCCCTGCAGCCCAAGGAGCTGATCGCCATCGAGGAGGCGCTCCAGAATGGCCAGACCAACCTGAGGGAGAAGATGGTAAATTTGGGTTTCAGAATTCAGACTTTCAGAGCTTCCATTGCTGCAGCTTCCAAGCGTAGCCTCTTTATTTTGTGGAAAACTGCTCTCTGATGTGTCTTGTCTCCTTGTTGCAGATGGACCACTGGAAGATGCACAGGAGGAATGTATGGGCCTTAAATTCGTCATTACGCCCTGTTTTATTTCTGCACACCATGGGAGTTTCTAAACAACGTGCTCCTCCTTTTTTTTATTTACTGCAGGAGAAGATGCTGGAGGAGGAGCACAAGCTGCTAGTTTTGAGGATGGTAATTCTTGAGCACTTCCTTGCTTTGTTCATTCCACAGGGTTCTCCCTGCGAAATTGCAGTTACTAGAGGCATCATCTCTGCCAACTACTCCCTCCGCACAAAACATGACTTCCATTTGTGTAGATATGGATGTGTGTAGACACTAAAACATGTCTATATACATCCATATTTACACAAATGGAAGTCATGTACTAGCTCTGTTCCAAAATATAAGCCTTTTTAGCGACCTAAGCTAGTTCGCTAAAAAGGAAGTAATTTTGAACGGTGGGAGTAGCACACTAATCATATCCACCAAGGGCATATCCAACTAGCACACTAGTACAGTGTCGCTAATGCAGTTAGATCATTGATCATTACTTAAGGTGCCTGATCAGAGTCAACCAAGAAACTCAACACTACATAGTTCATTTTTTCCAACACCATGATTGTCTATTTGTCTTTCTATATCTGATACCCTGCATACCGAAAATCACCTCTACCCAGTCAAAATGAATTACTGAAACTGTGATGGCACAACTCACTGCAGAGGTTCAATTTAGTGAACGGTAACCGCACTTTCTTATTTGCTGAAAATAAACCCGAAGAGGAGAACTTACTGAAGTTTTTTTCCTGTTTCCAGCACCAGCAGGAAGTCGAGCTGAGTGGCGGCATGAGGGAGATGGAGCTCGGGTATCATCAGAGTAGGGATTTCACTGCCCAGATGCCATTCACCTTCCGGGTGCAGCCCAGCCACCCCAACTTGCAGGAAGACAAATAGGCCACTGAATCCTACCGGGGCCTGTATGAAGCTCAGGCAGCAATTGCTAGCTTGCATTTCCTTTGGCAACCTTAGATGTATCTTCCTTTTCATGTCTGGCTTGATGAACTAATGCCAGTTGTTTCCTGGAACATTGCTTTGACTAGCAAAGTTGCTGTCCATGTCAAGATGTTACTGGAATCCTGGTCTTAGGACTGAAATATGAGGCACCTGGTATCTCATGCTTGTTTATTTACTGCCTATTTTCATTGCCAGATGGTGAACAGTTTGTCTTTGTGTTGGTGTTGATAGCTAAAATTCAGTAGTACCAAAGTTTGATGTGAATGAAATTTCATCATCTAAATGCCTCATACAGAAAATCAATATAATCAAGAGGTCATGACAAACAATTCTGGACTTAGTTGACCAGAACAAACACAAGTGTTACATCACCTAAGCATGTCCCCATTATCTATTAATGGCCCACTGATAGCAGGTGAAGCACTGAAGTTGCTCCCTGCTTCGCTGAACATCAGGTTGTGCCCATATGGCATTGGCCGGTCTGGTATCTCTGGTATATCCATGTCTCCCTCAAGCATCTTCACTGCCTCGGTGATGGTTGGTCGGAGTGCAACCATCACATGTGCACACAGGATTCCGACAAGAACAAACCTCTCCATCACTTCTCCTCTCGGGCTCTCACCTGTCGACAACGCCCCGTCTAGCACCTCTCTTGACTGACCGGCCTTGACGAGCGTCCAAGCCCAGTCGGTGATCAGCACTGGCCCTGCCTGAGCCGACATGTCAAGCACATGCCGTCCACTCAATATCTCAAGCACCAGAACGCCGAAGCTATAGACGTCGCTCTTCTCTGTCAATTGGCCGTAGAGCGCGTACTCCGGCGCTAGGTAACCATGTGTGCCGGCAACACGCGTCGTGAGGTGAGACTGCCCCTCCCGGGTCTTCCTGGCTAGCCCGAAATCCGCCACGCGTGCACGCATCTCACCGTCGAGCAATATATTTGTCGCCTTGATGTCCCTGTGGTAGATTGCAGGTTTGACACCATAATGCAGATATTCCAGCCCCTTTGCCACATCCATTATGATGCTCCGCCGTTGCGCCCATGTCAATGCCGGCCGCTTGCTGACCCCTTCTCTGTCCCGGAAGATAAACTCCTCGAGCGATCCATTGGGCATATAGTCATACACAAGGAACATCTGCTTCCCGTCCTCTATGTCGTCATCGACAATGCAGCAGCCCCGTAGCGGCACCAGGTTTCGGTGCCGGAGGTGGCTGATGATCTCCACCTCATTGGTGAACTCCTCGTCCCCGCCCTCCATCTCTGGGTTGAGCATCTTCTTGACAGCAACAAGAGACCCATCCGCAAGCACGCCCCGGTAGACAACTCCAAACCCACCACGCCCAATGAGGTTTCGGTCGGCGAAGCCGTCTGTGCCCTTGGTCAACTCGGCAATGCCGAATAGTGTGGATCCAGTGTTGGGCCGCAGGTGCGGCCGCCGCTCCTCAGACCCCTCCTCGGGGATCTCGCGGTTTCTGCTCTTGGTCTTGGCGTGCCTTCTTTTTCTCCAGAGAAAGAATGCGAGAAGTGACAGGAGCAGGATGAAGGCGATTGGAATGGTGGTGGCGTAGATGGCTGTCTTATTTGACTTGGAAGGCTGGGAGGGAGGGGTGGTGGATAGGCCGAGACCGAGGGTGCAGTTGGCGGTGGAAAGGGAGGTGGGTCCCTCGGCACTGGAGATGCCGGCGGCGTACATGACGGTGAGGTAGAAGCAGTTCTGCTGCGACACGGCCGTGGCGTTGGCGTCGGCGGCGATGAGGCGGGAGGTGGCGATGATGCCGGCGCTGAGGCAGCGGTAGCAGACCGGCAGGGAGGCGAGGTCGGCCCCGCAGGCGGCGTTCAGGCCCGCGACGGAGTCGTTGCCGACGATGGCCCTGTACTGCGCGGCGGTGGTGACGCCCGCGCAGAAGGCCGGGGAGGAGGTGAACTCGTCCGGCGACGGGAAGCAGGACTGCACGAGCGAGGCGCCCGGGAGGGAGGCCGGCGGCGCGGCGATCCCCTCCGCGAGGCCGGCGAGGCACGCGGCGGAGGCCCCCGCGGACGGGAGGCGGAACTGGCCCGTGGCGCGGAGCCGCCCCGCGAGGCCGATGCCCAGCACGGAGAGCAGCGTCTGGCAGCACGCCGTCATGTTGGGCGCGCTCCCCGCGCACGGCGTGGGGTCCCACGGGAACGTCGGCACGTAGCTCAGGTCCAGCGGGCACGTCCCGTTGCCGCCGCCACCAGCTCCAGCCGCGCCCTCCGGCGAGCTGGCGAGCAGCAGCGCCAGGAGTAGCGGAAGAATCATGAGGAGCCTCGGGGCCGGCATTTCGGCGAGCAGCTGGTGTTCGGTGAGGGGAGGAGTGGCTGAACACGGGAAGGCTTTAGCTTAATTTGTTTTTTGGAGAAAGCTTTAGCTTTGGTCGACCAGAGAGAGAGAGAGTGGTTGGAGTAAAATAGGGCGGCTGATGAGCCAAGCTTGCGTGTACAGAATTATTCTAAGTTCTGCGCCAGGATATGGGTGGCCTACTGCTACAGGGTCTATGACGGGTGGGGCCTTTCATCTGTGTGCATCGCGTCGATAGAGACTCCGGGAGAGAGCGTCTGATTGGTTCGACCGGAAGATGGCTCATGACAAAGCATGCGACTTTGCTGTTTCGTTGACGTGGCGTACATTGTGCGTTATATTCAGTTTACTGCTACTTCTGCTAATCTGTTTGAAAACTAAAATTACTCTTTTTTTTTTTTTTTTTTTTTTTTTTTTTTTTTATTCAGTACATTGTGTGGACATCTCCTAGTCGAAGAAGTGGTTCTACGTCGCCGACAACAACTCGAGTGGGTTTGTAGAATTCCACCCATTCGCAGTTCTGGCGAGGCGCAAATCTTGGAGCCATAAGATGTCAGCCGAAGAAGTCGAGACAGTTAAACCTCTACTCGAAAGGGTAGGGGCTCTTCGAGATCAAGCCTCGGGAGTAGTGCTCAATGGACTTCATCTGGCAAGCCTCTTCTTGAAGCGCAGGATTCAGCCTTTGCAGCAGAGGCCTTCCACTATGTGGGAGTACCAAGGCGTAGAAGATCCCAGCCGAGTGAGCCGCGAAGAGCTTTCGAATGTGGAATTCGAGAAAAAGATCGCGGCCATCACTCGACTGAAGGCCGGGGAGCAATTCCCTGATTGCTCAGTCGAGGCTTATTCTGCTTCAAACCCTCCTCCTGCTGCGGTTAGTCTTCTGTCTTCAACTTGCTTTTATTTTTAGAATTTTTGTAGTCGATAAGATCTTTATCGTCTTCTTATCCTTGTAGAGCCTAGCTGTAGCAAATTGCTACCCGCCCGTTGTTGGCGAAGATGCCTCGTGTCTTCAATCAAGCCACCAGGACGGCGCGGTTGACACCAGCGTGGCCAACGCTTCCTCGAGTTCTGAGCATGACTCCTCAGATGATGTCGAAGACTCGAGTGGCGTCCCGCGAAAGCGCCGTCGGGTGAACGAAGACGAAGTTACCTCCAAGGACAAGTCTTTGGAGGCGTCACCTGGCCCAACTCCAATTTCTGCGACTCCGCTTCAATCTCTTCCTCCTCAGACTCCATTCACAAACGCCTGGAATGCGGATGACTTGGATGAAGACGACGAGGATGACGAGTAAGTTTTTTCCCATATTTTAATTCGATTGAACTCTGTTTATCAGTGCTGACGTTTCTTTGTTCTTTACTGCAGTTTGCAGGCAATCAGCCCGCGTAGATTCGCCGCGACTGTTCCTCCCGAAAAGAGGAACAAAGCGAAGGACGCGGGTGAGACTCCTACTGCGGGTACTGTCCAGAACTCTCCCAGGGCAGCGCCTGATGCTGCGACTGCGGAGCGGGATATCCCCAGCTTCGCTGCTAGAACCTCGATCTCGAAGGAGGCGACGGACAGCTCGGCGGATCCCCTCTCCCGCGCCTCCGGACAGGTAAACCTCTATCTCTTTGGCTTTTTCAAACAAATTTTATCGGGTGCACGACAGTGCTCCCGATGGGAGTAGCCCCCGAGGCTGTAGTCGATTGTAAATAATCGGGTACAGGCTCAAAACCTCTTTCTGTTCTCCTTCTCTATTTTGTCTTCTTCGGGTGCACGGCAGTGCTCCCGATGGGAGTAGCCCCCGAGGCTGTAGTCGATTGTAAATAATCGGGTACAGGCTCAAACCTCTTTTCTTCTAACTCTTTATCTTCATGCTTTCGCAGTCGCTCGTCGATTCCCTTACGGCGATCGGTCGCCGCGTCGTTCTGGCCGAAACAGATTGCGAGTCACTTCGATCAGAAGTTAACCGACTCAAATCTGAAGGCGACCTTCTTAAAGGTAAATTTCGTTATCTTCTTGGCTTTCGTGTATCATCCATTCTTGATTTCTGATTAATATCCCCTGTGCAGCTCGAGCCGAATTCGCAGAGTCTGAAAAGACCAAACTTTCAGAGCGGGTAACTGCCCGGGAAGCTGAACTGGCGACTACCCGGCAAGAGCTGGAAGCTTCCCGCAAGCAATCGGAGGAACTCCATACGAAGCTTGCGGAGTCGCGGAAGGCCGTGAAGGAGTTGCAGGAGGCCGGCAGTAAGGCTGACAACGACACTGTCGCGTTCCTTCGTCCTCTCGCCAAGCGCTTTGCGGGTAAGTATCTTGGGTTTTTGAACTTTTCATTCTGCTGATTTTTGCTAAGCATTATTTTCTCTGTCTGTAGATCTTCTGAATGTTCCTCTGGAGATTCCTGGGATTCAGCGGGTGGACGTGCTGACCGACACTCTTGCGCAGCTCAGGAGGCATTCTGAGGGAATATTTTCCCTGATTGATAATGCTTCCAAAGCGTTGGCACGAGTGCATGGCCGTCTTGTCGCCAGCGGTACTCCTGCGCCTGCGCTGAGCGAGCTGTCGAAGGTCTTCTCGGAAGGCGATCTCCTGGAGGCCTTTGCGGTTGCTCAATCAGAAGCTGGCGCAAAGACTGCGATTCAATTCGCTCTGGCGAACGGAGTCGAAGGTCTGGAGGAGGCCTATTCGTCCATGCCGGTCGACCCTTCCACGGGCAAGAAGGTACGGCTATCTCGTTTTTCTGAGCAAGCCACTGTTCTTGCTCGGAAATTATCTGAGATGTTTGCTCGGAAGAAGGGAGGGTCGGCCGCTGCTAGTGGCAGTACCAACGCGGCTTCGTAGACTTTTGTTTTCCTTTTGTTTCTGCTGCTTGGATGTAATGAATTTTGGGATATATTCCCGTACCTTTGCTGGTCTTTTAATCGAAGCGCTTTGCATTTAAAATTTATCCTTGTCGTCTATACTTTGCCTCCCGATGGGAGTAGCTCCCGAGCGATTAGTCAGATGTGCGACTGGAAACAACTCGAGTAGGGCTTCTCACTTCTTTCCTTGTACTTCTTCCAGGCAATTGCGTCTGCTGCTGAATCTTCAAGTGGACGTGGTAGTCCAGCAAATCCACTTGTAGCTGCTGTGGGCACTCTCGCTGGCCTCCGTGATAAGGTTCAGGAGGGTGAGCGTAGGCTGAAAGTGCTGCGCGGGGTAGCTGACGTGGCGATATCCAAGCAGAAATTGGCGGCTGAGCGCGAGCAATTTCTGATTGACGAACTGTCTTCGATTGCAAAGGAGTTACTATGTGAGTAGTGTAGCCCCCATGCTATTTTCCTCCTCTGTGTTTCTTAGCTTACTAAGTGCGTTTGCTTCTTAGTTGTGAAACCAGATGACAGGGAAGAAAAGCAGTGGGTAGAAAACCACATTCATCAAGAAGCTAACAGCACAAAGCCTCATGCGAGTAATTTCTGGTCCGATCGCAGTCGAGGGTTTGTGATGGCTATCTTGAAGTTTCGAGTCCGCCAGGCGAAAGTTCTCATGAGTTCTTTCCATGAGGTCCTGGTTGCGGTGAATGCTGCTTTTTATCCACTTGAGAGGGGCCCCGAAGACTGGAGCTATCTTCTCAGGTTATTCGGACGGGAAGGAGAGGTTCGCGCTTGTGTTCACAATCAGATGGTATGCGGCGCGGTTGTGGCTCTCTCGTTTGTCCGGATATGGCATCCTGAGATAGACTTGAACTCCGTAGCCCGGCTTCCGGATTATGCAATCGAAGATATTGCGCCGTACTATGATGCTGTTCGTCCTGCGGCCGAGAAGATTATCCGAATGACATCCGAAGAGGTAGATAGGATCTTAGCGGCTAGGAATGCTCAGCGTTTCGACTGACTTTATCGGATGTGAATATCCTGTAAGCTTGTCTGTAGTTTGTAAAAACTGTAGTAAGGTGTGCAACCTTGTACTTGATAATTATTTTCTGTGATGCTTAGTTTTAGGTGTAGCCCCCGTGTATTTTATGGGGTGTGAACCTGTAACCTTGGAAGCTGTCGAGTAAATATGATGAGATAATCATGTATTTATTGCTATGACTGAGAAGTCATGTGTTCGAGCTACAAAATTGGCTAGTATAGCCTTATTGTTGTAAAATAAATAAACCTAGGGGTAGAACTTGCGCAGTTGCGCGATATTCCATGGATTGGAATAGATGCCTCCAGTGTCTGGATTCTTCAGTCGATAGGCTCCTCCTGGGATTACTTCGTGTACGATGAAGGGTCCTTCCCAAGGTGGCTCGAGCTTGTGCCCTTCTTTTTGTTTCAACCGCAACACCAAATCGCCTACCACGAATGATCTGTGGCGTATGCGGCGACTGTGATAATTGCGCAGTGATTGTTGGTAGACTGCAGATCTTGCGAGTGCAATGTCCCGAATTTCGTCGAGCGCGTCCATATCTTCTGCAAGTGCTTTGTTGGATGTTTCTTCACTGTAGGCTACCACTCGTGGGGCGCTGAATCGAACCTCTTCGGGGAGGACGGCTTCTGCCCCATATACCATGAAAAATGGTGTGTATTGCGTTGATCGATTGGGGGTTGTGCGGAGGCTCCAAAGTACGGAGGGCAACTCCTCTGCCCAATGACCTGCAGCGGGATGCAGCCGATCGAGCAATCTCTTTTTGATCCCAGCTGAAACTAAGCCGTTGGATCTTTCAACTTGACCGTTTGTTTGCGGATGGGCGACCGAAGCAAACTTCAGATTAATTCCTTTCTCTTCGCAGAACTGTTGAGTTTCCTTTGCAGTGAAGTTCGTACCATTGTCTGTAATGATGTCATGTGGCACCCCGAATCTGCATATTATGGAATCGAGGAACTTAATTGCGCATTGGGCGCTACCCGAGGTCACTGGCATAGCCTCGATCCATTTGGTAAATTTGTCGACCTGCGACCAGCAAATGTGTGTACCCTCCTGGAGTAGATTTGCGCAGTGGGCCAACCATGTCAAGCCCCCATTGGGCAAAGGGCCAGGCGATGGGTATCATGTGCAACTCTGTAGCGGGCGCGTGCGGCTTGGGTGAAAATCGCTGGCAAGCGCCACATCTGTCGACCAGGTTTTTTGCATCGTTGGCTGCCGTTAGCCAGTAGAACCCTGCTCGAAAGGCTTTGCCCAGTATTGCTCTCCAACTAGCATGATGTCCGCAGTCACCCTGGTGTATATCCCGGAGTAGCTCTTTGCCGTCTTCGGGTGCGATGCACCGCTGAAGGATTCCCGAGATGCTTTGCTTGTACAATTCTCCGTTGATTACCCGAAAGGATTTGCTACGCCTGATTAACTGTCGAGCCTCGCGCGGATCGGCTGGGAGCTGTTTATTGAGCAGGTAGTCGAGATATTTCTGCGTCCAGACTGGCTCGACCAGAAAAACCTGTCGTGATATATTATGAATAAGCTCGATAAGCGCGACCTGCGGGCTGACCTCCGTTTCTGGCGCTGCCGGTGTTTCTGCAGCTTTCTTCAATTTGACCGATCGCTTGACCATCCGTTCGAAGTATATTCCTGGCGGTATGGGTGTATTCGTGGAACCCATGTTTGCCAGTCTATCCGCCTCTTCGTTGCTGGATCTTGCGATATGCTTCAACTCGCATCCTTTGAAGCTTCCTTCGAGTATATTATACATGTCGCGGTATGCGATCATGTTTTCAGCAACGGCGTCGCATTCTTTCATTGTTTGTTGCACTATGAGGTTGGAATCGCCATAAATCATCAACCGGGTAGCTCCACAAGCAATCGCCATCTTCATTCCGTGCAACAGTGCTTCATATTCTGCGTCGTTGTTCGATGCTGGGTCGTCAGGTGGAAAGTCTAGTCGCAGGACATATTGCAGTTTGTCTCCACGAGGCGAGATAAGAACGATTCCAGCTCCTGCCCCTTCGTTTCTTTTGGACCCGTCAAAATACATGATCCAATTGCTTGTGTACTCGGGTGGTCCGGGTGTTTGTAGCTCTGTCCATTCGCTGATGAATTCCACGAGAACCTGAGATTTGACTGCATTGCGTCCTGCGTAGGTGATATCCCAGGCACCCAACTCGATGCTCCACTTCGCTATTCTTCCGGATGCCATAGGGTTGTTCATGATTGTCCCGAGTGACGCATCGTTAACCACTGTAATGGCGTGTTCCTGGAAGTAGTGTTTGAGTTTTCGGGCTGTGAGGACAACTCCATACGCAAGCTTCTGGTAATGAGGATATCGCTGCTTGCACGGCGAGAGCACTTCGCTGATGTAATATATTGGGCGCTGGACTCCGTATGCCTTGCCATCTTCAGGTCGTTCGACTACGATTGCAGTGCTGATGACCTGGTTTGTAGCGGCTAAATAGAGAAAAAGTGGCTCCCTTTCTTGTGGTGTTGCGAGGATGCGCCTGCTTTGCAACGACCGCTTCAAGTCTGCGAATGCTTGCTTAGCTTCGGGGGTCCACTCGAATTTGTCCGTCTTCTTCAGTAGTTTGTAGAATGGCAACGCTTGCTCTCCCAATCGCGCGATGAACCTGCTTAGGGCGGCCAATCGCCCTGCGAGCTGCTGGACTCCGCGTAGATTGGTGGGCTCCTTCATGGTGAGGATGGCTTGTATTTTCTCCGGATTGGCTTCAATGCCTCTGGCGGATACCAGGTATCCTAGGAGTTTTCCTGCGGGGACGCCGAAAACGCATTTTGTTGGATTGAGCTTGATCCGATATGCATTAAGGGCGTCGAATGTTTCTTTAATATCTTCGAGGAGTGTGTCCTCTACTCGAGTTTTGATGACGATGTCGTCGACATATACTTGTACGTTCTTGCCGATGAGATTGGCAAGGCATCTCTGCATGCAACGTTGATATGTTGCGCCTGCGTTCTTCAGCCCGAAGGGCATTGTCGTATAGCAGTATACACCGTGTGGTGTGATGAATGCCGTCTTCTCTTCGTCTTCCTTTTTCATTCGGATCTGGTTGTATCCCGAGTAGGCGTCCAGGAAAGAGAGACGTTGGCAACCTGCTGTGGAGTCCACGATCTGGTCGATTCGTGGTAGAGGAAAGTTGTCCTTGGGGCAGTGTTTGTTCAGTGACGTGTAATCGATGCACACCCGAAGGATATCCGTGTTCTTCTTGGGGACCAGCACCGGATTTGCTAACCAGGTGGATATTTTGATCTCCCTAATGAAATTTGCGGCTAGCAGCCTATTTACTTCTTCTCCTAGCGCCTTTTGCTTGGGTTCTGAAAATCGTCGAGTCGTCTGTTTGATGGGCTTCGCGTTAGGAAAGACTTCGAGTGAGTGCTCGGCAAACTCCCTGGGTATACCTGGCATATCTGAGGGTTGCCAGGCGAAAATTTCCCAGTACTCACGGAGGAGTTTGACGAGCGCGCTTTCCTATGCTGGCGAGAGGGTTGTGGAAACCATCGCGGTTTTGGCGGAATCCGTCGGGTGCACTTGATGCTTGCGAGTGTCGCTGTTGGCGCTGAATTCCAGTTCAGGCGCGTTTTTCTTCGTGAGTGGCATGACGGAGTGATCCGTGGTTTTTGCCAGCTCTTGTAGTTCTTCTTGCATCCCGAAAGATTTCGCGATCTCATTAAATTCTATGTCGCACTTATCTGATTTCTGGAAGTCTCCGTCGATGGTGATCACACCGTATTCGCCGGGTAACTTGAGCTTCAAGTATGCGTAATGTGGTACGGCCATGAACCTGGCGAACGCTGTTCGACCAAGAATGGCGTGGTACTGCGAGGGCCAGTCGACGACTTCAAAGTCCAGAAATTCCCTTCTGTAGTTGCGTGGGGAGCCCAGTACAACTTCGAGGTTGATTGTTCCGAGTGGACGTACTGCCTTGCCCGGAACTATCCCGTGGAAGGATGTTTCTGATTCCGTTAGGCCGTCCAGGTTTTTGTTCATTCGACGGAGTGTATCCGCGTAGATGATGTTGATGCCGCTGCCGCCGTCCATGAATACGCGGGCCAGGTCATAATTGCCAATTTGAGCTTGAATGACAAGGGCGGCGTGTCCCTGGTCGATAGACTCGTGGCGGGTGGTCTTCCTTTGAGAACGTGATTGGCTGTTCGGCCATCTTCAGGTACTCGGGCTTCGTTGGTGGCGTCTGCACTGCCATGCATATTTGTCTCGAGTTAGTTTTTTGAGCTCTGCGAGAGGGGCATACCTTCTGTATCATCCCGAGGAGTTGTCCGTGCGGAGTCGGGTATGTATTTGCTCCCGTGTTTTGCTGTTGTGGTGCTGGCAGAGCCGCGAGTGCCATGTTTGGGTTGGCTGGTGGAGGTGGTGGCGGTGGTAGCTGGAATTGTTGTCCGCCTCCTGGTAGCGGTGGATAGTTTTGGGTGGAAGCGAATCTTTTCTTGGCTAGCGCGTCCGAGATTCCGATGAACTTTCGGCAATCCTTGAGAAGGTGTGTTGCCTTAGTCTTGCCCGTGCGCTTGTCTGTGAACAGATGTAGCGAGCAGTATCCATCGAGGTCTTCCTCGGGTGATTTTTCTTCTTCCTTTGGCCTCCATTCGCGACTTCCACGACGACCGGAGTCACGACTTCGCGTGAACTCTGCCGCCACTAGTTCTTCTCTATCGTCGTGGTCGTAGTACTTTCTTCTTTTTCTTCGCCCATGACGGTCTTCGTCATGTGTGGGCGACGATGTTCTTTCATTGCGTACCGCGTCTTCTCCGTTGGCCCATTTTTCGGCGATGACCATGAGCTCCCCTATGGTTTTGGGTGCTGCTCTGCCGAGTTCTTCTCGAAACGCGGTTCTTCTTGCTCCTTTGGCGAAGGCCTCAATCGCCACTTCTTCAGAGATTGTCCCTGCGGTGTTCCTGAGTGTGTTCCACCGTTGGATGTATTCTCGCGTGGATTCGCCACTTTTCTGTTTGCAAGCCCGTAGTTCTTCGATCGTAGCTGGCCTTTTGTAGGTCGACTGGAAGTTTTTGCAGAAATCGCGATGCAGGTCGTCCCATGATGCATAGCAGGATCGTGGTCTTCTTTCCAGCCAGCTGCGGGCCGCTCCGGCCAGGTGCAAATTGAGGTATTGCATGGCTGTGTTCTTGTTACCACGTTGGCATTTTACTGCCGTGAGGTAGTCGCTTAACCACTGGGAGGGCTCGAGTGAGCCATCGTATTTTGTCACCTCCGAGCTGAGCTTGAATCTCTTGGGTAGAGGTGCTTCGCGAATACTGCGAGCAAAGCAAAGTGCTCCGCAGGTTTCGTCGTCCGAAGATCCGGATGAGGAGCGTTCGCGATACCGTGAAGCCCTCGCTTTATCCACCTTCTTCTGGGCGAGATCGGATCGCGCGTCGTGCCCGGACCGGTCGCGGTCGCTATCTTTTCTTGGTTCTTTACTTCTTTTTCTCGAGCGGCTGCTGTGGTGCCGCGAATCTTTGTCTCTCGGGCTGTCGTCGCTGCTGCTTCGGCTGTCGCCGCGGCGCCGAGCTTCTTTTCCTCGGCCACGACGTGGCGACTTATCCTTTCTTGGAGAGGAGCTCCTATGCCTGCGGGGCGCGTCTTTGTCTTTGTCCTTCTCTTGTCGCGCCTTCTCCAGCTGTTCCTTGCGATCGTGGGAGGCGAGCTCGCGGCAGCCAGCCCTAGACCTTTGCGGATGTGCTTGTATTGTTCCACCCGAGGATCGCTGTCCGTTGGCTGGTTCATCTGCATGTAGGTGGCCGCGGCTAGAATTGCGGCGGCTGGAGTTTGCGGGTAGACGTTCCCGTCGTCGTCAACCCTCATGAAAGAAGATGTGGTAGACCTGTTGGTCTCAGCCATGGATTCGTGGTCCCTTGTTGATGCTGCGGGTCCCTTTTCCCACGGGTCGGGTACCGACCGAAGGAGCAAGGGACAGCTCGGCTCGACGTAGGCTTGACTCATCCGCCGCTCTCCTGCGACGGGCTAGATCTGCTCGGGCGTCCTTGATGTTTGAGGCCGCTCTCACTAGGTGATAGTGGTAGGCGGTTAGGTCTTCCTGCGTAGCACCTGCTGCGGGTGGCTGACTCTTTCGCATGGATTCCTTTGCTCTTTTCCAGGCTTCCCGCGAGACGCCGATTAGATCGCGCTCGGTTGCACTATATTCAGTTTCCGAGGGCTGTTCCGATCCTGCCATGCAGACTTGGGCGAGTTGTGGCCCGTGCGTCCTAGGCGCAGATCGGGAGGTTCTTCGCACCCGAGAGGGTTCCTCTGTCGAGAGTGCGTGGTAGTCGATCGTGTTGAAGCGGATGGACTCGCCGCTTTTCTCCATAAGGAAGCGCGAGTTGACGGCTCCAGATTCGGGTTCAGATTCATCTGAGAAGTGGAGGATTCCGTCTCTGTTTGCCATGAAGTTGAAGCTTCCGAACGTCAGGGTGACGCTCTTCTCCAGATCCTCGAATACCGGGCGTGATTCCGGTGAGTGAGGCGTGACTATGACGGATCCGATCCGTACAGGATTGTTCGGAGCCGTAGTCGATGGTTTCCAACGGGAGTTGGATGTCGATGAAGCCGAAGATGCCGGTAATCCAGCGCCTGCGGTCCCCACGGTCGGCGCCAATTGTCGAAGCTCTGGCTCCGCAAATCCCTCAGGTGACCCTATCGGGTTTCGACTAGGAGATGTCATAGGCGCTGGTGGAATCGTCGGCTTGACAGGGAGGCGATATTTACCCAGGTTCGGGGCCCTCGAAGAGGTAAAACCCTTACTCCTGCCTTCTGCTGATCTGTATTAGACGATTAGTGTCGAAGCTCTGGCTCCGCAAATCCCTCAGGTGACCCTATCGGGTTTCGACTAGGAGATGTCATAGGCGCTGGTGGAATCGTCGGCTTGACAGGGAGGCGATATTTACCCAGGTTCGGGGCCCTCGAAGAGGTAAAACCCTTACTCCTGCCTTCTGCTGATCTGTATTAGACGATTAGATCGATTACAGGTGCTCGAATCGAGAGTAGATCTCGAGTTTCAAGGCTTTTGTGGTCGTGCGGTAATACTTGGTCCTCTCCTTTGGGGCTCTCCTGGCTTTATATAGATAGCCAGGTCTCGAGTCCAACCCGGAGAGGATACAAACCCTAGCTTGAGTCGGTTACAATCCCTAACTTAGCCCGCAAGTTGATGCGGGTGGGCTTTTCATGGGCCTTCTAGAGTACTCCAAGGGCGCTTCCTGTCGGGCCTTGGTCAGAAGGTGTGAGAGGGGGTGTCCTTATTCGTAGGGCCCAGGATCCATGCCTTCGTCAGTAGCCCCCGAGCGTATGCTCGACTGGGATTTATTTTCAGTCGGGTAGACGGTCAGACCTTTCCTTTGATCTCATCTAGAAGTTCAGCTCGACAGTTGTTGCCTACGAGGGTGTGTTCCCTGTTTCACGAATAAAAATACTCGAGTATCGAGCAGCGTTGGTGCCAGTTTTGCGGCTATATTAGCAGAAGGATGTGGCGCAGTGGCTTGGCTCTCCCGAGAGATCAGGGCCAATTAATTGCGACTAGGGCAAAAACACTCCTGGCCTACACAGATTCGAGACCTCCGACTCGAACCCGATGAGGTGATCGTTACGACTGGGCCGTTGTGGACTTATCGAGTCGAACTTAACCTAAGAGGGTACCCGGCGCGTCCGCTAGGATTTTTCTTCGTGTTGTTGACACGGAACTATGCCGGAGGACGCAGCTTTCGAGTGCGATTCCAGGCCCAAAAGAAAGATCTTTTTGGGTCTTACCTTCATATTCGAAGAATATGGCATCCGGATGTGCCTAGTCGGCTGTACAATCCAGGTTCTTGTGATGTGTAAATATCACGCATAAGGTGGGTTCTTTCTACCCGATTAGATTGGTATGAGTTCCGTACGAAAAAGTTTCGTGTTGGAAATGTTAGTTCCGTATGAAAGAGTTTTCATGTTTTGGAAAATTGTGCCTGTACGAAAGAGTTTTCGTGTATAAGGCATGTTTCTCTTGTCGAAGAGGCTTTGATTCATGAATTTTTTCATGGAAGATTGTGTTCTATCCGAAGGAATTGATATTCGTGCGAAGATAATTTCGCGTTTGAATTCCATTCGCAAAAAATTTCCTTTCGGAATGACGAACGCCATGACGTCAAGGCGTGCTCCTCTTCTCCCGATGGGACGTGACGAAGTGGCAGCAGAAATTGGCCCACCTTGTCAGCTTTTTGATCGGGAAACGAGACGTCGCTCCCGTTTTTTACGCGAAATGCGCAGTAAATGCGCACGATCTTTTGTTAAGATCGTGGCACGAAACAGCGTACGCCGCCGCTTCGTTTCATCCTTACGCGTGGCAGCCGCGATAGGTGCCACGTTGCGTATCGTACGGCTGAGATTGCTTTACCCCGTATATAAATAAGGGTGTTAGCGCCGCAGTGAAATTTTCCCCGCTCTCAATCTTCGTCTTCCACCTTGCGCTCGTCTTTGCCTTCTCTGCGCTCAAGCTCTCGCTGCGAACAATGGCCGGTGGAAAGAAACGCGGCGTTGGAACCTCCGCGTCTGGCGAGCCTTCTGCGCCACTCGCCTCTCGCGCCGGCGACTGGCGCACCCCCAACACCACCTGCCAAGAGCATCAAGGAGATGCAACGGGAGGGTCTGCTACCGGCGGAGGCGGAGAAGCGCGTCCGTCTGGGGAAGAGGGAAGAGGTACCAAACCCTCACTCGAACGAGCGCGTGGTCTTCGTGGACCACGTGACTCGAGGTCTCTCCTTCCCTCTTCACCCTTTCTTCATTGGGCTGCTGTGTGCATACGGCATACAGCTCCATGATCTTCCCCCGAACGCGGTGCAGCACATCTCGTGCTTCATCGCGCTGTGCGAATGCTATCTTGGCATTCGCCCGCACTGGGCGCTCTGGAAGGCGCTGTTCAAGATCCGGATCTTCCGCGAGAGATCGCGGGTGGAGTCCGAGCCCGGTGAGCCACTTCGCACGGGTGGCTTCGGGATCCAAGCGCGCCAGGAGAATGCCTACTTCCATATGCACTTCATCGACTCCGCCCAAGGCTGGCGGAAGAAGTGGTTCTACGTCGCCGACAACAACTCGAGTGGGTTTGTAGAATTCCACCCATTCGCAGTTCTGGCGAGGCGCAAATCTTGGAGCCATAAGATGTCAGCCGAAGAAGTCGAGACAGTTAAACCTCTACTCGAAAGGGTAGGGGCTCTTCGAGATCAAGCCTCGGGAGTAGTGCTCAATGGACTTCATCTGGCAAGCCTCTTCTTGAAGCGCAGGATTCAGCCTTTGCAGCAGAGGCCTTCCACTATGTGGGAGTACCAAGGCGTAGAAGATCCCAGCCGAGTGAGCCGCGAAGAGCTTTCGAATGTGGAATTCGAGAAAAAGATCGCGGCCATCACTCGACTGAAGGCCGGGGAGCAATTCCCTGATTGCTCAGTCGAGGCTTATTCTGCTTCAAACCCTCCTCCTGCTGCGGTTAGTCTTCTGTCTTCAACTTGCTTTTATTTTTAGAATTTTTGTAGTCGATAAGATCTTTATCGTCTTCTTATCCTTGTAGAGCCTAGCTGTAGCAAATTGCTACCCGCCCGTTGTTGGCGAAGATGCCTCGTGTCTTCAATCAAGCCACCAGGACGGCGCGGTTGACACCAGCGTGGCCAACGCTTCCTCGAGTTCTGAGCATGACTCCTCAGATGATGTCGAAGACTCGAGTGGCGTCCCGCGAAAGCGCCGTCGGGTGAACGAAGACGAAGTTACCTCCAAGGACAAGTCTTTGGAGGCGTCACCTGGCCCAACTCCAATTTCTGCGACTCCGCTTCAATCTCTTCCTCCTCAGACTCCATTCACAAACGCCTGGAATGCGGATGACTTGGATGAAGACGACGAGGATGACGAGTAAGTTTTTTCCCATATTTTAATTTGATTGAACTCTGTTTATCAGTGCTGACGTTTCTTTGTTCTTTACTGCAGTTTGCAGGCAATCAGCCCGCGTAGATTCGCCGCGACTGTTCCTCCCGAAAAGAGGAACAAAGCGAAGGACGCGGGTGAGACTCCTACTGCGGGTACTGTCCAGAACTCTCCCAGGGCAGCGCCTGATGCTGCGACTGCGGAGCGGGATATCCCCAGCTTCGCTGCTAGAACCTCGATCTCGAAGGAGGCGACGGACAGCTCGGCGGATCCCCTCTCCCGCGCCTCCGGACAGGTAAACCTCTATCTCTTTGGCTTTTTCAAACAAATTTTATCGGGTGCACGACAGTGCTCCCGATGGGAGTAGCCCCCGAGGCTGTAGTCGATTGTAAATAATCGGGTACAGGCTCAAAACCTCTTTCTGTTCTCCTTCTCTATTTTGTCTTCTTCGGGTGCACGGCAGTGCTCCCGATGGGAGTAGCCCCCGAGGCTGTAGTCGATTGTAAATAATCGGGTACAGGCTCAAACCTCTTTTCTTCTAACTCTTTATCTTCATGCTTTCGCAGTCGCTCGTCGATTCCCTTACGGCGATCGGTCGCCGCGTCGTTCTGGCCGAAACAGATTGCGAGTCACTTCGATCAGAAGTTAACCGACTCAAATCTGAAGGCGACCTTCTTAAAGGTAAATTTCGTTATCTTCTTGGCTTTCGTGTATCATCCATTCTTGATTTCTGATTAATATCCCCTGTGCAGCTCGAGCCGAATTCGCAGAGTCTGAAAAGACCAAACTTTCAGAGCGGGTAACTGCCCGGGAAGCTGAACTGGCGACTACCCGGCAAGAGCTGGAAGCTTCCCGCAAGCAATCGGAGGAACTCCATACGAAGCTTGCGGAGTCGCGGAAGGCCGTGAAGGAGTTGCAGGAGGCCGGCAGTAAGGCTGACAACGACACTGTCGCGTTCCTTCGTCCTCTCGCCAAGCGCTTTGCGGGTAAGTATCTTGGGTTTTTGAACTTTTCATTCTGCTGATTTTTGCTAAGCATTATTTTCTCTGTCTGTAGATCTTCTGAATGTTCCTCTGGAGATTCCTGGGATTCAGCGGGTGGACGTGCTGACCGACACTCTTGCGCAGCTCAGGAGGCATTCTGAGGGAATATTTTCCCTGATTGATAATGCTTCCAAAGCGTTGGCACGAGTGCATGGCCGTCTTGTCGCCAGCGGTACTCCTGCGCCTGCGCTGAGCGAGCTGTCGAAGGTCTTCTCGGAAGGCGATCTCCTGGAGGCCTTTGCGGTTGCTCAATCAGAAGCTGGCGCAAAGACTGCGATTCAATTCGCTCTGGCGAACGGAGTCGAAGGTCTGGAGGAGGCCTATTCGTCCATGCCGGTTGACCCTTCCACGGGCAAGAAGGTACGGCTATCTCGTTTTTCTGAGCAAGTCACTGTTCTTGCTCGGAAATTATCTGAGATGTTTGCTCGGAAGAAGGGAGGGTCGGCCGCTGCTAGTGGCAGTACCAACGCGGCTTCGTAGACTTTTGTTTTCCTTTTGTTTCTGCTGCTTGGATGTAATGAATTTTGGGATATATTCCCGTACCTTTGCTGGTCTTTTAATCGAAGCGCTTTGCATTTAAAATTTATCCTTGTCGTCTATACTTTGCCTCCCGATGGGAGTAGCTCCCGAGCGATTAATCAGATGTGCGACTGGAAACAACTCGAGTAGGGCTTCTCACTTCTTTCCTTGTACTTCTTCCAGGCAATTGCGTCTGCTGCTGAATCTTCAAGTGGACGTGGTAGTCCAGCAAATCCACTTGTAGCTGCTGTGGGCACTCTCGCTGGCCTCCGTGATAAGGTTCAGGAGGGTGAGCGTAGGCTGAAAGTGCTGCGCGGGGTAGCTGACGTGGCGATATCCAAGCAGAAATTGGCGGCTGAGCGCGAGCAATTTCTGATTGACGAACTGTCTTCGATTGCAAAGGAGTTACTATGTGAGTAGTGTAGCCCCCATGCTATTTTCCTCCTCTGTGTTTCTTAGCTTACTAAGTGCGTTTGCTTCTTAGTTGTGAAACCAGATGACAGGGAAGAAAAGCAGTGGGTAGAAAACCACATTCATCAAGAAGCTAACAGCACAAAGCCTCATGCGAGTAATTTCTGGTCCGATCGCAGTCGAGGGTTTGTGATGGCTATCTTGAAGTTTCGAGTCCGCCAGGCGAAAGTTCTCATGAGTTCTTTCCATGAGGTCCTGGTTGCGGTGAATGCTGCTTTTTATCCACTTGAGAGGGGCCCCGAAGACTGGAGCTATCTTCTCAGGTTATTCGGACGGGAAGGAGAGGTTCGCGCTTGTGTTCACAATCAGATGGTATGCGGCGCGGTTGTGGCTCTCTCGTTTGTCCGGATATGGCATCCCGAGATAGACTTGAACTCCGTAGCCCGGCTTCCGGATTATGCAATCGAAGATATTGCGCCGTACTATGATGCTGTTCGTCCTGCGGCCGAGAAGATTATCCGAATGACATCCGAAGAGGTAGATAGGATCTTAGCGGCTAGGAATGCTCAGCGTTTCGACTGACTTTATCGGATGTGAATATCCTGTAAGCTTGTCTGTAGTTTGTAAAAACTGTAGTAAGGTGTGTGATGAGGGGATAGTAACCCGGTATGCCGACTCCCAGGTGAGATCCGGCCCAAACGACGGATGGATCAAATCCGGCTAAGGACAAAGAAGCTTCTAGAAGGCCCAGGACTTGTAAGGATCGTAACCCGGATTGTGGGTTACGGTAAAGAAAGTTAGGGTTCGTATGAAGAGTTCGAATAGGACTCGAGAAGCGCTTTGTAAGGCAAGTCAAGGGGGATATGAGTACTATATAAACCAACCCCTGGGCTTCGCCTAAGAGAGATCCAAGTCATAGTTGTAACACCTGTTATCGAGTATCCAGTATAATCATATCGAGAGCCGGCGAGTTGTTTTCCGGTTCTTAGATTGCTTTCGCCATGTTCTCTTTCGAGCTAAACCCTCTCCCAAATACCTGTGTCGACTTGCCCCAAGATCAGTTACCCCAGGTAACATCTGCCGTGATTATCCCACGACAGTTGGCGCCCACCGTGGGGCCTGCGTCCAAAGGTGTTTACATCACGGGAGAAGCTCGGAAGAGCATGAAGAACCTCATCGTCGGAGAAATCTACGTCAACGGCAAAGGAGAGAAGATGGTAGACGATTCTGGCTGGGGGCCAGAGTCGGACCACCTCGAAACCGGATCCATCGTGACAGTCGGCAGCATCAACGTCTTCATCGGTATGGTATGTACTTCCAGTTCGAATTGTGATAATATTGGATCTGATTCTGTGTCAGGGGAAGACGCGTATGTCCGATCGGAAAAAGAAGAATCGATTGGAACAACGGGTCAGATAGAGAGGGAGGATGATACCGAGTCTATACGGGATTTGTCGGAGGATCGATATGAAAGGGAAACCAGCGAGGAAGAACAGTACGAATCTACACCGGGCATCATGCGCCGGGTTGCAGTTTATGCGGCTCCCGCGACCAATCTCAATCAAGAAAACGCGGCCGCGGCACCAGCTGGGGCGGTTCAGGCAGCGGCTCAGCAGCAAGGACCAGTTGACCCGGTCTTGGCCCAAGTCGATGGAGAGTCGGCGTCTGTCACCAGTCGCCCAGCGGACGAGGAGCGACACGCAAATATGTTCGGGTTCCAAGCAAACCGGACACCGGGGGCGGGCCCCTCAAACCCGCGTCACCCGGCTCTGTTTGATAATAACTTGATTTTGGACCCCACAGTCTTGGCCACAGTTATTACCCCGGAAAACGCGGCAGAACGTGTAAGAGACCTGGACGTAGCTCGTCGTGCATTGGAGCAGCAAAGAAGGCAAGTGGAAGCAGAAAGGCAGGGGATGGCCGCGCGGCAGCGCGAATTGGATGACCGAGAGACCCGGCTCCGGGAGGAAACGACAAGGATGCACCAAAGGCACCGAACTATGCTGCCGGCAACAGGAGGGGTTATTAACCCGACCGCCCTGGTGTTCACGCCTCAAGATCAGCCGATTCCGCCGACGAACCAAGGGACCATACCGCGACCTTCAACGGGAGCACATCCGGTAAGCGCGCCAGCCGGGTTACCTTTGCCACAGACAGGGGCGACAGCCGGCAATACCATGCCGCCACCACCATCGCGATTCCGCACACCAGCAGGTCATTACAACAATCCCATGGACAACGTGTACGCAGCAACGCTCGCATTAAACCAGATCCCTGTGGGAGACTCGCCTCATGCGGAAGGAACCCGACGAGCAATCGATCTACTACACACCGCGGTAGCACAGCAAGCTAATTATCCGGATCATAGGAGCGGGATGCATGGGACGCCGTACGCCAGCCAGCAACAGGGCCATGTTCAAACGAATGCGGCGCAACGAAGGGAAGAGCAGCAGCAAATGCCGCCTCCACCGCGTATCCAGACAGCACCAGTAGTATCAGCAGCGCAGGCGGTGGTGAACAGTTCCAGAGCCAGAAGAGCCGGGGCCGGGTCTGCAGCGCACGAGTTACCAGTGGTGCCGCACCCCGCGGTACCCCCAGCCGGGTCACGCGTTTCCCGGGCAAGACCGGCCCCAACCACCCTTGCGGGACCAAAGTGCCTTTCGGACGATATCAGAGCAGAACCTTACCCGGAGAAGTTCAAAGAACCGGGGAAAGTAGTAAATTATGAGCCAACAATGGATCCAGAAACGTGGCTGAGCAGCTATGAGATGGCAATGTCAATTCGCAACGCATCCGAGAATCTCCAAGCCAAATTCATGTACTTAATGATGTCAGAGGGAGCAGCAAAGTTATGGTTCACCAACCTACCGGAAAAATCGATCAAATCGTGGGAGGAGCTAAAGACCGCATTCATCAAGCACTTTCATGGGACATGCAGAAAGTTATTTACTATTGATGATTTAGAAAGATGCGTTCAGAAGAAAGGAGAATCGGCACGCAGCTGGGTACGCCGGGTTATGGAGATACTCCACTCGTCTACGGATATCCAGCCTAAGGACGCGCTACAAGCTATGGCAAAAACATGTAAGTACGTTCCTTTAGTACAAAAGCTAACTCGCATGAAATCTAGTAGGAATGCAGCGGAGGTTACAATGGGAGAGTTAATGGATGCGTGCAACAAACACGCTGCAACGGATACCACAGAGGAGGAAGTTGACGACAAGAAAGCAAAAGCAAACGCAAGTAGCAGCGGGAAAACCGGCAATGGGTCGGCGCCAAACAATAATGGAAGTAGCCAAAACAAGCGCCCGTTCGACGGGAATTCCGAGTTTGTAGCCAACACGGAGGCCGGGTCTTCAAGACCTAGATCCGAAGGGAATTTTAATACTGGGAATCACAATGGGGGACACTACCAAGGACCTCCAAGACCAAGCAACAGTTGGGACATATTTAGGATGGCGTGCCCGAAGCATAGCAGGAATGGCAAGCCGGCCAATCATTCACTAGAGCAATGTGCCGACTTACAAAGGTGGAAGAACGAAGAAGTGAACAGAGCTATGCGAGGTGCGGGCCGGGGAGGAGGTCCGGGTCTAGGTGGAAACTTGGGTAACGGGCCGCCCCCAGCCGGCAATCCGCCAGCTGGAAATCAAGGTAACAATCAAAATGGAGCAGGAGGTTTTCAAGCTAACCCCAAACAGCTGGGTCAATATCATGTGCACACTACAGGAGGCTCTAACAAGGATAAGAAGATACTGAAACAAGCAGTTAATTCGGTCTCTTCCGCTGTTCCAAGGTATTTGAGGTGGTCAGAACAAGAGGTAACATGGAGCAGGAAGGATCACCCGGATAGAGTTGATCACCCGGGAGTCTTAGCTTTGGTAGTGGCACCACAGGTCAACGGCTACGAGCTGAAAAAAGTCCTGATGGATGGAGGAAGTAGTATCAATATCCTGTACTGGGAAACTTTTCTGCGAATGGGCTTAAAGGAATCGCAGCTGCAAAAGAGTACAACAGTTTTTCACGGGATAGTGCCGGGTCACTCAGCATGCCCTGAAGGAAAGGTGGCACTGGAAGTAGCTTTTGGAGAGTCAAAGGATAATTATCGAGTCGAGTGGCTTACCTTTGAGGTAGTAAAGTTGCGCAGTCCTTATCATGCATTGTTTGGAAGGCCGGCTTATGCCAAGTTCATGGCAAGACCGTGTTATGTGTACCTACAACTGAAAATCCCGGGTCCCAAGAAGACCATTACAATACACGGAAACCGGGATATAGCAGCTGAGTGCGATGAGGGAGACGCGGCAATGGCCGAGCAAGCCTGCAGGAAGGAAGAGCTCAAACATTACCGTTCTCAGGTAGACCTAGAAGAGAGGACAACGTCAAAAAAGCCAACCCCTGAGGGGGACAAAGCAAAAGTTAGGGCAGAACAAAACCCTAAGATGGTAGGCTTCATCAGGAGCAATACTTTCAAAACTCTCAGCAGGGAAGAAGAAGGCGTACCACCGTCCGCAGCTGATCACGTTCCAAGGAAGATATACCCGGACTGGCTAGCAAATCCGGTACTCATTACGAAAGGGCATAGCAAGTGGAGAATGTGCATCGGCCGTATCAACGCGAGGCCGATTCTCGAGAATAACTAAAGCAGTGTAATGGGCGGCAGGTTTCATACGCACTCTTTTCCTATCCAGGGTACCTAAGGGGACTGGAAGGTTTTTAATGAGGCGGCCTGCTGATTCAAAAAAGAAATTTTTATCAATAAAAGAAGATGGTTTCGAGTCTTATCATGGTCTTTGCTTCAGTTACAAGTAAGTAACATTGTTACTATCAATACATCAGTATCATCGAAATACATTACATGAATATAGGTCTCCGGGGGGTGATCTGCTTCAATAAGTAATCACAAGACCCGGAGACCCGGCCATGATGCCTATGAGTTATGGGGGCTGATTACTCGAAAAAACGGGTACAGCTGCAATCCTATAACTGGACAAAGGAGCCAAATTTCTTGGTTATTCTTACTTAAGCTCGATGTGACTCGCACTAAAGTGGCATGATCTGTTCGCGTACGATTACAATCAAATTATGCAGCCCAGTGTGGCTTGCTTGATCTTGTTTTTCGTATAGACGCAACGACATGGTATCCACGCGAAAGCCGGCTTATAGTACAAGATAATCAAAAGGGTCATCTAAACCACAAGTCCATGCAGAGTATAAGGCTAAAAAAGCCGGAAACTCAACAAATATTAAGCATGACTTCAGTATTTATGTAAACAGATATTGGTATTCAGCTTGGTAAACAGCAGTATGTCATCTGAGAAAGGCCACGCCCCTATAGCTCGTACTTTGGGTCATGGGGACTGGGGACTTCGAAACAGAAACAAACTGTTTTAACTACCCAAGCCTGAAAACCTTAATTTCCGAGTATTGGGGACTTAAAGAAAGGTTCCTCTATCAAAACCTACGATACTCGGTTAGCCGAGTCTCAAAAGGAAACTGAAAACAAGAGTTCGAAGTATCGAGAATAAGCTTATAAGTAACACAAGGATCGAGATTATCAAAAGCCAGGGGAGGCAAAGAGTTATCATAAGATTAATAAGCATACAGTCATAGTATCAGCGTCAATGGTGCACAAGCGCACCACCAAAAATCATATCAGTCTCGAGAAACACAAAGCGTTGGGTAGCGTCCTACTCGGCGTCCTGAGAGTGGTCCTCCGGGTCTGAATCTTGGACTTGCTCCTTGGCCTTACCAGCAGCTTTACCCGGGCTCTTCACTTCTGGACGAACAGGCGGAGGCACGGCTGGGGTAGAGGTAGACGGCTTTACGCCCAGTTCTGCTTCCCTCTTTGCAGCCTCTTCCTTCCTCCTAGCCAGATCAGTCGACCATTTGTCCAACATATCAATAGGGGGAGGCGCCTCCACCAGGATAACCTTGCCCTCAGAATCATACGAGCTCATAATTGTGTTTAGATCCATCTTGTCGGCCAAAGCTGTGGCTGAAGGACGTACCGCAGATTGTATAGCTTTGAAATCCTGGGGCTTGAATTTGGACCCGTCAGCTTTAAATTCTGGGAACCCGGATACTATCTTTGCCGGGTCAAGCTTTGGAAAATAAGCCTTCGCCAGCGTTAAAGCCCGGGTCACCCCAATTCGGCAGGACGAACGCTTCAGTATTTCAATCCATCCAGGTGCTGTGGAAAAGGCCTGTATGAGGGTCTCCTCGCCCGGGTATACCTCAGAAGGCCACTTGATAGCATCCAGCAAAAGTTTCGTGCCGGCAAAAAACGTCCGGAGCACAGTCTTCAGAGTTTTTACTTGAGTAATGGCATTCTCCTCCGGAGCAGCAAGGTTAGCACCTGCAATCCAAACATGTGAAAGCATATCAGCCATGTTGGTTATTACAGCGGCAAGATAGAGGTACGCAAATTAATCGCAAATAGCAAACTTACTTAGCAAGATACGGTAAGTGTCCGTAAGCTGAGCCGACAGGTTATTCAGCGAGGACTGGGCAGCATGGTACTTCTTCTTGTATGAGGAGACATCTTTTTTCAAAGTCTTTATCTCCGCTTCAAGGGCCTCCCTACGCTTAACTTCAGCCAGCAAGAGCTGCTCAGCCTTAAGTAACGCTTCATCTGACTGAGTAATCTCTGCCTGCAAAGGCCGGGTGAAGCTGTAAGCCGGATATCGCGAGAGTATTTTATCTGAGGAAATGATTGCCGGCAAGTACTATGCGAAGTACCGAGGATAATTAAAAAAAAATTATACTCGGGACTTGGGGACTGGATGTATAATAAGGAGTATCAAGTAAAAATTACCTGATGTGCTGCAGCCATACGTTCTAAGACAGTCCCTTCTGAAGCTTTCATGGCAAGAAGAGCGCTCATCAGCTGGTTAAAGTCAGCGTTATCCGAGTTAGATGGCTCGGGTACCTGGAAAGTGGGAAAAGGAGCATTTCTTGTAACAGGAGGTGGCACCCGGGTCATCCGAATGTCGGAGTCTGGTCCCCCTCCCGCGCTTGAAGCTGCCCCCTTCTCCTTCTCGCTCGTGTGCGAAGCGATTGGATACTCGGCGTCATGCCTAGCTGGCTCCGGTGGCGACATTTGCTCGTCGCCAGCCGTAGTGAAGGCATCATCAGCCGACTCGCCCTCGACCCGGACTTTAGCTTCGGTGTCCTCCTGGTCGCTACTAATAACCGTGGCTCTGAAGAAGGTGCAAAGGCGTAATTAATCTTTGGTTATGGAAAGAAAGGGGATGAAAGTTCGGTATAATATCCGGAAAAGGCGTTTACCCGGTGTTTACTGGGAAGTCCGAGGGGAAGCCGTCACTAGACCCGGAAGAGACTGAAAAATGGCAAGAGAGGTCTGGGATTACGTTACAAAGGAATGACTGGAAAGAAGTTTTGTTTACAACAAATACCAGGGTGTTGAACCGGGGGCGGCGAAGCAACCGGGTTAGGGGTCTCGTTGCCCGGATGATTCCGGGTTACTCGGCGCCTAGTCATGGGTGGCTCCTTCAGTTATGATCAAAAGGGGTGAAGATGGGGTTAGCCCCGGAGTGACGTTATGGGAGCAAAAAACCAAAGTGTAAGGGGATGAAGTAAAAACCTGGAGGGCTATCCTCTGGGATTTCCTCTTTGTTCCGGTTCTGGTGGCTGGCTCCGGCTCTTCCTCCTCGCTGGTGGACCCGCCCCTGCTGTCCGTTTCTTCTTCTTCGCTTTGGTCCTCTCGCTCTGAGAAATGTCCGAGTTACAGCATAAAGAAGAAGAAAAGGCAGGATATAACGTGTGCAAAGGAATCAAGTAGGTACCTTCATTCGAGTCAACGACATCGTCTTCCTCCTCCCCGTCTTCGGAATTAGGAGTGGAGTCGACCGTCCAAAAGTCATCATCGGCCTGAGGAGAAGATGCCAGGATAGTGATTAATATCGAGTCAAGAGAAGCGAATAAAAGTAAGTGTTAGAAGTCAAAATCAAAAGGCAGAAAACTTACTCCAGGGGTTGGATTCTCGAGGGTAAAAGGTTCTAATCCGGCTATGCTCCGGATTACTTCGAGCTTCTCTGTCAGGAAACCCTTAATTGTTTTGTTAATGTCACCCGGAGCAAGGGTGCGGGTAGAGAATCGGATTGGGTCCGTGGTTTGACCCGAGTATTCGCACATCAGCTTCTCACGAATGGAGTTTGGCTGAATGCGGAAGCTAACCCAGGTCTTCACCAGGTTTAGCCCGATGAGGCCTCGGGCGGACAAGATGGAGATCCTAGCTAATAAAGGCAAGATCGCCTCCCTGTCCGGTTCAGACGCGAAGGCGTTGAATTTCTCGGAGATGTCAAGTTGACCCTCCGAGTAACCCGGCAACTTCTTTTCGCCGGGTGGAGAGGTATCCTGGCAGTAGAAGTACGAAAGCTGCCAGTGCTTTACGTGGGAATTGAGAGAAATAGGAGGCATCAGGGAGTTCTTGCGGCGCTGGATAGAGACCCCGCCGCAAGTGAGAAGTGCGCCGTCGCCGCTTTCGCGACACGGCTTGCACTGAAAAAGTTCGACGAAGAGGGCTAGACTTGGCGGTGTGCACAAGTAAGATTCGGAAAGAACAATAAAATGGGAGATGTTCAAAATGGAGTTTGGACCTATATCGAAGATACGGAGGTTGTAATGGTCTAGGACGTCACGGAAGAAGGGGTGACCCGGAGGCCTAAAGCCCCGGGTCACATGTTCAACGAAGCATATTACCTCATTCGTCGCTGGAGAAGGCCGGGTTTCATTGCCTGGCACTCGCCAGTGGATAGACTCCTGTGGAGGTAGGGTTCCAAGCTCGACCAACTCCTCCAGCTTGGCCTTGGTGACGGAGGACTTCCCCCAATTGGCCGATATGGAGCTTGTGGATTTAGCCTTATTCGGCTGTTTCCCCTGCCTCTTGGGTGCCATGGGATTGACCTGGTAAAACATCGAAGGAAAAGACGTAAGGAACAAAAACTTGGAAGTTAGCAGGCAAGCAATTACCCGCAATTTGAACATAACCCGGCTATTGCCTCGCTGGGTCAAGAATGATTTATCCGGGTATCAAGTGACCTTACAAAATACATGGAGCTTTCCGTAAAAGCAAATGTTTGGAGGAGTTAGGGGGATGCTTATATGCTTACCATCTGCGAATGAGTCGGAGAAGTAAGATTTTCTGAGGAAGGAGAACAAGGGCGGAAATTTCAGATGGCCCGAGCTTAGATTGGGAATCCTATTTCTAAAATTGTGACCAGATTAACGATTACTGGAGTTAGGGGAGTAATATAAGCTATGAATCCTATCCATAGGAATGTTTATGGTAAGTATCAGTGAGTTAATCCGGCGCGGCCCGAGAAATTGCGGACCGCTCGATTCAGATCTAATTAGAGGAAGAACTAAGAAATTGCGGGGGTAAGTTGGAGGATGTAAGGGACTTACTGAAGGAGATTGGAGTAAGGCCTTGCGGAGACAGATGGCGCAAGATTCGTGTCCTTTCGTGGTCGTTGGCCGGCGAATCGGAGGCTTGACGGTGGATTCGGGAGCTGGTGCGGCTCGCGCGGCGGCGGAGCGCAAACGAAGGCGGATGGGCTCCGGCGAGATGTGTGGGGTTCCCGTGGTGGCGCTCTGCGAGCTTGAACTTGGGGAGAAGAGAAATGGGGAAAGTGAGCCGTTAAGGGTTGAGTTTGCCTCCTGGGGCTTATTTATAATAAACCGGGTGGAAAAGCTTATCCTAACGGGCGAAACCCGGGGGTTGCGGAGTAATAGTTGGACATTTTGAAATTTGAAGACGTGCTTTATGTGCACTTAGATATGGTCCCGAGAAAAGAGAAGGGGGGAATCTCTTTCCTGGTATTAGCAATAATTATCGAAGAAGGTGCGAAGTCATGGAGTTCCTTACTAAAGCTCGAGTCTGGAAGATTAAAGGAGAACCCTTGAGGGAGAGCCGGGCTTTTGCTTGGCTTCCTTGGTACCAGTCACGGCTATTCATCAGCGCGCTGCGTCCTGATTTTCATATGTTTGTGTCTTATATTTCTGTAGGGAATAGCCGGCGCTTCGAAGAGTAAATCTTGGAAGCCCAGGCTATTCTGGGGACTACTGATGAGGGGATAGTAACCCGGTATGCCGACTCCCAGGTGAGATCCGGCCCAAACGACGGATGGATCAAATCCGGCTAAGGACAAAGAAGCTTCTAGAAGGCCCAGGACTTGTAAGGATCGTAACCCGGATTGTGGGTTACGGTAAAGAAAGTTAGGGTTCGTATGAAGAGTTCGAATAGGACTCGAGAAGCGCTTTGTAAGGCAAGTCAAGGGGGATATGAGTACTATATAAACCAACCCCTGGGCTTCGCCTAAGAGAGATCCAAGTCATAGTTGTAACACCTGTTATCGAGTATCCAGTATAATCATATCGAGAGCCGGCGAGTTGTTTTCCGGTTCTTAGATTGCTTTCGCCATGTTCTCTTTCGAGCTAAACCCTCTCCCAAATACCTGTGTCGACTTGCCCCAAGATCAGTTACCCCAGGTAACATCTGCCGTGATTATCCCACGACAGTGTGCAACCTTGTACTTGATAATTATTTTCTGTGATGCTTAGTTTTAGGTGTAGCCCCCGTGTATTTTATGGGGTGTGAACCTGTAACCTTGGAAGCTGTCGAGTAAATATGATGAGATAATCATGTATTTATTGCTATGACTGAGAAGTCATGTGTTCGAGCTACAAAATTGGCTAGTATAGCCTTATTGTTGTAAAATAAATAAACCTAGGGGTAGAACTTGCGCAGTTGCGCGATATTCCATGGATTGGAATAGATGCCTCCAGTGTCTGGATTCTTCAGTCGATAGGCTCCTCCTGGGATTACTTCGTGTACGATGAAGGGTCCTTCCCAAGGTGGCTCGAGCTTGTGCCCTTCTTTTTTGTTTCAACCGCAACACCAAATCGCCTACCACGAATGATCTGTGGCGTATGCGGCGACTGTGATAATTGCGCAGTGATTGTTGGTAAACTGCAGATCTTGCGAGTGCAATGTCCCGAATTTCGTCGAGCGCGTCCATATCCTCTGCAAGTGCTTTGTTGGATGTTTCTTCACTGTAGGCTACCACTCGTGGGGCGCTGAATCGAACCTCTTCGGGGAGGACGGCTTCTGCCCCATATACCATGAAAAATGGTGTGTATTGCGTTGATCGATTGGGGGTTGTGCGGAGGCTCCAAAGTACGGAGGGCAACTCCTCTGCCCAATGACCTGCAGCGGGATGCAGCCGATCGAGCAATCTCTTTTTGATCCCAGCTGAAACTAAGCCGTTGGATCTTTCAACTTGACCGTTTGTTTGCGGATGGGCGACCGAAGCAAACTTCAGATTAATTCCTTTCTCTTCGCAGAACTGTTGAGTTTCCTTTGCAGTGAAGTTCGTACCATTGTCTGTAATGATGTCATGTGGCACCCCGAATCTGCATATTAAGGAATCGAGGAACTTAATTGCGCATTGGGCGCTACCCGAGGTCACTGGCATAGCCTCGATCCATTTGGTAAATTTGTCGACCGCGACCAGCAAATGTGTGTACCCTCCTGGAGAAAAAAAAAAAAAAAAAAAAAAAAAAAAAAAACTAAAATTACTCCATCCGTTCTACGTTATCTTTTATAGAAGTCAAATATTTTTTTAAAAATTGATCAATTTTACAAGGAAATGTAACACCATTTATGATATTATTAAATTGGTACCGCTAGATCCGTTTTGAAATATAGTTTTCGTAATACACAAATTTTACTCATATATCATATTTTGATACTATTTTCTATAAAGTACGTCAAAATTTTAAAAGTTTGACCAAAATCAATTCTAGAAGTACGCTTATTTGAAAACGGAGTGAGTCGAGAATATATAACATCAAAGTATGTTCATTGCTGGTGATGTGTCTAGTCGTCCATTAGAATATGGACGATCGACCGATCTACGTAAACATCGGTCGCCCCACCGGCTGAAATAAATACCATTGCAAAGCTTCTTTCCCCGCAAAAATATTTTAAACATTTTAAAAACATCAACATAATTTTGGAAAATTTTACATGTCGTTCGTAGAAAAATCCACGAGAAAATGTAAAAAAAGAAACAATGCAGCATGGAATGTCAACGTTGTAGCATCTCACTAAGACCCTTTGCCGCACCAAAACATGCACGCGTTCTTAACATTTTGACCGCACATATGCAATATCGAAAAATCCGTGAAAAAAGGAACTTGTAGCATACAACCATAATCATTGAAGCATCTTGCTCGTATATTCGCAGCAAAGACCACACAAGTTTGCGGCAAATCAGGTGCACGATGCAGCATTAGGAAAACAAGAAAAATCCTAACCTTGCGTTGAGCATCGACCTCGACGACGACAAATCCGACTTGTCGGAGTCGGATCCGACGAGTCTAGATCCATTTCCCTTGGGTCCACTATTTCCTCAAGCACAACACTGCAAAATCCTTTTTAGACAGCAGGTTTATAGAGTGAGGTGTCGATAAAATAAAATACAGACAAGAGGCATCACATCTACAAAGAACAAGTCATTTTAGACATCAACTCCTCTCATATAATCAAACTTGAAACAAGTAAAGTAACAACAAAGGTGCAAAAAGTAAATCACAGTTGGTGAAGGCAAACTTCGTTCTTGGTCAGAGAACAATTAACAGTGTACTTATCTTTCGATCAAAATCTTTTATGCTAGAGCTATATTGCAGAGTTTATCATGCTCAATTATAACGGTCTCTTTGCAAACATTGGTAACTTTCAAAGTGGTATTCAAGCAGATAAAAGCATTTGTAGAAACAAAGAAGAATAAAGAAGATGATTGAGTAAATCAACATGTAGCTGGATGAATCACAACAACTCAAATGCTTGCTTAGACAGAAACAAGTAGGTTTACTGACTCAACATAATGTAAAAGATAGGCCCTTCGCAGAGGAAAGCATTGATCACTCATGTTCTAGAGATTTTATTTTGTAAAACAGTGGTATAAAGTTTGACACTCCTCCCAACCATATTACACAAACCGTGGCTAACCGAATCATCGGGTGCCTGCCAACAATCACAAACCGTGGAGGAGTGTCTATATTTTGAGAGGTGTGTATGTCTATGTCAACAAATGGAAAACAGAAAATACAGTACGTCACAAGCCAACTAGACTCACAAGAGCGGCTTCCATTGAAGGACGCAACTGGTATAGAAGGTCATCCCTCTTTCTCTTTTGTTTACATAATTATGGTTTGACTGATAAATCAGGGGCAAAAAGAGTGAAGAGAATTTGTTTTATTATTTAGGGCTGGGCACCCCGCTGCCAGCTCTTCTAGCATTTGGATAAGCGGATGAAGCCACTAGTCCAGGTGTGTGAGTCCAATCAACAAGTGAGATAAAGATTCTCTATTTGCATCCTCATGAGCCAAAAGAGGAACACAAAACAAGGATAATTTTGAAAGTTTTAAAGGTAACACATGAGCAATTTACTTGGAGTGGCGGTGAATTACCACATATAGGTAGGTATGGTGGACACAAATGGCAAGGTTTTGGGGCTCAAGGTTTGGATGCACGAGAAGCATTCCCTCTCAGTACAGGTTTTTGACTAGCAAGGTTGGGTAGCAAGCATAAGAATTGAGCAAAACAAACAAAAACATATATGATAAAGGCAATCATGCAATCTTCCTTGAAGGTGCAAACAAAATTATTTGAGAATACTAAGCTTATGGGCTAACAAAGAAGAAAGATCATGGAATAATATATCTACATGCAACTCCCTTTTTTCTACTTAAGTCTGGACGAATAGTTTCTACTGACTAATGCTAAGTTTGCCAAAACCAACTAGATTATCTAGAAGCTCCAACATTGATACCAATACTAATAACAAGATCAATCACATAACAAAAATTGCAAACTAAAATAAAGTGAAACAAATAGATGATGAAACTTCTCATTAATATTTCATTACGGCAACTCAAACCAAGGGATACAACGATAACCAACTAGGGAGCAACACTTCCATACTGCAAACCATACTATATGATATTTCCTCTACTCATGATATGAATCTACTAAAAGGTAAAAAGAGTGAAAGATAAAAGTGATACCGTGACACTCCCCCAAGCTTGGAACAAGCCAAGGGGATGCCAATACCGACGACGAATCAATTCTTCGGTGGTTGTGGTGAATCCTTTGCAATGAGCTTGTCAACTGATTCCTTCAAATCTTCCAATGTGTGCATAAGCCTACGCATCACCTCCGTATTGCGCTCAATATGGTCTGCGTGCTTGTAAGATGGTGAACCCCGACCATACAGATCTTCCTTGGATCGAGAACTTCCTTCTCCTGTGACTGGTGTCCTTGAGGATAAACAATGACGTGGGGCCTTTCCTCTAGTTCTCATACTTGACGTTTTCTTGCGAGGTTTTGAAACCACTCAAATTCTTGCGATGGTAACGCGTGGATGCACTCGCGGGTTTTCTTCTACATCTCCTTCAGCTCCACTATTAATCTCCTTCTTCGGCTCCCGGTCTTGGAGATCTTCTTCCTTCGGTCCCTTCCCCTTGTTGTTGGTGGAGACCATGGTGCTTCTAAAACTGAAAACAGACCCTGGCAGAAACAGCACGAAACAGAAACACGATGAGAAAACGATATACGGACCTCGGGGGGGGGGGGGGTGGTCAGGGGGTTATGTAGCAAAAATATGCATAACGAAAGGAAAGTCTAGGTCGAAAACGAGTCAGATAGGGGCTCCGAGGCGCCCACACCATAGGCTGGCGCGGCCTAGGGTGGGCCCACGCCACCTCATGGTGTGGTGCCTCCGGGCACGTTCTCCAACTCCTCTTCGGCTCGGTATTTTTCATATTTTCCAAAAACTGATAATCTATAACTGAAAAGGTGTTTCGCGAACTTTTTATTAACAGAACTGTTACCTATTCCAAAACAGACTCTGCAGATTCTGGAATCTCCCCCTTTATGAACTTCTCCAGAGTCATTACTTGAATAACATCCACATCTTCATCATCGAAATCCCAGAAATATAATGTTTGAGTCTTTGTCCATTTACCACTTGTGTAGTGTTATCCTTAAGGGAAGCAATTTTGATTGCACCCAAGCGATACACTTCTTCAATAATATAAGGTCCTTCCCATTGGGAGAGTAATTTTCCTGCAAAAAATCTAAGACGAGACCGATACAATAGAACTTTCTCACCAACATGAAACTCTCTTTTAAGGATTCTTTTATCATGCCATTGTTTAACTTTCTCTTTAAAGAGCTTGGCATTTTCATAAGCTTCACATCTCCATTTATCTAAATGATTCAAATCAAGTATTCTTTTCTTACCAGCAAGTTTGAAATCTTTGTTTAATTCTTTCACTGCCCAATAAGCTTTGTGTTCTAATTCTAAAGGCAAGTGACAAGCTTTTCCATAAATCATTTTGTAAGGAGACATACCCATAGGATTTTTGTAAGCAGTTCTATAAGCCCATAAAGCATGATTCAACTTATCTGACCAATTCTTCCTAGATTTATTAACAGTCTTTTGCAAAATAGATTTAATTTCTCTATTTGATAATTTTACTTGCCCACTGGTTTGAGGATGATAAGCTGAGGCAATTATATGATTAACATCATATTTAGCAAGGGTCTTTCTGAAACCACCATGAATAAAATGAGAACCTCCGTCAGTCATGAGATATCTAGGCACACCAAACCTAGGGAAAATAACATCTTTAAGCATTTTTATAGAGGTCTCACCATCAACACTTTTAGTAGGTATAGCCTCTACCCACTTAGTAACATAATCAACAGCAACAAGAATATGAATATAAGCATTCGAAGGAGGAAAAGGACCCATAAAGTCAAATCCCCAACAATCAAAAGGTTCAATAACAAGAGAATAACTCATAGGCATTTCATTACGTCTAGAAATATTGCCTACTCTTTGACATTTATCACAAGATAAAATAAATTTACGTGCATCTTTAAGGAGGGTAGGCCAATAAAAACCTAATTGTAGAACCTCTTGTGTGGTTCTATCTCCAGCGTGATGTCCTCCATAAGCACTACCATGGCACTTCTTCAATATTTCACGTTGTTCATGATCTGGTACACAACTTCTCATAATACCATCTACTCCTTCCTTATATAAATGTGGGTCGTCCCAAAAATAATGCCTCAAATCATAGAAGAATTTTCTTCTTTGTTGAGCTGTAAATGTTGGAGGCAAATACTTTGAAATGATAAAGTTAGCATAATCAGCATACCATGGACTATCTTGGGGTTTTACCTTTATTGCAGCCAACTGTCCATTTGGAGAACTATCATTAACATGAATAGGATCAAAAGTAATGTTTTCCAATATAGACAAGTTATCAGCAATCGGGTTTTCAGCACCCTTCCTATCCATAATATGCAAATCAAACTGTTGTAAAAGTAACACCCATCTAATAAGCCTAGGCTTAGCATCTTTCTTTTCTGTAAGGTATCTAATAGCATCATGATCAGTATGAATAGTAACCTTTGAATCAACAATATAAGGCCTAAACTTATCACATGCAAAAACTACAGCTAAGAACTCTTTTTCAGTAGTAGCATAATTCTTTTGAGCAGTATCAAGAGTCTTACTAGCATAATGAATAAAATTCAACTTCTTATCTATGCGCTGTCCAAGAACAGCACCAACATCAAAATCACTAGCATCACACATAATTTCAAAAGGTAAATTCCAATCAGGTGGTTGAACAATAGGAGCAGTGGTTAAAGCCTTCTTTAAAGTTTCAAAAGCTTCCTTACAATCATCATAAAAAACAAATGGTACATCTTTTGAAGAAGATTAGTAAGAGGCTTTGATATTTTAGAAAAATCTTTAATAAACCTCCCATAAAAACCAAAATGACCAAGAACACTACGAATAGCTTTAACATCCCTAGGACAGGGCATTTTCTCTATGGCTTCCACTTTAGCTCTGTCAACTTCAATACCTCTTTCGGAAATTTTATGTCCAAGAACAATTCCTTCATTCACCATAAAGTGGCATTTCTCCCAATTAAGAACAAGATTAGTTTCCTCACATCTCCGCAAAACTTTATCAAGGTTGTGCAAACAATTATCAAAAGAAGTTCCCTAGACGAAAAAAACGTCCATGAATACTTCCATAATTTCTTCACAAAAACCATGAAAAATAGCAGACATGCATCTTGGAAACGTAGCAGGAGCATTACACAAACCAAAAGGCATACGTCTATAAGCATAAGTACCATAAGGACAAGTAAAGGTTGTTTTCTCTTGATCTTGATTCCTAACAGCAATTTGAGAAAATCTAGAATAACCATCAAGAAAGCAAAAATGAGTTTTCTTAGACAACCTCTCTAGCATTTGATCAATAAAGGGCAAATGATAATGATCTTTCTTAGTAAATTTATTAACCTTTCTAAAATAAATGCACATTATATAACCAACTACTACTATTTGTGGAATAAGCTCATTGTTTTCATTAGACACAACAGTATTTCATCCCTTCTTAGGAACACAATGCACACGGCTCACCCATCTACTATCAGCAATAGGAAAAATAATACCAGCATCAAGAATTTTTAATACCTCATTTCTTAACACTTCCTTCATCTTAGGAATTAAACGGCGTTGATGTTCAACTATTGGTTTTGCATCAGGTTCAATATTAATAGCATGCTGACATATAGTAGGAGAAATTCCCTTGAAATCATCAAGAGTATACCCAATAGCTCCACGGTGTTTCTTCAGAATTCCCAATAATCTTTCCTCTTCTTCACCTGAAAGTTTAGCACTAATAATAACAGGATATATTTTCTTATCATCAAGATAAGCATATTTAAGATCATCAGGCAGAGGATTTTAATCAAAAACAGGATCCTCCTTGGGTGGTAATGTTGTACCCAAGTCTTCCACAGGTAAATTATGTTTCAGTATCACCGGTTGAGGAAGAAGAATATCATCATTCTCATTTCTCTTTTCCATAAAGACATCACTCTCGTGGTCCTCCATATATTGCTGCAAAGCATTATTAGGAGCAAGAGCAATAGAAGTAAGTTGTTCAACTTTAAAATTCTCATCAGGCAATTTAGATTCATAAGGTGCTCTAGCAAATTAGGAGAAACTGAACTCAATATTTTCCATCAAATTTAGTCAAAATCTTCTCTCTTTTATAATCTATAATAGCACCACAAGTGTTCAAGAAAGGTCTACCAAAAATAACAGGACAAGTCTTACTAGTAGCCCTACCAAGTACTAGAAAATCAGTGGGGTATTTAGTCTTACCAACAAAACTTCCACATCTCTAACAATACCAATTGGAAAAACAATCTCTCTATTAGCAAGCTGAATAACCACATTAATATCTTCAAGCTCACAAGAACCAATTTCATGCATAATTTCTCTATAAATATCATAAGGTATGGAACTAGAACTAGCACCAATATCACACAAACCATAATAGCAATGATCACCAATCTTAACAGAAAGCACAAGAACACTAGTTTTCTTAGATCTATGAGGATGGGAAACAATATTAGAAGCATCCTCATAGAAGACAATGTGTTCATCCTCCACATTTCCACAAACAAGATCTTTCACTATTGCTACAGCAGGTTCAACAGTTATTTGTTCATCAGGTTCAATAGATTTCTTATTACTCTTATTAACCACACAAGCCACCATATAGTGTTCTTTCACCTTAGGAGGGAAGTGCATTTTTTCAACATATGGCTCAGGAACAGCAGGATTAACAGCATGCACTTCTATATTACTAGCAGGAACAATATCTTTATAAGGTGCATGGTACTTGTGATAATTATTTTTAGGAATATCAAGATAGGAGGCAAAAGCTTTAAGACAGTTTGCAAAAATTTGAGAATCAAGACCACAAACAGCACTAACATCATAAAAATCATTAGTTCCCATAAAATATTTAATGAATTCATAATCATAATTTATATCTGACTTTCTACTTTTGTCGTTCTCCCATCCTTCAGTGTTTTCTTGAATGCGGTCAAGAAGATCCCACCGAGCTTCTTCCTTCATACGTGTGAATGATCCAGAACAAGAAGCATCCAATAAATCCTTATCATGAAGAGAAAGCCTTGCATAAAAGTTATTGATAACAATATTTCTCGGGAATCCATGAACGGGACATTTAAGCATTAGTATCTTCATTCTCCCCCATGCTTGGGAATACTCTCTCATGTATAATGAGCAAATGATCACCTGGATGGACAATTGCATCACCGTAATAGCAGTTATCCGTAACATGTCCAAAAAATTTCATAGGTATTTTATAAGGATCTAATTCATCAGAAGACGGGTTACCAACTATCCTAGTAGCAACGGTAGAAGTACCCCTAAATAGAGAACCAAAAGTATTCTCCATAATGAAATAAAACAGCAGATATAAATAAAAACATCACTCACAGTAAAAGTTTCTCTTACCCATTCCACTTACCAATAGCGCTTCACTCCCCGACAACGGCGCCAGAAAATAGTCTTGATGACCCACAAGTATAGGGGGTGTATCGTAGTACTTTCGGTAAATAAGAGTGTCAAACCCAACGAGGAGTAGAAGGTGTTGACAAGCAAGTTGGATAGAGGATTCAATGTAAACACTAGCAAACGTTTTTTTTGGAGTTTTTATATATAAGCAGATACATAAAGTGCGAGTAAATAAAGTGCGGTAAATAATATTGCAGCGAGTGGCCCAATCCTTTTGAGAGAAAATGACAAGCCGGTTGTGTTACTTATGACTAACAAACGTTCTGAAGGACACATGGGAATTTCGTCAAGTGCTTTCGCTTCGTTACGGTTGATTAATATCCATTGGTTCGTGAAGTGTTGTGTGGGTGAACCTATGATAATGCACCGCCCAACTAGGACTAATACATACTTGTGATTATACCCCTCGTAAGCATCTACAAATACAAGAAATTAATTAAGATAAACTAACCACAGCCTTATACTCCGGGATTCTACGCTCCCTCGAGCATTGGTTTCCTAACGGGGGTTTAGGTTTCTGTCACTCCGGCAACCCCACAATTAGTAGCCAAATACACAATGCATCCTCCTAGGCCCATAAAGGTGAAGTATCATGTATTTGACGTTCACATGACACCACTAGAAGAATATCACCACAACTTAAATACCGAACCACGAGATATTACTTCAATATAACTTCACTACTAACATCATGAATTCTCCCATGTCCTCAAGAACTAAACGAACTACTCACAAGACATCATATGGATCATAATGAGAGGTGATATAATGGATGATAACAATCTGGTCATAAAGTGCTAACACCGATAAATCTCACAAGTATCAACTACTAACAAGTAATCCACACCGAGAGAGAGATCTAATGTAAAACAACGATAGGAGCCCATAATTGCTATAGAGGGATGACGGTGGATGATGAGGGTGATGGTGCTGGTGATAAGTATGATGATAACGATGATACCGATGAAGCCCGGAGTTATGACGGTGACGATGGCGGTGATTTCCCCTCTCCGGAGAGGAATTTCCCGAGCTGATTTCTCCCTGCCAGAGAGCTTTTCTCTCTCGCGTGTTTTCCGCCCCGAGGCGGCGATGAAATAATTCTTCGATGATGGTATGGGTCTTAGGGTTCCCTGGGGGGCAAGTACGCGAAAGATGTCCAACAGAGGTGGGCTAGGGTGGCCACACCACCTGGTGGTGCGGCCAGGGGGGGCACCTCATGGTGTGGGCCCCTAGTGGCCCCCTCTGGCTCCCCTTCTGGATGGACTCCTCCTATGAAGTTCTAAGACACCCCCGGTGTCCCCCTTCTTCTTTTGATCTTCTAAAATATGGTATCCCGACGGTGCTTTTTCCCATCAGATTTCTGGTTCCGGTGTTTATTCTCCAAAAATTATGAAACATGCAAAATAAGATAAAATAACATAAGGGATGCATCATAACATGAAATATATCGATGAACAACAGAAAATAATAACATAAAACAGTGATGCAAAATGGACGTATCAGCTGCTACAACAGATTCTTATGAAATTAAACCTGCTTTATTGAATCTTGTCATGAAAGATAAATTTTCTGGTATTGGAGAAGATGTTGCCTCTCATTTAAATAACTTTGTTGAGTTATGTGACATGCAAAAATATAAATAGGTAGATGGTGATATTGTGAAATTAAGATTGTTCCCTTTCTCATTAAGAGGAAGAGCTAAGGAATGGTTATTGTCTTTGCCTAAAAATAATATTTATTCTTGGACTAAATGTAGAGATGCTTTTATTGTGAAGTATTATCCACCTACAAAAATTATAAAACTTAGGAGTAACATTATGAAATTTATAAAAAATGATAATGAACATGTTGCTCAAACTTGGGAAAAAAATGAAAACTATGGTTAAGAATTGTCCCACACACGGACTAACTACGTGGATGGTTGTGCAAACTTTTTATGCATGATTAAATTTTTCTTCAATGAATTTATTGGATTCATCTGCGGGAGAAACCTTTATAAACCTCACTTTATGTGCATAAAATAAGTTATTGTATGATCTAATGAAAAACTATTTCCAATGGCACACATAAAGGGCTCCAACGGGTAAAAAGGTAAATTCTATTGAGGAGGTCTCTTGTTTAAGTGATAAAATTGATATGCTTGCTTCTTTTCTAGCTAAAAAAGTTCCTATAGATCCTAATAATGCCCCCTTGAACTCTCGGTTTTCTAATGAGAATGATCAAATTGATGTGAATTTGATTTCTAGAAACAATTTCGATAATCGTGCTTACAAGAATAATTTTGGTGGTAACAACTATAGGCCATATCCTAGTAATAATGGTAATTCATATGGAAATTCTTACAACAATCCTAAAAGTTCCACCTCTTATCTTGAGAACGTGCTTAAATAATTTATCACTACACAAAAACATTTCAATAGAACAGTTGATGAAAGTCTTGCAAAACAAGACAATCTTGTGCTAAAAATTGATAGTCTTGCTCATGATGTAGAAAATTTAAAAATTAGGACTACAAATCTTGAGGCAAAGAAAACTTAACCTATAATGCTATAAAAGTTCAAATAAATGAGAACATTAGAATGTTAGCTCAAATACATGGTAGAAGAGAAAGAGAAGCTGAAATTGCTGAAAAAACTGCTAAACGTGAGCCTGTTAAAATTAATACCATCCAACCCTTTGAGAAAGTGAAAAATTTTAGTACCAATGAGTATCCTAATGCTTATAAACATGTTGATGTAAAAAAGAGGGGATTGTATAGGTCATGAATTTAGGTAGAAGGAGTCTTATAAGTTTGGAGATTAAAAATATTTCAAGTAAGAAAATTCTTGCAAGTGGGATTGATGATAATATGACTTTAGGAGAAATTTTTCCCACCATGTTTGAGGATGATAAACTTTATTTTGACGATTGCACCATCTCTTATGTTATTATGTTCTTACAAAAATTATCTGAAGATCCTAATGCTAGTAAGATAAATATTGCTTTCACTAAACATATAACTAATGCTCTCATTGAAGCTAAAGAAGAAATGCTCAAACTTGAAGCCTCTATTCCTAGAAAAGTATAAGATGGTTGATAGCCCACTATTATATTAAGAGTTAATGATTTTGATTGCAATGCTTTGTTGATTTTGGTGCAAGTTCTTCTATTATGCCTAAAACTTTACATGATATGCTTGATTTGAAACCATTGGATGAGAGTACTTTTGGAGTGCATCTTATAGACTCCACTATTAAAATACCTTTGGGAAGGATTGATAATGTTCTTATTATTGACAATTATAATTATGTCCCCATTGATTTTCTTTTTTTGGATACTGAATGTAATGCTTCTCGTCCTATCATTTTGGGGAGACATTTTCTTCGCACCGTTGGTGCTATTATTGATATGAAAGATGGAATTATAATATTTTAGTTTCCCCTTAAAAAGGGCATGGAAAATTTCCCTAGAAAGAGAATTAAGTTACCTTTTGAGTCCCTTGTGGGGATGACCCATGATTCCATTGATAATACTTTATTCGTTCTTCATACCTAGATAAAAGGCGTTAAAGAAAAGCGCTTGTGGGAGGCAACCCACTTAGTTTTCCTTCCTTTTCTTTTAGTTTTCTTCTGTTTTATTTTGTTATTTTTGTGTCTTTGAAGTTGTTACCTCTGTAGAAACCGCTCCTTATCCTTTTTATTTTGTTTTTGTGCCAAGAGTAACATCTAATAAAGAGTTAGTGCGATTTGGGGAAGTTGATGTTCTGAAACATATTTCTGGGCTGTTACCAATAATTTCGTATCTCTCAGCCAGAATGTTGGATTCATTTAAAAATAAATAGAAATGTGCCCCAGGTTGTTATCTAAAATTAGTTATTTTACCACTTTTTGATTTGAGCAATAGAAGATTTTCAAAAAAAAACATGTTTACCGACATTTCTGTTTTGACAGATTTCTGCCAATATTTGTATTTGCGTTTTAATCTCTTTCTTTTGTTGTTTTTTTAGGGGAAGGGATTTAACAAAAGTTGTGACAGTAGATAATGTTTTAAATTGAGTGTTAGAATTTTGTTGAAACCAAACCAGGTGGATTTATTATTTTGATTACACTAACGTTGCTAATGAAGATTCTGAGTAGTTTTAGGTGGAGGAAGTTTTCAAGTGTAGGAAGAGAAGAATGATGTGATGAGATGAAGGATGGACAAAAACTCAAGCTTAGGGATGCCCATGTAACCCCAACATATATCCAATAAGTACAAGCTTCAAATCTTGGGAATGCCCGAGGCATCCTTTTCTTCACCAACAAAAATATCACGTTTATTTCAAAACACTATATTTTTATTGCTTCACATGATATGTGTTATTCTTGGAGCATCATTTTATCTTCCTTTCATTTTTGTTTTGTTTTCTTTGCTGTAGCTTTTGGTTGGATCCTAGCACTTCTATTTTGGAGAGAGAAACACTCCGCTTTCATTGCCTAGAATACTCTAGTTTCCACTCTCATTGTTCTTTGAGTGTTCAGTTTTTGCTAGTACTGCGTCCAACTCTTGTTTTTCACTCAAATTTTGTTCATAGCTTGCTGGTTTGTTTCATTTATATATGATTAGCTCTATGATCTTTGATGTTTATTTGTTTTTAGAGTTATTTAAAATAAGTTGATTGGTGTTGGAGAGTAAATTATTTCATGCTTATAGTGGTGCAATAGGAAGCTTGTTTTGACTGTGGCTTAGACTTTGGCATATCATGTTAGATGTTATTTTAATTGTGTTCTTAGTAGTATATGATGTATCATGACTAGTATCAAATGGCTGAGAGTGCTTAGTGTGCCATTGAAATTAATCATGTGTTGTTTCCTCATATTGAAGCATGGTTTTGTGGTATTTCTCCTTTGAATGATTTATCTGGATTGACTTGGCGCATGCTCACACCATATTGTGACTATAAACAAAGTTACCTCTATCCTTGATGATCATTTAGTTTTTGACTAATATCATTTCATGCTCTGATTAATGATGTTTTGTCACTATGCATGATTATGGCCGTTATCGCTCTCTTAGTTGGTCGTTCCCAGTCTTTTGCTACCCTTCACATGTAATGAGTATGATCTCTACTCGTGCATCCAACTCCCAAAAATCAAAGTTTGCCAAATGTGTCCATCATACCTATATGTGGAATTTCACCGTCACTCCAAGTAAATTTCTCTTGTGCCACCTTTAAATTTCAGAATTATTAACCTGTTTTCTGTTCCTGTTTTAGCTCATGAGGAAGTAGTTTAAAGTTTTTATGGTTTATGTCAAGAAAATTTCTTCCTCCTTATTTCACCCGATGAGTATGGAATATGCGCTCATCTAAATTTGCAGAGAGATGGTGCCAAATAATATGAATTCAAATAATTAAAAAAGGCATTTCCCCATGGTTTGATGAAAGCTAGTGGGTACTCATGGATACGGCTAGCCCTGGTTTGTGAAAGAAGGTGGGGGTGGGGAGTGCCAACCAGTAAAGAAAAATGCTAATGGAAACCACTATCAAAAGTCTAATCACTTTGCTTGACATGGATTATCATAAGTTTTTCATTACAATTCGTTGACATAGACATACACCTCTCTCAAAATTGTTTTCAATATCTCCGTTTTATTAAATAAAAAGCTCTAGCACATGAGTAATCTCTGCTTCCCTCTGCGAAGGGCCTTTATTTTACTTTTATGCCGAGTCTCGATCTTCTTACTCTATGCACCAGTTAAGAGAACATAGTTGTCATTCTAAGTATAATGTACATAGTCCCAAAATTTATTATTGATTGATTCATGATTGTGGTATTGCTTCCTCTCAAATTATTTGTATTCAGTCATCATTTAAACTTTGAAGGTGTCATGTAATTTATGTTTTGCTACCACACGAAGGACTAGCTGGAGACCACTTTATTATGTTTTTCTTTATGATTGAAACAAACGTATCACTTTCAATGATTCATTACTCATTGTCTTTTGTTTGTGTTGCTTTTCATGTGCAACATGGTTGCTAAGTTTACATTAGTTCAAATAATATTTATCATGCTTTTGTTAAAGTACTTTGATCTCAGCTTGCAATGCTTTTACATAACGTTGATCAGGATTTGTGTTAGCTTCATGTCACCCCAAAAATTATTTTGTTATCACTTACATACTCGAGGACGAGCAGGACTTAAGCTTGGGGATGCTGATACGTTGCAAACGTATCTATAATTTTTGATGCTCCATGCTTATTTTCTACACAATACCTTTTGTTTTCCACATGTTTTATTTCGTTTTTCTCCATTTTCCGGATGTTTTCATAGAAAAACCTATTAACAAGATGCCCCAGGCCAGATGTTGTTTTCTGCTATTTTTCTATTTTAGAGAAGTTCTTAAGGAAATATTCTCGGGAAGGGTTGAAAATCGACGGAGATTGTTTTTTACCCGGAACGGAGACGGAGTCCAAAGAAGAGTCGGAGGGGGGAAAGGGGCCACCAGAAGGGTGCCAGACGCCCCCTAGGCCGCACCCGGTGGGCTTCTGGCAACCCTGGCCACAGCCTCGCGTCGCCTCTTCGCCTATAAATTGCCTTTAACCCTAAAAATCACGGGAACGAGTTACTTTCCGTGAAACATACAGAGAGGCGCTGTCACCTCAAAAGTCCAATATAGGGCTTCTGGAGTTTTGCTCCGGCACTCTGCCGGAGAGGGGAATCGTCATCGGAGACCTCTACATCGCCATGATCGCCTCCCGACAAATGTGCGAGTAGTTCATCTCGGGACTACGGGTCCATAGCAGTAGCTAGATAGTTGTTCTCTCCCCTATACCTCCATGTTTAGAGTCATGAGCTACCTCACATGATCGAGACCGCCGTTATGTAATTGTGCATGTTGTGTTTGCTGGGATTTTATGAACCATGAGATTATGATTATTTTGTTCATGTCAGTCTGAGATGATTCACTTATATTCGTAGTGAGTTTTAATCTTGTCTTGCAATGCTCTTCGGTATTTATGATTACCTTTGCCACGTGGTTGTTTTCACCTCCAAGAGAGGGTTTATGTGCTAGATAGTGGGTTCATGCCTCTTTGTTTCCCGCGCTTGAGTGACAAAAACATGTGGGGGAGGATATGCTATTGCCACTAGGGAGAAAAAAACGGTGCTCTTGTCTACGGACAAGGACCACTGCTCACATTATGCGCTTGTTCTTAATGTATTTGTCTGTTGCACACAAAGCAAGCACTTTATTGTTGCAACTTAATACCAGTGAGATATGTTGGATGTCTTTCTTGAGGTGGACTTTTAGATATGGATGCATGCTGCATAGCTGTTCATATGCCTTGACGTAATATCTATAATGTTAGAACCGTGAACTATATCTCGTCATAATAGTATTGTTATACGTTCATGATTTGTCAATTGCCCAACTGTAATTTGTTTACCCAGCATGTTTATTTTCTTTGGAGAGACACCACTAGTGAATCTATGGCCCCCGATCCTATTTTCCTCATACTGCAACCTTATTTTAAACACTTTTCATTATTGTTTCCTCGTTGTTCCATTTTTTTACTTTTATTGCTTTTCAAGTCTCTATACGTTTAATTCTCCTGTTTTTAGCAAGACCGGAAGATTGACAGCCTTCCAGAAAGTTGGGGCAATAGAGAGTTTGTGTTTATGTGCAGGTTCCATGCTTGGTCAACATTGATAAACGACGTCGTTGATGCAAGCAATCTTCTTCTAGACTACAATGTCCTACTGGTTCGATAAACCCTGGTTCCATAATTGGGGGGAAAATTTCAACTGGAATACAGCATACCTTCCGTTTGGGGTCTCCCAACGAGTGTGTGATCACGTCAGCATCATGCACTTTCTCTTAACTTTCACCCGCCACCATTACCTTCGCCAAGAGACGGCATTTTCAATGGTACTGTCTAACAAAGACTACAAAAGGGAAGAGGAGACGTCGACGGAAGAACGAGGTAGTGGCAACGAGTACATTGTGCGGATGAAAGTTGAATTTCATTTGTTTCCTACTTCTCGTTTAGTTGAGGATTATTTTTTTGTTTCAGTTTGCTCAAAATGTAAACTATAATTTTTCAAATGAATTAAAATTAAGATATAAGTGGGATTCCAGTTGACACCCATGTTTGCCCCTATAGGACTTTCTCAGTGTTCCAACAAGCCCTATGCACATTACATGACCAAATTTTATATCGTAGAATAACTTATGGTTGACCTTCTTTATAATAAAGTAACATACGAGAAGTTGTTGGCTTAAAATCGAATGGTCTATCATATTTTGCATCATTAAAAAAATAGGATTGTCCAAAAAATGGCTAAATGGGAGTGATGTTTTTGACTCCCGGTGCATATTCACCATTTGTTTAAAATGTATTTTAAACGCATTTTTAAATGTCAAAAAAATTGCAAATAATATTCGCACATAGATCTTAACCTCATGTGTGTTTACAAAGTCGTTTCATGAAAAACAGACACCTTTATTACTTGTGCAAGGAAACATAATTTGCTGCTAACATAAGACTTTTCATGAGGCATTTTTTTTTTGTCTTTTTATGTAGATCAAATAAAATGTTAGATTTCTATGAAAGCACTCGTTAAACACATAGAATGTGAAAATGTACCAGGCGAAATTTTATTTCAGATTTTTTCGAACATTCATTATATGTTTTTTTAAATACCATGCAGGGGAGCCAAAATGGATTTCACCAAACATGCCCACTATATTATTCTCCTTACTTATGAATAATGTGTGGACCTAATGAAGGGGTCGCTACACAATATCTCGATATATCTATATTTGTCGAGCATAGCAAGTGGGAGTTTTGTTTTACCGATTTAAGATCGCGCGCGCTTTGCACTAGTGCTGATCTGACAAAGTCTTTGGACCATGAAGAAAGATGCGTAATCCATTATGCTTCTGAAAACTTGTGGTTGGTGAGACCGGTCGCTTTGATTTTGTTCCTTTTGGAAGCAAACAACTGCTTGTATACATGCATGGGACACAAACCTGAGGTAGCTATCGCCAGACAGATAGTCAGGGACACACATGGCATTGGCACACCAGCTCATTTCTATTTGTTTGAACGTGTCAACTTGTACATAGTTTAATGCTGCATCCGCATTATTCTTGTCCAGAAATAAAAGAGCCGGCAGTGTGCTGAAGACCCGTATGCAATCATGCATGCATGGACGAATAGTCGAATACCACACAGACAGTTTTATCATCCAATACCCAAGGCGAGCAAAAGAGGCACCTGTACAAACTTCTCTCCGAATCTTCCAGCTTCCAAATGAACTGAACCTTGTTCACCCACGCCATTCTCTCTCCAAACAGTCTTTCGTCCTGATTTATAAATAAAACAACCACCCACAACAGTCATACAATGCACCAAAACCACACCCACATAGAATAGTTCGACAGCACAACAAGACCCAAAGTACAACACCACTGAGACAACAGACACTACACACTACAACAAGGATGGGGGAGCACTAGTAGAAAACAGGGCATTGAGCCAACCACATTGGAACCGGATTGGATATAAACCGGTTCTAAAGGGTCTGTCCGCTGGGCCCCCCTCCCTGCAGCAAATGGCCGCAAGGCGTTTAGGACCGGTTTGTAACACAAACCGGTCCTAAAGGTTTTTCGACCGTTTGCTGCAGGGAGGGGGGCCCAGTGGACAGACCCTTTAGAACCGGTTTGTATCACAAACCGGTTCTAAAGGTTTTCTCATTTTTTGCAGCAACTGCGGGGCCCGCTGTCAGACCCTTTAGCACCGGTTTGTAACACAAACCGGTCCTAAAGCCCTCCCCTAAACCCTATATTCCACCCCGAGCTCAGCTCCATTTTTTCCAGCTCGAGCTCAACTCCATTTTTGCTCTCTCCTTCCTCTTGTGAGCTCTAATCCATCCCTATTTTTCTCCACCATTTGTCAAGATTGTTGGTACCCATCGGTTCTACGGTTAGCATCAACATTCCCTCTTCCGGCATTGCAAGTTTTGCTCGTTTTCTTGCTCATTTCATTTTTGTTATGCTAGCTAGGTGTTTGATGAAATGCCTAAGCTAGAGAGAGTTCATCATTTGTTATGTATACATATGCAATTTGAGCTCAAATTTAATTATGATTTGTGGTTTTTATAGTGTCGCGCGCCTTGTCCCCTTCCTCATCGCCGTCGATCGCCCCGTCACCGACACAACCTTGGTGAGCCTATTGTTTTTATTTACCAAAACAAATTTTGATTTGTATGATTTACATATTTACTTGCATATAATTTTCTTATTGTGTAAGATTTTTTTTATATATATAGCGCCATGGTTTTGATATCCGTCCCCGTTGGCCCTCGTCCAGTCTATGATTCGGATGTGGTATATTATCTTTTATAACTACATATTTTCATTTCCTGATTATATGACAATTAATTACGCCGACCAACTTGACATAGATATTTTTATCTAGGAGATAGTGGAACCGGAAATGCCAATCGACCCTATTGTTGAGAAGTTACACTTAGTTGAACAAGAAAATGTTGGCTTGAAAGAAAGATTGAAAAAAACTGAAGAAAGGTTGGAAAAAACTGAAAGAGAGAAGATGACCTTGGAAAAGTTTCTTGCCGGTGTCGTCGATGGTCACAAGAGCGAGATGGACGCAATGCGCCTGAAGATTAGAAAGATTAGAAAATATGCAATTAGTAAAGAGGCTTGGTATCATTATGCCGTCGGGTCAATTGTTACCTTTGTTGCGATTTTGATCGCATTTGTTGTTGTTTTTAAATGCATTAATTAGAGAGAGTTTTTATGGATGGTTTCAGTGTGTATTTTTATGAGAACTATATATGTATGGTCACTACGCTACTTTGATTTTAACGTGTGATGAACTTTCTGTATTAATTAATTAATTTAGTCATGATGATTTAGCATAATGGTTTTTGATAAACTTATATAATGCAGATGAACCGGCAATGGATGTACAGTGATCGACGTCGTCCCGAATTCCTTAATGGCATGCATAGTTTTCTCAATGTGGCTGAGAAAAACAGGCAGAATGGATTTATTTTTTGTCCATGTAAAAAATGCCAGAATAAGAGGAATTTCGCTAACTCAAGAACCATACACACCCACCTGTTGCAAGAAGGCTTAATGCCCAGTTATTTTTGTTGGACCAAGCACGGAGAAAGAGGGGTTGTAATGGAAGACAATGAAGAAAAAGAGGATAATGATAATTATCCTATGTTCGGTGAACACGGTGATACTGAAATGGGGGAAGACGAGCCTGAACTTGAGGACATTGTTGATGAGTCTGATGATGATCTTCGTCAGGTCATTCGTGAAGAACAGATAAACTGTGCAAGTGAAAACGAGAGGTTGAAGTTGGAGCGCATGTTAGAAGACCACAAAAAACTGTTGTACCCAAATTGCGAAGATGGCCAGAAAAATCTGGGCACCACCCTGGAATTGCTGCAATGGAAAGCAGAGAATGGAGTATCTAACAAGGGATTTGAAAAGATGCTCAAAATAATGAAGAAGATGCTTCCATGAGATAACGTGCTTCCCTACAGTACATACGAAGCAAAGAAGGTTGTCTGCCCTCTAGGATTGGAAGTGCATAAGATACAAGCATGCATCAATGACTGCATCTTCTACCGCGGCCAGCACGAGAATTTAAATGCCTGCCCAGTATGCGGTGCATTTCGGTATAAGATCAGGCGAGATGACCCTGGTGATCTTGAGGGCGACGATCGCCCCAGGAAGAGGGTTCCTGCCAAGGTGATGTGGCATGCTCCTATAATACCACGGTTGAAACGTTTGTTCCGAAACAAAGAGCATGCCAAGTTGCTGCGATGGCACAAATAAGACCGTAAGGAAGACGATATGCTGAGACACCCCGCTGATGGGTCGCAGTGGAGAAACATCGACGATAAGTACGAGGACTTTGCACGTGACGCAAGAAATTTAAGGTTTGGTCTAAGTACATATGGCCTGAATCCGTTTGGGGAGCAGAGTAGCAGTCATAGCACCTGGCTCGTGACTCTATGTATCTATAACCTTCCTCCTTGGTTATGCATGAAGCGTAAGTTCATTATGATCCCAGTGCTTATCCCAGGCCCGTCGCAACCCGGCAACAACATTGATGTGTACCTGAGGCCACTGGTTGATGAACTTTTAGAGTTGTGGGCTCACGAAGGTGTACGTGTGTGGGACGAGTACAAACAAGAGGAATTTGACCTACGAGGGTTGCTGTTTGTAACCATCAATGATTGGCCCGCTCTGAGTAACATCTCAGGACAGTCAAACAAGGGATACAACGCATGCACACACTGTTTAGGCGAGACTGAAAGTATACATATAGGCAAGAATGTGTACCCGGAGCATCGTCGATTTCTTCCAGACAGGCATCCCGTAAGAAAGAAAGGAAAGCATTTTAAAGGCGAGGCAGATACACGGAGGAAACCAACCCTCCCTGACGGTACTGATATATATGACATGGTCAAAGATATAAAAGTAATTTTTGGTAAGGGTCCTGGCGCACAATCTGTTCCGAATGACGCCGACAACCACGTAGCCATGTGGAAGAAGAAATCTATATTCTGGGAACTACCCTATTGAAAATTTCTAGAGGTTCGCTCTGCGATCGACGTGATGCACGTGCCGAAAAATATTTGCGTGAACCTGCTAAACTTATTGGGCGTGCATGGGAAGAAGTCGAGAGATACACCAAAAGCACGGCTGCAGCACCAACATATGCACGAACGAGACGACCTGATGAATCCAGAGAATTTCGAAGGTCCTGCCAGCTACGCTCTTACCAAGGAAGAGAAGGAGATCTTTTTCCAAGTCCTAAGCAGTAGCAAGGTCCCGTATGGCTACTCGTCGAACATAAAAGGAATACTAAACCTGGAAGAGAAAAAGTTCCAAAACCTAAAGTCTCATGACTGTCACGTGATCATGACCCAGTTACTTCCGATTGCATTGAGGGGGTTTCTGCCAGAAAACGTGCGAGTACCCATTGTGAAGCTATGTGCATTCCTCAACGCAATTTCTCAGAAGGCAATCGATCCAGCAACTCTACCAAGTTTACAGAAGGACATGGTTCAATGTCTTGTCAGTTTCGAGTTGGTGTTCCCACCAACCTTCTTCAATATTATGACGCACCTCATAGTTCACCTAGTCCAAGAGATTTCCGTTCTCGGTCCTGTATTCTTACACAATATGTTCCTCTTTGAGAGGTTCATGGGAGTCTTGAAGAATTATGTTAAAAACCGTGCTAGGCCAGAAGGAAGCATGGTCAAGGGCTATGGAACAGAGGAGGTCATTGAGTTTTGTGTTGACTTTATTCCTGACCTGAACCCGATCGGTGTTCCTCAGTCGCGCCATGAGGGGAGACTGCGTGGAAAAGGCACGCTAGGAAAGAAATCAACAACATGTATGGACGAGAATCTTTCACTCAAGCACACTACATAGTTCTAGTTAATTCCAGCTTGGCGGCTCCATATATCCAGGAACACAAGGATATTTTACGCTCGTAATACCCGGAGCAACCTGAAGATTTTATTTCTAAAGAACACGCGAAGACTTTCGGCGGTTGGTTGCAAAGACGTCTCATTAATGACAACATTGTTGAAGATGAGCTATACTTGTTGGCCAAGCAACCATCTTCGACTGTATTGACCTTTAAAGGGTACGAGATAAATGGTAACATATTTTACACGGCAGACCAAGATAAAAAGAGCACCAACCAAAACAGTGGCGTCCGGTTTGATGCAAAAGACGACAACGGGCAAAGGGTCACATACTATGGTTACATAGAGCAGATATGGGAACTTGACTACAGACCTTCCTTTAAGGTCCCTTTGTTCTGGTGCAAATGGTTCAACCTGTCAGGCGTGAAGGTAGACCCGAAGTACGGAATGACAACAGTGGATCAGAAGAATCTTGGGTACGGCAATGATCAATTTGTCCTAGCCAATGATGTGGCTCAGGTTTTCTATGTGAAGGACATGTCTAGCAGACCGAGAAAAAGAAAAGATAAGGAAGCGAATACATCATACGATGAGCCAAGGCGCCACATAGTTCTTTCAGGGAAAAGAAACATCGTGGGAGTCGAGGATAAGACAGACATGTCAGAAGATTACAATAAATTTGATGAAATTCCTCCCTTCAAAGTCAAAGATGATCCAAGCATCCCGTTAAATGATGAAGATACTCCATGGTTACGGCGCAATCAGAAGAAAGGCAAGAAGAAAAATAGATAAATGATTAAACCTTTTATGTAATTGTGTTGACCATTTTGATAAATATCAAAAATTTGACCAGTTTCCACTAAATTTGACCATTTTGATAAATATCATTTTTATTTTTTAAGTGTTAAAATGACACCAACCTTTAGTACCGGTTTCGTTGGGAAACGGATCATCCCTTTAGTCCCGGTTGGGGACACCAACCGGGACTAAATGGGTTAGGGTTTCGTTTGGACCAATCAGATAGAATCACACGGATCGTGTGTTTCTTTCAAGCGCTTGTGAGTCGTTGGATCCGGGCTGTGTTTCTTTCGAGCTGTTGTGAGCCGTTCGACCAGGGCTACGGTGTGTTTCTTTCGAGCTGTTGTGAGCCGTTGGATGAGGGTGTTTCTTAACCGTTGGATCAAAACCCTAGCACAACACTTTGTGAGCCAGAGGACCCTATATATAGCCCACCTTCCTACACCGGTCAGTTCATCGAGCAAAATACAAAACATCCGGATTCGCCATCATACGTCCTGCCGTGCATTTGGTATGCATATATGCACCCAGTAGCCACGGTGGGGCTGTATGATGGCGATACCGATTGTTTTGTTCTACGCCCCCCTTTAAGGTTTGATACATCATATATTCAGTTCATCGAGAAAATACAAAACATCCGGATTCGCCATCATACGTCCTGCCGTGCATTTGGTATGCATATATGCACCAAGTAGCCACGGTAGGGCTGTATGATGGCGATACCGGTTGTTTTGTTCTACACACCCCTTTAAGGTTTGATACATCATATATTCAGTTCGTCGAGCAAATACAAAACATCCGGATTCGTCATCATACGTCCTGCCGCGCATTTGGTATGCATATATGCACCTAGTAGCCACGGTAGGGCTGTATGATGGCGATACCGATTGTTTTGTTCTACACCCCCTTTAAGGTTTGATACATCATATATTCAGTTTATCGAGCAAATACAAAACATCCAGATTCGCCATCATACGTCCTGCCGTGCATTTGGTATGCATATATGCACCCAGTAGCCACGGTAGGGCTGTATGATGGCGATACCGATTGTTTTGTTCTACACCCCCCTTTAAGGTTTGATACATCATATATTCAGTTCATCCGTTTCCTTTGATTTTACAATTTTTTGAGTCTACTTTGATTTTATAAATAAATGTAAAAGAAAACAGAAAAGGGAAACAAAAAAGAAAAATAAAAGAAGAAAAATAAAAAAAGAAACAGGAAAAAGAAAAAGGAAACAAAAAATATCCTTATATTTTCAAATTAGTTTGATAAATATCTTATTTTTACCTTTTTACTGTTTTAAATGACATTTAGACAATTTTTACACAAAATATGAGAAAATATAAATATATTTTTATAAATATTAGATTTTACAATTTTTTTAGTCTACTTTGATTTTATAAATAAATGTAAAAGAAAACAGAAAAGAAAAATAAAAGAAGAAAAATAAAAGAAGAAACAGGAAAAAGAAAAAGGAAACAAAAAATATCTTTACATTTTCAAATTAGTTTGATAAATATCTTATTTTTTACTTTTTATTGTTTTAAATGACATTTAGACAATTCTTACACAAAATATGAGAAAATATAAATATGTTTTATAAATATTTGATTTCAATTTTTTGATTCTACTTTGATTTTATAAATAAATGTAAAAGAAAACAGAAAAGGGAAACAAAAAAGAAAAATAAAAGAAGAAACAGGAAAAAGAAGAAGGAAACGGAAAAAAGAAAACAGGAAACAGAAGAAAGGAAAAAAGAAAAAGGAAAAAACCCTTTAGGACCGGTTGTTAGCAACAACCGGTCCTAAAGGTGGGTTCGCGCGCGCGGTCTGAACGTGGCCCCGGTTTTGGACCTTTAGTACCGGTTGTTGTTAACAACCGGTGCTAAAGGGTCTTTAGCACCGGTTATTAACAACAACCGGTACTAAAGGCCTGTACATGGGGTCTTCTCTCCGTTAGTGCTTAGCGAAATTTTTCAGTTTTCAGTCATTCGCGCGTCTTCTTCCTCCCGGGCGAAGCCCTGCCTCGCCGTACGCCTCCTCGTCGCCTTCGCCTCCTCGCCGCCGTCGCCCCGCCGCGCGCCCTCGACGCCGCTTCGTCGCCGCCACCCTCTGCCCCCGACGCGACGCCGCCGCCCGACGCCGCGCGCCTCCCTCTGCCCCAACGCCACGCCCACGCCGCCGCCCGACGCCGCCGCCCTCTGCCCCGACGCCGCCAGCTCCCTCTGTGACGTAGGCGTGACGTCACAGAGGCAGAGGCAGAGGCGTGATGTCACAGAGGCACCCTCTGTGAGTTTTTTTTGTTTTTTCTATTTGTAAAATAGATTTATAATTAGAATTAGAATTTATAGTAATTAGAGTAATTATAATGAGCTAGTATTTTTCTATTTCTATTTGTTTTCATCGGACACGTAGCTAGAATTTTGTATTATAATTAGAGTAATTATAATTAGCTAGAATTAGCTAGAATTAGAGTAATTATTATAATTAGCTAGTAATTATAATTAGCTAGAATTAGAGTAATTATAATTAGCTAGTAATTATAATTAGCTAGAATTTTGTAGTAATTGTAATTAGAGTAATTATAATTAGCTAGAATTAGAGTAATTATTATAATTAGCTAGTAATTATAATTATCTAGAATTAGCTAGAATTTTGTAGTAATTATAATTTGTAGTAATTATAATTAGCTAGAATTAGAATTTTACTTTGATATCATAGTTGTAAATTAGAGTTCTTCATTTTATAAATTAGAGTTCTGCATTTTAGAGTATTGCATTTTATAAATTATTATACCACATTCTCTATATAAATAACCAATGAAATAATCTTGCTAAGTGTCCGATGAAATAATCTTGCTAAGTGTCCGATGAAATAATCTTGCTAAGTGTCCGATGAAATAATCTTGCTAAGTGTCCGATCAAATAATCTTGCTAAGTGTACGATGAAATAATTTTGCTAAGTGTCCGATAAAATAATCTTGCTAAGTGTCTGATGAAATAATTTTGCTAAGTGTCTGAATTTAAAAAATGAAAATTTTATTTTGATATCATAGTTGTAAATTAGAGTTCTTCATTCTATAAATTTTACTAGCAGGTGTTGAGCTATGGATCCCCAAGAACCACATGATCCGCACGCCGATAAGGTCACGGGAATGGGTGAGGCGGAGAAGGAAAGATACATGTGCCAGATGATTTTCGAAGATGCAACGGCCATATATCATGATCACGACGGTGGACAGGCGTTTAGAAATCAATTTTTGAACGACTCCGGTGACGGAGCTGAGAATATAGAAGATGTAGTAGATGATGACGATGACAACGTCGACGATGCAGAAGTGCCCTCCAGAACAAACTCCGCCAATGTATATCTCAAGTCACTGTTGACGCAACAATTAATTTGTATTGCACTTACTAGCGAATCATTATTTTCCCGTTTAGCCGCCCTCCGGAACAGCTAGCGCAAGTACTGAGACAAAGTCGAAACGAGGCCCGGCCGCAAGGTTGAAAGATACCGCAAGGTACTCGATCGATAAAGTTGCTGCTGATGGCAAACCACTGGAACCCCCAGAAACTTATCGCAAATTCGTAAATCAGTGCGGAGTTGTTGTAAGAGACCTGGTCCCGATCAACTTACTAGAATGGAATAAGACGAAGACCGGCGCCAACATTGGAGCTACTTATGTCGATGACAGATTGAAAAGATTGCTTTGCGACACGGTCTGGCTAAATTTCAGCGTAGCGGAAGATAAGAAGAAGAAAGTCGAGGAGTGGGCTTTGAAGAAGATGGCCACACAATTCCAGAGGTGGAAGAAAGACTTGTGGAAGAAATATAAGGACGAAGATCCAGTTTTCACTGGGCACCTAGTGAAGATAAGAGAGGCTTGGCCTGATTTTAAGGCGTACAAGAAATCGGGTGTCTTTACATCCCGATCAGCCACAAATAAGGAGAATGCGAAGAAGAAGAAATATCACCAGATTTTGGGGTCAGGTGGCTACATGACTGCCCTTCCTAGGTGGCGACGCTATGAAGATACGCTTCTGAAAAGAGGTATCATTCCACAGACACATGACTGTCCTGATAGGTCCAAGTTCTGGTTGTTCGCGCATGGGGCAACGTTGGACGCTGAGACTGGGATGATTGTTGCGGAGGGACCATGGTCGGAAAAAATAACAAAAGTCGTATCAGAACTAGAGAAGGCAATAGAAGCTGTTCGAAAAGGAACTTTTTTTCCCGATAGAGAGAATGACGAGCTAACGAAGGCACTCGGGAACCCCGAAAAGTGGGGACGAACACGAGGCTTTGGAGCCACTACCCCGTGGAGCCAAGGGTTTCCAGCGGACCTTGGCACTTACAGAAGCCGTGGTAGAAGCAAGAAGAAGGCGCTGGAACGGATATCGACATTAGAAGAAAAGGTGGCGTTTCTCTTGAAGAAAGGGGGACACCACACTGAAGAGGAGGTAGAACATCCTGCACCTGACGCTGATCAGCAGCAAATAGAAGACGATCCTGTAGCAGATGTCGTCCCATCTCAGCATAGAAGCAACATGGGTTCCACGCAGCTGCAGCTAGAAGACGGTCGTGCAGTCGAACCGTCGACGCCTCACTACCCCGTGGATGATATCACGGAGAAGACAAACTGTGAGATACATATGCCAATGGGGAACATATCCTTCATGGTGGCGTCAGGCTATGCTTTACCGAATCAACCTGGTGCAACCTACCATGGTGGTCAGATTCCAACATCCCATGCTCGTGTCGGGTTGTCAACAATTACGCCGGGATGCCATTCCATTGAGCTCCATATTCCTGGAGGTGAAGGCGAGAAGACACTGGGACAAATGGAGCTTGGTATCATCTTATGGAATAAGAAACACATCGTGTTTCCTAACGCGGCGCCAAGGCCACCGACTCCTCCAGGTACAAATGCACCACCTCAGACAATTACTGAATGTTGCACCACATGTAAGCCTATTTTTAATAGTTTTTTCACTTTCGTACAGAGAATGCACGACCTCCAAGTCCACCCCCCAACGCACCTTCAAGTCCACCCCACAACGAAGATTGGGAGCCCGAGGCCGAGGGTCCATCGCCCGTGCACTCCCGTGAGCCGACGGATGCGCCCACTACGGGTACGGCAAAGCGGAAACTGCAGTTCAGAAGAAACGGGACTCCTCCCAAGAAGAGAGAAAAGAAACCCAAGAAAGTCAAGACTCCCCCGTCGTTACCAGGCCTGATGACTCCGGAGAAACTAGCCGAGGCCGTGAAAGCCAAAAACAAAGCATGGTTCACACGGTTTCCCCTGAAGCCCCCTCCAGACGTCTGGAAGGGAACTCTGAAGAACATCCCAAAGTGTAAAATTGAGCGCACCATCGACAACTTATATTATCCTGCACCGCCGCCACCGCCGCCCCTTTCAGACTATGAACGGTACATTGAAAAGATGCACACCGCACAGATGAAGCAGGCGGAGCAGATGAAGTAGGCGGAGCAGACGAAATGCGGGAAACAAGTTCCCCAGCTCGGACAACAAGAAGCACGGTCAATTGCCCCGCTCAAGGTGTTATCTGACCAGGCTTCAGTGTCCGGTCCACGCATGGGCGACGTAGGTTACGCTATTGCTGATGTGGTATATAAATATAAGCCCGAGCACCCTCTGGTCGAAAATCCTACTGCTCTAACAACCCAACTATGGAATTTACATGTTTGGTACTTGGAGGCCGCAAGGCAAAAGAGAGACTGTATCATGGCGGCAGTTCAGGATCACCACTACTTCAGAGAGTACGGTGTGGAGCTTGGGTTCGATGAATTTTTCCAGATGTACAATCAACATGCCCTCGACAAATCTATCCTCAGCTGCTACTGTTTGTAAGTGATTTATTTGTGTAATTTAATTATTTAGTTAAGCTCGCGTTCATTGCCCGTATAATTATCACTCACGACATTCTTTTTGTACTCTACTATGCAGAATGAAGATTCGTGAATGCAGGCTGGCAGGAATCTGGGACTTTGGCTTCATTGACCCGTATTCGTTTCATCAAGACACAATAGAAAAGTTCAACAAGGATACACCAGATGATTTGCTAAGGTTTTTGAAACGGCAAAGTACCAAAAAAGAAATACTTTGGCCCTACGGATTCAAGTGAGTGTTACTGTCTTGTAGACATTCCATTTTACTTACCTGATGTTAAGTGTAATTGATGAGTTGGCACGACTGCGTGTGTACACGTGCGCATGTCCCACTTCATATTGTTCATCATTAGAATCGATCAAGGACAGGTTGAAGTCTGGGACTCGTTAATCTGGGACGCTGACACATGGAAGAGCGCGCGTCAGACGCTTCAAAGGTATATATATCGACCTCTTTCGTTCATCGGCCTCTTTTTCGTTCATTTCCTGATATCAAGTAAGTAATAATTAACTCTTGTATTCATTTTTCTTTTGTCGGCCAGGGTTTGGCAAATGTTCATCAAAGAAGAACACGGTACATGGGCAGACAAGCTCCACTTTCAGATTAACAAAGTAAATAGTACTACGTACCCTGGTTTCAATACCATTACCATTCTCTTGATTATTAATAATTTGACTGAATTCTGTTCTCGTATATAGAGCGTCCCGCAACAACCACAGGGCACTGATTATTGTGGATACTACGTTTGCGAGTACATTCACATGATTATCAATGAGAAATCCCGTACTTCCAGAAATCTAGAGGTACGTAACCGGATTTCACAACTTTATTTATGTTGCCATCAATTATGTTTAGTTTTGTTCATAGCTTAATTGTTTTCATCTACTTCTTTTAAAGATGCAACGAAAGCGGGCGATGCTCAAACCAATCCAACGTTGCAAGGCAGTTGCAGAGGAATTGGCAGGATTTCTCCTCACGCAAGTCATAGATGAAGGCGGAGAATTTTTCCATCCTATGAACCAATAGCCAGCTCTCTTCTCTATGCAAGTATACAGCTATTGGAAACGAACTTCAGATTATGTAATGCTCGGTCGAGTACTTCGTGTTACATGTATATATATATGTACTTTTATTTGGTGCATCAACATTTAACCGCAAACACGGAATCGGAAACACTTAACCGCAAACACGGAATTGGTGTTTCCGGATACGTATTTCGGATTACGTGTTTCCGATTCCGTGTTCGTAAAAAACGAAACACGGACACACGAAATCGGAAAGACGTAAACGGAAACACGTAAACGGAAACACGTAAACGAAAACCCTGAAAATACGGAACACACCCTAAACCCTAAATACGGAATTGGAAACCCTGAAAAGAAAAGGAAAAAAAGAAAGAAAAAAAAGCATTAGGACCGGTTGGTGTTACCAACCGGTTCTAAAGGTCCTCCGCCTGCGCGCACTCTTCGGCGCCCACGTGGAGGCCTTTAGCACGGGTTTGTGATAGACCGGTTCTAAAGGGGGGGCCTTTAGTCCCGAATACGTAGCACCGGATGTGTATCCGGGTCCAAAGGCCCTTACAAACCGGTGCTAATACCCCTTTCTCCACCAGTGGAGGGGGTTGGTGTGGGTAGAGGAGGAGTCGGAGACCAGGCGGAGCCCTCAGGTAGGCGCCGCAGAGGACAAACGGCTTACGGCTAAAAAAAAGTCCGTCGATGAAGTCATCTAGCCGCGACCTGTCCCACTGTCTACATGATGCAACTGCTGCAAGAAAACCAAACGTTTAAACATAGATTCAGCCGTACGTCTCAGGAATACCTTTTCAATCACCATTTTATTACGCACCGTCCACAAGAACCATGCCAGAGTCGTAAACACCAACCAAAAAATGCGTGTGCCGCCCACGGCATGGTGCGTCTGGATTTTTAGGAACTCGCCGAGGTCCGAGGTATGCCATGCAGGCCCTAGAGCCTCAATGAAAAAGTTCCACAGAAACCGAGCAGCTGGGCACACAAAGAAGATGTGGGAACTCGACTCGGGAAACCCTACACAGAGGGGGAATAAGCTATTCCCGGGCCATGGCGCTTGACCACCTTGACCCCCGAAGGTAACCTATCGCGAAACAACTGTCAAACAAAGATCTTTTTAAAAAAAATTAAAACCTACTATATTAAGCAAACATGCCGTCTCATTAAAAACCTTCCAGTCCCCATAGGTACCCTGGTAAGGAAAAGAGTGCGAAAGAAACCTGCTGCTGGAGTTCAGAGTATAGTTACATCATCCACAAGGAATTTGATTAACCATCCCGGGGATCATTAATCCAGCTACTCGAAATATGATTACAGAAACTAAAACTAGCTAGTTCATGGGCAACACTATTAGCTACTCGGGGGCAATGCTTAAACACGACATTTCCAATGAAAATATACAAATCCACGCACTCCGCAAAAATTGCCGCCGCCGAGTCCCACCATTGTGACTGCCCCGTACAGTAATTTAGGACCTCTTGTGAATCTGATTCAGCTTCTACCTTGTGAAAACCAAGCTCATTAGCTAACAATAATCCCTCCTTCATTGCCATTGCTTCTAAGGTTCTAACATAAGCCCATCTTTGGACATATAAACATTTAGCCACAATAAAATTCCCCCGGGAATCTCTAATAATTGCAGCAATAGCTCCTGCACCAATACCAGAATGAAAAGAAGCATGCACATTAACTTTGATAAACTCGGGATTTGGTTTTGTCCACCTGATCATTTGTGTCACCGGGGCCCTTGTAATTGCTTTTTTATAGTTATTTCCGATGGCAAGAACAGAAATAGGCCATTTCCAAGATGGGGGGACCGACTCATTATTAGTTACCTGTCTCCGTATCCACCATAAGTACCATCCTTCGATGAGAATTGCTTCTTTTGCCCCAATACTGTTCATAACTGGGCACTGAATATTATCCGAGATTAGTATATTTTCCAAAATGACCCACCCTGATCTCTCCTATAATATTTTTCCATCGATGAATTCCGTGAGACCCAAATTCTTCCATAGCTCCACTGCAGGATAACAATTGAACAGAAGATGCTTAATATCTTCAGCTGATTTGTGACAGATTGGGCATTCCCCATTAAGGCCAATATGTCTGATCGAGAGGATGCTTTTAACAGGAATAATACCATGCAGAATTCTCCATCCAAATATCAATATTTTTTGAGGGACTTTGAGACTCCAGAGTTGTTTCCACACATCTGGTTTTGATGAGGTTCCCTGTCTATGATTCGAATTTCCATGTAACCCAAACTTATGACTCCACTCAGAATGGTAAGTAGATTTTACTGAGAATATCCCATTTCTATTCGGATGCCAGGCAATGAAGTCATCAAATGCGTGATAGTTTAGAGGAATTCTCAAAATTCTTTCCGAGTCAACAACATTAAAAATATCTCCTATAAGATTTTCATCCCAAGAACCCGTCCCTGGATCAATAAGCTCATTGCCACGAGTTAAAATAGACTGTCCTCTTGGAGTAATCACTTTTCTGTCAAAACTTGAAGGAATCCAAGGATCCGACCAAATGTTTACCTCCTCACCTGAGCCAATTCTCCAAATATAACCCCTTCTAAAAGTTGCAATCCCCGCAAGGATACTTTGCCAAGATAAAGAAGATCCATTCTTTGGTCCAGCTTGAAGAATGCTCCCATTAGGAAAATATTTAGCCTTTAGGATACGAGCACAAAGAGAATCTGGATTTGTAATAATCCTCCAAGTTTGTTTAGCTAGTAATGAGAGGTTAAATAGATGAAGATCTCTGAATCCCATACCTCCATCACATTTAGGAAAACACATTTTCCACCAGGAGAACCAATGCATTTTCCTATCCTCCTCAGTAGCACCCCACCAAAATTGAGCAATAAGATCCGTGATACTTTTACAAACACTCTTAGTTAATTTGAAAATTGACATTGCAAAAACAGGAATAGCTTGAGCAACAGCCTTAATAAGAATTTCTTTACCTCCCAACGATAATTGCTTCTCCATCCACCCTTTCAACCTCATTTTGACTCTCTCAATAAGATGTTTAAAATAGTCAGTAAGGTCCACTCCAATCATAGCAGGTAACCCAAGATATTTATCCGATAATGCCTCGGTATCAATATGTAATTCATGGAAAATTTCAGCTCTAGTAACCATATTTGTATTAGGACTAAAGAAGATACTAGACTTGTTCAAAATGACAAGCTGACCCGAGTTTTCACAATAAAAATCCAACACATGCTGTAAGGAAGCTGCATTTAAAACATCTGCTTTAATGAGAATTAGAGAATCATCAGCAAATAATAGGTGTGAGACTGATGGTGCATTCCTGCACACTCTAACTCCCTACATGCCACCAACTTCTTCTTCATACTGCAACGTTCTAGATAAACCTTCAGCACATAATAAAAATAGATACGGGGATAAAGGATCCCCTTGCCGAATACCTCTTGTAGGGATGAACTCCTCTGTTTCTTGCGAATTAAATCTCACTTTGTATCTAACCGAGCTCACACAAGCCATCATTAAATCAATCCAATTACCATTGAAACCAAGTTTAGCCATCATATTCCTCAGAAAAATTCATTCAACGCGATCATACGCTTTATGCATATCCAATTTAACTGCACAGATCCCAGACTGCCCAACTCTTTTATTTTTGATTTTATGCACACACTCATAAGCTATCAGAATGTTATCAGTAATCATTCTACCTGGAACAAAGGCACTTTGATTGGAGGAAATGATATCAGGGAGAATACTCTTCAACCTAGTAGCAAGCATCTTAGGAATAATTTTGTAGAGAACATTACAAAGACTTATAAGCCAAAACTGAGATACCAATTCAGGGGAATCAACTTTCGGAATCATCACAATAATGGTATCATTCCACTCAGGGGGAATTTTCTTTGAATTAATTGCTTGGAGTACCTCTGTTGAAATATCTTTTCCTAAGATGTGCCAATACTTCTTAAAGAAAATTGCATGGAGACCATCGGGGCCCAGGGCTTTTAAATCTCCAATACTGAAAATTGCTTTTCTAACATCATCTTCATCAAAAGGAGCTTGGAGCATATTATTCATGTTATTTGTTACCTTATGTTGCACTTTTTGGAGAAGAGTTGGGTCTGTATGGTTAACCTCTGAAGCAAACAGAGTAGAAAAATAATTTTGGATGTGATTATTAAGATCAGCCGTACCTTCAAGCATTGAACCATCATCATCTTTAAGGCTTTTCACCAGATTCTTTTTCCTTCGAGCTGAGGAAAAAGCATGAAAGAAATTAGTATTTTTATCACCACTTTTTAACCAATTAGCCCTTGATCTTTGCGTCCATTCAATCTCCTCCAATTCCAGTAAGAATTCAATCAGTTCAGATAGCTGTTTTCTTTTAGTATCGTTCTCATCATTCATAGGGCCGGCCATAGCGCTTTCCAGTTCCTTTTGGGCAACCCGTAGTCTTTTCTTTGGTTTCTTTAAAACTCTCTGATCCCAGGCATGAAAAGCATGATGCATTCGAGATAATTTATCATGCATATTATGCAAAGTAGGGTTCTCATTTACTCTCTCCCATGTATCCTTGACGATATTTGAGAATGAGTCCTTCCTGAACCATCTTGCTTCAAACCGGAGTGGGGATGCCTTAGCATACGAGAGTCCACCGTAAAAATCAGTGTCCAAAAGAATAGGCCGGTGATCTGATTTAGCAAATTGTAAATTCTTTAGTGCAGCTGTCGGAAATAATTGCCTCCACTCCACATTTGTGAGGCCCCTATCAAGCCTTTCACGTATTCTCCCTCTAAGTAAACGAGCCACCTATATATCCCAGGTCATGTAGCCTGCAATCGTCTAGGGCATTATGGAACTCCTTCATGTAACGTTGCGGTCTTGGGTTACCTCCTTCTTTGTCATGTAAATAGAGAATTTCATTAAGATCACCCAAACAAAGCCAGGGTAAATTGAAATTACCATTGAGCTGGCGCAAACGGCTCCATGTATTATGTTTATTCTCCCATTTGAACTCACCATAGATCCCTGTAAATGTCCATATTAGACTGCCCACGGTACACTTAACATCAATAAAGTTGTTGTTTAATTCCAGAGGCTCCACTCGAATACAATTTCTCCACATAAGTAAAAGACCTCCTTTCCTTCCATCTCCAGGGCAAACAATTTTTTGATCCATTTTCATTCTTTTTCTAAGACACTCTGCTGGATAGCTGTCCAAATGGGTTTCCGAGAGAAAAATTAAATCAGGGTCATTACACCTTTGGACATCCAGCAATGATCAAACCGTCGGGTCACTCCCAAGACCCTGGCAGTTCAATCCTAATATTTTCATTGCTCCCGGCGGTCACTCTCGAAGATTGCCGCCGATCTTAAGTTCTTGTCAACCTGGCTTGAAACAGAAACTTCCATGTCATCATCTGTCTTACTTCTTTTCTTGTTTTTATTCTTTTGCGGTGTAGTCATAACCTCTGTTACATCAATCCGTGGGGTTTCAAACTGGTTCACTCTATCTGCTACCGGGGCTTGTTTATCATGGATAACAAGGGCTCCTCCACCTCCCACTTTCTCTACACCCCCCGCCAAAGAATCTTTCGCTAATCTTTTCTTACCCAAGGCATCATCTGCACATGCCAATTCGTTGTGAGTTGGATCCGAATTATCCACCGCAGAATGCAAACTATTGTACCTCCAGCTGATGTGTTCATTAGGGTTATTAAATCTCTTTTGATTCTCCATGTTGGGATTCATTGCATTGCCTCTACCGAATCCTCTACCTGCAGTTCCCTCACCCCTGCCTCTTCTAAAACCACGGCCAGCCGAACGTAATGGAGACCTGGTTCTTACTTCCTCAGCTAGAATAAAATCACCCCATTCAAATTTAGATTTATCGTGCTCTCCTGTACCACATTCTTCATGCCAATGTCCTATAACCCCACAATGCCAGCAGAAGTTTGGGATTTTTTCGTATTTAACCTGGTACCAATCCCTTTTGCCTGCTATGGTTATTGAAACAAATCTGACTAGCTTCTTGTTTACATCAAGTTTCACCCGTATACGAACAAAGGACCCCACATAGCACGCTGGTAGTTGAATTTGAACCTCCGAGATAGTACCCATCTTGCGGCACATACCTTTGATCACTGCATCATTGAGATAACTGTCCGGGAGTTTTAGCACACGGGCCCATACCTCAATTTTGTCTAATATAATTGAACTAGGGTTTGTAAAACCATCATAGCTCTCAATCATCACTGCTTGATTGCTGAACAGCCAAGGACCTCCTAATATCGATGTGTTCCAATCTGCTAGGCATTGAAATTGAATTGTGAAAAGGTTGGGTTCAATCAGTCTCCATCTAACTGATTTTGCTGAATTCCATGCTGATATCATCTCTCCATACAATGCCGACGGGCTGAAACCCTTGGTTGTGTGGACCTTTGCGATGGCTAGCCACTTGGCTTGAAACTCCGGCGATTCTGCCTCCTCTTTTTTTTGAAACGGGAACACTGTCCCGGCCTCTGCATCAAATTGATGCACACAGCCGGTTTTTCATTAATATAAGAATCAAAGAAGTACAAAGTAAACAAACCTGAGGCCGCATGCCTCGCAACAACACCTCCCCTAGACTACCTCTAAACTAATGGCAAAAGATAAAAGTAAAGATACATACACAACTTCTAGACAAAGCCTTCAAGAAGGAAAAGCCACACGTGCGCCGATGATGGCGAGTTCAATCAAAGACCGAACTCGGGATTTTCATCCCTAAAGTCAAGCTTCGAACCATCACCTTCAGCAAGGTAACGACGCAAGCGCGTGGTCAACTTCGCCCGTGATGTTTCCACCGAAGTGTGTAAACTCGACACCAAATCTTCTACCATCACCACCTCTCCGGCCAACGAATAGCCAGATACCACTGGAGGAGAAACTGTAGGCCGATGACGTCCCATACCGCTCAGCCTCTAGTCGTTGTCACACCACCTTCTATCGAACAACAGCAGGCATGACTTGACACCACGGAGAAACGTCGTGCGTAGCACCTGCCAGGATCAGGCATATTGCCACCGCCGGCCAGGCATGACTTGACAACTCCTTTGAAGTCGTCCTACGTAGCACCTGCTGCGTCGAATAGAACCCTGTCTCGAAATGGAGGGGGCGTCCCATACCGCCGCCAGCCTCAGAACTCTGCAACCACAGAAGAGAACGTCCCATACAGCCAATCGACTGTGACTTACGAAGCCAGAGACCATCACCATCTCAAAGATCGGCCATCGCATCATCCACATGACCACGAAGACCACCACCGTCGAAGAAGCCGGGCCGCCGCCCCATCTCCAAACTCCTGCGGTGTCGACGACCCCGCAGCGAGCAAATTGCGGCCAGCGCGCTGCCTCTAGACCAGTTTCAAGCAACCACACTGCCACGCAGCATCAGCTGCCGACAGCGACCTCCTCCCCGCCGCGAGTCGTTGCAGATCCTGATCCATAGGTCCGATGACCTGGAAAGTCGAGGCTGCCACGACCTCGGCCCCGCCGCTGCTGGTCCCTCCATCCGGTGAAGACTCCAAAGCGATGCCCGCAAGAGGGGATACGACGCCGGGACGCCGCCATCGCTCGACCCAGATGGGATCTGAGGTTTCCCCCGGAGATGCATCCGGAGGTCCGCCGAACGCAGCCCATCTCCGACGAAGAAGACGACCGCCGCCACCAACCCGTCGACCAGAACACCGCCAGCACCTCCAATCCGGGATCCGAAGGGGAAAGCCCCCAAGGACCACGGCGCTGGAACGCCGCCAGGGAGAGGAGTTAGGGGCGGCGCAAGATCGGCCTCCACCGATCACGGCTGCGCCGGCAAGGTCCGGGACACGCCGAGCGCCGCCAGCCCGCCACCCAGCCGCCATGGCCGAGCCGCGACCAGGTAACGTCGTCGCGCCTGGATCCCGTGGCCGGCACCCCGTCAGACCGCCGCCTCCGCCTCGGCAACGCCGCCGCGAAGCAGCCCCGCCGCCGCCACGCAGATGCCCCGCCGCCGCCGTCACGGATTCCGCCCGGGCTTAGCCCGACGGGATCTCGGGCGACGACGAGGAGGGCACTGGAGATAGGGAGAGGCTCGGGCCGGCGGCGGCGATCCCCCCCGAGCCGCCTGGAGGGCGGCGGCGCGAGGGTTGGGAGGGCTACCTGGCTGTTACTCTCGGTTTGTGCTCTTGGCGTTCACTGTCGCTCTCCCTCATTCTCCCACACGAATTCATCGTCTCCCTCATCTCGGATATCCAATCTGTGTAGAAGTTCTTCAACGTTTTCTTCTTCACCGGTTTTACCACCGCTCGAACCCCCTGACTCTGTCACGAGAAGCAAATTCCTAGGAACGACGGTTGCCTCCACACCCGATCACCAGGGATCGGATCGAAGATGACCAGACGAAAGAAACTCGAGGCGATTTTGGGGATCGCGTGAGGAAAGCTAAACCCTAGGTTTTTCGCTAGGGGACATATCCTATGGCTCGACTTTCTGCTCCATCCTGCACACTGTCAAACAAAGATCTTGATCTGTTAATTCCATCTAGATTCTATTTTGGAAAAGAAAAGGAAAATAGTTGACAACCCGACACCCATGACGGCCAACTAACACGCATGCGCGGCATCCGACATAACCTTCCATCAGATCACAGAGTCAAAGCTGACACTGACACAGACGGCCGGGAAGCATAGATCAAAAGAAAGCTAAAATATCATCGGTGAGTAGCACTCCAAGCATATGTCGACAAACTGAGCGTTGAGAATCCTTTCGTCCACGGAGAAGAACATGTTTTGCATCGTTATCGACGGCCCGGGACGAACGCCCTCGGAAGTTTCACTGATCCGCACGCGCGCTTTAATTACCGCCGCGCGTCTTTGCTTGATTTCTACGATGGCGACGGCTGTTTGGGCTCAGCTGGGGCACGTGCGTCAAACTAGAAGATGGAAAGCGATCACGACGCATATATATACGCTTCGTGTCACCTGCAGCAGTGCCATGTACACTTCATGCACGTGCTACTCTTGTGAAGAACAAAAGGGCTTTGCTTTGCATCCGGTCAAAATATGCTCCCGAGGACCGCCTGTTCTTTCGTTTTTTTTTTTTTTTTTGAAACGGGATGTTTCAGTATTTTATATTACCGTGCGAGTAATATGTAACCACATCTCTGAACTTTAGTTTAAGAGTACTGTAATTGGACCAGGTTAGTGTATTTTGTTTGTTCCTGGGACACCATGAAGTTACGAAATGCTTTGATTACTCTCTACGTCCAAGCACATCTCTACTATGCCACAAGTGTGGCGGACCGTTTACATTTGTGGCAACTAAATTGCAAAGTTGTACTCTCTCCGTCTCAAAATAAGTGTCACAAGAATGGATGTATCTAGACATATTTTAGTCTTAGATACATCTATTTTAACTCATTCTTGCGACATTTATTTAGAGACGGTGGGAGTACTTGTCAACTAGCAAGCGCATGATGGGATGATGAAGACCGTGTGAAAGTATAACATGTACAGGCACACAACACAATCGAACTTTGCTTTAGGACATGGCCAGCGCTCCACGCTGGACTGCTTCCTAGCTCATCACGTAGGCTCGGATGGTCCTGAACTGATTTTTGTATGGCTTGCAAGCAAAGCTATAGCCTACAGAGGAGGTAGTCTCTTCCGATAAGGCTGGTGCTAGTGCATCACCGGTTATAGTCTCGCCACGTCAGTTTTTACCCTTACTCTCAACCCACTCTCACCCCACGGTGCCAGTGCACGGGCTATAGTGCCAGCTCTCACTTCTCTCTCCTCCACATCACCATTTCTTTTTTAGATTAAGTTATTTCACTCGATTTTGTTTAGACATTCAAAATAATGCAAGAAAATTATTTTATTCAACTAAAAATGTTACCGATTACATAATAATTAATAAAATTACATAATAAATTTTAAAAATTACATAATAAATAAAAAAATAAATTCTAATCCTCCTTCTCCTCGTCGTCATCATCTTCCAGCCCAAGCTCCTTTTCCACCATCTTGATGGCCTTCGCATGTTTGCGTTTTTTTTTTGCTTCGTTCATGTCGGTGGTTGATCGGTCTTTCATTTTGTTCCATTGCTTGAGTAGCTTAGACTTCACTAAACCATTCCACATGTTCTTCATCGCGAAGGATTTACTTGCTACCTCACTGTTTGATGAGGATTCCCTCCCCTTCCTCTTTTCCTTCTCCTTACGTGCCGCGGCCTTGGCCCTATCGCTGCCCATTGGACGCTCCTCCTCGTCCGTCGCCTTGCTAGAGCTGTACTCACCAGAAACTCCCAGGCGGCTTCTCTTGGCAGTGGAATCGGATCCACTACCAGGACCATGTTGTCCTTTCCACTTCGCTTCATTGCGAACAGCTTCCCACTAGTGGTGTCGTCTGAAAGGCTGAGTCACTCTTGTGTCATTCGCGTACCTCGCCATTGCCGCCTTCATGACCATTGCATCGTCTGCTCCACTCTGACGTACCGCTTCTTCTTGGATGTGGTATCCACTGAACAAGAACACCTCACGGTTGTAGACGTTCCAATGATCCTTCAGTTGCTTCGCGGTCCGATTACGGGCAGGTTCCGAGGTAGAGTTGAAGGTTGCAACTATCTGACCCCAAAAACTATTGCCGGTCTTTCAATTACCGGCGACAGAGTCCTTGGAGTGAAAACCCCAAGCATGAACCTACCCCGAAATAGATATTGTTAGTGAAAAATCCAAGCAAGAACCTACCCCGAAATAAATATGTGACGGGTAAGTAAAGTACCAGTTTTTCCTCGTCCGCAGTTGTCCACTCAAGCCTCTTTGGACGCTTTGGTAGGATTGTTTCCGCGGCTTTGGACCCGGAGCTTGGAGCACTGGCTTCAGGAGGTGGTGGGGGGTACGAACCATATGGCGTGTATGGTTACGGAGGTGGAGCGTATGAACCGTACGAAGGTGGTGGGTACGGAGGTAGAGTCCCACTCCCGCTACATGTAGGTGGAGCATGTGGAGGTGGTGGGGGGTATGGATACGGAGGCGGAGGGTATGGACCATATGGCCCCAGAGGTGGAGCGTATGGACCATATGGCCCCGGAGGTGGTGTGCCGGAGGAGTATAATACTCGGGGAAGCGGCGAAGAACCGACATTGGAGCGACGATGTGTCGGAGAAATATCATCTAGGTGAGGGTTGGTGACCCGTCGGACTGCAAGAGATCCGTGAACGAGGTCATATCTGGAGTCCAACCAGACATGGTGGAGAAGATTTGAGAGAGTGGAGGAGAGAAATGAGATGAAATGGGTGTGGAATGAGTGAAACCGGATGGGGGTATTTATAGGGGGTGGGGATGAAATTTTGGAGTTTTTGGCTTTTTTTTTTCGAAATTTCGGAGGCAGCAACGGCTACCCCAACGGCTAGCTGACGTGGACGAATCAGAGCGCGCCACGTCAGCTAGCCGTTACCCCCTCCCGCCCGCTCCCGCTCTCGCCCGCTCTCGTCGCGCTCTCGCCCCCACCTACCAGCGCACCGCCTCCCTCTCGCCCCCTCTCGGCGCCAGTGCGGGCGGCAGCCGGGCGGTAGCGGGCGCTACCGCCGGGCGGTGGAACCGTCGCCCCGCGTTCCGGCTCGCCCCTCTCCCGCCCCGCTATCGCCTCCACGCGGGCGATACCGCCCCCCAATCGCCTGCGTTGGCACCAGCCTAAAAAGCTAGCCCTGCAGAATAAAGTATCAAGAAACTTACACGCATGCAAGGGATGGGAGGAGAAAAGGACAAACAGGAAACAGAGTAAATGCTGAAACAATGGGTCCCAACAGATGCTGCCATCGTTGCAAGTTTGTGCCTACAATAGCTGCTCCATATATTTTTATCCTGGTCAAATCATGAGGCAGTACCATACCACTTTCCCCATTGTACATGCTCTTACTGCTTTCTCGTCTCGTTTTATAAATAAATCACATGGTCGAATCAATACAAAGTGATAAAAACACTCTTTTACAAAGTAGATCACAAATAACCAAAAACATGCGGGAGTATCAACACCCCGATATCCGAGACACCTAAATAAAGGTGTCACCACACCTCCTTGTGAAACCAGCTCATTTAGTCGCATCATATCCACCAAATTGTTGGTGTCTGTTCTCTCACTACGGGCAGTCGAGGATCGAACTTGCGAGTAGACAAACCAGGACGGAGAGAGGTGGACCCGCACATGCATGAGATAGAAGGCCGCCGAGAACATCCCATGCCAATGTCGGAAGGGCATCGATACAGAATCCAAACTTGCCCACCAATGACACCGAGCGGTACCGGAGCTCCACGACGACACCCAAAGAGGGTAATGACGCATCATGCCACTGTCGTCGAGACTGAAACGGTCAATGTTTTTCACCCAGAACACTAACGCAGCAAAGGTACCCACAACGGCACCCCCAAGAGCGTTACACCATTCGCAGTATCGCCACCGCCACCGCTGGAGCGCCAAAATTTCACCCGAAAAAACATGCGCACCACAACTCTGTATCTCATAACGCCCACTATCACCAAGCTAGGCCTCGAGGACGCGATTCATGAGTCGACTTTGCTGAAGCGCCGGCCACACAAGGATCTCACCGCCCGCTCCAAGTCATCCACACATCTAAGGATATAACCACCATCACCGCAACGCTGCTCGCCGGAGCTGAGCGCCAGCTGCGCATTACACCTTACATGGCCGCCGCCTAGATGCCCAAGGTCTCGCACTAGAGGGTCAATAAATTATATCGAGCACATGGAGATGACCGTGCAAGATTTGCACTCGTATGGCCCATATCGTGTTTACACGCGAACATGAGGTAAAGGAGGGCGGTGCTGGAGAAGGTGGCAAGTAAAACCGTCGCGGCACCTTCGTGTCGCCCCCATGACACCCTCTTGACGCATCCAGGAGAGCCCAACCGAATCCACAAAGTTGTTGCCAAGAACTAGGCCCGACCTAGATCTAGGCCCATCGGCGCCACCCCCATGGTCACACTGTCGCACGAGCTCACCAGCAATCGTTTACCGCGACCACCACGTGCGGGGAAGAAAACGCCCATCGCCAGCCCCGCGCGGGCTTTCGTCGACGACGTGGGAGGAGGGAAGGCTGGGAGATGCGGGGTTTGTGGAGGCGACCCGACCAGAATGATATGACAATTGTTACTGTAAAAATGATAGTTGGCCAATTGGCGAGTGTGGTTTGAAAACAAGCATTCCTACCAACTCCCTCCGTCCACGAATAAGTGTATGTTTTCTTTTTTTTGTCAGTCAAATTTGTTGAAATTTGACCAACTTTATTGAAAAATGTAATAGCATTTATGACACCAAATAATTATCAATATATTTGTCATGTATGTTGCTACAATTTTCTATAAAATTGGTCAAATTTATAAAAGTTTGACTAACTATAAAAGTAGATGTACACTTATTCGTGAACGGTGTGAGTAATGTAGAGGCATCAAGCATCTATGGTGTTTAGGGCAGCCGCATATACTTGTTCCGTGAGCCGCCATGAAACATCCCAACTTTTCATATGCGTGGCGTGGATGACCTCCACGCCAACGTTCCTGCATCGGTGATTCGGCGACACAATGTGCAATCACAACTCCTGGCTGAAGGTAAAACGATGTCGTTTAGAGGGGTGGTGAATAGGCAATGAAACTTTTATCGTTAAGGCTTGCTAAATACCGAAATAAACTAGTTGTTTAAATTAACAAGAACACAACCTAAATATTCTAGGCTCAACTATGTGCACAACCAAGTTATGCTAAGAAAGACAAGTAACAAGGTGATAGCAAGATATATGACTTCAATCACGAAGGCTATCACACTGTAAATTGCATAAGTAAATAGCTCGGGTACAGAAATAACCAAGGCACACAAAGACGATGATGTATTATCGAGTTCTTCCTTTTGAGGGGAGTATGTTTCGTTGGAGGGGTGTGAGCACAACAGGTCTACTCAACGCCAGAAAGGTCTCTTTCTATTCTCCGATGAACCTCTCCACAAAGGTCCAGTTCATCTTTCACTATTGGCAATCTTCAAACTCGAGGCACGCATCCACAACTTAATTGGACTCTCGATATCACCACAATCTTGGGGCACACATCTACAACTCAATTGGAGACTCCCAAGAAAACCACAATGTCGTCTAGGGTCCTAGACCCAAGACCAGCAAGTCCACAAACTTTCACTTACATGAATCCTCATGGAGAGAGCAAACCGATGCAACCGATACAAATGGCAAGAGCACAAGTGCTCCAGTTCTTCACTCTTAAATTCCAACAAAACAACAAATGCTTATTGGGGAATAAGAGAGAAAGAACAAAGGAGGAGAAACACCAAGTACTCCAAGATCTAGATTCACTAAGTTGCCCTCACTAACATGAGAGATGAATTAGTGGAAATGTAGATCTAGATCTCCTCTATCTTTCCCGTCAAAGATATACAAGAATCGTGTGAGGGATTGAGAGGGGAAATATTTTCCAAGGTCAACAATGGTGGGAGAGAGAGAGAAAAAAAACATGCTTGGTCAAAGCTTGGTGTTTGGGGAAGAAGGGGATCTAGGTCCCCACAAAATAGAGTCGTTGCCTGAAATCTTGGGGCGGAATATCTGGCCCCTTAGGACCAATACTCCGGCCGGCATTTGGGAGCCCCCCACTTTTCCTTAGCAAAAATGACTTCCAAGGCCGAAATATCCGTTCCCCCGAGGGTCGGAATATCCGCGCCCACCAGACGTACTCTGCAGCAAAACGAGAATTGCAATAACTTCTGCATACGGACTCCGTTTTCGATGTTTTTGGACTCGTTGAAATCGCAACAACAAGAACTACAAGAATTTGAAGAGAAACATAATTTTACAACAATGTAAATTAAAACCAAATGGGGAAAGGTTTAAGCTCACAATAAAGATCAACGGGTAAAACCTCCAAAACCGAAAACGCAACATATTTTTCTTAGAAAATCCGTTTTCGGTAAACCATGGCTTGTCGTGAATATGAAAACAAGAACCAAAACCTCACAAGGATAAAATACAAATAATAACCAAGAAAAATGATATGCCAAGTATGCAAAAGTTTGAGCTATCCACAAGGATTCGATCAAGTTACTCATTTGAGAGTCCCTCTTGATAGTAGGACTATCGATCCTTAAACTCGGTCTCCCATGAGTCCGGTAAAATAGAAAACCTATCAATATCATATTTTTTCCTTGAGCATTTCACTTGGTAAAATAGAAAACTCTACGTGAAGCCTCGGCTGCTATGAAACCGTTTGTTCAACGAGCCGATCTTGGCCCTCTACATAGGCCGCAATCGGAGGCTAACAGCCGCATGCCTCGCCGGTGTCAGCCGCTGTTGCCGATCATATCTGGTGTCTCGGTGATGCTCTAATGGTGGCCATAAGATCCGAGCGCACAAACTTGGGGAGTTCGCGATGGAGCTCAGCCAACGGAGCGGTAGCGGGTGTGGTGGTGTTATCTGGTGCGCGAAGGAGCATGATCGGAGTTTGTTGTTTCTCGAGCTAGCCGTCCTCAACACGCCGTGGCATAGGATTCTGTGGACAATGGCGGCGGCAGGAAACACTCGACGTCGCCAAGGACGACCGGGTTTGAAAGGTGTCGGAATGATGGCGGGGAGTGCCTAGCGTCGGAGACGACGACGAGGAGTGCACGACCCGCTTCCCTTGTGTTGCAATATATTCTTGCAATTGGTAGATTTTAATCAGAACCTCGGGTGGTCCGTGAGAATTTATGGATCTATATCACAGAAAACTATCGACGGAAAAGACAAACAGAAAATTTGTTCAACCAACCGCCTGTTCTGGAAATAATCACGGGCCGTAATTATACCACGGTTTTGGCCTAAAAAACAGCCATCCAAGCGGGGTCTCACTCTCTCCGATTCTCCCGCTCTCTAAATTGTAGGTTTTCCAATAGAAACCTATGCATTTAAAAAAAAAAATCTAAGTTGGAACTTGAAGAAATGCAGCACATATTCAAGTAGGCTGTGCATGAGCATTTTGCAGGCCCATTGGAATATTAGGCCGCCGGCCTTGTTTATTTTTACTCTTCTCAAAACTGCTGGTCGACACGAGTTGTGCTAGAAAACAAGCAGGCCGCTGGCTGAGCTACAGTCCCTCTCGGGCCTTTGGCGTCGGCCGCTCCGTCATGCAAGAGTATTTTCCATCCGTTTCTTTTTTCTCCTACAAAAAGTTCCATCCGTCTAGCGTTCCCGACCAATCTGACAGAGGGACAGCTGTGGTCTGAAAAATTAGACCACTAGTCTATTTTTTCCTAGATCCATCTATTTTTTGTAAAATAATGATAGCTTTCAGCACACATATAGTACTAACCCTTGAAAAATCGCGCACATAGATATCTAGTTCAATTTTATCTATTCCATTTTCATCAAATAATAACACCATTTGCTATGTTTACAAAAAGTGAAAAAATAATAAAATCAACTTTCCATATCCACGGTTTTTTAGAGGTAAGTTTTAGAACTTTGTCTTCCTATGTTCATCCAGGTGGCCGTGGTGGACGTCGGGCACGACAGCGGTTCGTCGACATATGGGATCCAGACTCGCGGGCGCCGAGGGCATGTCGCAGCGAGGAGCAACCGTGTCGGGGCTGAGGCACTGAGCCGGCTGTTCTTCGCCACCGTCCACCATGGTCGTCGGCAGGGATCATGGCCGGCTGGCACGACGAGGAGAAGAACCCATCCGCGCAGTGATGGCCGAGGGGACAAAAGGAGGCGGACACGGCCCTTTGTCCGGAACAGATCGCGGGGAAGCTGAGAAGCCTGAAGAAGATACAGATGTAACGCTATCCGATTACAGAGGATATTAGGCGGAATCAAATTTGTACCTGACCGGGAAATGATACCGTGGTATCTAATTACAGGATTGTTCCCGGGCCGCTCGCGCAAGGGCAGTTCCAGAGGCGACAAACCCTAGCGAGCGAGCGAGCGCCGCCCATCCCTCTCCCTTCGACCGCTGCTACCGGCGCCGGTGGTGGCGGCCACGCCCTGGCCGTCGAAGGCTGTGGGCGGGGGGTGGCGCGGCAGTCAGGTTCCTCTCGCGCGGGGGCTCGGATTGGCGGCACAGGTGCAAGACATGGCCATGGCGGCGGCGCGTCGGCCCGTGGCAGGGAGTCGGCGGTGGTCGTCTGCTGCGGCAAGAAGGTGGGAGGGCGGCGAGGAGACGGCGGTGCGCCGACGGCGGCCGCTCTTTCAATCTGGGCATATCCGATCTAGACTACCCAGCGTGGGATGGTGCTCTCTGCAGTTGTGCACGGTGCTGCAATCTTCTCGGATGCCATCCCGCTGGAAGGCGTAGCCGGGGCGGCGAGTTGGAGGTCGAAGTGATGCTGACTTCGGGGTGGCTTCTTCGACCGTCCTTTTCTGCTCCGACCGACGGCGTGGGGGCCTGCCGGTGTACTCTAATAATGGTGGTGGTACTAGGGTTCCAACTCGCGCAACGACGAAGATCTGCTTGACTTCGGTCCTCTTTGATCTGGCCAAAGTGTTGGGTGTCGGAAGGCTCCGCCGGTGATCTCCCATGGGCGTTAATGTCTGGAGATTGCTGGATCGGGTGGGATTGGATCGCAATGCAAGGAGCGACGCGAAGCTTTGCTTCTGTTGCCATCATGGGCAAATCCATGGTGAAGTCAGAGGCGAAGAATGACATGAAAGCAGAAATTGGAGGACTAGCAATGGTGATTGGAGCCTTTGCCTCGACGAGGAATTGGCTTGGAGTTTCAGGAATCGTGGCAGTAGTAATTAAGCGGGGGCGATAACACAGGTGAAGTTCAAAGTCCTACCTTTCAGGGTGAAAATCCAAGATCCGACCTTAATTGGTTGTGTCTGGCAATGTTCGTCTTGAAGACGTTGCTTTTGAAGAATTGGACATCAGGTGTTGTTTTGGTGGTGGTTGTGCGGCGGCTGCTGCTGCAAGGACTGTACCTCTGTAGCGGGACTTTTCTTTTTTAATTCTTCTTCTTATTGTTTTTCGGCTGTGTGTATCCGTAATGGCTCTGGTTATTGCGTTGTTGCAGAGGCTGGATGTAATTTGTATCTTCTCGATATTAATATACATTCTTTATCTAAAAAAAATACAATATTGTTGTACCAAACACAGTTTAACTTAATCAGTTAACATTGTAAACAGGTTACATTACAGATGCACGAACCAAACACCGCCCAAATGGAACGAAAAACCGAAAAAAATTAACCGGAAACACTCATTGCAAGAAGAAGTACAACGGTGCATGGGCAAAACTGGACATGAGAGTTTCTTCTCATCCAGCTCCTCGCGAATGAAATGATGCTATCAACGGCCCCGCTTTCTTGTCGTTACGGAAGAAGAGAGTGTGAAATCACGCGCCGTGCGCAGCAAAGAGTACTCCATGGTGGGGTGACACATGATGAAATGAAAGGCTCCCGCGGCGTCGCGTGCTGGAGAGATCTGCCGGCCACGCACGCCGTTCACCGCCTCGACCCGTTTTGACTTTGGCAGCGCGGGGCCATCATCGCCCATCGGTCGCTGCATGATCCATCAAATCCACCTGCGCATTTGTTTCCACAAGATCACAAGGGGTCAGCCCGGCCAGGCATACCTAAGAGCATGTCTAACGGACCCCTTACATTTTCGCCCCCTAAATCGCGTGTAGAGGGCCCTGCACACGAAATCGAGCAATTTTTTTGCTCAGATGAACTCGTCCATCTAGCAGACCCCCTATAGCCGGCCTGTATATTTAAATTAAAACTTCGCGGGAGAAAACAATGTTCGATTTCATTTGATCACCATTGCTGCTACATTGCTCGAGCTCGAGCTCGTCCATCTACTAGACTAACTACTAGCCTAATCTATGAAGACGTCGTCGCCGGCGGCCTCCATCGCCTTGAAGGCCTCGACGTCGGCGAGGGCCCGCGCCTCCTCCTCCGCTTCCGCGCGCGCCGCTGCCTCGGCGTCCTTCTTGGACAGCTCGACGGCTGCCAAGAACGCGGCCTCCTCCTCCTCCGCTGTCGCCGCCACCGCCGCGCCTCCTCCTCCGCTTCCGCTTGCGCCGCCGCGGCTCCGCTTGCACTGCTGCAGCATCTCCCATTCGGCGCGCCATTTCTCGAATTGGGGGCCGCGCATCGGCCTCGGCGGCGGGTCTACCGAGTAGTACCGGCCGCCCTCCGCGTAGTCGACCAGCGACGGCGGCATGTTCTCCGGGAACGTCGCGTACTTCCAGGCGGCGCGGCGGCTCCCGGCGAATGAATGCTTGCAGTGGAGCCGCCACGCCTCCTCGAGCGTCTCCGGCTCGTGGCGGCGCTTCGAACGGCCGGTGGAGGAGCTCGATCCGTTGGGAGAGCTCATCGCCGGGAGGAGGAGGCGTTAGGGGCGGAGGAAGGAGAAATGCGGCGGCGGGGGACGCGGGATTGCTCGCCGGAGCTAGGGCGACGCGCGGCGGAGCTAGGGTTGCGGGTGGGGGGTTGGACCCCCACCCGACCCTCACCCACTACTTGTAGGGGGCGGCGGGGGCTATTTCGCAGGCCCCCTAAATTTTACGTACGGACCGGGCCGCATACGGTGGCTGCTAGACGGCCATTTTGGCCCGCACCCCGTATGCCGCCGGAATTTTACGGAGTGCCCGCGCTTTAGGGGGCCTGTTAGACATGCTCTAAATACTCCAGTATCTGCTTTGCCCGGCCCCGGCAGCCCTCTTATCTTATCTAGATCCCGCATAGAAAGCAAAATCGACGCACGCAGCAGGCAAAGGCGATAAGCCACTGCTGCTATACCTAACCACTGTCTCCTCAGGCTCAGAGCGAGGGTCCCTTCGCGATCGGTTAATCATGGCGAGAGCTGGCCTGGCCAAAGCGACTCCTGGATCACCGGCAACACCGCAACGGCGATAGCACGATCGTTGACGAGCGACGACACGGTGAGGCAAAGCTGAGCCCGTGTGGATCACGAGCAGCTTATGATGGACGTGAAAGGGCAGCGATCCAGTAGCTGATCGTGCGCTCGATGATAACGAAATCCCTGCTGATCTGATCCAGAAATGTGCGCGCGACCTCGCTGCAGTAGTGGATCGTCTAGCTCCGTTGTTTACTGACAGGGCAAACTAGCTGACGTGTAACCAGCGGCTGGTCTCAAAAGTAGATTCAGATTTTCTTTTCTTTTCTTCCCCTGTTGTTGTTGCCCAAACTGCATGGCTGGTTGGTACGCGCCCTGCAGGCTCTAGTGGAGAATTTAGGTACAAAGAAACAGTGGCATTATCATACACACATCTGGCTGTGTGCAAACTTTTTTCCCCATGTGGTAGTACTCCGACGGAGGGAGTATATGAGCCGTACGTGTGTGGCCGCCTCGTGCGCGTGGGGCATATATATGCATGCCCTTTCCAAATAAACCCATACATCGCCCTGCACATTTGCTACTATAGGAGTAGCATATGTCGGCATGTGTTGTCTACCGTACTACTCCCTTCGTATCAAAATGTAAAATATTTTAGCGTTTTTATTCTATATGTATTTAGACATACTTTTGTGCAATTTTTTGTACTGATTTTCAAATTCAAGCCTGAACTCGACGGAGGGAGTATATTCTACTGATTTTCAAATTCAAGCCTGAACCTTTTGCTTTGTCACGCTAAACCGGTAGGCGACTCCATGGATCTCATAGCCGAAAAGTTTGACGTCATTCCACGTCATCGTTCGTCGTTACTTTCTGCCCACGGTAGTATGCTCAGTAGGCTAGAGCACTCTCTAGAGCATAACCGGCTGTCAAATGATTTATGTATGGGTGCATGATCATCCCACTCGCAGAACAAACAATGCGTGGTCAAATTAACGCTAGCTTAGGAATGCTATATATGATCCTGCTATCATGACGGAATGTCGCGTTATCACCGTTGCTTTACCTCTCTCTCCTAAGATTAATTTTCGGGCGGGTCAAAGAGGGACTAAACATTGCTAATAGAAATGGGATGTGAGCCAGCCAAAAATGCATATTAAAAAACCCTTTTCGCATCATCTTTTGCCGTCAGTAGGATCAGTTTAGCCGTTTAGTAAAGGTTATGTGGGCATCTGAATGCATGACGGTATGCACACTCATGCATGTAAACTATCATTCTGATTTGATTTAATCGGTTGTCAAGATTCTAGTCCTGAAACAAGACAAACATCAAACACACACTGCAGGGTGGAGTCAATGTAGATAAATTATTTTATAGATACTTTATGTAAGAGAATGAATAAATTTGGGGCCGTATTCATCAATCGATTTAGAGGTTTTTTTTTTTTGAAATGAGGTGCCCCAACCTCTGTATCAGGCTGATGCACACGACTTTTATTATAAATAAAACATCCGAGTTATAGTTACAACCAAAGAGTAGCACACAGAGATCAACAATCGCTCAAACGCACAACGAGAATAAGCCAACTAAACTCCAGCAGCAAAAGACTACACATAACTCAATCGTTTAATGTGCAACCAACCACCTTGTTGAAGATAGCCCGAACGACCGCCATCAACCGAGTGCATCCATAGTCCGAACGATTGCGCTGGTCCTCTGGCAGAAGATGCGACCACATGTGCATCCAGTTGGTAGAATTCCCGATTTTCTCATTGTTAAAGACAATTCCATTTATGCAATTCCAGATTGCCCAAAACAAAGCACATACACCTATGTGTATAAATGCTCTAGTATTTTTATCTACCCCATATAACCAGTTAGCAAACATATTAGATATACTAGAAGGAGGTCAAATACTAAACGTAAAATGTACTAGCCTCCAAATCTTCCTAGCAAAATCATAGGAAATAAACAAACGTTGAACGGTCTCTAAGTCCCCACAAAACACACACTTTTTGCATCCATTCCATCTCCTCTTAGCTAAATTATGTTTTATCAGCAATTCTTTCCTGGAAACAAACCATATAAAAATCTTAATCTTAAGAGGCACTTTTAATCTCCACAAATAGTTTCCAAGGAATCTAACATCGCCATTCATGAGATCTCCACAAAAAGATTTAACTGAGAAAGAACCTAAAGTGGTGAGAGTCCACTTGATACCATCCTGGTCATCTCGTAAATTAACTTCCGTAAGTCTTTCTACCAGATACAACCAGCCTTCCCACTTGACCCACAAGAGACCGTCTAAACTGAATATTGGGAGGAGAGTGACCAAGCAAATGGGACACTGAGACATTTGTTTAACGCACAATGGCATACATAGAAGGATTTTGGGTTGCTAAAGACAAATCTCCTAACCATCTATCCTCCCAAAATCTAATACCCCCACCATTACCAAGAGTATACTTAATACGATAAAAAACTCATCTTTAACCCTCATTATACCTTTCCAAAAAGGTGAATCAGTGGGTTTAGACTCCAATTCAACTAGAGTCTTTCCTCTGAAGTATTTGTTTGTAAGCAACTCATTCCACATCCCATCTTCTGTTAACAACTTAAACATTCATTTACTTAGGAGGCAGTGATTCTTTATATCAAGAACCTCTATACCTAAGCCTCCTTGATCTTTGGAGGTGGCAAACTATATTCCACTTTGTAAGGTGTCGCACCCGGACTTCTAGGGGATGCTCACAGTCCGCTAAACAGTAGAGAAATGGCTTACGGGGCATACCGGCACCCGCATCTCAATATGAGTAGGCCAACATGTAAACGTGTGACAACCATTCTCTACTATTCATCGTCTGCGCAAACCATCCCATAGAAATCAGGACACTTCCGTTGACGTACTTCATAACATACACACATGGTACGTCAACAGCATTTGAACAAGTGATATCACAACAGATCTCTAAGACACAAAAGATTGAAATAAGTTGCAAATAGCTCTCATTAGAGCAGAGATAGCAAATACAATCATCCAGAGGACACATGTCCCAACAATTCATCATTACATCACAGCGGAAGCATTCAACATTTCTGAGTACAGACAAGATCCAAATAGGCCTAAGAGGCCGGAAACGAAAAGACGGAGCCCATCCACGAAGTCTCGGATCCTGCCCGGGTCCGCTATCTACTCGTCAGCAGTCTCGTCATACTCCACGTAGTAGCCACCAAGGGGATCCTCGGAAAAGTAGTCTGCGGAAACCACAACCCCAAAGGGGTCAGTACATAAACGTACTGGCAAGCAAGACTCACAGTTCACCAAAGTGTACCCGACAACATCAAGTACAGATGCTTTGGGTTCAACGGAAGAAAGGGTGATACAAAAGATGCGGCAGCTCGCTGCTCTAACCAACTACAGAAACATGCTACAACTTCCGGTTAACAGAAAGGGGATAAGATAGCGTACCGTAACCAACTACCAACTTAACTCCAAACAAACCCATCCTGGATCTCGCCCCTTATCCAAAGAAGCAATCCGAGGATAACTCACACAGTTGGATTAATGATGGGTCAAGTTATTGTGTCAATAAGACTATTACTAGTCAAGTTATCATTAGTTAGGTGTAAGTTGTTCTGAGTACTTGTTAGCCAGTACTTTCACCAAGTCATCCATAACCGCGGAAAACACGGCTTCTCGAGAAGATTTACCCTGCAGGGGTGCACCAATTTGGCCGTACACGTAAGAATAACCCGCCAGATGGGAAGGCCTTTCCCACCAAGCGGGGCACTCAACACAACTCAACTCTTCTTCGCATCAAGCCCAAAGAACCCCGTGCAATTGAGCGCACGGCTAATCAAGCCCCACGAAGAAAAGGGGACCCTCATAGCACTCTAAGAACGTGTCTCCCTAAATGCCGACTACAAAAGTTCCACCCTGGCGCCAAGGGTTCGCACCTGCATATGCATGCGGCAAATGGAAAACCCGAACTAAATGAGGCGATTTGGACGAGATGCGAATCGAATCAAATTGAGGGGGGCGCCCATACACGCTTCCCACATGCGGTTAGTGCGCTCATCATGGATCAGTAGACAAGACCCTTTTCCTAATTAGGGTCGACACTAGCAGGCCTCAAAACCACGCCGGGCCTCCTGCCGGTGCCTTATCAGCAAATTATTATTACCTCAAAATTAACAGGTTGTTGTTTAACATCGAGCCCCAGAACATAATGAAATAGTAATAGAAAGTAACGGACAACAGACTCGAGCAAAACAACCCTAAGCATGCTAGTAAGACACGGGCAACAAGCAACGGGGTGATAGGTATGGAAGTGAGGCTATATCAGGGTTAAAGGATAACATGTGATAGGTTCGTAACAGAAGCAACGATTCATAGGGCTAGCAGAATAGACAACGGAAAGTATCGGTATCCAATGTTGAAAGGAACACAATGGTTCATGTGAGTGAATACTTGCCTGCAAACTCAGCAGCCTGGTACTGAGCTAGGTCCTCAGAAGGGGTGTCGTAAGTATCGTCGGTCTCAACGTCGTCGTCCATTCGAGAAGAAGCAAACAAACAACGCAGAGAGACAAACAATCAACAACATGGCATAGTGCACAATCATGGGATGATGCATGACCATTTAATTGATGCATCCAAAAATAAACTAGTGGACATGGTAACAACATGATTAAATGGACCCACATGCAATTGGATTGCATATGGAAAGGTCCATGAGTTAGGGTTGAAATAATTGTTTTACAACTAACCAATAGGTGAAAGTGGATTAGCATGATGCATGGATGAGGAAAACAGAAAGAAAACAACAATAGGAACAATTTAATATAAGGTTTACCAAGTATAGGATTTTATTTATTAAGTTATGGAATTTTGGTTCCTTAAAAGTGTTACACAAGCATTTGTTGTTTTCACCACTTTTAATTGTTCAAAATAGATAACAAAATCCATATTTGGAAAGAACACCAAATTTTAGGTGGATTACATGTTTCACTTGTTGAAAAAGGATTTAGAATAAATTACTTATGAATTAAACAAGTTTAAACAAGATTTAAATGAATTTAATTCAAACATGAACTTATTTGAATTTTTATTTGTGCAAAACATTAAATGAGGTTCCTATTTGAAAAGTTTATACTTTTATGGTTTGAAAACATATTTTATAAGTTCAAAAATAACTTAATTTGAGCAAGTTATGAATTTAGCAAATTTAAATTATTTAAACAAGGTTTAAAATTATTTAACCAATTTTAGTTATTCAAAACATGAAACAAAGTTTATATTTGGAAAGGTGGTTTAATTTAGCATAGAAAACATATTTTATTTGTTGAAAATGGATTTAAAATGAGCAAGTTATTAATTTGGCAATTTTAAATGCATTGAATAAGAAACAGTTGTTTTCAGCAATTTAAATTATTCAAAACAGCAAACAAAGTTGATATTTGTAAAGTACATGAAAAATTGAATGGAAAACATATTTTATTTGTTGAATTTGGAATTTTTATGCCCAAGTTATGAATTTTGCAAAATTAAGTGAATTAAACAAGTTTTCAAATATTTCACCAATTTAAAATATTCAAAACAGTAAACAAATTTTATATTTGGGTAGAGAATTTAATTTGGTACAGAATACATATTAAAAATGTTGAAATTGGAGTTAAAATGAATTATTTAAGCAATTTCCAAATTTAGGTATTATTCTGCCATTTTATTTATTAGCTAGGGACTTAGAAGAATTAACAGGGACCTAGATAAAAGCTGACAGGGACTTGGAAAGAACTAGCAAGGACTGATCTGTGAATAGAAGGTTTGTGCAGGGCCTGAAAAAAGATGGAAAATGTGGGGTTTTTGCGCGCGGGGTGGAATTCGATCCCACACCCTTCCGCTGCGCGCGTTGGTTCTGTTACCACTGCGGTAGCTGTTCGATTGTGACAGGTAAGGCTCCCGTTTGGTTAAGAGGTAACGCCCCCGGCCTGCACTGACGAAACTGAAGGAGTCCTTCAGGTAACTGTCAGCGCACGGAACCGATCGCAGAACGGAAACGATGGCGAGGCTCGCCGTGGCTGCTGCGGCGAGCGCGGGAGGGGCGCCGCGGACGTGCGTGTGCGTGGCTGTTGCTCGTGCGGAGGGGATGGAGGAGAGCGAGGAAGGGGTCGAGGGGATGGCGCTCACCTCGGGCCCTCGATGGAGGCAGCGACAGGGCGGAGCAGGGAGGCGACGGCGACAAGAGGAGGACGGCGGCGGCGCTCCGGTGCCTCTCGGCCACCGCGGCGGGGTTGGAGAGTGTCGCACCCTGATTTCTAGGGGATACTCACCGTACGAACTGGATAGCAGATGCTTGGATTATGGGGCATAACTGCTCCCACGTCCCAGCTTCCTGGTAGGCCTGCGCTTATGCGCGACAACACAAGCCCTGCTATTCCATCGTCGATGTAAACTATCCACTAGAGATCGAAGGCACTTCCGTCGACGTACTTCAAACCATACACACATGGTACGTCAACGGCGTTGAACAACTGATATCACAACAGATCTCTACGACACAAAAGATTGAAATAAGTTGCAAATGGCTCTCATTAGAGCAGAGATAGCAAATACAATCATTCAGAGGGCACATGCCCCAACAATACATCATTACAATACAGCGGAAGCATTCAACATGTCTGAGTACAGACAAGAACCAAATAGGCCTAAGAGGCCGGAAACGAAAAGACGGAGCCCATCCACGAAGTCTCGGATCCTGCCCGGGTCCGCTATCTACTCGTCAGCAGTCTCGTCAAACTTCACGTAGTAGCCACCATGTAGATCCTCGGAACATCGTCTGCGTAAACCACAGCCCCAAAAGGGGTCAGTACATAGACGTACTGGCAAGCAAGACTCACAGTTCACCAAAGTGTAACCCGTCAACACCAAGCACAGATGCTTTGGGTTCAACGGAAAGAAGGGGATATGAAACATGCTGCAACTGGCTGCTCTAAACAACTATAGAAACATACTACAACTGCCGGCTATCAGAAAGGAGATAAGATCGAGGATTGTAACCAACTGAAGATAACTTCAAACAAACCCATCCTGGATATCGCCCCTTATCCGAAGAAGCAATCCGATGATAACTCACACAGTTGTAATAATGATGGTTCAAATTATTGTGTCAATAAGCCTATTACTAGTCAAGTTATTAATCATGGGGTGTAACATGTTTGATCATTATGTTTAAGTTGTCCTGAGTACTTGTTAGCCAGTACTTTCACCAAGTAATCCATAACCGCGGAAAACACGGCTTCTCGAGAAGATTATCCCTGCAGGGTTGCACCAATTTGGCCGTACACTCATGAATATCCCGCCAGGTGGGAGATCACCCCACCAAGCGGGGCACTCAACACAACCAACCATTCTTCGCATCAAGCCCAAAGAACCTTGGGCGCACGGCTACTCGGGCCCAGAAGAAAATGGACCCTCATAGCACTCTAAGACCGTGTCCCCCTATATGCCGACTACGAAAGTTCCACCCTGGCCTGGGCTCGCAAAAACATGATGCGGCAAATGGAAAACACGAACTAAATGAGGCGATTTGGACGAGATGCGAATCAGGTCAAGTTGAGGGGGGCGCCCATACTCGCTTCCCAAATGCGGGTAGTGCGCTCATCATGGATCAGTAGACAAGACCCTTTTCCTATTAGGGTCGACACTAGCAGGCTCCAAAACCTCTCATGGGCCTCCTGCCGGTGCCTTATCATCAAATTTATTATTAATAGCAACATTAGCATGATTGATTGATTAAACATCGAGCCCCCACAACGTAATAGAAATAGTAACAGAAAGTAACGGGTAACAGACTCGAGCAAAACAACCTAAGCATGCTAGTAAGACACGGGCTCAAACAATGGTTGTAGGAAGGGAGATGAGACAATATCAGGTTTAAGGGATTCATGTGATAGGTTCGTAACAGAAACAACTACTACTAAGGCTAGCAGTAAGAACAACGGAAAGTATCGGTAACCAATGTTGAAAGGAACACAGTGGTTCGTGTGAGTGATAACTTGCCTGCAAAACCCAGTAGCCTGGTACTGAGCTAACTCCTTAGAAGGGATGTCGTAAGTATCGTCGGTCTCAACGTCGTCGTGTATCCGAGAAGAAGCAAACAGACATTGCAGAAAGATAAACAATCAATACATGGCAAAGGTGCACAAACATGGGATGATGCATGTCATGTTAATAGATGCAACAAATAAACTAGTTGATAAGATAGCACAATTTAAATGGACAAATATGCAACTTTGAGTTGCATATGAAAAGCCCATGGATTTTTGGGTGGGTTATTTGTTTTCCAACTAATGAACAGGTGCTAGTGGTTTAACATGATGCATGCAACAGGAAAACAGCAAAATAACAACATAAGAATCAAATTTAAATAGGGTGTAGCAATTTAGAAGTTTATTAGTAATTTAGGGAAATTTTGGGTGCATTAAAGGTGACACACAAGTAATTGTTGTTTTCAACCATTTAAATTGTTCAAAACAATTAACAAAGTTGATATTTGAATAGATCAACAAATTTTGGTTGGATTACATGTTTCACATGTTGAAATTGGACTTTGGATTATTTAATTATGAATTAAACAATAATAAACAATTTTTAATTGCATTAAACAGGAATTAAATGGTTTAGGCAATTTAAATTATTCAAACCAGAAAACAAATTTTATATTTGCAAAGGTGAGATGAAATGGTATGGAAAACATATTTTATTTGCATTATTTGGAATTGGTATGAATTAGTTATGAATTATTGCAAATTACATTTGAATTATCCAAATTTGAATTTTAAAAGTATTTTGAAAACTCAAAACAGAATACAAATTGATTATTTGGACAGGTTATGAAATTTGGAGCAGTAAACATGTAAAACTTTTATTCATTGGGTTTATAGTTTAAAAGTTATGGATTTTTGAAGTTAGTGTGTTATTCTGCCAATTAAAGATATTAGAAAACAAAACAGAAAATGTTTTAGTTGTTGTGTTACACCCACGGGGTCTAACCCCAGCCACTGACCCGTGGGGTCGTGGCCAGCGTGGCAGCCAACGCGGCGTGTGCGCTGTGAGGTGGCACTGGCGGTCACCGACGGGTGGACCCCACCCCCACGCGCGGAAGAAAAATGCAAAAGGGTTGCGCGCCGCGCGGGGTTCGATCCCTGGACGCACTGCTCGCGCGGAAGGGCTGAACCAATTGGGCTGTGTTCGGTGTCTTGTCAGGTAAGGATACGGGTGGAAGTTAACCTGTACTCCCCGGCAGTTATCTGCCTGTCGAACTGAACCAGAGATTCAGCGATCAATCGCCGGTCAGAGGCGGAAGGGGCCTCCCGTCGCGGCGCGCTGGGCGCTGCCCGGGCTTGTGCCAGTGCGGGTGCGTGCAGGGGCCGTGGGCTCGTGTGCGCAGGTGCTTGTGCAGAGAAACAGGGGCGAGGGCACAAAGAAAGGCGACGCTCACCTGCCGCGGTAGCTGTCGTCGTTCAGTCGACGAAGGCAGAACGGCGGAGGTCTCCCGCGACGGCGCGGTCGACTCGGCCATCCTCCCGCCTCCCAGCCTTCAACAAACATGACGAGCACGAGGGCGTGGTTCCATTTCTTCCACCAGAAGGGCCCCGAGGTGGCTGCTGGGATGGGACGGTGGAGGTGGTCTCGGTGGTTCAGGCTGGTTCAGACAGCGAACTAACAGAGAGATGGGGAACTAGAAGGGACGGCGGCGAGGGAAGGAGGTGCTGTGGTCTAGGGTTAGGCTAGAGGGCTCGGGAGTGGATAGGTACTTAAGGGGAAGGGGAAGGCAGTACGGCTGAGCATCCACGGGGGGGGAGAGATGATCGGGTGGTGTTCCTCTGTTCGTACAGAGGTGACATCACCCAGAGGTTGAAGACAGCGACAGATAAGGGGGTTGGGCCAGAAAAGAATGGGCTTGGGGGGTAAGTAGATTGGGGTGGGCTGGATGATGATGGGCTGCTGCCTCCTCTTCTCTCACTTTATATTTTTTTGTTGTTTGTTTTATTTTATTTTTTGTAGTAAACCAAATGGAAGAAAGAAATATTTTAGGTTAGTAAAATTGTAGGAAAAAGAGGCTAAGTCAATTAGGTTAAAAGAAAACACTCCCAAGTTTTTGTTTTATAGAAAGTTTGAAAATAATTGATGTTTGGGATTTAAACCAAAATTGAAGGCATTTTAATATTATTTAAGCATTATGAAAAACAAGCATTTTAATAGGGTGACCCCTATATATTAAAGGTTTGAAATTAGTTGATTTGTTTAGGGATTTCAAAAACTCAAGTGGGTTGTTGTTTGATGACTTGGATTTGCAATTGTAGATGATTTGAATTAATTGGTGGAATTTAATTGATTGATTTAAAGCAACAATTTAAAATAGTTTGAACCTCAGATTAATGGAAACAAACCATTGATTGGTTTTGCAATTTTCATAGCTTTCAAAAGGGTTGTTGTTTTGGAAGGAAAACATAATTGAAATTGAGAAGGGTTTGATATTAAATGAATTTTTGATAGAACAAAACAACAGTTCTGAAATCACACTTTAATGGAAACAATTGGTTGTTTTTATTTGAAATAACATTTTGGAAATTGTAGCATCACAAGGATGAAACAAAGGGTTTGAATTTTGAGTTGCAAATCAAATAGAAAACAAAGGAAAACAGTTGGAAAACAACTGAAAACAGAGGAAAACAAATGGAAAACAAACAAAACAAATGCAATCAACATGATGCCATGATGCAAAACATAAAATAACAGAGAGCAAAACATTCTAAAGGCTATTTTTCAGACTTGGGATGTTACAAAACGCCCCCCCTTGAAGGAATCGCGCCCCGAGATTCCTACTGAGAAAAGAAATGGTCAGGATACTTCTTGGGAAGATCCACTTGAGCTGTGTCACGTGAAACACATCGTGCACATTGGATAGTTTTTCTGGAAGTACAAAACGATAGGCAACCCTGGCAACTTTTCTGGAAAGATGTCAGGGAATTTGGAAACCACCGGAACATTTTCAAGTAAAGGGGAGAGATTTTGCACCAAGGGTGTATAGCTGAATGGAACTTGATTCATTTGGAGAATAGATTATCTGGCTAGAATGGTGGAACAGAATTATTGACATCAATGGAACACCAAGGATGACATCAATGTCAGAATCAGCAACATGAGAGTAACGAGGAATATGTGGCCTCTCATTAGAATTGGATTGTTCTTACTTATCTTGGAAGTCAACATTTGAGATCCCGGGGAGTGAACAGAGTTTTGATTGCTTAGTGGAACCAGAATTGGGTTGTATGTTGTGGCAAGGATTTTTGACACAAAGGAATGCGATGCTCCGGTATCAAACAACACTTTAGCTGGAATAGAGTTTAGCAGATGAACGGGGAAACTTTGATTAGACGCCGGTAGAAGAATTGAAGTGGAAACAACAACAAGATTTCAACGGACGAAATGGAAATGTTTAGGAGGACAGGATATTGAAACAACACCGGGAAAAACGAGAACAAAACTCCTGAGGTACTACGGAGAACCCAAAACACGTGAAATCCTAACTTGAAAGTTTAGATGAGAAGGGAGAAATCAACGTTGCACTTCCTTACCAGAAAAGGGAGGGAGGGTGGGGAAAAGAAGAAAAATAACAGAATTCCTACTCTCACGTTTCATTTTTCCTATATAGCTACAAAATAGTTTCTAGACTCAACTGCGACCAGTAAAAAGGGATACTACAGGCAGACAGGCTCTGATACCATTTGTCGCACCCTGATTTCTAGGGGATACTCACCGTACGAACTGGATAGCAGATGCTTGGATTATGGGGCATAACTGCTCCCACGTCCCAGCTTCCTGGTAGGCCTGCGCTTATGCGCGACAACACAAGCCCTGCTATTCCATCGTCGATGTAAACTATCCACTAGAGATCGAAGGCACTTCCGTCGACGTACTTCAAACCATACACACATGGTACGTCAACGGCGTTGAACAACTGATATCACAACAGATCTCTACGACACAAAAGATTGAAATAAGTTGCAAATGGCTCTCATTAGAGCAGAGATAGCAAATACAATCATTCAGAGGGCACATGCCCCAACAATACATCATTACAATACAGCGGAAGCATTCAACATGTCTGAGTACAGACAAGAACCAAATAGGCCTAAGAGGCCGGAAACGAAAAGACGGAGCCCATCCACGAAGTCTCGGATCCTGCCCGGGTCCGCTATCTACTCGTCAGCAGTCTCGTCAAACTTCACGTAGTAGCCACCATGTAGATCCTCGGAACATCGTCTGCGTAAACCACAGCCCCAAAAGGGGTCAGTACATAGACGTACTGGCAAGCAAGACTCACAGTTCACCAAAGTGTAACCCGTCAACACCAAGCACAGATGCTTTGGGTTCAACGGAAAGAAGGGGATATGAAACATGCTGCAACTGGCTGCTCTAAACAACTATAGAAACATACTACAACTGCCGGCTATCAGAAAGGAGATAAGATCGAGGATTGTAACCAACTGAAGATAACTTCAAACAAACCCATCCTGGATATCGCCCCTTATCCGAAGAAGCAATCCGAGGATAACTCACACAGTTGTAATAATGATGGTTCAAATTATTGTGTCAATAAGCCTATTACTAGTCAAGTTATTAATCATGGGGTGTAACATGTTTGATCATTATGTTTAAGTTGTCCTGAGTACTTGTTAGCCAGTACTTTCACCAAGTAATCCATAACCGCGGAAAACACGGCTTCTCGAGAAGATTATCCCTGCAGGGTTGCACCAATTTGGCCGTACACTCATGAATATCCCGCCAGGTGGGAGATCACCCCACCAAGCGGGGCACTCAACACAACCAACCATTCTTCGCATCAAGCCCAAAGAACCTTGGGCGCACGGCTACTCGGGCCCAGAAGAAAATGGACCCTCATAGCACTCTAAGACCGTGTCCCCCTATATGCCGACTACGAAAGTTCCACCCTGGCCTGGGCTCGCAAAAACATGATGCGGCAAATGGAAAACACGAACTAAATGAGGCGATTTGGACGAGATGCGAATCAGGTCAAGTTGAGGGGGGCGCCCATACTCGCTTCCCAAATGCGGGTAGTGCGCTCATCATGGATCAGTAGACAAGACCCTTTTCCTATTAGGGTCGACACTAGCAGGCTCCAAAACCTCTCATGGGCCTCCTGCCGGTGCCTTATCATCAAATTTATTATTAATAGCAACATTAGCATGATTGATTGATTAAACATCGAGCCCCCACAACGTAATAGAAATAGTAACAGAAAGTAACGGGTAACAGACTCGAGCAAAACAACCTAAGCATGCTAGTAAGACACGGGCTCAAACAATGGTTGTAGGAAGGGAGATGAGACAATATCAGGTTTAAGGGATTCATGTGATAGGTTCGTAACAGAAACAACTACTACTAAGGCTAGCAGTAAGAACAACGGAAAGTATCGGTAACCAATGTTGAAAGGAACACAGTGGTTCGTGTGAGTGATAACTTGCCTGCAAAACCCAGTAGCCTGGTACTGAGCTAACTCCTTAGAAGGGATGTCGTAAGTATCGTCGGTCTCAACGTCGTCGTGTATCCGAGAAGAAGCAAACAGACATTGCAGAAAGATAAACAATCAATACATGGCAAAGGTGCACAAACATGGGATGATGCATGTCATGTTAATAGATGCAACAAATAAACTAGTTGATAAGATAGCACAATTTAAATGGACAAATATGCAACTTTGAGTTGCATATGAAAAGCCCATGGATTTTTGGGTGGGTTATTTGTTTTCCAACTAATGAACAGGTGCTAGTGGTTTAACATGATGCATGCAACAGGAAAACAGCAAAATAACAACATAAGAATCAAATTTAAATAGGGTGTAGCAATTTAGAAGTTTATTAGTAATTTAGGGAAATTTTGGGTGCATTAAAGGTGACACACAAGTAATTGTTGTTTTCAACCATTTAAATTGTTCAAAACAATTAAAAAAGTTGATATTTGAATAGATCAACAAATTTTGGTTGGATTACATGTTTCACATGTTGAAATTGGACTTTGGATTATTTAATTATGAATTAAACAATAATAAACAATTTTTAATTGCATTAAACAGGAATTAAATGGTTTAGGCAATTTAAATTATTCAAACCAGAAAACAAATTTTATATTTGCAAAGGTGAGATGAAATGGTATGGAAAACATATTTTATTTGCATTATTTGGAATTGGTATGAATTAGTTATGAATTATTGCAAATTACATTTGAATTATCCAAATTTGAATTTTAAAAGTATTTTGAAAACTCAAAACAGAATACAAATTGATTATTTGGACAGGTTATGAAATTTGGAGCAGTAAACATGTAAAACTTTTATTCATTGGGTTTATAGTTTAAAAGTTATGGATTTTTGAAGTTAGTGTGTTATTCTGCCAATTAAAGATATTAGAAAACAAAACAGAAAATGTTTTAGTTGTTGTGTTACACCCACGGGGTCTAACCCCAGCCACTGACCCGTGGGGTCGTGGCCAGCGTGGCAGCCAACGCGGCGTGTGCGCTGTGAGGTGGCACTGGCGGTCACCGACGGGTGGACCCCACCCCCACGCGCGGAAGAAAAATGCAAAAGGGTTGCGCGCCGCGCGGGGTTCGATCCCTGGACGCACTGCTCGCGCGGAAGGGCTGAACCAATTGGGCTGTGTTCGGTGTCTTGTCAGGTAAGGATACGGGTGGAAGTTAACCTGTACTCCCCGGCAGTTATCTGCCTGTCGAACTGAACCAGAGATTCAGCGATCAATCGCCGGTCAGAGGCGGAAGGGGCCTCCCGTCGCGGCGCGCTGGGCGCTGCCCGGGCTTGTGCCAGTGCGGGTGCGTGCAGGGGCCGTGGGCTCGTGTGCGCAGGTGCTTGTGCAGAGAAACAGGGGCGAGGGCACAAAGAAAGGCGACGCTCACCTGCCGCGGTAGCTGTCGTCGTTCAGTCGACGAAGGCAGAACGGCGGAGGTCTCCCGCGACGGCGCGGTCGACTCGGCCATCCTCCCGCCTCCCAGCCTTCAACAAACATGACGAGCACGAGGGCGTGGTTCCATTTCTTCCACCAGAAGGGCCCCGAGGTGGCTGCTGGGATGGGACGGTGGAGGTGGTCTCGGTGGTTCAGGCTGGTTCAGACAGCGAACTAACAGAGAGATGGGGAACTAGAAGGGACGGCGGCGAGGGAAGGAGGTGCTGTGGTCTAGGGTTAGGCTAGAGGGCTCGGGAGTGGATAGGTACTTAAGGGGAAGGGGAAGGCAGTACGGCTGAGCATCCACGGGGGGGGGAGAGATGATCGGGTGGTGTTCCTCTGTTCGTACAGAGGTGACATCACCCAGAGGTTGAAGACAGCGACAGATAAGGGGGTTGGGCCAGAAAAGAATGGGCTTGGGGGGTAAGTAGATTGGGGTGGGCTGGATGATGATGGGCTGCTGCCTCCTCTTCTCTCACTTTATATTTTTTTGTTGTTTGTTTTATTTTATTTTTTGTAGTAAACCAAATGGAAGAAAGAAATATTTTAGGTTAGTAAAATTGTAGGAAAAAGAGGCTAAGTCAATTAGGTTAAAAGAAAACACTCCCAAGTTTTTGTTTTATAGAAAGTTTGAAAATAATTGATGTTTGGGATTTAAACCAAAATTGAAGGCATTTTAATATTATTTAAGCATTATGAAAAACAAGCATTTTAATAGGGTGACCCCTATATATTAAAGGTTTGAAATTAGTTGATTTGTTTAGGGATTTCAAAAACTCAAGTGGGTTGTTGTTTGATGACTTGGATTTGCAATTGTAGATGATTTGAATTAATTGGTGGAATTTAATTGATTGATTTAAAGCAACAATTTAAAATAGTTTGAACCTCAGATTAATGGAAACAAACCATTGATTGGTTTTGCAATTTTCATAGCTTTCAAAAGGGTTGTTGTTTTGGAAGGAAAACATAATTGAAATTGAGAAGGGTTTGATATTAAATGAATTTTTGATAGAACAAAACAACAGTTCTGAAATCACACTTTAATGGAAACAATTGGTTGTTTTTATTTGAAATAACATTTTGGAAATTGTAGCATCACAAGGATGAAACAAAGGGTTTGAATTTTGAGTTGCAAATCAAATAGAAAACAAAGGAAAACAGTTGGAAAACAACTGAAAACAGAGGAAAACAAATGGAAAACAAACAAAACAAATGCAATCAACATGATGCCATGATGCAAAACATAAAATAACAGAGAGCAAAACATTCTAAAGGCTATTTTTCAGACTTGGGATGTTACAGAGAGGAAGAGGGGGGCGCGGGGAATCCATTCCCGCGCCTACCTTGGCCGGTGGGGCAACGAGGCGGTGGTGATCACCGGAGGGAGGAGGTGGTGGTGATCGGTTGTTTGGGTTCAGAGCTACAGAGGGAGTTGCAGAGCAGCGAGGAAGAGAGCGAAAATGGAGGCGGGGAGAGGGAGAAGGAGGGAGAAGGTAGGGTTAGGGGGGCTAGGGCAGAGGGGAAGGAGGAACCCTAGAGTTTATAGGGAGGGGGGAGGAGCTGCTGTCCGTTGCTTCTGCATCTCTGCTACGTGGGATCTCTCGATGTTGAGCCGTACAGAGGAGGACGACAGAGGGGGGTATCGGGCCTGAGGGGTGAGAGATGGTGGGCTGGGCCTGCTGGCCTGCCCCTCTCTCCCTTTCTTCTTTTTATTTTTTTGTTTCTGATTGTTTTTTTTTTTGCTGATTTGAAAAGGAAGAAAAAGGCTAGGGTTTAGGGTTAGGAAAATTACGAAAATTTGGTTATAGGTTATTTAGGGTAACATCAACAATTGCCAACTTTTGTTTTACTAAATATTTCAAATTATTTGATGTTTGGTAAATTGATTGAATTTAGGTGAATTTGATATTAGTTGAAATATTGAAAGCAATAATTTAAATAGTTTGAACCTTAGTTTAATGGAAACAAAAGATTGATTTGTTTTGCAATTTTCATAAATTTCAAAAGGGTTGTTGTTTGGAGAATTAATTGAATTTGAAAAGGAATTTGAATTAAGTGAATTTGCTATTAAATGAATTATTGAAACTTCAACAATTTGATGGTTTGAAATTTATAGTTTAATGGAAACAATTAATTGGTTTGATTTGAATATTCATTTTGGAAATTGTAACATCACAAGTATGAAACAAAAGGTTTGAAATTTGATTTGAAATTCAAATAGAAAACAAAGGAAAACAAATGAAAACAGAGGAAAACAAAGCAAAACAAATGCAATGAACATGATGTCATGATGCAAAACATAAAATAACAGAGAGCAAACATTCTAATGGCTATTTTTCATACTTGGGATGTTACATAAGGCGATATTTCTTTTTAACATTATCACTCTGCCAGAAAAACGGAGACCTATAAAAATGTATTGTTTTCCGCACCCCAATGGGAATCTCAAAGAAACAAAAAAAGAAACATGGGTAAACCAATTAGGACCGAATTCATCAAAACCAGCCTATCCCCATATGATAACAATTTACCCACCTATGAACTTAACTTATGTTCAAAAGGATCTTCCACAATTTTCCATTCCTTATTAAGTAGTCTCCGATAACGAATTGGAATACCAAGGTATTGGAACGGAAGCGCACCAATGCATCGGTACTCATCCAATCCTAGGATTTCCCAAAATAGAATATTTCTCTCTTGTGAAAATTAATTTTCAACCTAGATAATTGCTATAGACAAGATCAACTTCATGTTAACTGCTTTCTCAACGTCATGTTCTAAGAAAAGGATAGTGTCATAGATGTATTGAAGAAAAGGACAGATTTCTAAGATCCCCGGGTTTTGAATCGTGCAATTCCGAGAATATTTCCAGAACAACTTTTCTGAAATCAAAAATAGCAGAAAACAGGAACTGGCTCTATGCCATCTTGTAAATAGGTTAGTCCTAGAAAACCGATAAAAATGGCATAAAGTGTATAGTAAATATGTAGCAAATAACATAAAAACAACATGGAACATCAGAAATTACGGATACATTTATGTCATCCTACAGCGGCGATTACTCACACATGGATGCGGGAATCATGGATAGTTGATGGAGAAGTGGTGGCGATGACGATGGAGATGATCTCCTCCGAATCCCCGTCTCGGCATGGTGCCAGAACAGGAACTTCTGATCCCTGAATTGGGTTTTGAGGTGGCGGCGGTGCTATGGTGTGTTTCTCTAGAATATGACGAACCCCCTCGATTTTTAGTTCACGGGGGTTATGTAATCTAAAGGGGAGCCCGAGGGGGTGGCTGAGGTGGCCACACTACCTGGTGGCGCAGCCAAGGGGGGGGCCGCGTCACCCTATGGTGTGGGCCTCTCCTTTCCCCCCTCCGGCTCTTCTTCTGGCTCCGGGGGTCTTGGGGTAAAATAAGGACTTCGGGATCTTTTCCGGACATTTTCCTGGAAGTTGATTTTCTACACAAAAGCGAGACACAAGGTAATTCTGCTGAAAACAACGTTTGTCCGTGTTAGTTGCATCCAAAACTCACAAGTTTAGAGGAAAACAACAACAAAAGTGTTCGGAAAAGTAGATATGTTTTGGACGTATCACACCGCAAGAGTGCATGTAGTCCCCTTCTCCAGCTATCCGTCCCGACAAGAAGAACAAAGAGCACCACAAGCCAAGATGAGGGTGTATGTCGAGATACCCCTCGCAGAAAGTCACGAAGTAGGAGATGTGCAAGATGTAGTCTAGAGTAAGGTGATGAAGCTGAATCCCATACAGCTTGAGGAGTTGCACCAGAAATGGATGGATCGGAGGGTAGATCGCCCTCTCTAGATGAGTACCGAACAAGATGCATTCACCGCCCAAGGGTGTAGGGACCACCTCCGCGCCTGGGAATCGCCATGGACAGCAAGACTGCGGTGGTATGAAGCCAATGGAATACATGGCGTTTAGCTCTCTGTGCACCAACTCGGAGCCTGACCATTCCACGCCATCAGACCCCAAGGTGGGGGCATGGCCGAGAGTGCCATTCCTGGTGAGGACCTTGCACCCAAAGAGCAAGAACCGGGGGTGTGCTATGCCCTGCCTTAGTCCCCCTCTCGCCTTCGCGGAAGAGAAGGGTGAGGGAGGGGCTCGTGCTTTAAAGAAGATTTTTTTGGGCGGTGGGCGCTTCGCAAGACACGAAGGCCAACTGTGGTGGGCACGTGGCTGATGCGCCACGTGCGGTGATTCGAGCCGGTGCAGTCAACGAGATAGAGGGAGTGGGTCAGTAACTTGCAGCATTATTGCCCTAGGCACGGGGGCTTCTGTCGGTGTAATGCCTTCGGGGGGCCCTCGATCGTCGGATGTGCGGGATTGGCCGTCATGGTGGACAGTCCTGATTAAACTAGCTACAGTCAACTGCCTCCCCCCGGTGAGGGTGCTCCCCGGGAGCACGACCAACCCGTGGTCTCCCGTCGCAGGAAGGAGGTGGCGCGTGGCGAGTCGTTGAAGGGTGTAGGTTACACATGGATGGCCTTCCCTCTGCCTTCCGCCTCCACGCGTAACCCTCCACAGAGCAATAACTACACGTGTGACACCGCCCTAGAAAGTTGAAGAGGAGGGGATCCATGAATAAAAAGAGAGGAGAAAGGCAGAGGAAGGAGGAAGAAAGGTAAAGAGAAAAGAAAGAAGGCAGAGAGAGGGGGAGAGAGAGTACTACTCTCACCAATGTAACCTTCACCTCGACGAGATAATTCCAGATCGGACATGAAGGACATAGGGACCCATCTCGTGATGGCCTCAAACTGGGTAAAAATCCATGTCCGTGTGCTGTACTTTTGAGTCTCCTTCTACCTCGCCATTACACCAATCTAGGAGAGACGGTGCAGAAGTATCCCTCGCCCACTGCCAAAAAAAATCAGGGGGTTGAACGTGGGTCACTCCCGGTGTCCGCGTTTAGACACGCAACAACGCTTTCCTGAATCGGAATATCCGCCTCTGGATAAGCTCGAATCCGTGCGCTCGAACGTAACCCCGCCAGGATCACTAATTCCGCCAAACCCCACCACCTCCTCTCGAGATGGTCTAGTAGGAGTAACTAGAGAAGTATGGAGAAGAGAATCCTGTTTCTCAAACGATGGCACCTTTGGCCAACACCGTTGCTCTCCTGGGTGGCGAATTTGGGCATGTTGTTGCGCGGCCGGTTGTAGACGATGGCACCACTGTAGGCAAACCGTCGGACCCGAAAGAAGTTCTGTTGGCTCCACAACGCCATAGTCGACCGCACGCAAAGGTAGGCCTTGGAGGCGGCCGCAAAGGAGGAGGTTTACGAGATAGAGTTGGCCCCCGGGTGGTGCGATTGGAGGCCGAACTCGTCGAGGAGGTCGTGGGAGAATAGGCTCACCGGAAGCGTGAACCCGCGGTCAAGGTGGTCAAGCAAGGCGACGAACTCGCCCTGGCGCAGCATCAACATCTCCTCCTTGCCGGGAGTGCGCACCCGCACATTGCCGGGTTTGCCGAGGTAGCCCTCCTTGATGGCTTTGATAAGTTTGTTGTCGGTGATGGTGGAGCCCCGCCACGTGCCCTCGCTACAGGATATCACGACGATGGCGGGGAGGAAAATGTTGAGCTCTTTCATGAAGAACGGCGGCGGCTCGCAGAGAGCTTATCATCGGACGTGGTGGTGGAGAGGATCCGACGGAGGCAGCTACGGCGAGCGCGAGGAGAAGAACAAGTGCACAGGAGGAATTAGAAGAAATGGAGAGCGGAACCTCTCACTCGAGTAGCCACGCCTCCTTTTATAGGAAAAAATAGACGTTCGGCCTTCCACTTGAAAACCGCCACGTCGTGGGCGATTACCGCACAGGATCCAGTAACTGTTGCGGGCGGTCGCACAAAATCCCAACGAGGGAACCGAGGCGTCGCCGCCTTAACTGCGACCGGAGCGTAGGGATGGGACGTGGATGACGTCGGCTACGACACCCGGCGTGACGTCATATTTCCAACCGGCCAAAGCGGAGAAACCACGACATCTCCGGCCGGCGCAGTCCATCCGGATGCGGCCGAAGCAGATCACGTCAAGTACACGAGGAAGAACATGCAATAGTCTTCTTCACCGTCGGGGGGGGGGGGGGGATTACCCCCTGTTAAGATAATTGCAAGATTAAGAAAAAACTAAGAAGACGGCCGGCTGGTATCCCACATTACCAGGCGGCTACATTTTGTCCAGATGTGCCTGGCCGAACGTGGTGGTGGAAAGGTTCTCACAAGCAAGGACGTCATGTGCGAAAGGAAGACATGGGTAAAAGGGAGACAAGAGCTCACGCACGATGCCAAATACATTTTACTGGATGAGTGTGCGGCCGTACCCTTAAACTTTGGCCGCCTACGTCATCATCATTAGTCTACCGCCTTGTCTCATCATGTACGATGCAGAAGGAAGTACACTATGTATGACCGTTCGTGGGTCCCAGGTGGCCCCGCCTGTCAGCCGGACTGCCAACCCCTATATAAGGCAGTCTAGGACCTCATAGTTCACTTACAAGATACAACTCCAGGAGCGTGTTGTAACACCATATCCACCACCTCATAGTTCATTCTTTCAGGAGTAAGGACCTCACACGGCTTAGGTCCCGAACCTAGGTACATCGTGTATCTTTCACGCTTGATTCCCTATCCTGCACGGACACTGACGCTTGATTCCCTATCCTCCCCTGTGTCCTCTTAGTAAAATCCATTGCGAACGCAATGGTTCTATCGTGCATGATACCACGATAGTCATCATGGATATGTATGAGAAAAGAGAACGTTATCGGTACGCGTTTTATATGTGTTATGATCAAAAGAGTTTAATAAGACTAGAGCATATTGTCTCAATTCGTGATATCGTTGGTGCCGTGTAGTTAAGATAATAAGTGAAATGAGTAATTGGAAACTTCCCTCGTCCTTCGTGAACACACATGAGACATCATGGGCGTCGATGGTTCCACGGTTGGTTATTGTTTGCTAAGTTCCCAAATATATCTGTGTGTTACTAGACATTTAGAGGTCACATGCTTAAACTGTGGCAACCTTTGACTGAGAGTGTTAACGGTAGTATAAGTGGTTTTGAGAATAGTTGGAGTCATTCTTATGGCACATGAACAATTCCGGAGTCATTCAGATGTGTTCTGGTGAAATTATTATGAGAGAGAAATAATGTCGGGAGAGGGCAAGATTATTTCAGAGAGGATGTTAGAGATAAGGTCGATCATACGGAGGACATGAGATAATGTCGATGATTTTATCTATATGGGCGACCGGGTTTCAGAAGAGTTTCGAAGAAAAACCCTAGAAAGGGGAGTGCCGGAGGGGGAAGAATTGCCCCGGGGCAGCACCCGTGTATTGGGTGGCTGACATGTGGGCCCAAGGGCCACACATGAGGCGGAGCACTTCCCCAGAAATACTCCTTGTTTTAATTTTTGAGAAAAAAGCCAAAAATTAAGGAAACAAATAAGGAAGGGAAAGGATTCCCAAAATAGGGAGTCCAATCCGAGTTGGGCTAGGGAAGGGGGTGCGGCCAGCTCAGGGCAGCCCCCAAACCGACTTGCTTCCAATTGCACGTGTTTCTAGCCTCCCAGTAGATACTCCTACCCCCATTGGAGAAAACACACCAACTGGCTTCATGTCTACCCCCTCTCTAATAGAATTCGAGCCTCTTATAATTGGTTTTTTGAGGTGTCCTCTCCCAATTAGAGCTTGCTCTAATTTCTAATTCTCTCTCATGCGTTGAGAACACACGTCTAATATAGATCTAACCAAATTGGTTAGATCCACCATCAAAGCTATGCCGAAAGAATGCTCTCTCTTCGTTAGAGCCTAGTCCTAGATGACGGAGAGCTGAAGGGTTGACACAAGTGGATGGGTGGATACTATAAGAGGTATTGTACGTATGATCCTTGACGAGGGACCTAGCGACATCCTTACAGCTAGACCTGCTTGTGAGGATCTATGATTGTTTAGAATCTACTACGACTACACCGTTCTTCCGCTGCCGGTAATCATAAGAGCTACATGATCGCATGTATGGGCATGCCTCGTTATCTTCATAGCTGATCTTGGCAATTATGTTGGGCGATTATTTTTTAAAATCCTGCAACGCATACTAGTAGTTGCTATAATACTATTTATATTAGTTTATTGGAGAATTTCAAATAGGGTTATTTTTTTTGGTTTAAAGTGATTATAAGTCAAGGTAAATACTATGTATCACATGCCAGTAGGAAACAAATTGTCAGCAATGCTCCCAGCTGGTCTATGCACAATTTTAAAAAAAAATCACTACCTAGTCCGCCAAGATCACTACGCTAATAACAAGGTATGCCCATACATGCGAGGATGAGAAGTACAACTCACCGGGTAGCGGATTTGATGCAGTCGTAGAAGAGATATGAACAATCGTATATCCTCACAACTACGCCTAGTTGAAGGATGTCACTAAGTCTTCCATCTTCCATCACAACAAAGTGGAGGCAGGGATCGGTGATGTAGGGGTGCCCAAAATTATCTTACTCGAGTGGGATTTGCAATATTCTTGCCGCAATCAACCCCGTTGGTTGAGGTTGAAGAACGTAGTCGTGCGTAAATTCAAGTAACTGAACATGAAGTCGATGCTTTTCTTGATGGAGTCGAACGTCAGGTGTGATGCCGACAAGTTCTTGGTGAAGTCGATAGACCCGAAGCGAATCGAGTCCGCCCAGATCAATGAGTCGTAGCTTGATGAAGGTGAGGCCAAAGAATCCTCGAATCCAGCGCCCCAGCTTCTCACAGACGTCGGCAATGAAGAGGATGATACCTCAACAATCCCCATGGTGAGGGACCTGGGTTTTGTAAGGGAAAATGCGTTATTGGAATACTCGTCTAGACTAGTTACTGCCCCGCCTGATTATTCTTATTCGATGAGGTGAAAGCAGATTACACGGGTGCCGCAAAGATTGGATGTGGCGCGGCTGTGAAACTAGAGTTGGTTGTTCTGTTATGACCCCCTCACGTCCTTTATATAGGTAACCAGGTCCCGTGGGTCGTATATGAATAGGACTCGACTACAAGCCAGTTCTAACCTTTCATAACTCCTCGAGCAAGTCTTTCCTTGTGTATGCTTCCACCCGGGCTCCCGTAGCAGGCCTGAACGCAGCTACCCTCTTAACGTATGCCTTGATAGACTGCACCTGGTAGGCCCATTGTGGGGGGTCTCTCGTGTACCCCAATTTCAATAATGAAAAAGAAGTCCTTCATGTTCAATTAACGCGACTGACTGAATACTCATACTTGTAATATTTTAGGTTACTCGAGTAATCCAAAATAAATTACACTTACCAAATGTATTTGCTAATTTATCTAATAATAACGTCAAGAAATTGATATGATAAGTTTTTCAACCCATCACTATCATTTATTCGTACTTAATAAAACAATTTTATCATTATCACTTATCCTCCATGGACTAGTGATTGTTCTCAGGGACCCATGAATTCGGTTAGCCATGGTTTTCGTATGCAAGGTGGGGAGGAGTGCCTATCCTACAAAAATGTTCTAATAGAAAACTCTCTCAAAATTTTATAAAGTTTGCTTGATAAGGGGTTATGATAAGTTCTCTATCACCAGTCATTGACAAAGACCCACACACTTCTCAAAACTATTTCCATATATTTGTTTCACATGTGAAACTCTCTAGCACATGAGTGATCACTACTTCCCTATGCGAAGGGGCTATATTTTACTTTAATGTTGAGTCCCCATCTTTCTTGTTTCGAACACCACGTAGCAGAGCATAATTGTCATTCTGAGTATAATGTGCATTGTCCCAAAATAGTATTTATTGATGCATGATTGTGGTAGTGTTTCTTATGAAATTGTTATATTTAGTTTCCACCTAAACTTTGGAGGTGCCTTGACATTTATGTTTTGCTCCACAGTAAAGGGAAAGTGAGATACCATTCTACCATGCTTTATTTTGATCACTCCAAATTTGTTGATATTATGCAGTTTCATATTATTAATTCTTAGTTCTTTGTGTTCTTTTCATGAGTTAGAATGGGTTGATAAGCTTCATTATCCTTACAACATTTGTCATGTACTTGTTAAAAGCTCATCATAAATAGACATATGCACATCATGTGAAGTAAAAGTGTTTGTCAAAGATTTCTTTATCGCGTTCAGTTTTTCAATTGAATTTTTTAGGACAAGCAATAGGCTAAGCTATGGGGAGCTGATAAGTCCTAAAAGTATATAGGTTTCCTAATACTTTTGCTATTGTTTCGTCTCTAATTTGCATGGTTTGGATTGAACTAACATAGACTGATGTTGTTTTTAGTAGAATTGTCCTTGGTGTCATGTTTTTATGCAGTATTCAACTCTCGAGGAAAATTCCGGAAAATTTCCAGAAATTCTATTTTTCCGAAATACCCAAAGAGCCAGGAGGGCACCTGGCGGGGGCTACCGCCCCCACTATGTGAAGCCCATGCGCGGATGGGGCCTAGCCGCACCTCCACATCGCCTGGTGCGTGGGACCACCCCCAGGCTCTCCTTTGGTACTTAAGCCTCTTCATCCCCAAAGTAGTGAACCCCCGAAGGATTTTCCCAAATACGGTACGGAGCTCCTCCGCAACCGTAAACCGTGGTTTGGGGGATAGAAGTTCCTATTCTGGCATCCTGCTAGGACGGGGATTCGGAGGAGATCATCGCAGTTGTCATCACCAACGTCTCTCTATCAACCAACCATGATTCCCCCATCCATTATTGAGAAATTCCATGTTGTAGGCAGAGGGGATGGTAAGGATTGGATGAGATTGATCATGTAATAGTTTGTCGGTTTGTTAGGTCATGATTCCTAGTATCCACTATTGTTGTTATCATTGTTGTTGCAACTTATTATGCTTAATGCTTGTCACTAGGGACTGAGTGCCATGATTTCAGATTTGAACATCTTATGCTTTCATGAATATAAGTATTGTTTTGGATCATACCTGCAAGTTGTATGCACCCGTTATAGTACGAAACCCGAGACCCCAATGTGACAGGTTGGGATATCATAGGGGAAGGGCTATAGTTTGAGGATTACATGTATCTGTTGTGTGTTAATTCTTTGATACAGTGCTTGGTGAAACAAGTACCTTAATTACCATTAGTTCCAAGTTGGCCCCGTAGAAATGGGATGATTGGACAAAAGATATTATGCAAGTTCTTATAGCAAGCGTGTACAACTATTTTCGCGATACATGCCTATGTTTGGTTAATGCTTGGGTGCTCTCTTATTTATTTGTGATGTGCCCTCTGTTATGTTTATTACACGATCTATCTCATTCATGCAACTCCCGTACATCTATCCCTATGCCTATACTGTTTTTAGCCCTGATGTCCACTCCATTTACTTTTGTTGTTAATATTGTTGCGATTACTTTATTACTGTTGTTGCCATCATAATACCGCTACCATCATATCACGGTTGTTACTAATAAATTGTGTCAAGCAAGTTCATTTCTAGGTGCAGCTGAATTGGCAACTCAGTTGTTATGGCTTATAATTATTCTTTGGCTCCCCTTATGTAAAATCAACAAATTGGGTTACACTTACCCTCAAAGACTGCTGCGACCCCCTACACTTGTGGGTCATCAACTATCTTGTGTCTTCACTTATTACTTCTGTTTCGTACTTTGTATCGTATCACATAGGTTGATCACCTAGTTGCATATCTATACAACCTTGTGTTTTGCTTGTTTAGCCAAAACTAAAAATGAAAAGAATAAATATTGTTATTCACCTATTGAACTCACCCCGTCAACATAGACGTACATCCCTTGAGAAGAAACTACGGGAATCATATCCTTCTCTCTGTGCCTCTACTATTGTTGTCTGTCTTGTGCCTTTACTTATTGCCTCCGTTGCGTACTTTGTATCGTATCACATAGGTTATTCACCTAGTTGCACATCTAGACAATCTTGTGTTTTACTTGTTTAGCTTAAACAGAAAAGAAAATAATAAAAATGGTTAGTCACCTATTAACCCTCCTCTAGTTGACCATACTATATTTTCAACTGTCCGTTAAGTGCGTGATCCAACATGTTCGAGCATACATAATATGTATGAAACATCGTTGGTCAATAATTGTTAGCGGGATTTGGACACCCATAACAACTCCCACTTCACTGAAGAACATTATTAGCGAACCTTGTATTATCGCATATCACTCGTTTTGCCTCACGACGCAAGAAAAATGATCATAGGGCATCGAAGGAAATGTCTTGGTGTACCTCTCCCTATAACGTAGCTATGCGTCCATGATAAATTATGTCATAAGTTCTTTGCCTCCATGGCCTTAAAGATATCTACTATTTAAGATGCATAGACAGACAATTCCAACCTTCAAACCGCGTAAACTCTCTGACGCATTAGAGTGACCGCATAATCATGAGTGTGTTGTCAAGTATATATAAGTTGTACATATTTAGCAAGTCTCCTAAATTGATGCCAAACTATACATGGGCATGGGAAGCCCGAACCAGCAACCTGACCCGAGTCCAACACGAATCTTAGGTACCCCTCTAGTTCTGGTTTCCATCCCATGTGGCTCCTAGGTAGCAGACTGTCAATTTCATCTTCACCAATTAATGGACTCTGATTCTAAAATTCAGAGTATACTCCTAGCTATAGGGTGATGTAAGATATGTGTTCTCCTGATCGGTTATATGTGTGCCATCATCCGTTTGGGCCTCGTCTAGAGTGAAGCTTCGTTTCTCGGGTGTCTCAAACAAATAATTGTAATGTCTCGTGGTACCTTCAATCATTCCCTCATCTTGTTGGAGAGTATGAATATGTTTATATCTATGCCGGCCATTAGATAAATTATACAAGTATTTTGTAGAGATAATAGCATAAAACTACCACTTTTGTGGCCAAATGTACCAAATGCCGGCCTACGCTAATGCATAAAACTACCACTTTACGTTTTTAGGACACAAATCTACCGGCCTACGCTAATGTTTTCTCAAATCGCACAAAACGCGCTCGGACGGCGAATTGAGTGCGAATCTGACAATGGGACCAACCCTAACATGGTGACGTGTCAAAGCGGACAGGGCGCGGCGGTACGTACCGTATTTTGTACGGTGGGGCCCACGCGGGGGGCTGTCTGAAATACGGGAGCTGGGGAACGGTTAGGTCATTTCCACTCGCGCGCGCGCTTTGCTCTCTCCTCTTGCGCTGTCGATGGCGGCGGCGAACATCAGCGGCGGTTGCGGTGGCGGTGACCCTCCCGGCGGCGAGCCTATAGGCGGCGGACCTCGCGCAGGCGTGGTAGGTGCTGCGTGTTCCGCCAGCTCCGGGATCTCGAGCACGCGAACTGTGTCGCCGGTGCTTCGTGCAGCCACAGCAATGGCGAAGGCGGTGCACTCCTCACCGTCGAAGACAAACCATCAGTGGACATCTTCATTAGGCGGCGTGGAGTAAATTTTCCACTCCTCTACTCTATTCCCTCTGTCACTTATTTACTTGTCACCTAGATCTGATAATTAGGGGATTTTAGGCCAATTAGTGACATATGAACTGCTCTGTAATGTAGTTTGGATGATGAAATCTGGGAAGTAAGATTTCATTTTGCTGAAGAGGATAATCTTGAGAGGACATTGGGCAGATATGATATTACTGTATGTAATCTGTTTGCTCTCATTGAAGTCCATGGTTACTCAATGGCAGACTCGATTTATTATGTTAGAGAGTAGGGGAAAGGACTGGCAGGAATGGGCTGTGTTGACAGTATGGAAAAGGTGGAAGAAATGCTTATGCAATATGAGAAAAATAAGGTTCTTCAGTTAACTGTAATTAGAAAGAATCCAACAGCTCCTCCACATCTGAATGTGCTAGACAGGGAAGAGCAGGTTAAGATAACAGAGCCAGTTGTTATGGCAGTTGACATAAATGGTGTTACATACATTTCAGATGATGATGCACTCTTTCCAGTAGCTATGGACTATTCTGATGTGTTATACCTTGGCACACAACAGATCTCAAACATGACAGATAAGGGAAAAAATATTATGGAGGTTCAAGTAGATGTAGAGGAAATTGGGGCACAAAATTCATCAGACAGTGATTTTTATTTTGACATGGGTGAATACAGACCTGAAGAGCACAACAAAAGTGTACAAGAGGAGCTTGCGATGGTACAGAAGTTACAGAAGGAGAAGATCCAGTCAGGTATTAGTAAGGAGGACCAGGAGATACTTGACAAGCTTGCAGAACAGAAGAAGCAAAGGGAAGATCCATATATGTTATATGAAGGGGATACAGATATTGAGGAGATGTATGAACCCACAGATGATTCAGAGCCTGAAGAAACAACAGAAGTTGAATATTTTGCAGAAACAAACAAACCAGTTAAAGCAGGCCCTACCTCTAGAGCACATCATGAGATAGTTGTTGATGAGCCATATTTATTTTATTCCTTCCTGTGATGAGGCAATGAGCCCAGGTGACATTGGTGATAGTGATGATGATGGGCATGAGAATATGTTTGCACTGGTTAGTGGAAGGAAAAGAATACTTAAGAAGACAAAGAAAAGGGTTTGGTATGATTAGAATAGAGCCAACCCACATGAGCAAATGGGGCTGCAATTATGCTTCACTTATGTTAATCAGTTTAGGGGAGCTCTGAGATCATTTCACATAGCTCAGCTGAGGAATTTCCATTATCACAGAAATGCCCTTGACAGGATCATAGTGCATTGCCTTGAGAAAGACTGCCCATTTTTCATGATAGCTTCAACTATTCCTCATGAGAGAACATTCTATATCAGGAAAATTAATCAGGTGCACACTTGTGTTGCTCATGGAGATAACACCAAAATCACAATTGATTGGGCTGCTAAGGAAGCAGAGCAGGCATTAAGGACTGATCCTAACACATGTGTTGACACTCTAATTGGGAATGCTAAAAAGAAGCATGGAATTGAAATTGCAAAGAGCAAAGCTTATAGAGCTAGGAAGAAGGCACTTCAGGTTGTTCTAGGTGACCAGAAGGCACAGTATGTAAGGTTGAGAGATTATTTGCAGGCTGTGATTGACACTAATCATGAAAGTAGGTGCATAGTGACAACAAGGCACCTAATAGACAAACCTAGTGTGAACCCCAGATTTCATGGATTATTCTTTTGTCTAAATGCATCAAAGGAAGTATTTCTCAATGGTTGCAGGCCATTTATAGGTACACTCCATTGCATTATATGTTCTGCCTATATATGTTGGCACTTTATTAGTTTTATTGCCTTTGTATGTTGACACTCAATTGCATCAATTTGATTTAAATAACCTTATTAAAATTATCAACTTGATTTAAACAACACTATTAAAATAAACCTTATTAAAATCATCAATTTTATGTAAACAACACTACTAAAATCAACAATTTTATTTAAACAACTCTATTAAAATCATCAATTTGATTTAAACATCCTTATTAAAATTATCAACTTGATTTAAACAACACTATTAAAATAAACCTTATTAAAATCATCAATTTTATGTAAACAACACTACTAAAATCAACAATTTGATTTAAACAACTCTATTAAAATCATCAATTTGATTTAAACATCCTTATTAAAATTATCAACTTGATTTAAACAACACTATTAAAATAAACCTTATTAAAATCATCAATTTGATTTGAACAACACTACTAAAATCATCATTTTGATTTAAACAACACTACTAAAATCAATAATTTGATTTAAACAACTCAATTAAAATCATCAATTTGATTTAAACAACCTTATTAAAATTATCAACTTGATTTAAACAACACTATTAAAATAAACCTTATTAAAACCATAAATTTGATTTATTTACAACACTACTAAAATCAACAATTTGATTTAAACAACTCTATTAAAATCATCAATTTGATTTAAACAACTCTTTTAAAATCATGAATTTGATTTAAACAACACTACTAAAATAACCTTACTAAAATCATCAATTTGATTTAAACAACATAGCACATTGATCATAGCATAGTTCAACAACTTGATCATAACAATTTGATTTAAACAACATAGTACATTGATAATAACATAGTACATTGATCATAACATAGTACATTCATCACTCACAGAGTTCAACACATAGTACAACACTTGGCTTCAGTACAACATTTGATCATAACATTGTTCAACAACTAAATTAACTTAGACATTGATCACTCACAGAGTTCAACACATAGTACAACACATTCAAATGTATCCCTCTCTTCTAAGATAAGCCTGCCACCTACAGAGCTAATATGGCCACCTGCCACCTACATCTTACATCATTCATCCAAGATAAGCCTGATACTTTTAAGCTTCTCCTTGTTCACATCTTTGGATTTGACCATGTCAAATAACATGTACTCCAGCTTCTTCTTTTCAGCTTTCATTGCTTCCCTCTCTTCTTCCCTTTGCTTCTGAACCATAGTAACCATGTCACTGTCATGCTTTTGTGCCTCCTTGAGCTGTAGAAGTTCTTGCTTCACATTGGTATTCTCCCTCACCACATCCTGCAACTCTAACATAAGCTTGTTTCTCTCTTTTGACATATTATCCAACTGCTCCTCAAGTTCCATCCTAGCAAACTGACTGAGTCCTAACAGGTTATCCTCTTCCTGAGCATCTTTCTTCATCTTTTCATAGGTTTCCTGCCTAGCCTTAGCTGTACTTTCCTGCACAAACTTGTTGACTTCATCCATCAAACTGGAGTACTTCTTCTCAGCTTTGCACTTGTCTGCGGCAAGATTCTTGATCAGAAAAGCATGATCAATCTTCTCTGCAATTCTGGCACCATTGGTCTCCTCCACCTTGGCCCACAAAGAGGAAAGAGCAAACTGCAGTGATTCTGGACATTCTGGATCAAGCCATGATACAAACCCACAGTTCTCAACCTCCTAAATATTTACAAACCACAATACATCAGTTCAGACAAAGAGCATTTCAGTACATAAATAAGCACCTCCTAAATATTTACAAACCACTGATGCAATTAACACATGCTATTAAATACCAAATCTTTTAACTTGTAATTGACAGTTGCAATTAAATAACAAAGCTAGTGACTGATGCAATTAAATAACATAGCTACTGACAGAGAGATCTCACTCACACGGAGGCAATTTAAGAGAATAAGTGGCTCTACATGGGTTCATACTAGCACATACTGCAATGAGATAATTAACCTAGCTCAATAACTAGAAAATTAACAGAGTACTGTCACGGTTAACAAAGCTCAGTAACTTACTGTCAATAATCAACAGAGCTCAGTAATTAACAGAGTTCACTACCTAGCTGCACATAATTAACAGAGGGTTATGACATATGACTCACATTCTTCACTGCACAGGCAAGAAAACGACTCCCTGTATTAGTCCCTTCAAAAGCCACAAATCGCTTTGGCACTTCCTTGTGAACGATGCAGACAAGGTTCGAATCCAGAGCTAGCCCTTCAAAATATGGATCCTCTATGGTATCAGGAGTATATCCCCCGTCCATCAACTGAGAAACGAGCAAAACAGAGAAGAATTCAGCATTAAATCGAGCTCAAACACGAAATCCCCAATTCCCCGAGCTCAAACCCTAACCCTAATTCTCAAATCAGCATATCGGTACTTACCCCAGAGCTCAGTATGCTCAGGCGACCCTCGCTCAAAGTTTCCCCGTCGTTCCAACTCGGCATCTACACGGCGGCGGCGGAGAACCAGCTGCGGCGGAGGGAGAGGCCGGCGGCGGCAGTTGTCGGGCAAGAAGAGAGAGCAGAGCGCGCGCGAGAGTGAAACTGAGCCAACCGTCCCCCCTCCCGTATTTCAGACAGCCCCCCCCCCCTCGCGTGGGCCCCACCGTACAAAATACGGTACGTAACGCCGTGCCCTGTCCGCTTTGACACGTCACCAAGTTAGGGTGGGTCCCATTGTCAGATTCGCACTCAATTCGTTGTCCGAGCGCATTTTGTGCGATTTCAGAAAACATTAGCGTAGACTGGTAGATTTGTGTCCAAAAACGTAAAGTGGTAGCATTTGGTACATTTGGCGACAAAAGTGGTAGTTTTATGCTATTATCTCTATTTTGTATTACTCCCTCCGTATCAAAATATAAGATGTTTTAGCATTTCCTAAATAATATGTATCTAGACATGTTTTAGTGTAAGATGCATATGAATCTACACACTAAAACATGTCTAGATACACTATATCTACAAAATGCTAAAACATCTTATATTTTGATACGGAGGGAGTAGAATCTACTTCAAGAATGAATTGGGCCTTGCAACGTCGGTACCATTTAACCTTCTCCTCAGAGAGAAGTCGTGCAATCTACGCATTTGATTGACTTTAAGCTCAGCAGACAATTGACGACATAGAATAGCCAATAAATGTACTCAGCCAATACAATGCTACTTTGTTGGCTGCTCAGTGCAAACCATGAGATAGTTACCCCTTCGTATTAAAATATAAGATGTTTTAGCGTTTTCCAGACAACATGTATCGAGACATGTTTTAGTGTATACGTGTAGTCTTTCAAATATTAAAACATGTTACATTTTGATACAAAGTGAGTAGATGATTAGCATTATCACGTACTCCTAGAAAGCTAGGAATGTCCTGGCCAAACAAAGAGTATCTCCATCAAATTTTTTGTCTCACCACTTGCCTCTACTTGCCGTTAGAAGCCACACATTTCGACGTCTGCAGAAAACGCGAGAGGAACCATCTCCCCAAAGTCTTCCCTTTCTCATGGCCAAACAAGGGGAATGATCCATCCTGGAACAAGATCATGAATACGATCTCTAGTGGGCAATCAACATTCTTAATCTCATGGCCTAGAGGGGGTACCGAACATATTCTCTGCGTCGCGCAAAAAGGATGGTCGAGAAGCCGTGGGGTACGAACCCCCATGGACCTCCCTTGATGATAGTACTAGCTAGTATAGTATCGTCCACCCATGCACGCACGCAGTAGGCACACACGCATGTAACACACGCCAACACACCTATAAATACCATGTCCATTGTGCAGACCAGACACACCACAGCAAGTTTAACCCCGTCTCTTGACACACATACATTATCATAGCCTCGAACTTGTCTTCGGACTCTCTTGCGAGAGGGGAGGAGACCAAGGAGAGGAGACTTCTGCAAGGTGAGAAACGCAGTGCGTGCATGCATCAGGAGCTTGCTATGTATGCAGCTGCTAGTGTGGTAGTGCTGCGATCTTAAACCATGGCCTTAGCTAGCTTGTGCTATGAGTGGCTTAGATATTTGATGATCTTGTGTAGGGGCACATGCATGCAGATCGATGCTGGTAGTACGGTCGATCGGTGCAGTAGGGCCGTGTGTAACAACTGGCTAGCTAGGCGCGCGCGCTGTTGTCGCTGACCAATGCGGCTTAGCTTTAGTGGCGAGCAGACGCGCTGGGGCCAGCCACTACACCCAGCCACGTTTTTATTTTGTGCCACTACGGAAGTCTCGCTCGCTGTGGTCCATTTCTTTTGAACCTAGCCACTAGAGTGGACGACTTACTTCAAATTTCAGAAAATAATTTTACTAGAGTGGACGACTTACTTCAGATTCAGAAATGTTTGCTACTTATGTATAGCCGCATGACAAAACCCAAGGTGATTATCATAGCACAGATGTGTAGCAATAGACGACAAAAGTGTGCACAGGCATCGCTCAGCCATCCATCCACCCTGCATGTACTACGTACATATGCGATGTGACCAAGTGGGCGAGACGCGGATGCCATATTCTTCACATAATAGAGGCACCGCACCGTGTAGCCAAGGCACGGCACAGCATTGCTAAATGCTAGCCCTTGACATCCATTTCAGCTTAAAGAACGCCGAGAAGAGAACCGATGCTAAATACCCTTGGGTTTAGAGAGGAGAAATTGTTCCCGGCCCCGAACACTCACCCACCTTCCAGGCAGGCGCCTATAAATTGCCGCCCCCACTCTTCCCTGTTCCTCACAGTGCACTCAGTCGACCGACGACCTCGGTCGATCCGTCTAGTGGAGCAGTAAACCAGCCGCCTTTGAATTCCACGCAAAGTCTTCTTCGCGCGCGCTCTCCGGCCGTGCCTCGCTCGCTCGCTCGCTATATATCGCGACGACGCGCAAGTATAAAGCCACGGTGCTAGCTTTGCTAGTAGGTGTAGCTAGAATTTGAAATCCTACTGCTGCCGTACGTCGAGACACCGAGCTGTGCGTGTGCTCGAGCTAGCTACCTCTGTTCGCACTGCTCGCGTGTTGTGGCTGGTGCAGAGATGGGGCAGAACGGCACTGTGGGCAAGCACTACTACCAGGGGTCGGCGGCGGCGGCCATGGAGGTGTCCTCCGTCGAGCACACGGCCGGCTCCAAGTGCTACGACGACGACGGCCGCCTCAAGCGCACCGGTAAGCAAGGACAGCCGCACAGTGCGCATGCATGCTACTGCGCGTTCGTGGCGTGATAAACTGACATGGGTGTTTGATTCTTGGGTGTGTCGCAGGGACCATGTGGACGGCGAGCGCGCACATCATCACGGCGGTGATCGGGTCCGGGGTGCTGTCGCTGGCGTGGGCCATCGCGCAGCTCGGCTGGGTGGCCGGTCCCGCCGTCATGCTGCTCTTCTCCCTCGTCACCTACTACACCTCCGCGCTGCTCTCCGACTGCTACCGCTCCGGCGACGAGACCACCGGCAAGCGCAACTACACATACATGGACGCCGTCAACGCCAACCTCAGTAAGCCAACTGCATGCTCGCCGCCCCCGCGCCGCGCTTCGTATTAGTAGTAATTCGCAGCTGCATGCATGACTGCATGCGGACGCAGAACAGAGCTCACTCTGTTTCTTTCGTCGAGCAGGTGGCATCAAGGTCCAGATCTGCGGCTTCCTGCAGTACGCCAACATCGTCGGCGTCGCCATCGGATACACCATCGCCGCCTCCATTAGCATGCTGTGAGCACCCACCCTCCATCAAAAATTCCTTCTTTGTAATTAACAACAGCTGGCCAGCGAGCTCACTGCTGTCGCACGTAAACAAAATCGCGCAGTGCGGTCAAGCGGGCCAACTGCTTCCACGTCAAGGGGCACGCCAACCCGTGCCACATCTCCAGCACGCCCTACATGATCATCTTCGGCGTCGTGGAGATCTTCTTCTCGCAGATCCCGGACTTCGACCAGATCTCCTGGCTCTCCATCGTCGCTGCCATCATGTCCTTCACCTACTCCATCATCGGCCTCGGCCTCGGCATCGTCCAGGTCGTCGCCAACAAGGGCGTCAAGGGCAGCCTCACCGGCATCAGCATCGGCGTCGTCACGCCCATGGACAAGGTCTGGCGGAGCCTCCAGGCCTTCGGCGACATTGCCTTCGCCTACTCCTACTCCCTCATCCTCATCGAGATCCAGGACACCATCAGGGCGCCGCCGCCGTCCGAGTCCAAGGTCATGCGCCGCGCCACCGTCGTCAGCGTCGCCACCACCACCGTCTTCTACATGCTCTGCGGCTGCATGGGCTACGCCGCCTTCGGGGACAACGCCCCCGGGAACCTCCTCACCGGCTTCGGCTTCTTCGAGCCATTCTGGCTCCTCGACATCGCCAATGTCGCCATCGTCGTCCACCTCGTCGGCGCCTACCAGGTGTACTGCCAGCCTCTGTTCGCCTTCGTCGAGAAGTGGGCGCAGCAGAAGTGGCCCGAGTCAAGGTTCATCGCCGGAGAGATCCAGCTCCCTGTCGTCTCCGCCGGATTCAAGCTCAACCTCTTCCGGCTCACGTGGCGGTCAGCTTTCGTCGTGGCCACGACGGTGGTGTCCATGCTGCTACCTTTCTTCAACGACGTCGTCGGGTTCCTCGGCGCCATCGGGTTCTGGCCGCTCACCGTCTACTTCCCGGTGGAGATGTACATCGTGCAGAAGAAGATACCCAAGTGGAGCTCACAGTGGGTGTGCCTACAGCTGCTCAGCCTCGGCTGCCTCATCATCACCATTGCCTCCGCAGCCGGCTCCATCGCCGGAATAATGTCCGACCTAAAGGTCTACAAGCCGTTCTCCACAACTGACTGATCCAACCGTCGCCGTCCCATGAATGCACAGATCGTCGATGAACAGAATATGCCAACATACCCTAATTAATTAAGCGATCAGTATCACACGTTCGCTGAAAATTAAAAAAGACTACTCCCTCCGTATCAAAATATAAGATGTTTTAGCGTTTTCTAGACAACACGTGCGTAGATTTACGTGCGTCTTGCACTAAATCATGTCTAAGTACGTGTTGTTTAGAAAACGGTAAAACATCTTACATTCCGATACAGAGGGGGTACTAAGTAATTGTTGCCTCTAAACAGCCGGTGTGCCACCGTTGCTTCTAATTTTCTTTGTTAGCGATCCATTGTGTTAACTGGAAATGATAGAGAGGGGAGCCAATATGGAGTACTTCCATGTCAAATCAACAATGTATTTTTAGGCAAATGTTGTGTTTGTAACTACCTAAATGGGAAATGCAAGTTCTTGTGATTTGCTTGTAGTACCCTTAAAAAATGTTCTTGTGATGAAAGTCCACGCGTTGCATAAGCTGGAGCTAAACACTTGTGGGATTATATCATCTCAATGTGCCAATAAGATCAATAAAAAAATTAGTATCAGAAATAAAAATGATGTTTCATTGGAATATTTTTGTATTTTTTAAGGCTAACATCTGGACTATATTAACCAAAAAAAGAGTGGAGATTTGGTGCACTTGGGCACTAGTGCTGCTACCTTTTTATGTATCACTCCGCCACCGCTTGCTTGGTCATCGTTGCATCAGCGGAGGAGAGAACTAAGACTGACACAGCGATAAGTGAGTCGTCTGCACATACCTCTAGAGGGATATTCCTCATAGAAATCGCCGCAGTAGCCACTTGTCGTGTATATGATGTGATTTGGGGGAGAAAGTGAATCGGCAGGGGCACACCCCGATCTGTGTTGACGGTCGTGCTAGACTCACCGGTGGGAGCCGACGGCTCAAACAACTTATTTCCGCGGGTGGGCAACTGCACATAGTGCACACAGGACGAAAATGTTGCCGACAAGATCAACAAGCTGGCGACCAAACCAACACCACCCAAAGCGAGAGCATAAGCCCGACAAGACAATCCCATTGGCTCCTCGAAGCCGTCAAGCACGCCATCGAGATGAGGTTGAAGGCAGGGTACCATTATTCTACGTACGTAGCGCAGCCACCACCATCTGAACAACGCCACCACGACACCACAAAACCCTAACTTTAGGGACCCGGTTACCGCATAGCGCGCAAGTCCAGGGTCCCCACCCATCCGGCCGCAAGAGCGACACGTGGAGGAGGCAGGGACCGTCGATCACCGACAGAGATGAAGAAGGGATCTAGTGTTTTTTAGATTCTGAGAATGAGCAACTGTTTTACGGTTGAGATTAGCTAGATCTTAGTGAACTATAATGTTTGTTTGTATTTTGTTGGGCTAATTAATTCCTTGCACTATATCGGAAACCCAACTACAACCCACAAGTCTAACACGCTGTGAAGCGTGGATCTGAGTTGCATCATGTGGTTGAGATTTATCCTTTGTAGAAGGAGATGAAGAAAAGCCTAGATTCAATTCTTGGGATTGGTGACAGAGGTCAGAACATGGCTGCCATTGTAAGGGGAAGAGAGTGTATAACATGACTGCATTTTGAGAGGATAATAAAACACACGAAAGAACTCCACACATGTCAAAAGAGTGGAAGGGAGAGGTGATTTTTGCATACGTAGGTGGTTCCTAAATAGCTAGTTTTAAATTGGTGTTTTGAGGCTAAAATATGCTTGGATTGGCCTTACAAACTTTCTAAGGTTCCTTAATTTAAGCAACTCACCTAGTTTGAATGTTGGATTAGTGGAGCATCAAATTTGAGAAGTGTTTTATAAGTTTGAGTTACTGTAGTCCAACAATATAGAGTAGTTTGGGCGAATAGTTCAAACAAGCCAAGCGTTGTCCAATTTAGCTGAATTTTGACTAGTATGATGTAACATGTGTGTATACCAATTCTTGTGCGGTTTTGGTAAGTGGTTTAAGAACGCTGGCCTAATTACTGAAGGGGTAAAAACTATAATATATTGGTTTTGTTGTTGTATTGCCTCTTATGGTTGTTGTTGTTGCATGTTGGCAATGTGCTTATCGTAATGTAATATCTAGAAAGACTATGTATCCAATATTATCATAGTGGAAGTTGCATGGATTGTGGTTTAACACATCCATAATTTTTATTCCTCTTATTGAGAATTTTTTTCAGGTTAAATTCTTGTTTTACTTTTGTATGTGATCATGTTGCTTACACTATAATTTGTTTGTTGAAGCTATCCTTGAAGCACATTCTGGGTTGAAGGGCTTATTGATGCATTGTGTTTTCCCTCTAGTTGGGTACAAGTATGTCTTCTCGGTGCACGTCGCTCACTTTTCCACTTTGCTGGCTGATCTAGATTCTTACCACCCGATGCCAATCTTACACACACAATTCAACCGTCATGAGGAAATGCTACAAATACAAGCATAAGTTCAGTTTAAAAATTTAAAATACAAATAGTTTAATTCTTGTTAACTCATCTCCGAAATGACCGAAACTGAGATTTTTTTTCACATAGTCAAATTCTGAATATAGTCTAATTTTAAGATAAATATTGTTTTAGTGCCTATCAAAATTTGAATTCGAATAAATTTAAGTCCTTTTGCAACCCATAGGTCTACCCACCCGAGTGAGTATGTTGGAGTGTGATTTTAAAGCGTTTGAGACGTTTGTCGTATATCTGGGCATTATTGGACCGGGTTTCCAATAGTCCGAACAGAAAAAGGCAAGCCCGAGCCGAGTCCAGCCCGAAACGGTAAAATAGTGTAATTTTCTATTTATAAACATCGGAGTATAAACACCTATTTTCTGTAATTCTATACTTGTTTTTAACTTTCTTGGGCTTTCGGGCTGAGCTTCGGGTAGAAAACGAAGGCTCAAGCCCGTCCTAGATGCCTAGCTTAACACCATGCCTATCGGGTCGGATTGTCCTTACCCATGCGTAGTATGTGGTATGGTTTTATATCTTCAGATAAGAGAGACATGAGGAGCTGACTCATTTGGGGACGAGGATATTGCATGTTGAGTTAGAGTCAGGATGATTGGGTCTTGGGCAGCTGTTTCAACTATTGACCCTTGGTAGTTTTAAGCCTTACGGATCAACTAGTTTAAGTGTCACATGTAAATTCATAGGATCCAGCACAGTTTAGGAGCAATACTAAACACATGTGAGAAATCTGTCTGTGTCAAAGGGCCTCCATTCAGTTCTTTCTTTTGTGAAATTGGGAGCAAAGCGCTATCCTCTGCAGAAGCGATGCGCACAACCTTTATTGCATAGTTTAAAAGTAGCAAATGGTATCAAGTATCAAAAGTAGACATTAAAGCTCAAGGATAATACAACGTGAAAATGATGATCAACCAAACAAAAAGTTAAAGTCTAAGCATCTAATCTGAACGGAACGTATGGCCACCTAGAGGGGGGGGGGTGAATAGGTGCTACCTCCAAATTTTAATACCATTTCGATTTAGGCTTGTCTCAAAGGTAAATTATCTAGATATGCAACTACTGTGAATTTACCTATATGACAAGATCTACACTAAGCAAGAGACAAACACAAAGTAAAACTATAGGATAGAAGGAACCGATGGTGGAAGCACGCAGAGACAAGGATGTATTCCCGAGTTCCTTCTTTTGAGGGAGTACGTCTTGTTGGAGGGGTGTGAGAATTTCGTCATGAAGGCCTACTCAACACCACAAAGGCCTGATGGTGCAGACCTTGCACTCGTTGGGATACCCCAAGAGGAGGGTGTGATGAGCACAGCGGTAGGAGTTTTTCCCTTAGTTAAGAACGAAGATTATCAATCCAGTAGGAGAAAGAGGACCTTCAGAAGGTTGGTGCCACTGACGGTGGTGCTGGCGCTTCACCGGTGTCAGTAACAACATGGAACCTGCACACAACACAACCAAAATACTTTGTCCCAATGGTACAGTGAGGTTGTCAATCTCACCGGTCTTGCTGAAAACAAAGATTAGACGTATAGTATGGAAAATGATGTATGCTTGCAGTAAGTAAAGAAACCAGGGAATTGTTGTGGATTGTTTAACAATGTGGAAAAATAGACCGGGGTTCATAGGTTCACTAGTGGTGTCTCTCCATAAAATATAGCATGCTGGGTGAACAAATTACAACTGGGAAATTGACAAATATTGGTTGCACCGTAGTGCACAATACAACAATATACATAGACCGACATCCATCTACATCTATGACTAATAATCCACCCTCAGGTTATCATCCGAACCCCCTTAGGTATTAAGTTGCAAGCAACAGATAATTGCATTAAACAAAGTGTGTAATGTAAGCAATCATTGTGCACGCGGGCACTCTCACCGTTGTTTTCTCCCTAATGGCAACAGCACATTCTCCCCCTTCATATTTCTGTCACTCGAGCAAGGTGGTGAGGAGGCATGAACCCACTATCAAGCATAAATACTCCCGCTTGGAGTCACTAGCAACTACTTGGCCAGAGCAACCACTAGCAACGGAAAGCATGCAAGATCAAAAATAGCATATTCAAATAAAGACTATAATCAACTTGGCATAAGTTCAATATTCATCGGATCCCAGCAAACACAACACATAGAATTACATAAGATCAATCTCGATCATGATAGGCAGCTCGCGAGATCTAAACATGGAGGCATATGAGGAGAAGACAACCATCTAGCTACAGCTACGATCCCGTAGTCCAAGGATGAACTACTCACGCATCACTCCGGAGGCAGGCATGGTTATGTAGAAGCCTCCGGTGATGATCTCCTCTCCGGCAAGGTACCGGAAACAGCTTCAGAACCCCCCTGATCTAGGGTTGACGGTGATGGCGGCTGCGGAACTTTTCGGGGATTTTTTATCAGGTGCCTAGGGTTTTCCATCCAGGGGGATTAAATAGTATAAAGGGGAAAGGCGGTGGAGCTCCAGGGGCCCCACACCCATAGCTGGCGCGGCCAGGGGGACCCGCGCCACCCTAGGTTGTGGCCCCCCGGTGCCCGTCTTCGACTCCTCTTCGGTGTTCTGGATGCTTCCGGGGAAAATAGGCACTTCAGGCTTTGTGGGGTCCAATTCTGAGAATGTTTCCAGAACAACTTTTCTGGAACCAAAAACAGCAGAAAACAGGGAACTGGCAGTTGGCATCTTGTTAATAGGTTAGTCCCGGAAAACGTATAAAAATGCTATAAATAAGGGAGAAAACAAGTAGCAATTGACATAATATGTCATGGAGCATCAGAAATTATAGATACGTTGGAGACATATCAAGGCCTCACCGTATTCTCCGATGAACCTCGCCACGAAGGCCTAGTTCACCTTCCACTATTGGAATCCTTCAAGGTGGAATCCAGTGCCTTTACAATGAGCTTGGGACACACACCCACGACTGAATTGGGGGATCCCAAAATCACCACTAATCTACTACAAGAAACACAAGTAAGCAACAAGAGGTCTAGGTTTTTTACAAGGAAACCCTAGATTCAAATCCCTCAAGTAAATAAGAGGGAAATGAAGAACGGCTTGGTGAAGATGTTAATCAGAGCATTCTCCTTCAATCCTCCAAGAATCAATGAGTTTAGATAGAGGAGATGGGATATCTCTGGAGTTGGTGAGCTCAATTAATAGTGGGCTTCAATGCTAGACGAGCTGACCAGAGGTGGAAGAAGGGGAGGAGGTATTTATACCCTCTCCCCAAAATGTAGCCGTTTGAATTTAGTCCAGAGTTATCACACCAAAAATCTGACCTAAAGGTCGGAGACTCTGACCTTCCAGAGAATCTGGCAAGATTCCGGACAGAGTCCAGTAGCTGACACCACTTTTGACCTTGGCGTAGTGAAATCCCGAGGATGCAGATTCCGATCTTTGTAGACCGGAGACTCCGGCCTTGGCAGAGACTCCGTCAAGTCTTCGGAAAGATTCTGGACTGAATACTGTGGGTGACACCACTTTACCTTCTCGTAGAGAAATCCTAAGTCCGGAGACTCTGGCCAGTCTCCGCTAAGTTTCCAACATACAAGAGTGGGTGACACCACTTAGCCTTCACGCTGAGGAATCCTGAGTCCCGAGATTCCGGTCTGGGAACCTGGAGACTCTGGCCTGGAGATTTCTGCAAGCACCTCTAGATCTTTTATCCCTTTTTGGGAAATAGCCACCATCAAAAAAATGTATCAAGAGTACCTAACAACATCAACACATTGTTAAATTATACGAATGTTGTGATCAAACACACAAAAAACATAATTAGGTGAGATATGATGTTTCATAATCTTCTAGTGTGTCACGATCCACTGGGCTGAAGATCATCACATTGTTAAATTATACGAATGTTGTGATCAAACACACAGAACATAATTAGGCGAGATATGTTGTTTCATAATCTTCTAGTGTTCCACGATCCACTCGGTTGAAGATAGCCCAAATGACCGTCATCAGTCGAGTGCATCTAGAGTCCATATGACCATGTTGGCTGGAGGGAAAAATGATGGAACACGCGTGGATCCAATATAAGGCCCGGTTGGCAACCTGCAAAAAAAAAGAGACTCCCACTTTATAAATTAAAATGATTACGACAAGTCAAATCACATAAAGAAAAGCAGAAACATCAAAAGTATGCGTTCCTTTTTTTCTCAACTCCATTAAGCCAACTACGAAACATATTAGTAATTCTTAAAGAATGAGGCATATGAAAAGTAAAATGAATCCATCCCCAAATGTTACATACAAAGGAAAAAAGAGATAAAAAGGTGTTCAATGGACTCATCCGCATCGCAAAACACACACTTCTTACACCCTTTCCGGTGCCTCTTCGCAATATTATTTTTAGTTAAGATGACCCCTCTATTAAGAAACCATAAAAAATCATAATTTTTAATGGTCAGTCTCCATAGGTATTTCCACAAGAACCTAGTGTGATCACTCATTACATCAACATATATAGATTTAACGGTGAACAAACCTATAGCTGATAATTTTCACTCAAACGAGTCTTGCTCTTAAGATAAATAAACATTCATTAGCCGCTCCATAAGTTGCAACCAAGCATCTAATTTATCATCGATGATAGCTCTCGAAAATGGAGGTTTGGGGTGAAAATGATAAGACATCGCCACAAATGCATTCTTATGTCGTACAATATTATATTAATTTGGATACGATGTGGTAAAGTATTTTGACCTCACCAAGGGTCCTCCTAAAATCTTGCTAGACGGCCGCTAGTCCTCCATTCAGTTCTCACATTATCACTTCATCGATTCTACTAGCCAGAGACACGACGTACGGACATGTCTAAGAAACAAATGATATGTTAGGCTTTGTACAATGGTGGTATTTCAGCAATACCATGTAGCATGATTGTTGAGTTAGGAAAAAGATAAAAATAAGTTAGCTTATTGTGGCTAAGAGATGATCTGTTAGTAAGGAATGAAAATATATTTTCACCATTGTATGACATGTTTTCTTGTTTACTTTTAGTAAGCTCGGGATGTTATTAGGTCCATGTAACTGAAAAGTGAACACAATGCGTCTAGATGTTGAAAAATTAGGCAATAAATCCCTGATTAATTCAAGAATATTAAGCATGAAGACAACGGCTCTTAACATGTTAAAATTGAACATACTAGATTAACTAATTAACATGAAAATCATCGACACGATATCACAAAACATATGAGAAGTAAACATGTGGATCGGGACACACGTCACGTACCAATCCGTTGTAGAGGAAGTAGTCGTTGGTGCAACAATAACTTTGTTGATGACAATGCTGACAAAGACAGGTCGAAGTAGATGACGCTTGAGACATCGGTACGCAGTACCGTCTGACTTGTTTAGTAGACAACCCGTGATGATGACGGCGAGCATTCACGTGAAACGCTTTTCAAAAACCCAATTCTCTCTCCCGTACAAGATTACAAGAGCGACTAGTTCTGGAGACATACTCTCCCGTTCTTCGTGCACGTCGGCGCTCGGGATGAAGTAATCACAGTGGGGACGCAAGTAGCGAGACCTGGAAAAGTCTAGGTTGATTATATTGTGTGTTGCAGCGTACACCGCACGTTCATTTTATAGTGCAATACGTAAAACTTTAACGGGTACAACGTGGAATACTCACACTGCACATCTGAGTCGGTTCAAGCAACCCACAATTTGAGAGCGAGTCGAACCGTCTAAACTGTGACGCGTCCAACAAACGACTCAGTTCTTCAAAAAAAAAAAGATACCAAAGTGGACTCGCCTCGATTCACGAAACATGACCGCGATGTGTCTAGGAGAAAGAGGAATGGGTGAGGGCCTCTCCTATTCTCACTCACTTGCTATGTGCTAGAACATTCCACCTTATAAGGTGCAACTCCCCCAACTTTTCATATCGGACTTTGGTCACTCCCATCACTTGCTACACACGTGAATTGTTTGAGATTTCAGGATTTGCCTATTGGATGCCCAAAAATGGACCTAAATTCTAACACTAGATAAATGACATGCAGAAAAAGATAGAACACCTTTTTAATTCATAACAGAAAGATTAGCTCTAGATTTTTTTTAATTAAATGATTTTATTACCTAAAAGGTTAAACCTTACATCCGACCTCTGCATAACTAAAATGTACACATCCACAACTGAAGAGTTTAAGTAAAGAAACTGGTAGCAACTGACAAATTACAAGCATTTAGATATAAAACACATATGCCGGAGGTAAACCAATCATAAGATCAAGTTGTCATCCATGTTGGATAAAAATAGCACTCGTCACTTCCTCCGGTCATGTACACGGCTACGTAAAACGGTCTCAATATTTCACCCGTTATAATATGGACCACGAACGAAAAATACTTGTGCATCGGTGGAGTACCTGCAAATGAGAATAATTTTTATCATTAAAAATCTTGTCATTCCTGCAAAGTTGTAGTGACCATATAACGGCTAACGCTCCCACCTTAATAATAGTTCTTAACTTGTGATTAATACCATGCAACCAGTTTCCAAAAACATTTGCAACAGATCTTGGTGGAAACAAATTGGAAGCTATATGGATGGCTGACTAAATAGAACGTGTAAACTTGCACTCGAAGAATAAGTGTTTTATCGTCTCCTCTTATGGGCAGAAAACACACTTTGTACTTCCATAACGGTTACATTTAACAAGATTATCTTTTGTTAATATGACACCCTTACAAATATACCAAGCAAATATTTTCGGTTTTAGTGGTATCTTCATCTTATTTTTTATTGTTATCGACTCTTATATCGGAATAGCCAAACCTCTGTAACATGGAATGTATCTATAACTTTCCATTCATAGGTAATTAAACTCCAGGAAAACTCATCGGAGCCTTGCGACAACTAGACCAATCCCAGCCGGTACAACAAGGCATTCCAAGACGCAGGCTTCATATCGAATAAATCTCGCCTAAACGTCACGTTCGAAGGTGAAAACTGCATAACCGTGGCTATGCTATCCCCCTATGACAAACTATAGTGTATAGTGCCGATTGCCGAATATTGTTCTCGAGTTGGTACTGTCTAACCATCTGTCCTCCCAGAATCTTAGGTACTACAACATCAATTATCCGTTGTAAAATATGGTTTTTGGTCTCCTCTAACTAGCGTGGGATACCTTACATGGCGATGGATTTGGATAAAATTGGCAGGAATCCGCATGAAGCGAGAATTTGTATCTGTCTCTAATCGGAAGGAGCCGACTCAGACCGAACACAAACACAGAAGAGATCACACTAGCCACACGCAAAAGATGAGCCGATTCACTGCGGCATTGGCCACACGTACGTACGTACGGTTAGTCGCCGATAGGTCAAAATCACTTGATGCAACCCCCGTCCATTATAGCTCGTACGGTCGTGCTCGCAGCAACGCACCCAAAGGCGTCCAGTAGTTGTATTATTTCTGCCGCGCTCTTTCCACGTGATGCATTCACTGCAAGTTCATCGCCTGTTCATTGAACAAAATGGTGACAAGTCCGGGCACCGTCTTACCGCGCTGTTTGGCAGCATGCATATGCATGTCACCATCCGAGAATACCTCCTGAGATTTGACGTGGCATGAACAACCCACTTAACAAAGCAAATTTAAAGTAAACACTCGTCTCCAACAGCTGGGTACGTACACACACTGGCTAGCTAAGCAAGTCCTCGTGTCGTCTCATCACCCATATCCCACACACCCCTCCTCCGCCTTTGAAGTTAAAGTTAAAGTACGGCACTAATTCTATCCGAACTTTTAGTGTCTTGCTTAATCAATGGCACGATCGAAAGGAGGAAAGGATCTATCCCGGAAGGCCGGACGGAGGTCAGAATCTCCCGCCGTCGCAATCAGTCAAGATCCATCCCCACCACCACACGTCGGCACTGTACGTCGATCGTTCCCTCTCCTCTGTCGATCGCCGGATTCCTCCACCTACGAACGGCAACAAGTCTTTCTTTCTTTTCTTCTCGGTGCGGTGGTCCGGCACCAGTACCACCTAGCTAAGCTAGCCAGTATCGGCCTCGGCCGCTCTGCTCCTCTGCCGTCGCCGTCGCCGGAAAAAGCGGGTAGAAATACCCCGGCCCTCCTCCTCCTCTCGTCGTCTAGCTTTCTCCCGATTCAAAAATAGTTAGACCGAGTGGTACGTTCGACACTACGACCACCAGCTGGTCTGCACTCGGCCGGAGAATGTACGTACGGTACGCAGCTGTTGCAAGCCAAGGTCGAATCTATACCCGGCGGATCGATGCCTTTCTGGACGATGCATGCATTCGGAGACTTGTGTACTGGTTCATGAGTTCTCGATCAACGCCTGTCGGTCCTGTGCTCTATTATAGATATGCCTGTCTATCACCGGCCGGTGAGCTCTCAAGTTACATGAGCATATATTCTTGTCCTGTAGAGTAGTTACAAGGAGGCACGCGACAGATTGATCGACTGAGTTTGCTGAATACGATCGCCGTTGCCGGCCAGCAGGGATGAGAATTCTCGCAAGTGTAGGTATCCGTCTACTCTACGCCTGCATGCGTGAGACAAAATACTCCCTCTCTTTCATCGTGTAGTGACAGCAGTTCGGTCGTAGAATAAATTCGGCGACATGTTGTAAACATTATAGCTCCAGGCCATCTGAATTTGCTTGCTGTACGCCGGTATTCTTGATTGGAAATCGTAAACCGTGTGGTCGGAGAATCGAATGCATGTGCGCGCGACTGACCAAGTGGAAAATAATTTTATCTCGAATCCGCGTAGTGGAAATAAGTGAAATGTCTCGATCCAGATCAGCAGAAAAGAGTACTAACGTATAAAAGTATAAACAACGAAGGTCAAACATATAGGGCGCGCACGTACGTAATCCATCTCTCTATTGGATTGGATAATTTTTGCCGGGAAAGCGAGAGCCAGGCAAATTCGAGGAGGGCATCGACCGATGGATCGAGAGGTGGAAATAATCGGAGCCGGATTAGCTTCTTGTTCTCTCTATCTTATCTCGTCGGTACGGGATGCTCGATCCAGTTACTGGTCGTATTGCTATACTACTACTGTGGGATGCGATGAGGATGAGGTCGCATTATTGGCCAGGGATAGAACAATTGCAGCAGTAGCGAACATTGCAGCCGTGCCAGCTTGGGCTAAGATAGCTTGCCACTGTACGTGTGTGGTGTTCCAGTTTTACCGATGAGAGTATACGATACGTAGATGCTAATTGCAACAACAACAACAAAATTGTGGACCGAGCTTTCTCCTCCACCAAAACCTTGTGGTCTAAGAGCATGTCTAACAGGACCCGTATCACGCGAGCGCCTCGTAAAATTCCGGCGGCATACGGGGCGCGGGCCAAAACGGCCGTCTAGCAGGCCCCGTATGCCGCCTGGCCCGTACCAAAATTTTACGGGGCCTGCTCCACCGCCCCCTCCGCCCCGTACATATAGAGGGTGAGGGTTGGGGTGGGGGTCCAACCCCCCACCCGCAACCCTAGCTCCGCCGCGCGCCGCCGCAGCTCCGGCGAGAAATTACGCACGCGCCGCCGCCGCATTCGAAGCTCCTCCACCGCGATGAGCTCCCCCGACGGTTCCGGCTCCTCCACCGCCCGCTCCAAGCGCCGCCGCGAGCCGGAGACGCTCGAGGAGGCGTGGCGGCTCCACTGCAAACACTCCGTTGCAGGGAGCCGCCGCAGCGTCTGGAAGTACGTGGCGTGGCCGCAGGCCATGCCGGACACGCTGAAGGACTACGCCCCGGGCGGGAGATACTACACCGTCGACCCGCCGCCGCGGCCGATGTGCGGCCGCAAATTCGAGAAATGGCTCGCGGAGAGGGAGCTGCTGCAGCAGTGCAAGCGCGGCGGCGACGGCGCAAGCGGCAGCGGAGGAGGAAGCGCGGCGACAGCGCAGGAGGAGGAGTTACCGGCGACAGAGGAGGAGGAGGAGGCCGCCTTCGCGGCGGCGCTCGAGCTTTCGAAGAAGGAAGCAGAGGCGCGGGCGCGGGCGGAAGCGGAGGAGGAGGCGAAGGCCGTCGCCGACGTCGAGCAGTTCAAGGCGATGGAGGCTTCCGGCCCCGTCGTCTTCCTCGACTAGATTAGGTTAGAGTTCATGTTCGAGCAGTTCATGTAGCAATGGTGATCTGAGCAATGAATGAAATCGAGTTTATCTTCTCTCCCGCGTACTTCGAATTCAAACATACGGGGCGGATATAGGGGGACTGCTAGACGAACTTGAAAATCTGAGCACGGATTTTCCTAGATTTCCTATACAGGGCCCTCTACACGCGATTTAGAGGGCGAAAGTTTACGGGTCCTGTTAGACATGCTCTAATAATCGAAATTCCAACGAACTTATGCCGTGCACTTAGAATTAGGACTTGATTTTCAGAATAACCAAAATAATTGTAATTGCGCTGAGGCCAGAGGGGCTATGCGCATATCTCGTTTACTTTTTTTTATTTGACAATTGTTTTTCGAGTGGATTTTGACAATAGTAATGGACCGTGCGTCTGCGGGCTACTTCCTTTTAGCCCACTCGAACGGCCTGGCAGCTAGCCGACGGCCCACCCGCCTTGGCGTCCGACATGTCGAGCTCCCCAGGTGCCATGTCGTCAGGCAGATTCCAGTCGAACAGGCGAACCAGGTCCGCGAGTGTGAGCTCGATGGTGGCGAGCCCGAACTGCATTCCCGGGCAGACCCTTCGCCCAGCGCCGAAGGGTATGAACTGGAAGTGCCCGCCCCTGAAGTCCACCTCGCTCTCCAAGAACCTGAACCCAAATAACACACATGGAAATGCTGTCAATAAACAAAAAACTTCGACTACTGTGAATTTTTGACAATGCAGCTTACAACTTCTCATTCTGTGCACCTCTCCGGAAGGAAGTCGTCGGGTGCGTGCCGGGATTCCAGGTGACGGTTGATGGCCCACGCATTGACCAACACTCGCGTGCCCTTGGCGACGTGGTAGCCCAGCACAGCGGCATCATGCATGATCTCTCGGGGCAGGAGGAGCGGCACCGGCGGGTGCAGGTGGAGCGTCTCCTGCACCACCGCATTCAGGTACGGCGTAGTCGCGGCGCCGGACCTGCCCGATTTGGCAATGCCGCCGGCCGGTATTGCAGCGATGCGGACCTCGTGCTGTAGCTTCCGCATCGCTGTGGGGTTCTTGATCAGTTCCGACATGGCCCACTCCAGCGCGATGTAGGTCGTCTCGGTTCCCGCCGCGAACATGCCCTGAAATGCGTGAACCAAATTCAGTATATAGCAAGAGAAAAAAAAAACGAAGGGTGTACAGTCACGGGCGGCTATCGCTCCAAAAAATTCCAAAGCTAGAGCATGTTGGGCTGAATATTTTCCATACTTTTAGATGAAAGTTTTTACTTCAAGTTAGAATTATGTGATTTTTGGTTCCACTAGTGTTTTTCTTGAAAACCCGACAGTGATGGCACGTGTTCCACAAACAAGATTTTATTTTTGGGGCAAACTAACTATTTTTTTTTTTTGAGTTTTGAGGGAAACAAACAAGATAATTGGGATCCCTATGCATCACTTTTAGCGAGTGGGGGCATCGCCTCGCACAAGTAGTTCACGCTACATAGGCCTGAGTTTCTGGCCCATTTCTCGAGTAAACGCACGCCTTCTGGTAACATAGCAATCAACAATGAGCATCCAGCACAGCACATGTTTCTTTTTTATTCCTTTTTTTCACGTTTTTTCCTTTTACGAGCTGACGGAAAGAAAAAGAAACCAAAAACGAAAAAAAGGTATTCATTGGGTGTTTGAAAATTGAAACACTGATACATTTCCAACATATCTGTAATTTCCTATGTGTCATGTTGATATTATGCCAATTGCTACATATTTTCTATACAATTTATATCATTTATATTTATTTTCTCAGACTAACCTATTGGAGATGCTCTTATGTTCCAAATTCCAACGAACTTATGCTGTGCACTTAGTCACTTACTATTTCCAATAAGGGGAGGGGCCAACGAGTCAATATAGTTGTCAACATAGTTGTCATCGCGCATAGGGCTATGCGCATATCTACAAACGTTGTTTACATCCTTGTACTGGACCGTGTGAGGCCTGCGGTTCACTCTTGTTTAGCCCACTCGAACGGCCTGTGAAAGTGCATTTCGTTTTCCCAGTGTTTTGTGTGTTAGTTAACAATACTAAGTACATTATTTATCGAGGTGTTAGTGTGCAGGTGTTATACTTAACATCGGCATCGATCACCGAAAAGTCGGTGAAGTTTGGCCTGAAAGTTTTGGGACAGAACTCAACCGGATTATTCGGACCGGATTATTCATCCTGGACCGGATATTCCGGTTGCTGTTGAAGGAGCACAAAAATGGCTAAGGACTAAGAGTTTCGCATACAGAAGTGAACCGGATTATTTGGTCCGGAATATTCATCCCGGACCGGATATTCCGGTTGCTGCGAAAAACTGCTAAGGACTGGAAGTTTTGCTCTCAGAAGTGAACCGGATTATTCGGACCGGATTATTCATCCTGGACCGGATATTCCGGTTGTTGCGAAAAACTGCTAAGGACTGGAAGTTTTGCTCACAGAAGTGAACCGGATTATTCGGACCGGATTATTCATCCTGGACCGGATATTCCGGTTGCTGCGAAAAATGGCTAAGGACTGGAAGCTTGGAGCTACTGGAGTCAACCGGATTATTTGTACCGGATATTTCATATCTATACCGGATATTCCGGTTGCAGTTGAAGAAGTGGAAAAATGGCTAAGGACTAGAAGATTTGCGTACTGGCATCTACCGGATTATTTGTACCGGATTATTCCAGATCAACCGGATAATCCGGTCCAGCACTGCAGATCTGCGTGGAGCTAGCTGACCGGATATTCCGGTCCAAACTTGGACCGGATATTCCGGTACCTTTTTTCCTGCACAACGACTAGTTGTGAGGAGGGACTATAAATACCCCTCCTCTTCTTCCTCAAGATCTAGTTCTTCCCCTTAGCATTTATGAGCATTTAAGAACTCACCAAATCCCTCATAACTCCCAATCCCTCCACCCAATCTTGCAGATCTTTGGAGGATTGAAGGAGAATGCCCCGATCTACATCTTCACCGAGCCGTTCTTCATTTCCCCCTCTCTAGCTAGAGGGATCTTGCCTAGGGTTTCCTCTTGTGGAGAACCTAGGCATCTTGTTTCTTGTTGGTGATTCAAGAAGAGTTGGGAGCCCCCAATTAAGTTGTGGGTGTGTGCCCCAAGTTGTTTGTAAAGGATTTGATCCCCGCCTCAAAGGGGTTCTATAGTGGAAGGTGAACTAGGCCTTTGTGGCGAAGTTCATCGGAGAATAGGGTGAAGCCTTAGTGGCGTTGAGTAGGCCTTTGTGGCGAGCTCACACCCCTCCAACGAGACGTACTCCCCTAAAAAGGAGGAACTCGGAAATACTTCGTGTCTCCGTGTGCTTCCATCGGTTACCTCGTTCCTCCCTCTCTTTACTTACTTGTACTTGTTGCATTAATTGCTTGTCTTGTCATATAGGTAAATTCACCACTAGTTGCACTATCTAGAGAATTTACCTTCTTGTCAAGCCTAAACTTTGAGAAAAATTAAAATTTGTCGTAGCACCTATTTACCCCCCCTCTAGGTGCCTATACTTTACTTTCAGTTGGTATCAGAGCCTCGGCTCTTCTATCGGGCTTAACCGCCTAAGAGTTTAAGTATGGGTGATGAGGTAGATGACGCTCCGTCCGATGGAAATGTGTCCATGAATGATCTCAATGCTTTGAGAGAATCATTGACCTCATCCATAGACACTAAATTTGAGGAGTTGCGTCAACTCATGACAACACTCCTCAAAGCCAAAGAACCGGAGGTGGTCGACTCATCCCCTCCGGAAACGGAGGGTGCCAAGAAAGGGGTTGATGGTGAACCACTTAAAACTGCTTCCGCCGAACAATCCGCTAAGAAGGGTGCGAGTGGAAAGGAAGGATATCATGCCGTTGAAGGCCAATATTCTCCCGATCCTCCCATCCCTTTTCCTCATACAATTCCTAGGGGAGATCCACCAAAAATTGATGCATATTCTTTTCGTGAATGGCAATACTACATGGAGACTCACTTGAACTCTTCTTGTATAGATCTTTGGAGAATCACTCGTGATGGATACAAGCCATATGACCCCAAGAATCTCACAAGAAGAGAGGTTGTAGATTGCCAACTCAATTACACCGCTTTATCCATCCTTCATCAAGCCGTGGGCCCCAATCACATGCCGCACCTTCAACACTTCTCCACCGCCAAAGAGACATGGGATGCACTTGTCCTCATGTTTGTTGGGAATGAAAGCATGCAAAGAAATCGCTATGACACCTTGACCAATGAGGCCGAAGGATTTTTCATGCGTGATGGAGAAGATCACGTTGACATGTATCGAAGACTCAAATCTCTTGTCACCGCTTTCTCTAATGCGGGTGCAACACATATTGATGATGCTTGGATCAAGAGGAAGTTCATAATTGCCGTGATGCCTTTTGAGGGCACGGATATGAAAAGCATTCAAGGGAGACACGATTTCTCTACCATGACCTCTACCCAAGTCATGCAAGAATTGAGCTCCTACAAAGTGCAAACCAAGAATGCTCTTGACAACCGTGCTAGGGCCATTGGGATGCATCAAGGAGCTTCCGTTGCTTTGAAGGCCAAGGTGTTGGCAAGAGAAGTTGAGAATGATGAAGATGGTGAAGAAGCATTGCCTCCATTGAAGGAACAAGAATATGATCCCGTTCTAAAGGATCTAATAGCTCTCACCGTGCAAAAGTTTTGGAACAATCCCCCAAAAGGCAAGAAATTTGTTGAGGAGAAGACCAAGTCTCGTTATGGTAATGATGGGGCTCAAAAAGTGAGATCTTGCTTCAATTGCCAAGACAAGTACCATTTCATTGCGGAGTGCCCCTATGAGAATAGAGAGAACCATAGCGGCAAGCTCATCCGCAAGGACAAGTCCAAGGTTGAATACAAGAAACCTCATTTCAAGAAGAAACCTTTCAACAAGAAGACCCCCACCAAGTTTGTGCTCTTGACTCAAGAGGAGTATGATTCCGGGAGTGATGAAGAAGAAGAAACCACAAGTGAAGTGGCCGCTCTAGCTATTGCTTCCACTCCATCTTCGTCATCTCTCTTTGAATCCCCCAATGAAAATCTTCCTCAACGCGATGCCAAGTGCTTCATGGCTAAGGCCACGGAGGTATTATCTTCTCCTAACTCTAAGACCCCTAGTGAACTAGAACATATTGCTAGTCTTAGAGAAGAAGAGGAAAGAGCCTCCTTGGACCGTTTTATGTCTAACATGCAAGGGGAGACCAAGAAGTACTTTAAGTATCTCATGAGGCAATTGGGAGAGGCCCAAGAGGCCCTTGAGAAGAAAGGTGAAGTTGAGAGAAGGGATGCGGATGAAATTGCATATCTCTCAATGACTCTTGAAGAAGAGCATGATGGTAGAGTTTCTCTATGAAGGGAATATGCCCGAGAGGCAATAATAAAATGGTTATTATCTTATTCCTTGTTTATGATGAATGTTTATTTCTCATGCTAGAATTGTATTAACCGGAAACGTTGATACATGTGTGCTTAATAAACAAACAATGGTTCCTAGTAAAGCCTCTCTTTTAACTAGCTCGTTGATTAATAGATGATCAAGGTTTCCTGATCATGAACATTAGACGTTATTAATAACGGGGTCATGTCATTAGAAGAATGATGTGATGAACATATACCCAAAGAGAATATAGCAATGCGATCAAGTCATTTAGTTTACATTGTTATATCAAACATACGAAGTAACTTATTCCTTAGACCATGAGATCATGTCAATCGCTGATACCGGAAGAGTGCTTTGATGGCATCAAACGTCACACCGTAACAGGGTGACTATAAAGGTGTCGTTAAGTATTCGGAAAGTATTAGTTGAGGATCATGGATCAAGAGTGGGATTTGTCCATCCAAATGACGGAGAGATATACTCTGGGCCCTCTCGGTGATATCACATCGAAACCGCTTGCAAGCAAGTGATATGATCACAAAGGATGTTATATCACGGGAACGAGAAAAGAGTACTTGTCGGTAATGAGACTGAACAAGGTATGGTTGATACCAATGATCGAATCTCGGACAAGTAAAATATCGCGAGACAAAGGGAATAGTTCACGGCGTTGTTGGTTCACACGATCACGAGAGTCGTCGTTGAATATATAGGAGTCATCACGGATCTCCAGATCCCGCTGTTGATTATTGATCGGAGAGGAGTCTCGATCATGTCTATCTTATTAGCGAACCGTAGGGTGACACACTTAAGGTTCGATGACGCGTTTGAGAGGATACGGAATATCGAAGAATATTTTGGGCAGCACGGAAATTGTTTCGGGGAAAATTGAAATAGTTCAAGGGGTTTTTCGTCGAATGGTTGTTAATAGAATTAACAAATGATTCGAGATGCTATATGCAAAAGTTTGTTAATAGAATTAACAAATGCTGAAATATAGAAATAAAAGGTTTTATTTATTTATTAAAAGAAAACCTTTGGATTTTCCAAGTGGGAAATAATGGGGAAATGAGTGGGTGTGAGTGGAGTGTCCACTCACATGATGAGGGAAGAGGTGGGGGCAACCCCATGGGCTGGCCGCACCCCCCTTGGGCTGCCTCCCCCCTCTCCTATAAAAGGAGGGTGAGAGCTCTACCTCCTTCACACACTTGGCCACTTCCCTTTCCCTCCACCCGCTGCTCCATTTCATGGTCTCCGGCTTGGCGAAGCCCTGACCGTGGGATTCTTCACCACCACCACGTCGTCGTGCTGCTGGAGTTCCGAGGGATCCTCTACTTCCGCGCCCCGCTGGAACGAGGGAACGGAGGTCGTCATCAACCGTACGTGTGACCGATCACGGATGCACCGCCGGATTGCGGTGACCATCTTGTCGCTATCGGGATCGGTGTGAGTACGACTACGCCAACAATGAGATTTGATCTCGTACCACTTTGAGTCTTCGAGGGTATGTGTTCTCCTTAACCCTCTTGTTGCCCGTTGCACTTCGTCTCCTAGATTAGATCTTGGTCTTTCGGGTGTCTATCGTGTAGGAAAATTTTTGTTTTCTATGCAACGAACCCTTCAGTGGTATCAGAGCCAGGTTTATGCGTAGATGTTTTGTACGGGTAGAACACATATGAGTATGTGGGCATTGATGATCATGTTATTGCCTCCTTGAGTATTTTATGATCTTAGTGGCATAGTAGGATGAAGCTGCCCCAGACTAAGTTTACGTGTACTATGTACGCGAGAGTTGTCTCACTTGTGGCTAAGGGGGTGTCCGTTTCTCCTACTATAGTTAAGATCTAATCTATGAAGGGTTGCTAAAAATATGTTTATCAACGTTGTGGTTGATGTTCGTAGGTATGAACGGTTCTATCCTCGAAAGCCCTAAGCCACGTAAAATATGCAAAAATAAATTAGAAGCGTCTAACTAGTTTTTGCTGGGCATGTGATGTGATATGGTCAATATTACAAATTTGATTATGAGATGATCTATTTTGTAAATTATTGATATACTGGAAGGTATCCATATGGTTGTCTTCTTATTGATGGACAATCAAGATTGGGTGCCATGGTACTTGGTACCACGCCAGTGGAATGATGGAGATCATACCATAATGCACATGATGGAGATCAAGTGCAAGGAGGACCATATCATATCACGTTATCCTTTCATGTGATGTCTGTGATGTTAATCCTTTTTATGCATCTTGTTTTGCTTAGATAACATTGGTAGCATTATAAGATGATCCCTCTCACTTAATATCAAGATAATAATGTGTTCTTCCTTAAAGTATGCACCGTTAAGAAATTTCGTCGTTTCGAGACACCACGTGATGATCGGGTGTGATAGACTCAACGTTCGCATACAACGGGTGTTTTCAAGCCTAGCATGTACAGACATGGCCTTGAAACACACGCAATACTACGGTTCTACTTGGCAAGCCTAGCATGTACAGACATGGCCTCGGAACACGTAACCGAAAGGTAAAGCATGAGTCATATGGATGATATGATGAACATGTCGATGTTCTCCTTTGAAGCTACATCATCTCACGTGATGATCGGTTTTGGTGTAGTGAATTTGGTTCGTGTAATCACTAAAGACGACTAAGAGGGATGTTGTTTTTGAGTGGGAGTTCATGGTTTAATTTTGAATTAACTTGAACTTATTTATCATGAACAACTAATCAAAGTGAATTTGCACAAATTGTAGTATTTATTTGCATCTATAATTACCTTACACTTAGATTGTTAATTGAGATATAACTGTTATGATCTGGTAGATACCATTTAAGATTGGTACCGTATTAGTGAAATTTAAAATTGAGTCCTATTGTAGATTTTTGATATTTCCTACCTAGCTCCATGTGGTTAATGATTGATTAATCTAGAGAGCAAATAATTCCTACTTAGAATCCAGAGTCATGGTTTCTTCTGTATTTCTTTATCTTCAAAAGAATGTTTTGTTGATCAAAGTGATTTAGGAACCAAAAAGAATTGTTTTCAGAAACAATCAAGTGAAAGATATATTGATATCTAGAAACTTATTTGTGGCAACATGGCTGAGTATAATTTGTGTGACAATGTATGCTTATATTATTTGAATATATGCAATGATTGAAGACGCTAGGCGTTTGAATATTCCAAGAAGTTGGGCGCTAAAAATTATCCTCTAAATCCCTTCCTTCGAGCTATAGTAGCTTAATCATAAAATTGTTATGAGGAGATGGATTAGAAGTATGGGTAAAGTAGTTTACCTTACTTGGAAATTGCTAATAGTGGAATCTAGAAGAATGCTATTAATATGGTGATATTAGTAGAACAATCAAACTCAAAGTATGACTCAATGGTTGATAGTATATGACTAACACGCCAAAGAAAATGAGCTAGTAAGACTAGCATTGTTTGATGTTGAATTATTCTTCTATAAAGGAAAGGGAATATTGAAAATAGAATTACAAAAAGATATATGACAGAAAAAGAAGATAACTGGAAAGTCCAGCTCAGGAGTATATGCTTGATATACAAGTTATAGATGTATTACTAGTTAACAAAGTATTTTTGGGTATTTTGATACCACATTGGTTGGTATGAGTTGTCATACAAAGCAACACAATTCAAGAAATACAAGGGCCTAAAAGGAACTAGTAATAGATGTGGAATCGATTATGACAAGAACATAAATAAAGTGTTATTGTGTTCATTGTCGTATCGAACCAAACAGTCAAGATTTATTTGAAGAACTTAATAATTTGTTATTTTGTTCTAGTCTTTTGTGAGAACAAATGAGATTGTTCAAACTATGACCATATTCCATAATTGATGGATATGTTAATATAAATCATGTTGGTAAAGTAAACATCTATAAGACTAAATGCTAAACGTTGCAAGACATAGAAGAGTTTCACTTAAATTGTGACACCACCATTTTAGTTCATATCGGAAAGGAAAACATGAAGAAACTCCATATTGATGGACTTCCGGAGTCATTTTGTTTTGAATAAATTAACGCTTGTGAGACCTCTTCCAAAAGATGACTAGAATTCCGTTCTTAGGCCAAAGTAGAATGGACGACTAATTTAGTGGAGATTATACATATTGATGTATATATTCCATTATGTGTAGTCATGTATGGTGGATTAATTTTTCCTTCATAAAATTATGTCGATGACTTGAGTAGATATGTGAGTATATCTATTTAAAGGGAACAAAGTTTGACATTTTGAATTGGTTCAAAATGTTGTTAATATGAAGTTAAAATCAATGTAACAAGATAATCAAGTATTTATGATTGGATCATAAAGGATAAAGTTTGAGTTACAAGTTTAGCAAAACATCTGAGAAGTTGCAGAATTATTCTACAACTTATACTTCTCGAATACCCCACATTAGATTGGAGTATTCAAAAGACAAAATCAAACCCTCTTTGACATGGTAAGATTAATAAAATTGCCATTATAATTTGTAGTTTATACATTAAGGACAACCGCTTTTACACTGAAAAGAGCACCATCATGATCCGTTGAAATTGACAACATATAAGATATGGTTTGGGTAATGACCCGAATTGTCATTTTTCTTAAGTTTTGGTATGCATAGCATGTGTAAAATGTTTACAACCAAAATAGGATAAATATATGTTTATAAGGTTATCCCAAATAAAACATTGGGTATTTCTCCTATCACCGAACCAAAAGACAAATGTTGTTTGTCAGAAAGGGTTGATTTCTCGAGAAAGTAGTTCTTGCGAAACAAGTGAGTGGGAGCACAGTACAAACTCAACGAGATTAGAGAATCTTCGTTATCTTGTCAAGAGTAGCGCAGCACTGGAAGTTGTTCCGGGGTTTACTATTTTGACTAAGTAGAAGACACTACAAATGTTGTAGATACTTCAAATGAGTTTGCGAACTGTACCAGAAAAGTCCAAAAACTTTGTACTTAGAACAACTTGTGGTTTAAGTGTAAAGTGTTGTTTTGACAACAAAAGGACCTGGACCTTATAAAGGAAGCAAATGATGGGCCCTGACTTCGTAAAATTGACTATGAGTCATTATATCCGCCATAGTATCCTTGTATGAATATCAAGTATGTGACTTGGTAGTCCTTTCGATAGGCTTGATGCCTAACGATAGCAAAAGGGTCTATATAGCGACAAAGACATGGATTTTGCATCCTTTGAAAGTTGTACTTATCGAAAAGTTGTTTTCGACGAAGTTCAAAGAGTTCACTACTACAAGATTTTGATCTTCCGAAGTGATGCTTAGTCTTTGCAGATAGTTCTAGCAAAGTTACATATTATGATATGGATGTTGAATAACAAAACCAATTCTCCTCTCGAGGAAGTTTGTTCAAGGATGTGTACTTGACACAGTCTGAGAGTTTTGTAAAATTCAAAAGGTTGCTAGAAAGGCATGCGCACTTCAATGGTTGAAGTGAGCATGACGAAGTTGAAATCTTTACCTTAATGATGTTATCAAAAGAGTTTGATTCCATCATGAACGATAAAGATGCTTGAAATTAAGTGGGAGCGACATATTTCCAATACTTTGTGTAGATGACATATGGTTGATTGGAAAATATGTATTTTAAATTAACACGGTTAATATTTTCGATTTCATATTGATGAAAGGCTTAGAAGATATTGGGCATCGATATCTATAAAAGATGGATTGACGCACCTGATATGATTGAAGCCAAATTACATAGATGAAATATTGAAGTAAGTCAATATGAAAATGACAAGAAGGAGTTCTTGTCACATGGAAAATAATTGAGCAAGATTCATGTGTTTTGACACATGATAAGCATCATTGAAATTGAGATTTCTAAGTCATGTTTCCATGCTATGTACACAACCAGATGAGTCATATGCTATAAAATGTTATAGTAGGATAATTCATATGATGATTAGACAACAGTGGGAGAGATCCTTGTGTCATTTTAGAAATGCTAAGGATATGTTTTCCTATATAGTAATGACAAATATTAGTTGTAATATGTTACACTAATAGTCTTGTCATTTATTCAAGTAATTTTATCTCAATTAAAATATGTGATGAAGGGTAGCACAATAGGATGGAAGAAAGTTCCATGCTGGATTTGAAAGAGTTTCAAAATTAAAATATTGTGACAGATACTACAACAAAGGCTAAAGTATATCATTGTGTTAACAACTGATTATAAGCGTATTTTGTGTCAAGGAGTTCTTTATTGAACTTGGTGAATTACCAAGAATGCTGAAACTATGAAGCTACATTTTCACAATGTTAGTAACATCAGTTTAAGCTGAGGAATTAAGGTATCACCGGAACTTGGTGAGTTTCCAAGAATGCTAACACTATGAAGCTACATTTTCACAATGTTAGTGACATCAGTTTAAGCTGAGGAATTAAGTTTTCATCAATTGACCATATATATACAAAGCCATCTCATTAGAGAATGAGTGATGCGTGTAGACGCAAAGAACATGCAAATACAATAGGACCTGAACAGTTCAGATCTTTTTGATGATGTTTACCGCATGCGAAGCATGGTAATAACACTGGTACGCCATATGTGTTAAAATGCTTACAGACTAGATTATTGACTCTAGTGCAAGTGGGAGACTGAAGGAAATATGCCCGAGAGGCAATAATAAAATGGTTATTATCTTATTCCTTGTTTATGATGAATGTTTATTTCTCATGCTAGAATTGTATTAACCGGAAACGTTGATACATGTGTGCTTAATAAACAAACAATGGTTCCTAGTAAAGCCTCTCTTTTAACTAGCTCGTTGATTAATAGATGATCAAGGTTTCCTGATCATGAACATTAGACGTTATTAATAACGGGGTCATGTCATTAGAAGAATGATGTGATGAACATATACCCAAAGAGAATATAGCAATGCGATCAAGTCATTTAGTTTACATTGTTATATCAAACATACGAAGTAACTTATTCCTTAGACCATGAGATCATGTCAATCGCTGATACCGGAAGAGTGCTTTGATGGCATCAAACGTCACACCGTAACAGGGTGACTATAAAGGTGTCGTTAAGTATTCGGAAAGTATTAGTTGAGGATCATGGATCAAGAGTGGGATTTGTCCATCCAAATGACGGAGAGATATACTCTGGGCCCTCTCGGTGATATCACATCGAAACCGCTTGCAAGCAAGTGATATGATCACAAATGATGTTATATCACGGGAACGAGAAAAGAGTACTTGTCGGTAATGAGATTGAACAAGGTATGGTTGATACCAATGATCGAATCTCGGACAAGTAAAATATCGCGAGACAAAGGGAATAGTTCACGGCGTTGTTGGTTCACACGATCACGAGAGTCATCGTTGAATATATAGGAGTCATCACGGATCTCCAGATCCCGCTGTTGATTATTGATCGGAGAGGAGTCTCGATCATGTCTATCTTATTCGCGAACCGTAGGGTGACACACTTAAGGTTCGATGACGCGTTTGAGAGGATACGGAATATCGAAGAATATTTTGGGCAGCACCGAAATTGTTTCGGGGAAAATTGAAATAGTTCAAGGGGTTTTTCGTCGAATGGTTGTTAATAGAATTAACAAATGATTCGAGGTGCTATATGCAAAAGTTTGTTAATAGAATTAACAAATGCTGAAATAAAGAAATAAAAGGTTTTATTTATTTATTAAAAGAAAACCTTTGGATTTTCCAAGTGGGAAATAATGGGGAAATGAGTGGGTGTGAGTGGAGTGTCCACTCACATGATGAGGGAAGAGGTGGGGGCAACCCCATGGGCTGGCCGCACCCCCCTTGGGCTGCCTCCCCCCTCTCCTATAAAAGGAGGGTGAGAGCTCTACCTCCTTCACACACTTGGCCACTTCCCTTTCCCTCCACCCGCTGCTCCATTTCATGGTCTCCGGCTTGGCGAAGCCCTGACCGTGGGATTCTTCACCACAACCACGTCGTCGTGCTGCTGGAGTTCCGAGGGATCCTCTACTTCCGCGCCCCGCTGGAACGAGGGAACGGAGGTCGTCATCAACCGTACGTGTGACCGATCACGGATGCACCGCCGGATTGCGGTGCCCATCTTGTCGCTATCGGGATCGGTGTGAGTACGACTACGCCAACAACGAGATTTGATCTCGTACCACTTTGAGTCTTCGAGGGTATGTGTTCTCCTTAACCCTCTTGTTGCCCGTTGCACTTCGTCTCCTAGATTAGATCTTGGTCTTTCGGGTGTCTATCGTGTAGGAAAATTTTTGTTTTCTATGCAACAAACCCTTCACTCTAGAGGATGAACTTGAAACTATTGAAACTACTCATAATGAACTTGTCTCTAAAATCATTAAGGAACGTGATCTTGCTATTGCTAAATATAGAAAGGCTAAAAAGGATAAAGTAGAGTTTGGGGTTGGTCATGGTAAACTAACCGAGGAGTTTGAAAAGCTAACCATTGCTCACAAAGCTTTGGAAAGCCAACACTCATCCCTCAAAGAGTTGCATGAACAACTTCAAACTCAACTTACTCAATCGAACCATCCTAGCACTTCTACTTCTTCTTGTGATCATGCAAATATTATTGAAGAAAATGCTAGGTTGAAGGATCAGCTAGCAAGGCTCAAGGGCAAAAGCACACAAGTTGAAAAGGTGGTGCTTGCCACCCCACAAGTGGTTGCCCCAAGCTCTAATGCGGTCATTTCTAGACCACAATTGAGTTCTCCAAGGCAACAAGTGGGCAAGCAAGGTCTTGGCTATGTTGCCAAGAAAAGGAACAAGAAGAAGAAGAACAAGAAGAAGAACAAACATGGTGCTTCGGGTGGTATTGTCATTAGGGACAACACTACTCGTAGCTCCTCCGCGGGAACTAACAACCCACACCATTTCTTATATGTTGATTATTATGGTGTTGTGCAAGCTAAATATGTTGGTCCTATTGAGGGTTTCATTGACTACACTATTTGGGTTCCCAAGACCCTTGTTGCTAACATGAAGGGACCCAACTCGGGTCCTAACTCTAGTCAATGATCTCTTGCAGGACTATGCTTCCGGTGGGACTAAATGGATTCTTGATAGTGGATGCACTAATCATATGACCGGAAGCAAAGAACTTGTGACGGAGTTGCGACCAAATGACATCCAAGCAACCGTCACTTATGGGGACTCGTCCAAGTCTAAGGTATCCGGGTTTGGCAAGGTTGTGGTGGCTCCCGATATCACTATCGTGAACGTCATGCTTGTCGAATCCCTTGGTTACAATTTACTTTCCGTCCGCTCTCTTAGTAAGATGGGGTTCTCCGTCTTCTTTGATGGTGATATTGTGGTCCTTTTGAGGAGCAAGACTCTTGACGTCGCTCACGTGGGGCATGTTGAAAATGAGTTGTATGTGGTAGACTTTTCGAAGTCAACCAACACTCAAGCAATGTGTCTTTTCGGGAAGGCGGACTTGGGATGGTTATGGCATCGCCGGCTATCCCATGTCAACATGAGAACTTTGCAAAGTCTTCACAAAAGTGGCCTTATTGTTGGACTAAAAGAAAATGTTTCCTTTGCAAAGGATCGCGTTTGTAGGTCGTGTGTTGAAGGGAAGATGCATGACATTGTGCACAAGGCCAAGACTATTATCTCATCAAAGAGGATCTTGGAGCTTCTCCATGTTGATCTCTTTGGTGTCGTGCCCGAGGCAAGTCTTGGCGGCAAGAAGTATTGCTTGGTGATTGTCGATGATTATTCAAGATACACTTGGGTTTATTTCTTCAAGTGCAAGAGTGAGACTCAACAAACCATCATCGACTTCTCCAACGAAGTGCAACGTCAACACAATGTGCAAATCATGGCTATTAGGAGTGATAATGGATCGGAGTTCAAGAACTATACATTGAATGAATTTCTTAGTGAAGAAGGCATTCGTCACCAATACTCCACCACTTACACTCCTCAAAAAAATGGTGTTGCCGAAAGGAAGAATCGCACTCTCTTGGATATGGCAAGGACCATGTTGGCGGAGTACTCTTCTCCCCAATATTTATGGGCCGAGGCCGTATCCACCGCATGCCACTCCTTCAACCGCCTCTACATCCGCAAAGGCTTGAGCAAGACCCCATATGAGATCCTCACCGGCAACAAGCCCAACGTATCCTACTTCCGTGTATTCGGTTGTAAGTGCTTTTATTTGATCAAGGGTATTAGGTTGTCGAAATTTCAATCCAAAACTATTGAGGGTATTTTTGTTGGTTACGGTGCCGAATCCCACACTTATAGAGTCTATGACAAAGCCTCACGGATTGTCATAGAATCTTGTAGTGTGGTTTTCGAGGAAAATGACGGCTCCCAAGTGGCGCAATTTCATGTTTCAAATGTAGATGTTGAAATGCCTCAAGAAGCCATAGGAAGGATGGGTGTGGGATTCTTCCGCCCCATCGAGGGACACCTTATGGCGACTCGAGAAGGACTATGCTCTACCCAAGTGGAGCCCTCCTCTACATTTGAAGATCAAGCCAAGGAGCCAACTACTACACCTAACCGAGAACATATTGAAGACCCTCCTCTCATTGTTCAAGTGACTCCGCAAGTCGTACCCACTCCTCTCACTAATGCGAGTCAAGATCAAGGCCAAGATCTATCATGCTCTTCATCCTCTTCTCAAGTTGAAGCTAGTATTGAAGATATTGTTGATGACGATGTTGATGATCAAGGCCATGTTGGTCAAGATGGGGACCCGAATGATCAAGATGATCAAGTGATTCCTCCTCGCAATAATGAGGAGATCGAAGCCCGTCGCATCAAAAGGATAAGAAGAGCTTTGAAGCAAATTGATGCCCAAGATGACAAGGTCTTGGAGGATGTTCAAGCTAGAAGATCCACTAGAAGGCAATTGGCTCATTTTTGTGAGCATCAAGCTCATATCTCTATGGTGGAGCCTAAGAAAGTGTATGAAGCTCTTGAGGACTCCGATTGGGTTGAAGCTATGCATGATGAGCTCAATAACTTTGAGCGCAACAAAGTTTGGAGATTGGTTGAGAAACCCAAGGATTGCCACAATGTTATTGGCACCAAGTGGATTTTCAAGAACAAGCAAGATGAGAATGGCATTGTCATTAGGAACAAGGCAAGATTGGTCGCTCAAGGTTACACCCAAGTTGAAGGCATTGACTTTGATGAAACCTACGCGCCCGTGGCTCGCCTTGAGTCCATCCGTATCCTCCTTGCTTATGCATCCTCACATAATTTCAAATTGCAACAAATGGATGTGAAAAGTGCTTTCTTGAATGGTCCACTAAAAGAGGAGGTATATGTTCAGCAACCTCCGGGGTTCGAGAATCTCAACTTTCCCAACCACGTTTACAAACTTGACAAGGCTCTCTATGGTCTCAAACAAGCACCTCGTGCTTGGTATGAGCACCTTAGGGAGTTGTTAGATGATCGTGGTTTCGAAGTTGGGAAGATTGACCCCACTCTCTTCACCAAGAGAGTAAAGGGAGAGCTTTTCATATGCCAACTCTATGTGGACGATATCATCTTTGGCTCAACTAACCAAGCTTTCAATAATGAGTTCTCTAAGCTTATGACTGACAGGTTCGAGATGTCTATGATGGGTGAGCTTAAATTGTTCCTTGGCTTTGATATCAAGCAATTGGCTCGTGGGACTTTCATTTCTCAAGCCAAGTATACCCAAGATATGATCAAGAGGTTTAACTTCCAAGATGCAAAGATCAAGACATCTCCTATGCAAGTCAAGTGTCATCTCTCTCGTAATCCAAAAGGGAGTAAGGATGTGGACCAAAAGCTCTATCGTTCTATGATTGGTTCTTTGCTCTATCTGTGTGCATCTAGGCCCGATATCGTTTTGAGTGTAGGTGTGTGTGCAAGGTATCAAGCGGCTCCTAAGGATTGCCATCTAATGGCGGTTCATAGGATCTTTCGTTATTTGGTTCATACCTCAAGATTTGGTTTGTGGTACCCAAAGGGGGCACACTTTTCTCTCAATGGATATACGGATTCCGATTGGGCGGGTGATCAAGATGATAGGAAGTCAACTTCCGGGGCTTGCCAATTTCTTGGTAGGTCCCTTGTAAGTTGGTCCTGGAAGAAACAAAATTGCATTTCTCTCTCCACCGCCGAAGCCGAATATGTTGCCGCCGCAAGTGCATGCACTCAATTGCTATGGATGAGGCAAACTCTCAAGGAATATGGAGTTCATTTGGACAAAGTACCTCTTCTATGTGACAATGAAAGTGCTATCAAGATTGCATACAATCCGGTGCAACACACAAGGACGAAGCACATTGAGATTCGCCACCACTTCATCCGTGATCACGTGGCGAGAGGAGACATTGCTCTAGGTTATGTGCCCACCAAGGACAATCTTGCGGATATTTTCACGAAGCCACTTGATGATGCGAGGTTCTTGTTCTTGAGGAATGAGCTAAATGTGATTGATTCAAGGAGCTTGACTTGACTATCTTGCACACACCCCTATAGATGAAACGTATTCGAGTTTAGATGTAGGCATGGACATAGGGGGAGTGTTATCCTAATACATTGGATTCTCCCTCCCCCCATTATGCCCAAAGCAAAAATTCATTATGATCTCTCTTTTTCTAATGTTGAATCGTGAGCTCAAATGTTGAGAAATGGCAATGCACCCAAGATACATCTTCGCGGTTGCATACCATGATCTCTTACATGGTGGCCTAGGCCACCAACCTCTTCATTTCGAAGAGTTGGATCTTAGTTGGGTTTTTCTACTTGTCATTTCATTGCATTTCGTGTTTTTTTCCCGTCTAAGTGGTTCTTCCTAGGAAAATCCCACTCAATTGGTATTTTAGTTGGTTGTTTCTTGCTCTTGAGAGGGATAAGTACTAGTCTCAGTTTGTTTAATCTATCCTAAGCCTTTCTCTCAAAAAGCCTTTCTTTCTAAGCACTAGTGTCGTCCGTTGAAAACGAGGAAATTTCGAATCAGGAGGCAGTCGGAATTTCTGGTTCAGTTTTGAACCGGAATATCCGACTGTACCGGAATATCCGGTTCAAGTATGAACCGGAATATCCGGTTCGGCGCACATCATATAACCTGGAGCCCGACGGGGAGGGGCAGTTCTTGCCCTTTTCCCATCTGCTCCTCTCCACCAAAACGCCGCCGCCGCGATTCTTGGCCTCCCGGGCCGTTTCCTCCGCAGGATCTTGGAGCTTTGGCCCGGATCTTGTTCTCCTCGCGACTTGGAACGATTCTACCCAAGCATTTTTCTCCATGGACCCCGGTAACGTTCAAATCTCTTGAATCTTGGTGCTATAACCCTACCTTCCATGGATTTGCGTTTTTGTTGGCTATGCTTGGTAGAATCCGTTCCGGAGAGGTCCCCTTGTATGCTAGAATCAATAGACTAGAATCCTTGAGTACTATCTTTGTAGAAATCTGAGATTTAGATTGTTTTGGTGCTGTTCCGCAACCTACCGGAATATCCGGTCCACAACTGAACCGGAATATCCGGGTAACCGGAATATCCGGTTCAGTTTTGAACCGAAATATCCGGCTATGTCCAGTACTGTTTTAGGGCAGCCCCAAATTGATCTTTCACAGATTTCTACCTCGATTGTTTCCTGGAATCTCCTCTATCGTTTTTATGCATGATTGTATCCGTTGTGTGACACTAGTGTACTCATCTTGTGCTATTCCTCTACTATCTTGTTTCACAGATGGTGATCATGACAGGAGCGTTCCGAAGCGCAGGAAGCAGGTTTCTGTCAAAAACAAGAGGAAGCCTCGGCTCAACTATAAGACCGACATTCCTGTTGCGGACTTCAATGAGCTCAGGAAGAAGGATGTCTATCTTGCTCCGCGTATTGCGAACATTGACCCTCGGTTTTGGAATCTGGAGCAGTCATATATCTATGCCGACATCTATTGTGACTACCGCTTTCCTTGTCGTGCTATGCATCCATATGACCATGCCGCTCTCAAGGCCAAGGAGGAATTTGCTGATGCAGCCAGTATTGTTGAGCGTTTTGGACTAGTGAAGCTTATGGAGACTCAGTGCAACTACAACACACAGCTTGTGATGCAGTTTATGTCCACTCTAGTGTTCACCACTCAGGATATTGTGACCCGTCTCAAGTGGATGTCTGAGTCCACATCATGTGAAGCATCCTTTGAGAGGTTTGCTCGGCGTCTTGGATACTCTTACAGCGAGCACCCTCCTCTTGGTCGCCGCGTCCATGAGGTTGATAGGCCGAGGAGGGAGGTGGCCATGGCTGAGCTGTATGCCCCTGGTTTCACTGTTGGGGGACTTGAGGGACTTCTTCCTCTTTATGATCAGCTGGTTCGCATTTTCAGGGCCTTCCTTGTGCCGAGTGGAGGTAACAACGATGCTCTCACCACTCCTTTGTGCAACCTTCTGATTCTGGCTAAGGAGTGCATGGAGGAAGAGGACCCGTCTGTCTCCTATACTGTGGATGTGATGGACATCATCTTTCACGAGCTTTACGCTGCTATGATTGGTGGCTACACCATCCCCTATGCTCCCTATATCATGATGCTCATCAAGTATGAGATGAGGAAGGAGTACACCGAGTTACCCATGGTTGAGCACAAGGTCAAGAAGCTGTATGTCAAGAGGAACCTGAAGACTGCGGCTGCTTCTCAGAGTGCTCCATTTGAGGGTGGTTCCTCTATGGGTGGTCCTTCTGGCTCTCAGTCTGCACCCAGGGCACCTGTTTCTGATATTAGCACTCTGCGCCACGTCAGGAAGCTCTCCTGGTTTCAGCGCAACGTGCTCTGCATGAAGGTGGACATTCACAAGGAACAGTACATGGCGTATCGCGGGGACTCTGACTTGGCTAGCTCTCAGCGACAGATTATCCACCACATGAGTGGTGGCACTGGTGATGTACCTGCTCCTATTGCTGCTCAGTCCTTCTCTGCTTGGTCTGCTGGGGATGTCACTCCTTGGGAGAGCATTGAGGCGGCTCTCCGGTCTACTCAGGATACTGCTGCACGAGCTCATGATGCGGATGCGGATGAGGAGGAGTCTGATGCTGAGCAGGAGTCTGGAGGCGAGTCGGATGCTTAGACCGTGTCTGGGACGTTAGATTAGCTATTTCCCTCCTTTTTGGTGTCTCGATGCCAAAGGGGGAGAAGTAGCTATTATAGACTACGGGATTTGCATGGGTTCGGGCTCAAGCATTTGCTTTTATCTTTCTTTGAGAGCTTGTGTCCATTTTATCTTCGTTTGTCGTGCTTGTGAACTTATGTCGTTTATTGTCTCGTTAGACTATGTTGGTTATCTGGATATTATCTTGGTTTATCTATTTATGGTGTGATGGTTATCTATCGTATATGTTGAGGAGATTATCTATGGTTGTGCTTGGTTATTCCTGGATATATCATTTTCGCACAAGGTATATACTTCTTTCCACTCAACATATTGGTGATATTGACTCATTGGCATGTTTGCTACTTGTTGGAAATTTCTCCCTATATATCATTGCATCCATTTGCGGTTGAGGCAAACAAAAGATATGCATAGAGATAGGGGGAGAGATTTCCATCTTGTTTCAAACATGATTCCTGTCTAGGTTTATTGCAAATCTTAGTATTGTCATCTAACACCAAAAAGGGGGAGATTGAAAGTGCATTTCGTTTTCCCAGTGTTTTGTGTGTTAGTTAACAATACTAAGTACATTATTTATCGAGGTGTTAGTGTGCAGGTGTTATACTTAACATCGGCATCGATCACCGAAAAGTCGGTGAAGTTTGGCCTGAAAGTTTTGGGACAGAACTCAACCGGATTATTCGGACCGGATTATTCATCCTGGACCGGATATTCCGGTTGCTGTTGAAGGAGCACAAAAATGGCTAAGGACTGAGAGTTTCGCATACAGAAGTGAACCGGATTATTTGGTCCGGAATATTCATCCCGGACCGGATATTCCGGTTGCTGCGAAAAACTGCTAAGGACTGGAAGTTTTGCTCTCAGAAGTGAACCGGATTATTCGGACCGGATTATTCATCCTGGACCGGATATTCCGGTTGTTGCGAAAAACTGCTAAGGACTGGAAGTTTTGCTCACAGAAGTGAACCGGATTATTCGGACCGGATTATTCATCCTGGACCAGATATTCCGGTTGCTGCGAAAAATGGCTAAGGACTGGAAGCTTGGAGCTACTGGAGTCAACCGGATTATTTGTACCGGATATTTCATATCTATACCGGATATTCCGGTTGCAGTTGAAGAAGTGGAAAAATGGCTAAGGACTAGAAGATTTGCGTACTGGCATCTACCGGATTATTTGTACCGGATTATTCCAGATCAACCGGATAATCCGGTCCAGCACTGCAGATCTGCGTGGAGCTAGCTGACCGGATATTCCGGTCCAAACTTGGACCGGATATTCCGGTACCTGTTTTCCTGCAGAACGACTAGTTGTGAGGAGGGACTATAAATACCCCTCCTCTTCTTCCTCAAGATCTAGTTCTTCCCCTTAGCATTTATGAGCATTTAAGAACTCACCAAATCCCTCATAACTCCCAATCCCTCCACCCAATCTTGAAGATCTTTGGAGGATTGAAGGAGAAGGCCCCGATCTACATCTTCACCGAGCCGTTCTTCATTTCCCCCTCTCTAGCTAGAGGGATCTTGCCTAGGGTTTCCTCTTGTGGAGAACCTAGGCATCTTGTTTCTTGTTGGTGATTCAAGAAGAGTTGGGAGCCCCCAATTAAGTTGTGGGTGTGTGCCCCAAGTTGTTTGTAAAGGATTTGATCCCCGCCTCAAAGGGGTTCTATAGTGGAAGGTGAACTAGGCATTTGTGGAGAAGTTCATCGGAGAATAGGGTGAAGCCTTAGTGGCGTTGAGTAGGCCTTTGTGGCGAGCTCACACCCCTCCAACGAGACGTACTCCCCTAAAAAGGAGGAACTCGGAGATACTTCGTGTCTCCGTGTGCTTCCATCGGTTACCTCGTTCCTCCCTCTCTTTACTTACTTGTACTTGTTGCATTAATTGTTTGTCTTGTCATATAGGTAAATTCACCACTAGTTGCACTATCTAGAGAATTTACCTTCTTGTCAAGCCTAAACTTTGAGAAAAACTAAAATTTGTCGTAGCACCTATTCACCCTCCCTCTAGGTGCCTATACTTTACTTTCAGCCTGGCAACTAGCCAGAGACCCACCCGCCTTGGCGTCGTCAGGCCCGGCGCGTCCGACATGTTGAGCTCCCTCGGCGCCACGCCGTCCGGCAGCTCCCCAATCGAAAAGGCGCACCATATTCGCGAGCGCGAGCTCGATCCTGGCAAGCCCGAACTTCATCCTGGGGAAGATCCTTTGCCCAGCGCTAAAGGGTGTGAACTGGAAGTGCCCGCCCCTGAAATCCACCTCATTCTCCAAGAACCTGAGCCCAAATAACTCATGGAAATGTTGTAAAAAAAATCTTCGACTACTGTGAATTTGTGAGAATGCAACTGACAACTTATGAACCTGTGCACCTTTCGGGAAGGAAGTCGTCGGGTGCGTGCCAAGAGTCCAGGTCACGGTTGTTGGCCCACGCGTTGACGAACACCCATGTGCCCTTGGCGACGTGGTAGCCTAGCATGGTGGCGTCTTGCATGCTGTCTCGGGGAAGGAGGAGCGGCACCGGTGGGTGCAGGCGGAGCGTCTCCTTCACCACCGCCTTCAGGTATGGCGTAGTCGTGCGCCGAGCCTGTCCGCTATGGCAATGCCGCCGACCGGTATTGCGGCGCTGCGGACCTCATGTTGTAGCTTTTGCATCGTTGTGGGGTTCTTGATCAATTCGGGCATGGCCCACTCCAGCGCGATGTAGCTCGTCTCGATTCCCACCGCGAACATGTCCTGAAATGCGTGAACGAAATTCAGTATGTACCAAGAGAAAAAAAACGAGGGGTACAGTCACGGGCGTCTATATTTCCAAAAAAAATCCAAAGCTGGAACATGTAGGGCTGAATATTTTTCATACTTTTGGATGAAAGTTTTTACTTCAAGTTAGAATTATGTGAAGTTTGGTTTAAAATCCACTAGTGTTTTGCTTGAAAACTCGATAGTGGTGGCACGTGTTCCACAAACAAGATTTTATTTTTGGGCCAACTACTTTTTTTTAGTTTGAGGGAAACAAACAAGATAATTGGGGATCCCCTATGCATCACTTTTAGCGAGTGGGAGCATCGCCTCGCTCAAGTAGTTGACGCTACATGGGCATGAGTGTCTGGCCCATCTCTCGAGTAAACCCACGCCTTCTCGTAACATAGCAATCAGCGATGAGCACCCAGCATCACATGTTTCTTTTTTTTATTCCTTTTTTTGACATTTTTATTTTCCTTTTACGAGCGGACAAAAGAAAAAGAAACCAAAAAAGAAAAAGGAAAGGTATTCATTGGGTGTTTGAAAATTGAACCACTGATACATTTCCAACGTATCTATAATTTCTAATGTTCCATGTTGATATTATGTCAATTGCTACATGTTTTCTATACAATTTATATTATTTATATGGATTTTCTGGACTAATCTATTGAAGATGCTCTTATGTTCCAAATTCCAACGAACTTATGTTGTGCACTTAGGCACTTACTACTTCCAATAAGGGGAGGGGAAAACGAGCCAATATAGTTGTCAACATAGTTGTCATTGTTCAGAGGGCTATGCACATATCTACAAACGTTCCTTACATCTTTGTACTGGACCGTGCGAGGCCTGCGGTTTACTCATGTTTAGCCCACTCGAGCGGCCTGATAACTAGTCATAGACCCACCTGCCTTGGCGTTGTCAGGCCCGACGCGAACGACATGTCGAGATCCCCCGGCTCCATGCCGTTAGGCAACTCCCGATCGAACGGGCGCACCAGATTCGCGAGCGCGAGCCCGAACTTCATCCCGGGGCAGATCCTTCGCCCAGCGCCGAAGGGTATGAGCTCGAAGTGCCCGCCCCTGGAGTCCACCTCATTCTCCAAGAACCTGAGCCCAAACAACACATGGAAATGCTGTAAAAAAAATCTTCGACTATTGTGAATTTGTGACAATGCAGCTTACAACTTCTGAACCTGTGCACCTTTCGGGAAGTAAAGTCGTCGGGCGCGTGTCAGGAGTCCGGGTCACGGTTGATGGCCCACGCGTTGACGAACACCCGCGTGCCTTGGCGACGTGGTAGCCCAGCACGATGGCGTCTTGCATGCTCTCTAGGGGCAGGAGGAGCGACACCGGTAGGTGCAGGCGGAGCGTCTCCTTCACCACCGCCTTCAGGTACGGCGTAGTCACGGCGCCGAGCCTGTCCTCTTTGGCAATGTCGCCGGCCGGTATTGCGGCCTGCGGACCTCGTGATGTAGCTTCCGCATCGCTGTGGGGTTCTTGATCAGTTCTGACATGGCACACTCCAGCGTGATGTAGGCCGTCGTTGTTCTCACCGCTGAACATGTCCTGAAATGCATGAACGAAATTCAGTATGTACCAAGAGAAAAAAAAACGAGGGGGGTACAGTCCCGGGCGGCTATAGTTCCAACAAAAATCCAAAGCTAGAACATGTAGGGCTGAATATTTTCCATACTTTTAGATAAAAGTTTTTACTTCAAGTTAGAATTATGTGAAGTTTGGTTAAAAATCCACGATTGTTTTTCTTGAAGACCCGATAGTGATGGCACGTGTTCCACAAACAAGATTTTATTTTTTTGGAGCGCACAACTTTTTTTTTGAGTTTTGAGGGAAACAAACAAGATAATTGGAGATCCCCTATGCATCACTTTTAGCGAGTGGGAGCATCGCCTCGCTCAAATAGTTCACGCTACATGGTCCTGACTGCAACATAGCAATTAGCGATGAGCACCCAGCGCGGCACATGTTTGTTTTTTTATTATTTTTATTCACATTTTAATTTTCCTTTTATGAGCTGACGAAAATAAAAACAAACCAAAAACGAAAAAAAGATATTCATTAGGTGTTTGAAAATTGAACCACTGATACGTCTCCAACGTATGTATAATTTCTAACGTTTCATGTTGATATTATGCCAATTGCTACATATTTTTCTATATAATTTATATCATTTCTATGAATTTTCTGGGACTAACCTATTGGAGATTGATACGTCTCAAACGTATCTATAATTTCTGACGTTCCATGTTGTTTCCATGTCATATGTTACATGTTTTTTATACACTTTATGTCATTTTTATGGATTTCATGTGACTAACCTATTGACAAGATGCCACAGAGCCGGTTCATGTTTTCTGTTGTTTTTGGTTTCAGAAAAGTTGTTCTGAAAATATTCTCGGAATTGGACGAAACAAAATCTCAAAGTCTTAGAAATCTGTCACGTACACGGAGTTCAGAGAGGACCCAGAGGGGGGCCTTGCGCTGGCCACACCATAGGGTGGTGCGGCCCCCTTTTGGCCAGGGAACCAGGTGGTGTGGTCCCACTGGCCACCCACCGACGTTGTCCTTTTGCCTATTTAAGCTCCTCCTCAGGTTAACCCTAAATAACCGAGCCTTCATCCACGAAAAGTTCCGTAGCCGCCGTCATCGTCAACCCTAGTTCGGGAGTATTCTGAAGCTCTCCCTCGACACCCTGCCGGGAGGGGGATCATCACCGGAGGGCTCTTCATCACCATGCCTGCCTCCGGAGTGATGCGTGAGTAGTTCATCCTTGGACTACGGGTCTGTAGCAGTGGCTAGATGGTTGTCTTCTCCTCTTTATGCCTCATGTTTAGATCTTGTGAGCTGCCTGATGACCCATAAATATAGGGGGTGTATCGTAGTACTTTTGATAAATAAGAGTGTCGAACCCAACAATGAGCAGAAGGTGTTGACAAGAAGGTTGGATAGAGGATTCACTCTAAACACTAGCAAACAGGTTTTTGGTGGTTTTTGATATAGCAGATAAATAAAGTGCGAGTAAATAAAAGACAGTAAATATAATTGCAGCGACTGGCTCAATCGTTTTGAGAGCAAAGGACAAGCCGGTTGTTCTACTTATGATTACCAAACGTTCTTGAGGACACATGGGAATTTCGTCAAGCGCTTTCGTTTCATACAATTGATAAATATGTATTGTTTTGATACGTGTTGTGTGCGTGAACCTATGCTAATGCACCGCCCAACTAAGACTAATACATACTTGTGATTAAACCCCTTGCAAGCATCCACAAATACAAGAATGTAATTAAGATAAATCTAACCACAACTTTAAACTCTTGGATCCTACACTCCCTCGTGCATCGGTTTCCTAACAGGGGTTTAGGTTTCTATCACTCTGGCAACCCCACATATAGTAGCCAAATACAGAATGCATCGTGCTAGGCCCATAAAGGTGAAGTATCATGTAGTCGACATTCACATGACACCACTAGAAGAATAACACCACAACTTAAATATCAAACTACTACATAGTACTTCAACATAATTCCACTACTAACATCTTGACTTCTCCCATGTCCTTAAGAACTAAACGAACTACTCACAAGACATCATATGGATCATAATCAGTGGTGATATCATGATGAATAACAATCTGGTCATAAAGTGCAAACACCCATAAATCTCGTAAGCATCAACTACTAACAAGTAATCCACACCGGGAGAGAGATCTAGTGAAGAACAACGATATAGAACCCTAATCGTTACAGCGGGGTGGATATGGATGGTGAGGGTGATGGTGCTGGTGATGATGATGATGATTACGATGACGATCTTTATGATGCCCAGAGCAATGACGGTGACGATGGCGATGATTTCCCCTCTCCGGGGAGCAATTTCCCCGGCAGATTTCTCCCTGCTGGAGAGCTTTTCTCTCTGTGTTGTCTTCCGCCCCGAGGAGGCGGTGGAATATTTTCCCCAATGGTTTCCTGAGGCTTAGGGTTCCGGGGGGTCAAGTACGCGAAAGGAGGCGGCCAGGGGGGGCCAGGGTGGCCATGCCACCCCTAGGCGCGACCAAGAGGGGGCGCACCCAGGCATGGTGTGGGCCCTTGGTGGCCCCCCTGCGGGTCTCTGATGCGTGTGAACACACGTTCGTTGGTACACCCCAAGAGGAAGGTATGAAGAGTGCAGCAGCAAGTTTCCCTCAGAAAAAACCAAGTTTAATCGACCAGTAGGAGGAAGGAGTAACTTCACAAGTTTGAAACAACTGAGATGGCAGGGCGCACTACCGGTTCAGCAGCAACGTGGAACCTACACAACACAATCAATTCACTTTGCCCCAATGAAGCAGTGACGGTTGTCAATCTCACCGGTTTTCCTGGACACAAAGAGGTTAAACGTATCGTGTGGAAAATAGTAGGAAAACAGTAGGAACAGTATGAAAGCAGTATGAAAGAAGTAGGTGTTTTATCAGTATGAGGAAAAAGGACCAGAGTCCACAGTTCACTAGTGGTTTCTCTCTGTGAAAGATAAATAACATGTGTAGTTAACAAATTACAGCTGGGCAAATGACATAAATGAAGGCTGCACCGATGCAAGACATAAAGATTACTATGTGATTCATGCGGGCATTACAACAAAATACATAGACCGTTATCCAACTTCATCTATGACTAAAAATCCACCCTCCGAATATCATCCAAACAAACGTTGGGTATTAATTTCCAGGCAACAGATATCGCAGTAAGCAAAGTGTGTAATGTAAACAATAACGTCATCCTTAGACAAATCATTGTTGTTTTCTCCCAAATGGCAACAGCACATCCTCCATCCATCACGTTTCTGTCACTCGAGCACAAATGAAAAGGAGGCATGAACCCACTATCGAGCATAAATACTCCCTCTTGGAGTTACTAGCATCTACTTGGTCAGAAAATCTACTAATAACGGAGAGCATGCAAGATCATAAATAACATAAGCATGAAGATGACATGATAGATTGATAATCAGAAGACATAGCATTCAACATTCATCATATCCCAACAAACACAACATGTAGCATTACATAAAGATGATCTTGATCATGATAGGCATCTCACAAGATCTAAACATGAGGTACAAAGTGGAGAGAACAACCATCTAGCTACTGCTATGGACCCGTACTCCAGGGATGAACTACTCACGCATCACTTTCAAGGAGGGCATGGTGGTGTAGACCCCTCCGGTGATGATTTCCCCCTCCGGCAATGTTCCGGGGAGAGCTCCAGAACCCTCCCGATCTCGGGATGACGGTGACATCGGCCTCGGGTGTTTTTCGGGAAAACGTGGGATCCTCCTAGAGTTTCTGTCTCGGGCGGATTAAATAGGCAAAAGGGCAGAGGCGGTGGAGGCCTGGGGCCCCACACCCCCCCCCCGGCGCGGCCAAGGGGGGCGCGCCGCCCTATGGTGTGGGCCCCCTAAGGCCCCCTCTGGGTCTCTTCGAGAATTCTAAGACTTCCGGCCTTCGAATTTTCCAATTCCGAGAATATTTCTAGAACAACTTTTCTGAAACTAAAAACAGCAGAAAACAGGGAACTGGCTCTGTGACATCTTATCAATAGGTTAGTCCAGAAAATCAATAAAAATGACATAAAGTGTATAGCAAACATGTGGAAACAATAAGAAAACAACATGGAACATCAAAAATTAAGGATACGTTTATGACGTATCAGTCTCCTCGTGGCTAGCTCCCTCTTATGGACTTCTAAGACATCCCCGATGTCCCCCTTCTTCTTTTGATCTTCTAAAATAGGGTATCTTGACGATGCTTTTTTCATCAGATTTCTGGTCCCGGTGTTTATTCTCCAATAATTATGAAACATGCAAATTAAGATGAAATAAAATAAGTAATGCATCATAATATGAAATATATCGATGAATAACAGAAAATTACAATATAAAATAGTGATGCAAAATGGACGTATTAACTCCCCCCAAGATTAGACCTCTCTTGTCCCCAAGCGAAACTGAACTCAGTAAACATGACCACAGGTTTATGGAGTGAGGTGTCGATAAATAAAATACGGACAAGAAGCAACACATTTATCAATACACAAGTCATTCTAGACAGCAACTTCCTCCCATATAATTCAACTTGAAACAAGTAGAGGAAATCACAATAAAGGTGCAAAATCCTTTCAAAAAATAAAGGTGCAAAAGGAAATCATAATTGGTGAAGGCAAACTTTGTCCTTGGTCAGAGAACAATTAAACGTACCTTTCGATCAGAGTCTCTATATTAGAGCTTATATTGCATCGTTTATCATGCTCAATCATAACAGTCTCTTTGCAGTCATTGATAACTTTCAAAGTGGTATTCATTCAGATAAAAACATTTGTACTAAACAAGGAAGAATAAGAGACATGATTGAGTAAATCAACATATAGATGGATGGATCACAACAACTCATATGCTTGCTTAAGACAGAAAGAAGTAGGTTTACTGAATCAACATAAAGGTAAAAGATAGGCCCTTCGCAGAGGGAAGCAGGGATTAACTCATGTGCTAGAGCTTTTCATTTGATAAACATATAGAGAGCATAAAATATTTGACACTCCCCAACCTTTCTTACGCAAAGCATGGCTAAGAGAATCCTCGGGTGCCTGCCAACAATCACATACCATGGAGGAGTGTCTAAATTTTATAGGTAGGTGTGTATGTTTATGTCAACGAATCGTAAACAGACAATACAGTACGTCACAAGCCAACTAGACTTTTTAAGAGAGGCTCCCATTGAAGGACGCAAGTAGTATAGAAGGTCATTCATCTTTCTCTTTTGTTTACACAATTATGCTTTGAATGATAAATCAGGGGCAAAATAGTGAAGTGAATTTGTTTGTATTAATTTGGGGATGGGCACCCCGCTGCCAGCTCTTCTATCATTTGGATAAGCGGATTAAGCCACTAGTCCAGGTGTGTAAAGTCCCGATCAACAAGTGAGATAAAGATTCTCTATTTACGTCCTCATGAGCTAAAAGAGGAGCACAAAACAGGTGTAATAGTTTTTGAAGGATTAAAGGTAGCACACAAGCAATTTACTTGGAGTGACGGTAAAATACCACATATAGGTAGGTATGGTGGACACAATTGACATGGTTTTGGGGCTCAAGATTTGGATGCACAATAAGCATTCCCTCACAGTACAGGTTTTTGGCAAGCAAGGGTGGGTATCAATCAAAAGAGTTGAGGGAAAACAAACAAACATATATATGATAGAACGAATCATGCAATCTTCCTTGGAGGTACAAACAATCTTACTTGAGAATGCTAAGCTTATGAGCCATCCAGAAAGAAAGATCGTGGAACAATATATCTACATGCAACTCCCTCTTTTATACTTAAGTCTCAATGTATTGTTGCTACTGACCAATGCTAAGTTTGCCAAAACCAACTAGATTAACTTGATGCTCCAATATTGATACCAATAGTAATAACAAGATCAACAATATAACAAAAATTGCAAGCTAAAATAAAGTGTAGAAAGTAAACGATGAAACTTCTCATTAATATTCCAAAACGGCAACTCAAACCAAGGGATACATCGATAACCAACTAAAGGAGAGATACTTCCATACTTCAAACCATCCTATATGATAACTTCTCTACTCATGATATGACTCTACTAAAAGGTAAAAAGGTGAAAGATAAAGGTGTGATACCGCGGCACTCCCCCAAGCTTGGAACAGGCCAATGGGATGCCAATACCAATGACGAATTATTTCTTCGGTGGCGGTGGTGAACTCTTCTCAATGAAGGCATGGAAACGCTCCGGCATCTCGCGAAATCTGACGTTATCCTCTTGGAGTATCTCTACCTCCATCCTTAGAGCTCGATGTCGATCATAGAACTCATCTGCGACTCGAAGAGCTTCCTCTACTCCAGGGATGGGGCAGAGACCTGGAACTAGCGGTCTTGGTCCCTGCATGTTACAAGAAGAAACACTTCCAACGTTACTTGATGGCATCCTCTTTGATTCTCTCTTGACGCCCTGGTCCATGTTGTTGCGCTTGGGAACTTGGAAATCATCTTCCATAGGCTCCTTCTCCTTGTTGTTGTTGGCGGAGGCGATGGCACTTCTAAAACTGAAAACAGATCTAGCAAAAACATGTCGAAACAGAAACACAACGAGAAAACGATATACGGACCTCGGGGGAGGGTCCGAGGGATTATATAGCAAAAATATGTATAATGAAAGGAAGGTGCAGTGCGAAAACGGGCCGGAGAGGGGCTCCGGGGCGCCTGATGGTGCAGGTATTGCACTCGTTGGGAAACCCCAAGAGGAAGGTATGATGAGCACATCAACAGTTTTCCCTTAGAAATAAACCAAGGTTTAATCGACCAGTAGGAGGAAGGGGTAACTTCAGAAGGTTGAAGAAGCTGAAATGGCAGGGGGCACTACCGGTTCAGCACCAACGTGGAACCTACACAACACAAACGATTCACTTTTCCCCAACGAAGCAGTGAGGTTGTCAATCTCACCGGTTTTGTTGAACACAAAGAGGTTAAACATATGGTGTGGAAAATAGTATCAAAACAGTAGTAGCAGTATGAAAACAGTGGATGTTTTATCAGTATGAGGAAAATGGACCGGGGTCCACAATTCACTAGTGGTGTCTCTCCGTGAAAGATAAATAACATGTGTGGTGAACAAATTACAGCTGAGTAATTAGTAGAAATGAAGGTTGCACCGTAGTGCGTATGCAACACATAAAGATTACTATGTGACTCATGCGGACATTACAACAAAATACATAGACAGTCATCCAACTACAACTATGTCTAGTAATCCACCCTCCGAATATCATCCGAACAAACGTTGGGTATTAAGTCGCTAGCAACAGATTATCACAGTAAGCAAAGTGTGTAATGTAAATAATGTAAACTAGGTAAACACCGTTGTTTTCTCCCTAATGGCAATAGCACATCCTCCATCCCGTCACGTTTCTGTCACTCGAGCACAGATACAAAGGACGCATGAACCCACTATCGAGCATAAATACTCCTTCTTGGAGTTACTAGCATCTACTTGGCCAGAGCATCTACTAATAATGGAGAGCATGCAAGATCATAAATAACATATGAATGAAGAAAACATGATAGATTGATAATCAGAAGACATAGCATTCAACATTCATCAGATCCCAGCAAACACAACATGTAGCATTACATAAAGATGATCTCGATCATGTGAGGCAGCTCGCGAGATCTAAACATGAGGTACAAAGTGGAGAGAACAACCATCTAGCTACTGATATGGACACGTAGTCTAGGGATGAACTACTCACGCATCACTTCGGAGGAGGGCATGGTGGTGTAGACCACTTCGGTGATGACCTCCCCTCCTGGCATGGTGCTGGGGAGAGCACCGGAACCCTCCCGATCTCAGGATGACGATGATGGCGGCCTCAGCTGTTTTTCGGGACGAAGTGGTATCCCCTTGGGGTTTACGTCTCGGGGGTATAAATAGGCAAAAGGGCAAAGAAGGTGGAGGACGGGGGGCCCCACACCACCCCATGGGGCGGCCGGGGGACGCACTGCCCTATGGTGTGGGCCCCCTATGGCCCCCCTCCGGGTCTCTTCAGGACTCCGTGGAACCTTCGGGAATTCTAAGACTTCCGGGCTTCGAATTTTCCAATTCCGAGAATATTTCTAGAACAACTTTTCTGAAACTAAAAACAACAAAAAACTGGGGACTTGCTCTGTGGCATCTTGTCAATAGGTTAGTCCGGAAAAGCGATAAAAATGACATAAAGTTTAAAGCAAACATGTGGGAAATAATAAGAAAACAACATGGAACATCAGAAACTAAGGATACATTTATGACGTATCAACATCCCCAAGCTTAGTTCCCACTCGTCCTCGAGTAGGTAAACGATAAAAACACATAATTTTTTAGGTGACATGCTACCAACATAAACTTGATCATCAATAATATAAAAGCATAAGTAAGCTGAGATCATAGAACTTCAACACAAGCATGATAAATAGAATTTTAATAATAAAGCATAGCAATCACCTTGCATCATGAGAAGTAACACAAATAAAAGATCATGAATAATAATGCAACGAAAGATATATGTTTGCTTCATGTATAGAGAAAACATGTCAAAGTGATGTTTCGCTAGTCCTTAAGATTGGGGCAAAGCATAAAATGCCAGGACACCTTCAAAGTTCATGAGGAAGACTAGAACAAATAATTATAGAACAAGCAATAACACATCATGAATCAATTAATAATGTTTCTGGGACAAATGCACATAAAACTCAGAATGGCAACTATGCTCTCTCAACTGTGCATAAAGTTAGAAGATGGAGACTCAACATAAAAGTAAAAGAAAGGCCATTCGCAGAGGGAAGCATGGATCACTCGTGTGCTAGAGCTTTTATTTTATCAAACAGAGGTATAAAAAAGCTTGACACTCCTCCCATCCATCTTACACAAACCATCGCTAACCGAATCCTCGGGTGCCTGCCAACAATCACATATCGTGGAGGAGTGTCTATATTTTAAGAGAGGTGTATGCTTATGTCAACGAATAGTAAACAGAAAATAAAATACGCCACAAGCCAACTAGACTTCACAAGAGTGGCTCCCATAAAAGGACGCTTCTGGGTAGAAGGTCATCCCTCTTTCTCTTTTGTTTACACAATTATGCTTTGACTCATAAATCAGGGGAAAAATAGTGAAGAGAATTTGTGTTATTAATTTGGGGCTGGGCACCCCGCTGCCAGCTCTTCTATCATTGGATAAGCGGATGAAGCCACTAGTCCAGGGTGTGAAAGTTCAATAAACAAGTGAGATAAAGATTCTCTATTTATCTCCTCATGAGCTAAAACGGGAGCACAAAACAGGAATAATTTTGAAAGTTCTAAAGGTAACACATGAGCAATTTACTTTGGAGTGGCGGTTAAATACCACATGTAGGTAGGTATGGTGAACACAATGGGAAAACTTTGGTTTTGGGGAGTTGGATGCACGATTAGAGCTCATACTCGGTACAGGTGGAGGCTAGCAAAAGACTGGGAGCGAAAAATGAAGAGAGCATAAGAGCCGTAATCAAACATAGCGACATAAACATCATTAATCAAAGCATAAGTGGCACCACAAGTTCAAAAACTAAATGATCATGGTGGCTATTAGTGACTGGTTCATAGTCATAACATGGTGTGAGCATGCACCAAGTCAACCAAATAAAACATTCAAAGGAGAACACCACAAATTTATGCTTCAATATGAGAAGAACAACTCATGATTCTTTCAATGGCACATTAAACACTCTCAGCTATTTGAGGCTAATCATGCTACTAAAAAACCACAAGGCTTTAGAACTAAAATAACATCTAGCATGATATAAAAAATTCTAGCCACAGTCTATACAAGCTTCTACTTGCACCGTTATAAATTCTACCTCAAACAGCAGTTTCTTTTCCCAACAAGCACCATACAAAACATGCTTTAACAAAAAACTCTCTAAATGCTACAGCAAGAAAACACGAGAGTGCTCACATAACACTACTAAAACTAACAGCTGTGAACAAGAGATGCAATGAAAATAAGAGCTAAGGGCCTCTTTGGATTGTACGAATTCCATAGGATTTTTGTAGGATTCCAATCCTTAGGAATTTTTCCTATTGATTGCGTTTGGTTCAAAGTAATGGCCTACCAAAATTCCTATGTATTGAATTCCTATGCCCCAATTCCAGAGGAATAAACATCCACTCCAACCTCTATTTTAGACTCAAGTGCGTAGGATCGAGGCACGTTTCCTGTGCTTTTTATGCGTTTCATCCAAACGACTAGTACTGTAGTTTTCCTCATTTTTACTTTCTTCTATTTTGCACAAGAAAACCTGTGAGATTCCTACGGTTTTTCACATTCCCGTGTTTTTGAACCCTGCAATCCAAAGAGGCCATAAAAAGGAGTTTTTGCAGCAACTAGAAGAAAAACTAAGAATATCGGCATGGCAAGTATTCAAACGATAAACCGGAGTGTGTCTCTCTCCCAAGAAAAGAATGCTAGGGTCCAACTATATTATTGCAGCAAGGAAAACAAAATAAAATAAAAAAACAGACACTCCAAGTAGACTTCATATGATGGGACCGAATAAAAATATAGTTTCACTAGAAGTAACCTGATAGATTGTTGATGAAGAAGGGATGCCTTGGGCATCCCCAAGCTTAGATGCTTGAGTCTTCTTAAAATATGCTTAGATGAACCACGGGGGCATCCCCAAGCTTTGACCTTGCACTCTTCTTTATCACATATATCACCGTCTTCTCTTGACCCCTGAAAACTTCCTTCACGCCACACTCAAAGAGTAATTCGCATTAGAGGGTTAGTGCAACAATCAAAAATTCATGGGTTATGTGTGGAACAAGTTCTATTGATACTTTGAAACATTAGCTACAGCCACCGATGTTTCGTGAAGCAAAGAAATCCACTTGAGATCGCAAAAGAGCAAATGCAAAAAAATGGCAGAATCTTCCAAAACCAGAACAGTCTGTAAAGATGAATTTTTTCGAGGCACTTACGTTGCTCATATCGAAAAAATTGAAGAATAAAAAAGTTGCGAAATTATCCGAGGAATAAGCACAAGAAATTTCAGGTCATTCTGATTTTTCTTTTATTTATAAGGTTTTTTACGGTGGACAGCAGAAATCTGTTTCCTACGCAGAAATCCGAAAACCAACTCCTACTCTCGTCAGGAACCTTACTTGGCTCTACTAAAAAATTGAAACATCCCTGTTTTGCTAAAATAGGGTTGTTGTGTGTTGTGCTCATGTCATCCATGCATGAAACAGTTTTGAATCAATTTAAATTATGAATTTAAATGGAAATTGAGAAAAATTCCACAAATACTACCTAAAATGGTTTCCAAAAAAGTTGTACTGAAAAATATTTCATTTTCACCAAAGCAAAAATTGGCAAGGTTGAAAATTTGACAAGGTATCCAAAAACTATTTTTGCCAAATTTGTACTTTGCAAAATGGCCCTCGAATCATCTGTTTTCTGTTCTGTTTTCAAAGAGAAAAGGACTTCTTTGTAAATTTCAGAAATTTCTGGAGGTTTTCGCAATAAGTACTTTGTATTCTTCCTCCTCCGGCCAGTAGGCAGCAAACCGCCGACGGCGCCTCGCGCCACGTCCTGCTTGCCTCCTCTCGCGGGGATAAGAGCGAGGAGATCCCCTCCAGCACTCCTCTCTTGCCTCCTACCCTCCTCACCTCACCCCGCCGTCTCCATCTCCCTCTGCAGCTTCCCATGGCCGAAACCCTAGCTTCGGGCAATCTTCCATTGCCGAGCATCTGAATCCCGCAGGTCCTCCTCGAGCAAGCTAGGCCGACGAGACGGACTGAATCGGCCGGATTTCGCGTTCTCCCTTACCTCCGGCCGTCGTCGAGTTCCGGACGCCGGCGACGATTTAAGCTTCCCCGCGCCTCCCCGTCAACACCATCGCGTTCCCCTCGCTCTGGTAAGCCTCCCCGTGGTTTCAGTTCGCCTCCTCCCCCTCGGGATAACCCTCCTCGGCATGCCCCTGTCACCGCCGCCGTGCGGATGCTCGCCGGCTCGCCGCCGGTGATCATTGGGTCACGGCGCCACCACCCTCGTGCTCGCCTTGCCTCCCTCTCGCTCGCCAGCACCACCATTCCGCCAATCCCGCGCTAAATCGCGCGATTGCACCGCGGCAGTGCAGCACTGGCCATTGATGATGTCATCTGGACGTCATGATGACATCATAATTCTTGTTTTTCCCTTTTCCAGAAAAATGTTTAAATTTAATATTTCAATAGCTGTTAAAATATTAACCAGAAAAATAAAGTAAAAATATGGTTTTGATCAGAAAAATGTACTCTTTCCAAATATGTCATTTTCAATCATGTTTGAGAAAGTTGATTTTTGAACATTATGTAATGTTTTTTAATTCGTTTAAAATAGAGAAAATAAATTTTTATTCAATAAAATTAGAAAATTAAAAGTTATATACAAAATTTCTCAAAATGACAAATGCAATCTATTTATGATGTTTACAAACCCATCTGAGCACTTTAAATTGCACTCACTTTCATAATCGTCTGAATTTCCCTCCGGGGTCTATTTCGGGCTAATTTCAGAGAAACTGCATAATTGTCATATGAACCCTAGCAAACCAACCAACATGTTTAGGGCTTTATTTCAGTGCATTAACCTGCTCATGCACACATATTGCGCATTGCATCGATGCCATGGTTGATTGTTCTTCTTTGTTTCGGTGTCGTTTCCCCCTCGGTAGAACGCGACTCCGAAGTGAAGGCCAACAACTCCATGACGAATACTTGATCCTAACCGACAAGTCAAGCACTTATTCCAGAAGATCCTTATCTGGTTTTCTTATAACCAAGGCAAGCATAACCTCTTATCTGCTCATATATGCTTTCGAACAACATTTGAATCTCGTACTTTGCATTCGATTCCAAAGTATTTGATGCTAGTAGATATAGTTCACCTATATATTGCAGTGCCTCAATATCCTGATCCACTGCTCCTAGCCGCCATAGATTTTCTTGTGCGCATCGCCAGAGCCTCATATCTGCTTCTCTTAGTCATACATGTTTGTTACCTCTGCTCCATCCGGTTGATGAATCAGAGATGCGATAACCTAGTATGATATGATGACGTGGTGAGATGAGCTTTGTGTGGATAACTTGACTAAGGCTGGTATGGGAGGCCACTTGGGAAGTGGTTGTTCGTCCTATACTCGCCAAACCTAGGATTACGGTCTCGAGCGGAAGCCAAGACTGAGCGTGCAACCACACGCGGGGTCTAAGTAACCGCGCTCGACCAACTAACTTGTTTGGCCAGATCCATGAGTCACTTAGTTTGAGATTCCCATTCGGCAACGCAAATAAAACCTTTTAAACGGTTTTGAAAACAGAATGCTCCGCTAGGGCGTGACCGGGGCCAAGTGATGGACGTACACGGATCTTGACCCTGCCTCACAGAGACAGGTACCGTTAGGAGGATGGCCAACTCCCTATTGACGGGGTGGCCCTGTCTTGGGTTGACCCATGGATAGGGTCGGGTAAGGTAAAGGTCGTGGCCAGCCACCCTCTGCCGCGTTCCATGGAAGAACGTACATGTGGCGCTAAGAGTCGGATGGTACGTGTGGGTAAAGTGTACATCCCTGCAGGGCAATCTTTTCGAAAAGCCGTGTCCACGGTTAAGGACGACTTGGTGAAGGCAAAGACCATAGACAACCTAACGTGACGTAAAATATGTTGACAAAGCATGGAGGCAATAGATGAATGGTGCCTCCTCGGAGATGCCGAGAGGGGTGATCCTTGTAGCATGTGAGATGCTGGGAATTGATATTGGTGGTTTTAAAAGATGATGATTACAGTTGTGAGCTTCTCATCTCTTTTGAAAACATTCTATGAGACGTGCTACTCCTCCTCGATTTGGAAAACAAAGATTGCTTTATGCAAATCAGCCTTTCATAAAACCCTTTCAGAAACTAGCAGATATATAATAGGTTAACTAAGTCTTGTTGAGTACCTCCCGTACTCAGGTTTGCTTAATTTTGGTTCAGGTGGAGTTCGTCACTTCGGTGGTGATTCAACATGGACATCGACGAGTAGTTCGGGATTCCCAGGTAGCTGCCTGGAATCTATGGGTTGGGACGTCGCCTTATGTTGCGGCCTCTTAGGACTTTTTGGTTCTTGTTGGTTAGCAACATAATTTGCTATCCGTTGTCTGATGTAATGTTGGGTCGTGTGACCTCTTCTTGTAAGCTATACTCTAGTAACACCTGTTTAATACAGTTTCATGTTGAGAGTACTGCTTTGATCGGTTGTTGGTTTCGAGCTCATTGTTATACAGTTTTGGCTATGCCTGCATAGTTGTCGAAGTCGAGGGGTTGTGGAGCCTATGATCCATGTCCGAGCCCGCCTGCCGATGTGATTCGGCCTGGGGCGAGGTAACCCCAGTAACCCTTGATTGTTGTTGCACTTTCTGAACACATAGCATCTCTGTATAGCTTTGGTCCCGTTTCCTCCAGTTTCATTCGATTCGTGGACACTTTGATATGCATAGTTGGTTATGACTAGCATGGATACAAGGAGTAGTAGACTGGGGATGCGGACTACGTGCCGATGAATCCAGTCTGACTGCCGTTGTTTGTTGCGGCCGGGGCTGGTAACCCTGAAGCCCTTGTGAGTCCATGGCTAGGAGCACATAACAGTATGTATATCTCTGGGTCCGGGGTCGTGACAAGTCATGGTATCAGAGCAGGACTGCGTGTAGGAAAACCTTACTGCTTGGTCGATGTCGAGTCTAGAGGTTATGAAAACTATTTTGAAACTTCAAATGGATTGTGAAAAACCTTCTTAGGACTCTTTTTACTCCGTATCTGGTACCGCTCTAACTCTGGGTCATCTTACCTGTTTTGATTTGAAAAGGTTTTACTATCTCTTCTAGTCATTCAAAACTTAGGTGCCTTCTTTGGCAAGACATTCTTTTACCCAAGTTGACCTAGTGTTGAAATTTCTAGAGTCGTGTGTGTTCCATCTTCCGTTACCTCTTAAACTGGGAGATTTCCTCTCTATCATAATCTCTCAGAGCTGTGTGGATTCCACATTATCCTGTTCTAAAGTCTCGAAATCCTGAACCTCGAGTTTTCCTCTTCATCTCGAATGTACCCGTTATCCTCTGCCCAAATTCTTCCGGAGCTAGGTTTGTATTTTGAAAGATACCTTGTGATCGCTACTCATAGTGTCCTTTACGGCACTCAGATAGTAGTTGCTCCTTCCTCTAGGTTTTTAACCTTGGACTTGAACAGAAGGTCCCGGAATGTGCTGAATTGCGGTGAGTTGAGTCATGTGGTTTCATAACCATGTGATGCTCATGCCATCAGTACAGGATGTTGACCTTTAACCCAAGCTCGGTTTCTTTGGATATCGAAGAATCCGTTCTACCTCGGGATGGCTAGGTAATCTCAACTCCAATAGCCATAGGTTTTCTTTTGGAACCAAAAGGGATCACAACAAGAGTGATCATCTTGAATTCCATATCTTTGTGCTTGATTCAGCTATACCTCTCTTTTAGAATGGGTTCTACATATGAGTATTATCCTGTGCAATCAACATGATCTTAGGATTCTTCCTGAGCATGATTCTACCCTTCAGTTGCTCTCAAGTCTCCATCCGTTGTTTTGGACATCAAGTCTCATATGTGTGTTGGAGTCTTCCAATGAATGTTTCCCTCGTGTTTCCTTGAAAACATTCCACCTTGGAATGTGAGGAGAAACAAACTCCAGAACCTTGTTCATCTCCAGGACCAGGTCAAAGTTTTGTAAACCGCAGATTAAAGAAGTTTCATCAGCTTCTATTATGTTCTACCTTTGAGTATCACACTCTTACATATCAAGAGGCTATGTTCAATTTCATGGCTCTATTGATGAAGTGATGCTCTCACACATCCTTACCCACCTTTCCTCCAAGATTTAGTGCTCGAGATGGATGGGTGTGTATTGACATGTGTATCAGATATTCCTAGCAACTCTTATTGCTTTGAAAAATCTAAGAAACATCTGTATCCTTCTTAGCACTATCGGTCACCCGGTCTCTACTAAAGTTGGCCGTGTTACCAAACCCGTTCATTCTGGTGCACATTCTTGGTCAAAGAGTTAGGTTCATGCCGAAGCTCTCATGTTCATATCAGTTTCTTTGAAAAGCAAGATTTCCTTTCGACTTCCAAGACATACCGGTAGGTTGTGATATTCTGGTTGTCTTTCTAGAAGTATCACCTGGTTGTTACCTGACCGTGATGTCTAAACAAAGGGTAATTTGAACCACTCCTTTCTCCAAGGAAACCTGCTGGATGTCCTGGACTAGTTGGTTAAGCTTAACTACTAACTTGGAGAGTTGAAAGACAAAAGCTCATCCTAACTTGTTCGTTTGTAATGGGATGTCTAGTTCTCATCCTGTGGAAGCAGGATAGTATCTCCTTAGTGGACATGCTATCTTTCTACCCTTGGTTTGATTTGGGCTGTTGTCAGATCAAGTTCAGACTCAAGGACTATCTTGATGATGTTTTCACTCATGGTGTTTTGCTCGAGTACACCTTCACGTCCTTTAAGTTGACCAATATTTTGCCTTGTTCATATATCATGTGAATCCCTCCTCTTGGATTATCTTGACAAGGTGTTGTTGAGCTCATCTACGAAATTCTTGCTTTCTCCAAGTTGCAGGAGGTTCATGCTAGGCAAATGGCAACAATGTTGGAAACTTTTGAGAACCATCTTTGTGTCATCACGAAGTTGTGTTCTGAATGTTTGAAGTGACTTCCTCTGGTTCATGTTCTTATGCTGAAAGTTGTCGCCATGGATCCGAGTAAAGTTTTCTTGTTCCCTCGGGAGTAATCCCAAGTTGGTCATGTGTGTGCGGACTATTCTTGAGATGGTAGGTTGTTACCTCCATTTATTTGAAGAAGTTTGCATCCACACTAAGCCACTGACTGATTGTTCGTAACAGAGAAGAAGTCCAAGAACTTCCTTATCTTTGTTATCATCTTCTCAACCAGGACTCCGATGTATTCTCTTGCAAGTAGTTCATGTAGGTGCAACCGTCTTTCGCAAGTTGCTAATACATGAGTTCTGCAATCTCGCTCATCTTTTTGAGTGTGACATTGTAGTCCATACCTTGAGAATCCAGTAAACGTATCTCGTTGGTAACCGGTGCAATCTCTTCGACCAAACATATCGAGTCTGAGTTATCAAACCACAAACCAGAGCTGAATCTCAAGCAGCAACGATGGTTGGTGTTTCCTAAAGAGTATTGAATTAGGTCCATTTGAAAATCCGGCATGGTTGATCTTGTGGTTGACACAATTAGCCGGAAGGCCTAATGTCATATCCCCTTGAATCCGTAAGAACAACCTCTCTCCGTGAGAATTCTTGTCTGGCTTATTCTAACAAGTTTCCTCCCCGTTCTTCCAAACCGGAGTTTTACATTGACTTGATGACATACATAAGGCTTGTCGTGAGCCTGTTGTCTGTATCTAGAACATCAAGGAAAACTTGGAAGTTGATTATTCCCATGTCTCTTCGTCAAACCTCCAAACCTTTCTTTCAGTGGAAACAAGTTGATCATGAGAACCATCTCGTAGTGTTTTGTAACCACCATTGATCAGTTCCCTTCTCAAGTTGTTCGTACTTGAAGTTCCATTTATCTCACAATTTGTGTGAATTTGTCAGTTACTTCAGCCATGGGATCTTAACCATGTGGTAAACGTATTTCTACGACAAATCTATAATAGGAAAGAGATTCCTTATTCCTATCGATGTTCCAAACCCTCGTTGGTTATTCATCCTTATGGTGTGACCAAGGATTCTTTCTTTATTACGGTGCTTCAACTTCTTTTGGTTACTCATATTCTGTCGTGAAGTAACATCCCGATCCTTGACAAGGATTTCAAGAAACTGTTATGGAATGTTGAAAATTCCGTTATCATCCGTTTCCACTCCGAAGAGTGAACATGATCTTGTATCAAATTCTCTCCGACTCACGATTACAGTGTTTTCTCGTGTTCTCCCTCGTCTACGGATATTACATTGTGGTATTCAAGACCATTCTTTCCATCTTGGTATTCTGTTTGAAGAAACCTCGATGTCATAAGTTGTCCAACCTTTATTTTCCAAAAGGATTTAAAGTCTTGTGCAAAGCTCATATTCTAAATCCTTTCAAGAACCATCGTCCCTAAACCCGAGACGTTCTCTCAGTTCCCTCCGTTACCTTGATGTGTTTCATGCGCGACAACTCAACAGTTCTTTATGAACACTCCTATCATGAGTTGGCCATGATATACTCGATCTTCGTAAAGATCAGTTCCTAAGAGTTTTTCCTCTCACCTAAGGTGTAGCCGCTGGAGATCTTCGCAAGTGCTACGGAACAATCTCTTCGAGAAGAGAACCGTAAGGTTCGAGACGATCGTTCAAAACCGGTGTTCCTTCTTTCTTCTCCTTCGGGAATCTCGGGACGAGATTCTTGTAAGGGGGTAGATTTGTAACATCCCTGTTTTGCTAAAATAGGGTTGTTGTGTGTTGTGCTCATGTCATTCATGCATGAAACAGTTTTGAATCAATTTAAATTGTGAATTTAAATGGAAATTGAGAAAAATTTCACAAATACTACCTAATGGTTTCCAAAAAAGTTGTACTGAAAAATGTTTCATTTTCACCAAAGCAAAACTTGGCAAGGTTGCAAATTTGACAAGGTTTCCAAAAACTATTTTTGCCAAATTTTTACCTTGCAAAATGGCCCTCGAATCATCTGTTTTCTGTTCTGTTTTCAACGAGAAAAGGACTTCTTTGTAAAATTCAGAAATTTCTGGGGGTTTTCGCAAAAAGTACTTTGTCTTCTTCCTCCTCCGGCCAGTAGGCAGCAAACCGCCGACGGCGCCTCACGCCACGTCCTGCTTGCCTCCTCTCGCCGGGATAAGAGCGAGGAGATCCCCTCCAGCACTCCTCTCTCGCCTCCTCCCCTCCTCACCTCACCCCGTCGTCTCCATCTCCCTCTGCAGCTTCCCATGGCCGAAAGCCTAGCTTCGGGCGATCTTCCATTGCCGAGCATATGAAGCTTCCCGGGACGAATCGAGCACACACGAAGCACCTCAGAGTCCAGTCCCGCAAGTCCTCCTCGAGCAAGCTAGGCCGACGAGACGGACTGAATCGGCCGGATTTCGCGTTCTCCCTTACCTCCGGCCGTCGTCGAGTTCCGGACGCCGGCGACGATTTAAGCTTCCCCGCGCCTCCCCGTCAACACCATCGCGTTCCCCTCGCTCTGGTAAGCCTCCCCGTGGTTTCAGTTCGCCTCCTCCCCCTCGGGATAACCCTCCTCGGCATGCCCCTGTCACCGCCGCCGTGCGGATGCTCGCCGGCTCGCCGCCGGTGATCATTGGGTCACGGCGCCACCACCCTCGTGCTCGCCTTGCCTCCCTCTCGCTCGCTAGCACCACCATTCCGCCAATCCCGCGCTAAATCGCGCGATTGCACCGCGGCAGTGCAGCACTGGCCATTGATGATGTCATCTGGACGTCATGATGACATCATAATTCTTGTTTTTCCCTTTTCCAGAAAAATGTTTAAATTTAATATTTCAATAGCTGTTAAAATATTAACCAGAAAAATAAAGTAAAAATATGGTTTTGATCAGAAAAATGTACTCTTTCCAAATATGTCATTTTCAATCATGTTTGAGAAAGTTGATTTTTGAACATTATGTAATGTTTTTTAATTCGTTTAAAATAGAGAAAATAAATTTTTATTCAATAAAATTAGAAAATTAAAAGTTATATACAAAATTTCTCAAAATGACAAATGCAATCTATTTATGATGTTTACAAACCCATCTGAGCACTTTAAATTGCACTCACTTTCATAATCGTCTGAATTTCCCTCCGGGGTCTATTTCGGGCTAATTTCAGAGAAACTGCATAATTGTCATATGAACCCTAGCAAACCAACCAACATGTTTAGGGCTTTATTTCAGTGCATTAACCTGCTCATGCACACATATTGCGCATTGCATCGATGCCATGGTTGATTGTTCTTCTTTGTTTCGGTGTTGTTTCCCCCTCGGTAGAACGCGACTCCGAAGTGAAGGCCAACAACTCCATGACGAATACTTGATCCTAACCGACAAGTCAAGCACTTATTCCAGAAGATCCTTATCTGGTTTTCTTATAACCAAGGCAAGCATAACCTCTTATCTTCTCATATATGCTTTCGAACAACATTTGAATCTCGTACTTTGCATTCGATTCCAAAGTATTTGATGCTAGTAGATATAGTTCACCTATATACTGCATTGCCTCAATATCCTGATCCACTGCTCCTAGCCTCCATAGATTTTCTTGTGCGCATCACCAGAGCCTCATATCTGCTTCGCTTAGTCATACATGTTTGTTACCTCTGCTCCATCCGGTTGATGAATCAGAGATGCGATAACCTAGTATGATATGATGACGTGGTGAGATGGGCTTTGTGTGGATAACTTGACTAAGGCTGGTATGGGAGGCCACTTGGGAAGTGGTTGTTCGTCCTATACTCGCCAGTCCTAGGATTACGGTCTCGAGCGGAAGCCAAGACTGAGCGTGCAACCGCACGCGGGGTCTAAATAACCGCACTCGACCAACTAACTTGTTTGGCCAGATCCATGAGTCACATAGTTTGAGATTTCCATTCGGAAACGCAAATAAAACCTTTTAAACGGTTTTGAAAACAGAATGCTCCGCTAGGGCGTGACCGGGGCCAAGTGATGGACGTACACGGATCTTGACCCTGCCTCACAGAGACAGGTACCGTTAGGAGGATGGCCAACTCCCTATTGACGGGGTGGCCCTGTCTTGGGTTGACCCATGGATAGGGTCGGGTAAGGTAAAGGTCGTGGCCAGCCACCCTCTGCCGCGTTCCATGGAAGAACGTACATGTGACGCTAAGAGTCGGATGGTACGTGTGGGTAAAGTGTACATCCCTGCAGGGCAATCTTTTCGAAAAGCCGTGTCCACGGTTAAGGACGACTTGGTGAAGGCAAAGACCATAGACAACCTAACGTGACGTAAAATATGTTGACAAAGCATGGAGGCAATAGATGAATGGTGCCTCCTCGGAGATGCCGAGAGGGGTGATCCTTGTAGCATGTGAGATGCTGGGAATTGATATTGGTGGTTTTAAAAGATGATGATTACAGTTGTGAGCTTCTCATCTCTTTTGAAAACATTCTATGAGACGTGCTACTCCTCCTCGATTTGGAAAACAAAGATTGCTTTATGCAAATCAGCCTTTCATAAAACCCTTTCAGAAACTAGCAGATATATAATAGTTAACTAAGTCTTGTTGAGTACCTCCCGTACTCAGGTTTGCTTAATTTTGGTTCAGGTGGAGTTCGTCACTTCGGTGGTGATTCAACGTGGACATCGACGAGTAGTTCGGGGTTCCCAGGTAGCAGCCTGGAATCTATGGGTTGGGACGTCGCCTTATATTGCGGCCTCTTAGGCCTTTTTCGTTCTTGTTGGTTATCAACATAATTTTCTATCCGTTGTCTGATGTAGTGTTGGGTCGTGTGACCTCTGCTTGTAAGCTATACTCTAGTAACACCTGTTTAATACAGTTTCATGTTTAGAGTACTGCTTTGATCGGTTTTTGGTTTCGAGCTCATTGTTATACAGTTTTGGCTATGCCTGCATAGTTGTCGCAGTCGAGGGGTTGTGGAGCCGATGATCCATGTCCGAGCCCGCCTGCCGATGTGATTCGGCCTGGGGCGAGGTAACCCTAGTAACCCTCGATTGTTGTTGCACTTTCTGTACACATAGCATCTCTGTATAGCTTTGGTCCCGTTTCCTCCAGTTGCATTCGATTCGTGGACGCTTTGATATTCATAGTTGGTTATGACTAGCATGGATACAAGGAGTAGTAGACTGGGGATCTGGACTACGTGCCGATGAATCCAGTCTGCCTGCCATTGTTTGATGCGGCCGGGGCTGGTAACCCTGAAGCCCTTGTGAGTCCATGGCTAGGAGCACATAACAGTATGTATATCTCTGGGTCCGGGGTCATGACAAAAATCAAAACAAAGATACAAAGGAGTTTCTACAGAAGTATACAACCTCTTGACTCAAAGAAAACAGAGAAAAACAAAGCAAAAAATAAAACCATGGGTTATCTCCCAAGAAGTGCTTTTCTTTAACGCTTTTTTGCTAGGCCCAGAAAAGTGGAATCAAGTGTTTTCAAGTGAATAAGATGCTCACATAAGAAATATGCATTAAGCAAAAGAGAGCATCAATAATCAAGTGTAAAAAAAATTAAGTCTAACCCACTTCCTATGCATAGGAATCTTGTAAAGAAATAAATGAAAGAAGCTCAAACTAGAAATATGGGAAGGTAGAACAAGAGCAATTTCAAAACTTTCAACAAAAAGAGAGGTGTTTTAGTAACATGAAAATTCCTACAACCATATTTTCCTCTCTCATAATAATTTTCAGTAGCATCATGAACAAACTCAACAATATAATTATCACATAAAGCATGTTTGTCATGGTCTAAAAGCACACAATTCATATCAAGCTCAAAAATAGTGGGATCGAGATTTAAAATCAGCTCCTCTTTCTTCCCACTTTTAGCAATATAAAAACAATATGATTGATCACTCATAAAAGGTATAGGACACATTATAGCAATCCTATTTTCAGTAGAATTATAATTTGTAATATCAAGTAACATAGGACCATCATCAAGAGCATTATCATATAAATTTTCTAAACAAACTTCCTTGTTATCATGCATATCAATAGTTCGAATAAACATAGGATTATCATAGGATTTATCAAAGTAGCATGGATTATCATAAATAACAGTAGCAATATCATTCTCACAAGTTTCACTCATAGTAGTATCAAGGTCACAAGTATAGCAAGTATCAATTTCATCCAATAATGTATGAGTTAAAGAGTTACTATCATTGGGAGGTAGACATGGGTTCCATTCATCCTCCTCTTGATCATAACTCTCCTCCTCTTTTTCATCCAACGAGCTTCCAGATTCAGCAGTTTCTTCTTCCATAGGTTCCTGGAAGGCATTAGTCTCTCCCTTTGGGGGAGAGAATTGATTGAGATATTGAAGTATGTAGTAATTACAATCCTTCTAATTATCAAAGCAATATTCAAGTATATCATAAATCTCATATTTATAAGGTGCATCATCAATACTTTCAAGAAAATAGGCAATTTCAAATGCACCCTTCCAAGCAATAAATTCTTCAATTTGTTCCACATCATCAAAGTCATAATTTCCCTTAACATAAGAAGATATGGTAACATCATTATTATACTCACATTGAAAAGGTAGGTGTTTATACCTCCTACGGTAGCAAGATTTATCAAAGCAATAAGTAACATTATAAGTAGAGCACAAGTTTTTAGCGTAGTCATGCAATTTATTAATTTTATCCCATAAGTGTATCCCTTTTTGTGACAAGCCGTATTCCTTATAATATTTTTTTTTTCATCCGTGAACCCACCTTGCCAATAAGATCTAGTTTCAAAGGAATCAAACATTGATAGCAAGCATAACAAAGCAAGTAACAAGCAAAACAATAACAAAGTAAAAATATTAGAGGTGAGAGACTCCCCTTGCAGAAATTATTTTCCTCCCCGACAACGGCGCCAGAAAATAGGTTGATGGTGCAGGTCTTGCACTCGTTGGGAAACCCAAAGAGGAAGGTATGATGAGCACAATAGCAGTTTTCCATCAGAAAGAAACCAAGTTTTAATCGACCAGTAGGAGGAAGAAGTAACTTCAGAAGGTTGAAGCAGCTCAGATGGCAGGGCGCACTACCAGTTCAGCAGCAACGTGGAACCTACACAACACAAACGATTCACTTTGCCTCAATGAAGCAGTGAGGTTTTCAATCTCACCGGTTTTACTGAACACGAATAGGTTAGACGTATGGTGTGGAAAATAGTAGGAAAACAGTATGAAAGCAGTATGAAAACAGTGGATGTTTTATCAGTATGAGGAAAATGGACTGGGGTCCACAATTCACTAGTGGTGTCTCTCCGTGAAAGATAAATAACAGACGTGGTGAACAAATTACAGCTGGGCAATGATACGTCATAAACGTATCCCTAATTTCTGATGCTCCACGATCGTATTATGCCAATTGCTACATGTTTTCTCCCTTATTCATTGCATTTCTATACATTTTCCGGACTAACCTATTAACAAGATGCCACAGAGCGAGTTCCCTGTTTTTTGCTGTTTTTTAGTTTCAGAAAAGTTGTTCTGCAAATATTCTCGGAATTGGAAAACTCGAAGCTCGGAAGTCTTATTTTCCCCGGAAGCATCCAGAAGACCGAAGAGGAGCCGAAGAGGGGCAGCAGCAGCAGGGGGCCACACCATAGGGTGGCGCGGCCGCCCTGGCCGCACTAGCTATGGGTGTGGGGCCCCCGGCCTCCACCGCCTTCGCCCTTTAGCCTATTTAAGCCCCTCGGATGCAAAACCATAAAAACCTGGTCAAAATCCCCGAAAAAGTTCCGCAGCCTCCATCACCGTCAACCCTAGATCAGGGGGGTTCTGAAGCTGTTTCCGGCACCCTGCCGGAGAGGAGATCATCACTGGAGGCCTCTTCATCACCATGCCTGCCTCCGGAGTGATGTGTGAGTAGTTCATCCTTGGACTACGGGTTCGTATATGTAGCTAGATGGTTGTCTTCTGCTCATATGCCTTCGTGTTTAGATCTCGTGAGCTGCCTATCATGATCCTGATTGACCTTATGTAATTCTCTGTGCTGTGTTTGCTGGGATCCGATGAATATTGACCTTATGCCAAGTTGATTATAGTCTTTATTTTCATATGTTTTTTGTGATCTTGCATGCTCTCCTTTGCTAGTGGCTATTCTGGGAAAGTAGTTGCTAGTGACTCCAAGAGAGAGTATTTATGCTCGATAGTGGGTTCATGCCTCCTTGTTGCCTTGCTCGAGTGACAGAAACATGAAGGAGAAGGATGTGTTGTTGCCATTAGGGAGAAAACAGCGGTGAGAGTGCCCGTGTGCATAATATTTGCTTACATTACACACTTTTTTTAATGCAATTATCTGTTGCATGCAACTTAATACCTGAGGGGGTTCGGATGATAACCTGAGGGTGGATTATTAGTCATAGATGCAGATGGATGTCGGTCTATGTATCTTGTTGTAATGCCCGCAGTAAATAGCATAGTAATCTTCATGTCATTTTGTGCACTATGGTGCAACCTCTATTTATTGATTGCCCAGCTGTAATTTGTTCACCCGGCATGCTATCTTTTATGGAGAGACATCACTAGTGAAACTACGAACCCCGGTCCATTTTTTCACACTGTTAAACAACCCACAACAATTTCCTGCTTTATTTACGTTCTGCAAGCATACACTGTTTTTCCACACTATACGTCTAATCTTTTTTTCAGCAAGACCGGTGAGATTGACAACCTCATTGTACCGTTGCGGCAAAGTATTTTGATTGTGTTGTGTGCATGTTCCACGTTGTTGCTGACACGGGTGAAGCGCCAGCACCACCGTCAGTGGCATCAACCTTTCGAAGATTCTCTTTCTCCTACTGGATTGATAACCCTGGTTCTTAACTAAGGGGAAAACTCCTACCGCTGTGCTCATCACACCTTCCTCTTGGGGTTCCCAACAACGCAGAGAAAGGATTTAACTCTGCCAGCAATAAGGATTTTTCTGGCGTCGTTGCCGGGGAGAAGGAAGTCTTCTGGCAAGGGGAGTCTCTCACTCTCAATCTCTTTATTTTGTTTATTGTCTTGTTTTTATTTTTTGTCTTGTTTTTATTTCTCTATATCAAAAACACAAAAAAATAGTTTATTTCTCTATATTGAAAACACAAAAAAATAGTTTACTTCATAGCTGTTATTTATTTGCTTGCTTTTATGTCTAGTTTTCTTCCTGTCATTATGTCACCAGAAGAAACTATCTTTACTTTCAAACAAGGGAATGATGAGAGATTCAAAGAATGTAACGCCCGGGGAATTTTCTCCCCTAATAAAAATTGTTGCTTGTTTTTCTTTTCTTTGCATAACATGGCATAACTCATAATCATGCATGTAAAACTTGCAAACTATTTCAACTTCATCAACTACTTTTTTTTCTAGAAATTGTTTGATGTATAAACCTATTTTTTTCACCTTGTCTAAACAATTTCTGAAAATGATAACAAAAAAAAAATGTTTTGGTGTGGCCAAGCCAGGCCAGCCCAAGGCCCAGCCGAACCAGCCACCTCCCCCAAACCCTAAATCTAATTTCCTCTCCCTCTCCAATTGCCCCCGCCGTTTCTTGTTTTTACAACCAGGTCCCCCCACCCCTTACAGGAACCAACTCACGGAAAAAAAAGGAAGCCAGGAAACGATCGAACCCCATCGTCCCGATTCCCTTCTTCCTCCCATCGCTCGAACGCCTTCCTCCAGCGCCGCCTCGTGGCCTCCTTCCTCCCGTCGCCCCCTCCGTCGCTCGCCCCTGCTTCTCTCCCCTTCGATCGAACCTCCCTGGTTCGCATCCTCATCCTCCTCCCGAGCCTGCTCGCTCTTCTTCCGTGGGTGGGCGCCCTCGACCCCAGCTCCTCCTCCCCAGCAGCCCCGCCGCCCTCTACTCCGGCCTCACGGCTGCCCCCCCGCGCAGTGCTGCGAGCCGGTGGTCGCCGCCGTCGACCTCGGAGGTGGCGTTCCCTGCCTCTGCCGTGTGGCCGACGGCCGTGGTTCCCCTCCACCTCAGTCGCCGCCACCTCCTCCCTTGCAGCATCCCCGGGGCGGGCCAGGAGCTCCTCCCGCCGCCAAGCTCGCCTCCCGCTCCTTCCATGGCAGCGCCGCCTCGTCCCCTCCGAGATGAAGCCAACCGCCGTTGCCGAGCCCAGGTTCTACCCCGCCGACGACGTCAAGCCACGCACCGCCAGCACCCGCAAGCCCAAACCCACCAAGCTCAGGTCGACCATCACACCCCGGGGCGGTCATGATATTGCTCGCGGGAGCGGTACATGGGGAAGCGCGTGGTGTTCCTCAAGCAGCTTAAGTCCGACCTGCTGTTGCTCTCCTCCAACAGCAACGGCAACGATAGTGCCTGGGATGAGATGCTGCTGATTGACCCCCTGCTCCTTCTCACGGCAGCGACATGAATTAAGGTGTCGCTTATGCTCGGCGGGTTGTACGGGTGGTTTTTCTCGGATGACGCCTCTCCGAACTGCTTCTGCTGGCGATGTTGTTGACGGTCAGCCTCTCTCTCAGTAACACCGATGCTTGTGTGCTGGACGTATTTGTGCGCGTCCACAGCCTCAAGACCGGGTTAGCCAAGGCCCCATTCCGTGAACCTCGACCGTCGATAAGATCTCCCACGGACTCGAAGATCGGAACCTCCAAGCCCTTCATCGACAACTACATGGACCATGAGGGAACGCCAAGATCTTCTACCCGAGAACGTCCACACCGCCGCGTCCGTGTTGTGGTGGCCGCCTTCGTGCGCGCCCGAAGACCGGAGAGCCGCCAAGTTCGCCATCGACCTCGAAGACAAGGATATAGCGGTTCGCCCACGACTACTACGCCTACTTCGGCTACGGAACGGGAACGACGACGTGAACGACTACTTCCGCTACTACATCGACATCGGAACGCCTACGCCCCGACGTCGACTACTTCCTCTACCCGAAGACGTCGACTACGCCTACTTCCTCTACGATACGATGATCTCGGCTTCGACTAGTTCCCCCGTCGGAACGAGAACGGCTACTTCCCCTACGTCGATTACTTCCACTACCACGTCTACTTCCTCCACGTCCGAAGTTTCCGGCGTTAACCCCGGCGATCCTCTTTCCAACGTGCGAACCCAAACCCCAACCCCTATACCTATGCCCTATTTTCTATAACATATCAGCTATATTTAAAATGTCATCGCATCATGTTTGCATTGCATTTTGTGGGTGCGGGTAATAGTAATGACACCTAATAATTAAATATGGAATGTGTTGGGATGTTGTTATATAATTGTCCCTATTCCATTTAACATTGACTAGCTCATTTTTATCTTGTTTTTGCCATGTTAAATCAACATTTAATATTGTGGGTAGATAAACAACTTGAACCAATCTTTATTCGTCCGGACTCCGGTTCCGATTAAATTGTTTAAGTTGTTTCCCCTGTTGCATCTTGCCATGTCATGCATATAAAATAGGATCATGCTGGATCTTTTGCCGTAGTAGTAATTGTTGCATCCGGTGTTTCTTTTAGTTCGTTGCTTCTTCGCGGATAGGACGTTGAGATGATGTGAGGAACGACAAGTTCTGCTACCTTGCGGGATCTCAGGCAAGTATACTCACTTGCTGCCATATGGCTGCCTTTCATCACTTGTTACCGATTCTTTCCGTTGATTCTTTTCTGCTAGCCTTAGTAGTAGTTGTTTCTGTTGCGAACCCATCACATGAATCCCTTAACCTTGATATTGCCTCACCTCCCTACCTATAACCATTGCTTGTGCCCGTGTCTTACTAGCATGCTTAGGTTGTTTTGCTCGAGTCTGTTACCCGTTACTTCTGTTATTACTTCTTTATGTTCTGGGGGCTCGAGGTGAATCAATCAATCAATCCTGTTAATGCTAATGGTAATGTTAAACTTGACGATAAGGCACCGGCAGGAGGCCCATGGGTGGTTTTGAGGCCTGCTAGTGTCGCCCCCCTAATTAGGAAAAGAGTCTTGTCTACTGATCCATGATGAGCGCACTACCCGCATGTGGGAAGCGAGTATGGGCGCCCCCCTCAACTTGACTCGATTCGCATCTCGTCCAAATCGCCGTACTAGTTCGGGCTTTCTATTTGCTGCATGCATGATCTTGCGAGCCCTTGGATCTCGGGTGGAACTTTCGTAGTCGGCATTTAGGGCGGCGTGATCTTCCAGTGCTATGAAGGTCCCCACTTCTTCGGGGGGTGGATTAGCCGCGCACGCACAGCACGCGGTGCTTTGGGCTTGATGCGAAGAAGGGTTGGTTGTGTTGAGTGCCCCGCTTGGTGGAATGGCCGTTCCATCTGGCGGGTTATTCATGCGTGTACGGTTACTATGGTGCACCCCTGCAGGGTAAATCTTCTCGAGAAGCCGTGTTTTCCGCGGTTATGGACTACTTGGTGAAAGTACTGGCTAACAAGTACTCAGGACAACTTGAACATAATGATTAACCATGTTACACCCAATGAATAACAACTTGACTAGTAATAGGTTTATTCACACAATAACTTGATTCATCTTAATACAACTGTGTGGGTTATCCTCGGATTGCTTCTTCGGATAAGGGGCGAGATCCAGGATGGGTTTGTTTGAATTTAACTTTCAGTTGGTTACAATACTCGATCTTATCTCCTTTCTGTTAGCCGGAAGTTGTAGTATCTCTCTGTAGTTGGTTAGTGCAGCCCGCTGTCGCTTATTTGCAATAACCCCTTCCTTTCCGTTGATCCTAAAGTATTTGTATCTTGTGATGACTGGCTACGCCGGTAACTTGTGAGTATGGGTTTTATCCCCCTTGCCAGTACTTAACCGTACTGACCCACGAATTCATTTTCGTGGCTGCATATTCAACATTGCAGTCAACAGGTTTGAAGTCTGACGACGTTAGCTTGGGAATCCCTCCGGCTTGGCCTGGGCAGGGATTGGACGCTCTCGGTTATCTTCAGGACTCTTAGTCCAATTTGTATCTTGTCCGTAGCCGGACGTTGGTTTCTTCCGCTGTTATTTGGATCTTTGTGTTGTATCAGTTGTATCCCTGGTTCGTTTGAGTCATCTTGTATCTTTCTGTTTCTGTTGTAATTGTGGAATATTCGTGAACTATTGTAATGTTATCATAAATGGCAACCTGGAATCGGTTATTATGCGGATTTGGCGGAAATGCTGAAATCTGCATAGTACCCGATCTCGGGGCGTCACAAATGGTATCAGAGCCTTGGTTCCGATTCCCGAGATTGTTTCGATACGAATGGTTATCGAAGCAACGGGTCCGCAAAGCCTGTAGGTTAACCTAGCTAACGGTCGTTGTTTCTAGAGTGTCAAAAACTATTTCTGCTAAACTATTTTGGAAAACATCTCAATAGGATTCTTGTTTTCTCCTTATCTCTATTCTACTTCTCCTTCTATCTCATTTGTTTTGGAGTCTACTCTCGTACTCAATCTTTCAAAGTTTTAGGATCCTACGTGGGTGGACGTTTTCTGAGCCTTTAACCTAATAGGTTCGATCATCGGAAGATTTCCTGGTGGAAGAACATCGTCGTCACTCCGAGCAAGAATCCCTTGTTAGTGGTGTCGAGGAGATCAGCTGGAAGCATGAAGAATCGATAGTTGAACTTCTTTCCCCTCCCGGGTTAGCAGGTGGATTGCGAGGGCGCAATCCCTTGTTAGTGGTGTCGTCTGTAATGCCCGGGGAATTTTCTCCCCTAATAAAAATTGTTGCTTGTTTTTCTTTTCTTTGCATAACATGGCATAACTCATAATCATGCATGTAAAACTTGCAAACTATTTCAACTTCATCAACTACTTTTTTTTCTAGAAATTGTTTGATGTATAAAACTATTTTTTTTCACCTTGTCTAAACAATTTCTGAAAATGATAACAAAAAAAAAATGTTTTGGTGTGGCCAAGCCAGGCCAGCCCAAGGCCCAGCCGAACCAGCCACCTCCCCCAAACCCTAAATCTAATTTCCTCTCCCTCTCCAATTGCCCCCGCCGTTTCTTGTTTTTACAACCAGGTCCCCCCACCCCTTACAGGAACCAACTCACGGAAAAAAAAAAGGAAGCCAGGAAACGATCGAACCCCATCGTCCCGATTCCCTTCTTCCTCCCATCGCTCGAACGCCTTCCTCCAGCGCCGCCTCGTGGCCTCCTTCCTCCCGTCGCCCCCTCCGTCGCTCGCCCCTGCTTCTCTCCCCTTCGATCGAACCTCCCTGGTTCGCATCCTCATCCTCCTCCCGAGCCTGCTTGCTCTTCTTCCGTGGGTGGGCGCCCTCGACCCCAGCTCCTCCTCCCCAGCAGCCCCGCCGCCCTCTACTCCGGCCTCACGGCTGCCCCCCCGCGCAGTGCTGCGAGCCGGTGGTCGCCGCCGTCGACCTCGGAGGTGGCGTTCCCTGCCTCTGCCGTGTGGCCGACGGCCGTGGTTCCCCTCCACCTCAGTCGCCGCCACCTCCTCCCTTGCAGCATCCCCGGGGCGGGCCAGGAGCTCCTCCCGCCGCCAAGCTCGCCTCCCGCTCCTTCCATGGCAGCGCCGCCTCGTCCCCTCCGAGATGAAGCCAACCGTCGTTGCCGAGCCCAGGTTCTACCCCGCCGACGACGTCAAGCCACGCACCGCCAGCACCCGCAAGCCCAAACCCACCAAGCTCAGGTCGACCATCACACCCCGGGGCGGTCATGATATTGCTCGCGGGAGCGGTACATGGGGAAGCGCGTGGTGTTCCTCAAGCAGCTTAAGTCCGACCTGCTGTTGCTCTCCTCCAACAGCAACGGCAACGATAGTGCCTGGGATGAGATGCTGCTGATTGACCCCCTGCTCCTTCTCACGGCAGCGACATGAATTAAGGTGTCGCTTATGCTCGGCGGGTTGTACGGGTGGTTTTTCTCGGATGACGCCTCTCCGAACTGCTTCTGCTGGCGATGTTGTTGACGGTCAGCCTCTCTCTCAGTAACACCGATGCTTGTGTGCTGGACGTATTTGTGCGCGTCCACAGCCTCAAGACCGGGTTAGCCAAGGCCCCATTCCGTGAACCTCGACCGTCGATAAGATCTCCCACGGACTCGAAGATCGGAACCTCCAAGCCCTTCATCGACAACTACATGGACCATGAGGGAACGCCAAGATCTTCTACCCGAGAACGTCCACACCGCCGCGTCCGTGTTGTGGTGGCCGCCTTCGTGCGCGCCCGAAGACCGGAGAGCCGCCAAGTTCGCCATCGACCTCGAAGACAAGGATATAGCGGTTCGCCCACGACTACTACGCCTACTTCGGCTACGGAACGGGAACGACGACGTGAACGACTACTTCCGCTACTACATCGACATCGGAACGCCTACGCCCCGACGTCGACTACTTCCTCTACCCGAAGACGTCGACTACGCCTACTTCCTCTACGATACGATGATCTCGGCTTCGACTAGTTCCCCCGTCGGAACGAGAACGGCTACTTCCCCTACGTCGATTACTTCCACTACCACGTCTACTTCCTCCACGTCCGAAGTTTCCGGCGTTAACCCCGGCGATCCTCTTTCCAACGTGCGAACCCAAACCCCAACCCCTATACCTATGCCCTATTTTCTATAACATATCAGCTATATTTAAAATGTCATCGCATCATGTTTGCATTGCATTTTGTGGGTGCGGGTAATAGTAATGACACCTAATAATTAAATATGGAATGTGTTGGGATGTTGTTATATAATTGTCCCTATTCCATTTAACATTGACTAGCTCATTTTTATCTTGTTTTTGCCATGTTAAATCAACATTTAATATTGTGGGTAGATAAACAACTTGAACCAATCTTTATTCGTCCGGACTCCGGTTCCGATTAAATTGTTTAAGTTGTTTCCCCTGTTGCATCTTGCCATGTCATGCATATAAAATAGGATCATGCTGGATCTTTTGCCGTAGTAGTAATTGTTGCATCCGGTGTTTCTTTTAGTTCGTTGCTTCTTCGCGGATAGGACGTTGAGATGATGTGAGGAACGACAAGTTCTGCTACCTTGCGGGATCTCAGGCAAGTATACTCACTTGCTGCCATATGGCTGCCTTTCATCACTTGTTACCGATTCTTTCCGTTGATTCTTTTCTGCTAGCCTTAGTAGTAGTTGTTTCTGTTGCGAACCCATCACATGAATCCCTTAACCTTGATATTGCCTCACCTCCCTACCTATAACCATTGCTTGTGCCCGTGTCTTACTAGCATGCTTAGGTTGTTTTGCTCGAGTCTGTTACCCGTTACTTCTGTTATTACTTCTTTATGTTCTGGGGGCTCGAGGTGAATCAATCAATCAATCCTGTTAATGCTAATGGTAATGTTAAACTTGACGATAAGGCACCGGCAGGAGGCCCATGGGTGGTTTTGAGGCCTGCTAGTGTCGCCCCCCTAATTAGGAAAAGAGTCTTGTCTACTGATCCATGATGAGCGCACTACCCGCATGTGGGAAGCGAGTATGGGCGCCCCCCTCAACTTGACTCGATTCGCATCTCGTCCAAATCGCCGTACTAGTTCGGGCTTTCTATTTGCTGCATGCATGATCTTGCGAGCCCTTGGATCCCGGGTGGAACTTTCGTAGTCGGCATTTAGGGCGGCGTGATCTTCCAGTGCTATGAAGGTCCCCACTTCTTCGGGGGGTGGATTAGCCGCGCACGCACAGCACGCGGCGCTTTGGGCTTGATGCGAAGAAGGGTTGGTTGTGTTGAGTGCCCCGCTTGGTGGAATGGCTGTTCCATCTGGCGGGTTATTCATGCGTGTACGGTTACTATGGTGCACCCCTGCAGGGTAAATCTTCTCGAGAAGCCGTGTTTTCCGCGGTTATGGACTACTTGGTGAAAGTACTGGCTAACAAGTACTCAGGACAACTTGAACATAATGATTAACCATGTTACACCCAATGAATAACAACTTGACTAGTAATAGGTTTATTCACACAATAACTTGATTCATCTTAATACAACTGTGTGGGTTATCCTCGGATTGCTTCTTCGGATAAGGGGCGAGATCCAGGATGGGTTTGTTTGAATTTAACTTTCAGTTGGTTACAATACTCGATCTTATCTCCTTTCTGTTAGCCGGAAGTTGTAGTATCTCTCTGTAGTTGGTTAGTGCAGCCCGCTGTCGCTTATTTGCAATAACCCCTTCCTTTCCGTTGATCCTAAAGTATTTGTATCTTGTGATGACTGGCTACGCCGGTAACTTGTGAGTATGGGTTTTATCCCCCTTGCCAGTACTTAACCGTACTGACCCACGAATTCATTTTCGTGGCTGCATATTCAACATTGCAGTCAACAGGTTTGAAGTCTGACGACGTTAGCTTGGGAATCCCTCCGGCTTGGCCTGGGCAGGGATTGGACGCTCTCGGTTATCTTCAGGACTCTTAGTCCAATTTGTATCTTGTCCGTAGCCGGACGTTGGTTTCTTCCGCTGTTATTTGGATCTTTGTGTTGTATCAGTTGTATCCCTGGTTCGTTTGAGTCATCTTGTATCTTTCTGTTTCTGTTGTAATTGTGGAATATTCGTGAACTATTGTAATGTTATCATAAATGGCAACCTGGAATCGGTTATTATGCGGATTTGGCGGAAATGCTGAAATCTGCATAGTACCCGATCTCGGGGCGTCACAAAGAAGCTTGGTCTCGAGCTTTTGATTCCTATTGCAAAGTTGAACCTAAAATGACTCTAAATCTGTTTCTTCGTAGTTTTTAGTTTGGTTTTGTTCTTTGTTATAAATATGTTTTGGATACTGTGGTAGGAGGTGATTTCCTTAATTGTGATAGAGATCAAGCTTTCAATGCTATAAGAAAATTAATTGCAACCTACAGCTTACCCGTTAGTTCTGATAAAGCCTTTACAGATATTTATGCTAGATTAAATACTCCTGAATCACATATTTCTATCTTAAAAGAGGGATATAGCCAAATTCGTGAACATCTTGATCATGTCCCAATAAATTTTGACTCCAAAAATATGATCCCTTTGGTTAAAGCTGTTATAAATGGTGAAACTTTTCATGCTTGTTGTGATATCATGTCTGAATTTTGTCTTATGCCTAAGGAAATTTATAAATATTTGAACCTTTGGGGGCTAGCTTATGGAGGAGAAGAAATTCCTCTTATTAATAACACCACTATATTTCCCATTGGGATAGATGAGGGAGTGTTTACAAAAATCATGGGAAATACAGTATCCACTGATTATCTTGTTATTGAATGTGTAGGAGAAGGAAGAATTACGCTTCGAAGATCCTTGCTGAAGCTCCTGGGGGCAGTAATAGATGTGGGGAATGGTACATTAAAATTTACCTTCACACCATGTGAACACACATTCCCCAAACCCAAGAAGAAGGTTAAGAAGAAGGTTAAGAGGAGTAAAAAGAGAGTTATTGGTATTGATGTTGATGCTTCTTCACTGGAAAATACTTGAGTTGATTTTTCTATGCCTAGCTGAAAGGCTTTAAAGAAAAGCGCTACCAGGAGACAACCCGTTTTATTTCTCTGTTTTCTTTTAGTTTTCCTTTGTTTTCTTTGGTGTGCTTGCACCTGGGTGTTTTATATTTCCTTATAAACCCCTCTGTATCTTTTCTTTTTAGTTTTTGTTGATCCAAGTAAAGCCACTAGTGGAAATTGAGCCTATATTTCGGATTTTTGCGCAGGAAACATATTTCTGCTGTCCACTGTAAATTCTGTTAAAAATCACAGAAAATTCAAAATCACCTGAGCTTTTTTGTTTTTAATCCTGAGTTATATACGCAACTTTTTCTAGAATACCACTTTTTGATTTTAGCAACATAAGATTTTTGAAAAAATCGATCTTTACCAGTTGTTCTGTTTTTGACAGATTTCTGCCATTTATCGTATTTGCATCTTAATCTCTTTCTTTTGGTGTTATTTTGAGAAAAAGAGTTTTGAAAGAAGTTGTGACAATATCTAATGTGTTTTTGAGTGTTATACTTGTGTTGAAACTAAACCATGTGGATTTAGTATTTCAATTGCACTAACGTTGCTAATGAAGATTGTGAGAATTTTGATGTGAAGGAAGTTTTCAAGGGTCAAGAGAAGAGGATGATATGATGTGATCAAGAAGAGTGAAAAGCTTAAGCTTGGGGATGCCCCGATGGTACATCCAAGCAAATTCCAAGAAGAGTGAGGCGTCTAAGCTTGGGGATGCCCAAGGCATCCCCTTCTTCATCAACAAATTATCAGGTCACTTCTAGTGAAACTATATTTTTATTCGGTCGCATCTTATGTGCTTTACTTGGAGCGTCTTTTATTTTTGTTTTCAGTTTGCTTTTTATTTTGATTTCATTTTTTTTTACTTTCATAATAAGCTTGGTTGGACCCCAGCATTCTTTTATTGGAGAGTGACATGCTCCGCTTTTTCATGAGAATACGTTGTATTCTTAGTCTCTGTTTGACTGCTGCATTTATTCAGCTCCTGTTTTGCATGCATCTCTTGTTAGAGCTGTTAGTTTTAGTAGTATTATTTGAGTAATCTCATGTTTTCTTTCTGTATCATAAAGAGTATTTTTGTTAAAGCATGTTTTGTATGCTGCTTGTTGGGAGAAACAAAAGAAAACTGCTGCTTGAAGTAGAATTAATAACAGTACTAGTAGAAGCTTGTATAGACTGTGGCTAGAACTTTTTCATGCCATGATAAATTTTATTTTAGTTTTAAAGCCTTGTGGTTATTGAGTAGCATGATTAGCCTCAAATAGCTGAGAGTGTTTAATATGTCTTGAAAGATTCATGAGTTGTTCTTGTCATAGTAAAGCATCAATATATGATATTCTTTTTCGAATGTTTTATTTGGTTGACTTGGCGCATGCTCACAACATGTTTATGACTACAAACCAGTCACGAATAGCCTCCGTGACCACTTAGTTTTTGAACTTGTGATACTGCTTATGTTTTAATTAATGATGCTTATGTCGCTATGCATGATTATGGCTCTTATGCTCTCTTGCTTTGTCGCTCCCAGTCTTTTGCTAGCCTCCACCTATACTGAGTATGAGCTCTACTCGTGCATCCAAACTCCCTTAAACCCAATTTTTTGTCATTGTGTCCACCATACCTACCTACATGTGGTATTTAAGTGCCATTCCAAAGTAAATTGCTCATGTGTTACCTTTAAAACCTTCAAAATTACTCCTGCTTTATGTTCATGTTTTTGCTCATGAGGAAGTCAATAGAGAATCTTTATATCACTTGTTGATTGGATTTCACACCATGGACTAGTTGCTACATCCTCTTATCCAAATGATAGAAGAGCTGGCAGCGGGGTGCCCATCCCCAAATTAATGCATACAAATTCTCTTCACTATTTTTACCCCTGATTTATCAGTCAAAGCATAATTGTGTAAACAAAAGAGAAAGAGGGATGACCTTCTATACCAGTTGCATCCTTCACCATGGGAGCCGCTCTTGTGAATCCAGTTGACTTGTGACGTACTGTATTTTCTATTTACCATTCGTTGACATTAGCATACATCTCCCAAAATATAGACACTCCTCCACGGTATGTGATTGTTGGCAGGCACCCGAGGATTCGGTTAGCCATGGTTTGTGAAAGATGGATGGGAGGAGTGTCAAACTTTTAATACCTCTGTTTAATAAAATAAAATCTCCAGCACATGAGTGATCCCTGCTTCCCTCTGCGAAGGGCCTTTCTTTTACTTTTATGTTGAGTCTCCATCTTCTAACTTTATGCACAGTTGAGAGAGCATTTTTTCCATTCTGAGTTCTATGTGCATTTGTCCCATAAGCATCAATAATTACTTCATGATGTGATATTATTTGTTCTGAAATTATTTGTTCTAGTCTTCCTCTTGAACTTTGAAGGTGTCCTGGCACTTATGTTTTGCCCCACTCTGAAGGACTATCGAGATATCACTTTGCCATGCTTTCTCTATACCTGAAACAAACGTTTACCTTTCTTTGCATTATTATTCATTATCCTTTATTTGAGTTACTTTTCGTGATGCAAAGTAATTTCTATGCTTTATTATTAAAGTTTTATTTATCATGCTTGTGTTTAAAGTTTTATGATCTCAGTGTGCATATGCTTTTACATTAGATTGATCAAGTTTGTGTTAGTAGCATGTCACCTCAGAAATTATTGTTTTATCGTTTACCTACTCGAGTACGAGTAGGAACTAAGCTTGGGAGTGCTTGATACGTCATAAACGTATCCCTAATTTCTGATGCTCCATGATCGTATTATGTCAATTGCTACATGTTTTCTCCCTTATTCATAACATTTTTATACGTGTTCCGAACTAACCTATTAACAAGATGCCACAGAGTCAGTTCCCTATTTTCTGCTGTTTTTTAGTTTCAGAAAAGTTGTTATGGAAATATTCTCAGAATTGGAAAATTCGAAGCCCGAAAGTCCTATCTTCCCTGGAAGCATCCAGAAGACCGAAGAGGAGCCGAAGAGGGGCAGCAGGGGGGCCACACCATAGGGTGGCGCGGCCCCCTGGCCGCGCCAGCTATGGGTGTGGGGCCCTTCGGCCTCCACCGCCTTCGCCCTTTCGCCTATTTAAGCCCCCCGGGTGGAAAACCCTAAACACCTGATCAAAATCCCCGAAAAATGTCGCAGCCGCCATCACCGTCAACCCCAGATCAGGGGGTTCTTAAGCTGTTTCCGGCACCCTGCCGGAGAGGAGATCATCACCGGAGGCCTCTTCATCACCATGCATGCCTCCGGAGTGATGCGTGAGTAGTTCATTCTTGGACTACGGGTTCGTAGCTGTAGCTAGATGGTTGTCTTCTCCTCATATGCCTCCATGTTTAGATCTCGTGAGCTTCCTATCATGATCGAGATTGATCTTATGTAATTCTATGTGTTGTGTTTGCTGGGATCCAATGAATATTGACCTTATGCCAAGTTGATTATAGTCTTTATTTGCATATTTTATTTGTGATCTTGCATGCTCTCCGTTGCTAGTGGTTATTCTGGCCAAGTAGTTGCTAGTGACTTCAAGAGGGAGTATTTATGCGATAGTGGGTTCATGCCTCCTTGTTGCCTTGCTCGAGTGACAGAAACGTGAAGGGGGAGGATGTGTTGTTGCCATTAGGGGGAAAACAGCGGTGAGAGTGCCTGCGTGCATAATCATTGCTTACATTACACACTTTGTTCAAGGCAATTATCTATTGCTTGCAACTTAATACCTGAGGGGGTTCGGATGATAACCTGAGGGTGGATTATTAGTCATAGATGCAAATGGGTGTCGGTTTATGTATCTTGTTGTAATGCCCGCACTAAATAGCATAGTAATATTCATGTCATATTGTGCACTACGGTGCAACCTCTATTTGTCAATTGCCCAGCTGTAATTTTTTCACCCAACATGATATCTTTTATGGAGAGACACCACTAGTGAAACTACGAACCCCGGTCCATTTTTCCACACTATTAAACAACCCACAACAATTTCCTGCTTTCTTTACTTTCTGCAAGCATACACTGTTTTTCCACACTATACGTCTAATCTTTGTTTTCAGCAAGACCGGTGAGATTGACAACTGATGACTCCCAAGTGCAGGAGATCAATTGTAGTACCTTTCGATAAGTATTTGATTGTCGAACCCACGAGGAGCTGAAGGTAAGCTATCTATTCTCTAAAGCCCTATAACCCTCTTATATGGCTGTTTATGCAAAGCAATAAGTTTGACTAAAAGGAACTAACTAATTAAAAGCAAGTGACGTGGAGTGTGGTTTGTCTAGTAACTAGTGAAGCAAGTTTAAAATGCAAGTAATCCTAGAGCAAGTTTCTAAAGCAAGTTTCGAAGCAAGTTTCACAAGTAGCAAGCAGCAAATATCTCAAGTATCTCAAGGGAGCAAGTGTTCTAGCAATAGGTGTTTCGTTCGTGTGGTTGTCACAATTAGTGAAGCACATGTTTTAGTCTTAGTTGTTTCTTCTAGGAAGGAGCCATGAATAGGTATAGTCAAGTAAATGATCTACAACCCCTTATGATGGATCATGTGGCCAAGTAAATGACTGCACAAGATTGATTAATACATAAAGTCCCACCATAGCCTTACGTTCTAAGGTCCCCTATATATATCCCCCAATAACTTAACTTTGTGGCTCGGTCTCAGGTTACTGTCACTCCCAAGTCACCACCACTCCATTATGCTACCGGTGATCACCTTACATGCATTCCCCAACATATGCGTGCACTCATATATTGTACATAAAGACAATCATAGAAGATAACAAACTTGTATGCAACCAATCAACGAACTATTTCACCATTGCCAAGAACAATTGAACTCAAACATAGACGGGGAGACACAATACATCAAGGGAATATAGTATTGCATCATACATCGTGTTTGCCAAGAGATTATAGTGGAGATATGGAGCTGATCTTGCTGTAGATGTTGATGATGAACACGCCGGAGGGGGGTGGAGCCCTCCGGGGGTGATCCCGGCGGCGTTTCCCCCCTCCGATCTTCTCCGGCGGCAGCCTTCTGTCTCTCTGTTTCGTGGTTTCATCTCTCGGCGCCGCCTCCTTCTCGAAAAGGCTAGGGGACCCTTTATATAGTCGTTTTTAGGTCACGAGACACTCGGGAGAAGAAAGATCGACGGCATCGGAGCCACGGGGGCAAAAAAGGGGCCCCACACGCGGCCAAGGAATATGGCCGCGTGGAGGGTCCTCTTTTCCACCTGGTTGGCCTTTTGGCCCTCTACTTTGGCCCATGGTCTTCGTCTCGAAAATTCTGAACCGTGCTCTTTGGCCTTGCCCTTTTTGGAGTCCCGAAGCTCCCGGAAAGTCTGAAACACTAAAAAGTACGTTTTCTGGAAAAACAGGGTTAGAACCAAAAGAAGGGGGATTGTTCAGAAAATCCCCCAAATTATTATAAAACATGAATATAAGTTGCTAATATGTAGGAAAAACAAGTAATAACATGCAAAGTTCATGTATGCATTTTACATGCATCAACATCCCCAAGCTTAACCCATACTCGTCCTCGAGTATGAAGGTGATAAAACTAACATGGACTTTGCATTTTAAAACAATCGTGGAATATCAAAGAAGATTATTCATGCTAAATATAATAAAATGATTCATAATGTAGATGAGTAGGAACATACAATTCATGTTATAAGAAATATCAAATATGCAAGCAAAGATGCTTCATGAAAGTTCACAAAGTGTATAATGAAATAAAAGCACTATGGACCAAATGCATACACAAAATGAAAAATAAAATCCTATATTGGTCAAAGAATAGCATAATGGAAAATAGAAAATATGGTGGACACTTTGGAGAAAATTGACTAGAGGTAAAACATGATCAAGTCTTATTTAGCCTCTAAATTATTCAACTAAAATTACTAATTGAAATGTGGCATCCATTGGTCCAGGACTCTCATTGACCCTTTATCACTAGCATCTTAAATTGTGAATGTTGAAGTAATGTGATTGACAAGGTGTTGGTTGAATGCCTCATGCCCCGTGAGTGTGAAAACCTACTCCATGATTACTCAACTTAAGATTCCTAATAAGCTTTGTACAATCATAATAAGTATTAATGACATCATAGAGAACCGCAAAGAGGTACCTCTTGCCCCATGACATGGAAACCAGCCCATGTAACAATGACAAGATGAACAAACGGAGTAGACTCATCATCCTTTTTTATTTCATTCACTATATGCATAGCTTCTTATTTTATTGTAGGATGTGTTTGTAGAGTCCACTCTAGCTGTAAGTAAATTTCCACCATGATCAATCATGGCTTGGGTTAGCGGCCCAATGCGTTTCTCTAGTCATAAATATACTTACTCATCAAAACTTACTATTCCTCTATTTCATTTCGGCATGGCAGGAGTCCAAAAACAAAAGTACATGATATCAACCAAATGTAAACTTTTGTGCAATGTTGAAAGCTTTCCAGTGATACACGTTTATAGCTAGCTCCCAACCAAATACTTGTCAAACGCAAAACTTTTAGTTCCCGTTATTGGGTCATGTTTATTAAGTGCAATGAAAAGTAAAAGTGTGCATTCAAAAGTTTGTGAGAGTCCTATCCCAAATTCAGCTCATGACAATTAATAAAGTGAATATCTTAATTTAGAACATAAATAACACTATAACATGGTGAACATACTCGTAATAGCTCTGAAGCTAATAGGTAGATATGGTGGACTCACTGGAAATACTTGGCTAAAGGGTGTTGGAAACAAGTTTATACTTGTTGGAATTTTTACTTTTTTGGCTAGCAAGAGGGATATAGTTGACCAGCTACTATGCATGCATTAGTGTCCATAGAACTACTCATTTCATGACAAACTAAGTAAACTAACAATTAACATCAAAAACATGAATAAGAGATAGCTCATGACAACACTATTGCAAATTTCTACACCTAAAACAGCATATAAATCATGCAACTATAAGTATCTTTTATAATCAACTAAAGCATCCCTTTCCCAATAAATATAACAACATCCAACTTAATTCAACCCATTATTCTAGTATCTGATTCTCATAAAGATAATTGTGGTGGTGGTCTCACAAATAAACTAAAAAAAACAAAACTAGACGCTTCAAGTTTCTGCGATAAATGCTTTGCTTAGAAAAACAGAAAGTAGACGTGTGCTAACCAAAAGAGTGTTGGTCCAGGGGGGAGTTCACCACATCCCCAAGATTTTGGTTTTCACCACTCTTGGATCTCTCTTGGCGCAGCTCCTCTATTCCCTGTGAAAAAACTTTACAAAACATGTTTCTCCCATTCTTTTTCCGTGGGGTGAGATTAGCAAGGACAAACAAAACGTATGCATGCTGAGCAAAATTCCAAATCAAATGCTCCAGTAGATAGACAATAAGGTTCATTATGTTGTATGTTCACTCTCTTTCTTGAAAGAATCATGGAAATTCGATTCCCAAGCCCAAAGAGTGCATAAAACAAAAGAAGGCAGAATCTGTCCAGAAAAGCAGCAGCAGCAAAACGAACATTTTTCCCTAATCTAGACTCGTCAAAAATTAAGCCATTTTTTGTGCTTACATAGGACGAAAATTTGCAGAACATACTAAAAAATTAGCTCAATCTGACATACCAATAAAAAACGTAAAATCATACGGTGAGCAGACTCGTGCTGAAACAGAAATTTCATGCACTAGGATAGCAACTTATAAGTCCAAATGGGTTTGACTTGACTCTTTATTGAAAACTCCAGAATTAAAACAAAAAAACTAATCTCTTGAGACAGCAAGAGGACACTAGGAAAATCTAAACAAAAACAACCGTGTTGCCTCCCGTAAAGCGTTTTCTTTATAGCCATATAGCTAGGCTTTACTTACTTAACATCATGATGGTTGGAGTGAGGTGGCTCGGCATCCCCAAGATTGGATTCTTGTACTTATTTGATACATGTAGGGTGAGCCCAGGGGTACATCCCCACACTTGATTGGTTGTCCCTCTTGATCTTTGTTCATCTCACTCAACTCTTCCTCCTGAAAAATTCTTCTTACACAAATCTCAACATAAAACTTGATTAGAGGGGTTAGTGCCTCCATAAATAAAATCCACATAGGTACAGAAAAGACACATCATGAGTTGATTCTAAATATTAACAACTGTTACTAAAGTTGTGCATTGCTCCTTGATCCAAAGAACCACACAAAACACAAGTAATGAGAGCAATGCAAAATAAAGACATAATCTGCCAAAAACTGAACAGCCCGTAAAGAGTGAATTTTTAGAGGCACTTAAGTTGCTCAAATCAGAAAACTTAAAACTAATGAAATATGTAGTGATAACTAAATAGTTCTGTCATAAATTACCAGGTCAAAATTCCACTTCTGTGATTTTAAACATTTTCGCAGTGAAGTTCAGGAATCTGTTTTCTGGACAGCTAATTACTATTGTTTAATCCTATCTCTCATATAAGATTATTCTTGCCATTTATGATGAGAAATAAGACAGAAATGTGATGTTACAGTAGTGAACTAATATTTTTATTGTTTTTAGGTTTGGAAAAAGTTTTAATGATAGAGACTTTGCAATGGTTTCATTGGCATGAACAACACATGTTCAAGGTCGACCCCAACTTCTCCATTACTCATCCTTCTGATTTACTTTCCCAAATTTTTTATAAAATGAAAATCTTAAACTAAATGATACATAACATTAGTTAAAGGAATTTTACATGTTGTAAAGACATAAATGTGTGCTCAAACCGAATAGGAAATTAAAGCATAAGGAACACACCAAAAAATATTAAAAAATTTATTTTTAAGTCTAACCCATTTCCTATGCATTGGCATTTTGTAATGAAACAAATAAAAGAAGCACATAATAGCAAGCATAGAAAGGTAGATCAAGTGCAACTTCAATACTTTCAGCATAAAAAGGGGAAACTTAATATTGTTAAAATATGTGTAACCATGTTTCCCTCTCTCATAATAATTTTCAGTAGCATCATGAATAGATTCAACAATATGAATATCACATAAAACATTCTTATCATGAGCCACATGCATAAAAGAATCACTACTCTCCACATAAGTAAAATCCTCATTAGTTATAGTGGGAGTTAAACATTCATAATTTTCATTGCAATCATCATATATAGGAGGCATAGTATCATCAAAGTGAATTTTCTCCTCCAAGCTTGGGGAACTAGAAATATCATGTTCATCAAAACCAACTTCCCCAAGCTTAAAACTTTCCATAGAATCAGCAAGTATATCATTTTTATCCTCAATAGTACGGGGACTAAAAATATCATATTCATCAAGACAAACTTCCCCAAGATCAAGGTTTTCCTTAGAAATAAAGGTGTTCAAAGAATTAGTACTACCACAAATATGATTGTTGTGCAAATAATTTTTCAATTTCTCCTCAAACACTTCATGTCCTAATTCAAGGTAGATATTATACAGTTCTAAAATTGTTTGGTTGTTTTCCATTTTATAAAAAAAATTGTGTGTTTTAGGTTTATATGTTATTATGCAATGCAAACAAGAATAAAATCTTAGCACAACGCTCCCCGGCAACGGCGCCAGAACAGTGCTTGATGACTCCCAAGTGCAGGAGATCAATTGTAGTACCTTTAGATAAGTATTTGAGTGTCGAACCCACGAGGAGCTGAAGGTAATCTATCTATTCTCTAAAGCCCTATAACCCTCTTATATGGCTGTTTATGCAAAGCAATAAGTTTGACTAAAAGGAACTAACTAATTAAAAGCAAGTGACGTGGAGTGTGGTTTGTCTAGTAACTAGTGAAGCAAGTTTAAAATGCAATTAATCCTAGAGCAAGTTTCTAAAGCAAGTTTCTAAGCAAGTTTCACAAGTAGCAAGCAGTAAATATCTCAAGTATCTCAAGGGAGCAAGTGTTCTAGCAATAGGTGTTTCGTTCGTGTGGTTGTCACAATTAGTGAAGCACATGTTTTAGTCTTAGTTGTTTCTTCTAGGAAGGAGCCATGAATAGGTATAGTCAAGTAAATGATCTACAACCCCTTATGATGGATCATGTGGCCAAGTAAATGACTGCACAAGATTGATTAAGACATAAAGTCCCACCACAGCCTTACGTTCTAAGGTCCCCTATATATATCCCCCAATAACTTAACTTTGTGGCTCGGTCTCAGGTTACTGTCACTCCCAAGTCACCACCACTCCATTATGCTACCGGTGATCACCTTACATTTATTCCCCAACATATGCGTGCACTCATATATTGTACATAAAGACAATCATAGAAGATAACAAACTTGTATGCAACAAATCAACGAACTATTTCACCATTGCCAAGAACAATTCACTACTCAAACATAGACGGGGAGACACAATACATCAAGGGAATATAGTATTGCATCATACATCGTGTTTGCCAAGAGATTACAGTGGAGAGATGGGGCTGATCTTGCTATAGATGTTGATGATGAACACGCCGGAGGGGGGTGGAGCCCTCCGGGGTGATCCCGGCGGTGTTTCCCCCCTCCGATCTTCTCCGGCGGCAGCCTTCTGTCTCTCTGTTTCGTGGTTTCGTCTCTCGGCGCCGCCTCCTTCTCGAAAAGGCCAGGGGACCCTTTATATAGTCGTTTTTAGGTCACGAGACACTCGGGAGAAGAAAGATCGACGACATCGCAGCCACGGGGGCAAAAAGGGGGCCCCACACGCGGCCAAGGAATCTGGCCGCGTGGAGGGTCCTCTTTTCCACCTGGTTGTCCTTTTGTCCCTCTACTTTGGCCCATGGTCTTCGTCTCAAAAATTCTGAACCGTGCTCTTTGGCCCTGCCCTTTTTGGAGTCCCGAAGCTCCCGGAAAGTTTGAAACACTAAAAAGTACGTTTTCTGGAAAAACAGGGTTAGAACCAAAAGAAGGGGGATTGTTCAGAAAATCCCCAAAATCATTATAAAACATGAATATAAGTTGCTAATATGTAGTAAAAACAAGTAATAACATGCAAAGTTAATGTATACATTTTACATGCATCAACAACCTCACTGTACCGTTGGGGCAAAGTATTTTAATTGTGGTGTGTGCAGGTTCCACGTTGTTGCTGACACCGGTGAAGCGCCAGCACCACCGTCAATGGCATCAACCTTCCGAAGATTATATTTCTCCTACAGGATTGATAACCCTGGTTCTTAACTAAGGGGGAAAATCCTACTATTGTGCTCATCACACCTTCCTCTTGGGGTTCCCAACAACACAGAGAAACGATTTAACTCTCTCAGCAACAGGAAATTGACAGAAATGAAGGCTGCACCGTAGTGCATATGCAAGACATAAAGATTACTATGTGATTCATGCGGGCATTACAACAAAATACATAGACCGTCATTCAATTGCATCTATGTCTAATAATCCACCCTCCGAATATAATCCGAACAAACGTTGGGTATTAAGTTGCTAGCAACAGATTATCGCAGTAAGAAAAGTGGGTAATGTAAACTAGGTAAACACCGTTGTTTTCTCCCTACTGGCAACAACACATCCTCCATCCATCACGTTTCTGTCACTTGAGCACAGATGCAAAGGAGGCATGAACCCACTATCGAGCATAAATACTCCCTCTTGGAGTTACTAGCATCTTCTTGGCCAGAGCATCTACTGATAACGGAGATCATGCAAGACCCTAAATAACATATGCATGAAGATAACATGATAGATTGATAATCAGAAGATATAGCATTCAACATTCATCAGATCCCAGCAAACAAATCATGTAGCATTACATAAAAATGATCTCGGTCATGTGAGGCAGCTCATGAGATCTAAACATGAGGTACAAAGTGGAGAGAATTACCATCTAGCTACTGCTATGGACCCGTAGTCCAGGGATGAACTACTCACGCATCACTTCGGAGGAGGGCATGGTGGTGTAGAACCCTCCGGTGATGAATTCCCCTCCCGGCAGGGTGCCGGGGATAGCTCCAGAACCCTCCCGATCTCGGTGTGATGATGACGGTGGCCTCGGGTGTTTTCGGGACGAAGTGGTATCCCCTTAGGGTTTACGTCTCAGGGGGTATAAATAGGCGAAAGGGCAAAGGCGGTGGAGGCCAGGAGGGCCCACACCACCCCATGGCGCGGCCAGGGGCACGCCTTCCTATGGTGTGGCCCCCCTCCGGATCTCTTCAGGACTTCGTGGAACCTTCGGGAATTATAAGACTTCCGGGCTTCGAATTTTCCAATTCCGACAATATTTCCAGAACAACTTTTCTGAAACTAAAAACAGCAGAAAACAGGGAACTGGCTCTGTGGCATCTTGTCAATAGGTTAGTCCAGAAAATCGATAAAAATTACAAAAAGTGCATACCAAACATGTGGGAAACAATAAGAAAACAACATGGAACATCAGAAATTAAGGATACGTTTACGACGTATCAGCGCCCACACCATGGGCAGGCGCGGCCAGGGGTGGGCCCGCACCCAGGCATGGTGTGGTTCCCTCGAGCGCTGTCTCCTACCCCTCTTCGGCTCTGTATTTTTCATATTCTCCATGTATGATAAAAATAAAAGTTGGAAAGCGATACACGAACTTTTTCTTAATAGAACTATTACCTATTCGAAAACGGACTCTGTGGATTCTGGAATCTTCCCTCTAATAAACTTCTTCGGAGTCATTACTTGAATAATATCAACATCTTCATCATAAGAATCCCCAAAAATATAATGTTTGAGTCTTTGCCCATTCACCACTTGTGTAGTGTTATCTTTAAGGGAAGAAATTTTGATTGCACCCGAACAATACACCTCTTCAATAACATAAGGTCCTTCCCATCTTGAGAGTAATTTTCCTGCAAAAAATCTGAGACGATACCTATACAATAGAAATTTCTCACCAACAAGAAACTCTCTTTTAAGAATTCTCCTATCATGACATTGTTTAACTTTCTCTTTAAAGAGCCTAGCATTTTCATGAGCTTCACATCTCCATTCATCTAGAGAACTCAAGTCAAGCATTCTTTTCTTACCAGCAAGTTTTAAATCTTTATTAAGTTCTTTCACTGCCCAATAAGCTTTGTGTTCTAATTCTAAAGGCAAGTGACAGGCTTTTCCATAAACCATTTTATACGGAGACATACCCATAGGATTTTTATAAGCAGTTATATAAGCCCATAAAGCATCATTGAACTTATCAGACCAATTTTTCCTAGATTTATTAACAGTCTTTTGCAAGATAGATTTGATTTCTTCATTTGATAATTCTACTTGCCCACTGGTTTGAGGATGATAAGTTGAAGAAATCCTATGATTAACATCATATTTAGCAAGGGTTTTTCTAAAACCACCATGAATAAAGTGAGAACCTCCATCAGTCATAAGGTATCTAGGCAGACCAAACCTAGGGAAAATAACATCTTTAAGCATTTTTAAAGAGGTTTCACCATCAACACTTTTTGTAGGTATAACTTTTACCCATTTAGTAACATAATCAACAGCAACAAGAATATGGGTGTAACCATTCGAAGGAGGAAAAAGACCCATAAAGTCAAATCCCCAATAATCAAAAGGTTGAATAACAAGAGAATAACTCATAGGCATTTCATTACGTCTAGAAATATTACCAACCCTTTGACATTCATCACAAGATAAAACTAATTTACGTGCATATTTAAAGAGAGTAGGCCAATAGAAACCTAATTGTAGAACCTTCTGTGTGGTTCTATCTCCAGCGTGATGTCCTCCATAAGCACTACCATGTCATTTTCTCAATATTTCGCGTTGTTCATGATCTGGAACACATCTTCGCATAATACCATCTACTCCTTCTTTATATAAGTGTGGGTCATCCCAAAAATAATGCCCCAAATCATAAAAGAATTTTCTTCTTTGTTGAGCTGTAAATGTTGGAGGCAAATACTTGGAAACAATAAAGTTAGCGTAATTTGCATACCATGGACTATCCTGGGAGTTTACTTTTATTGCAGCAAATTGTTCATTTGTAAAACTATCATTAACAGGAATAGGGTCATAAGAAATGTTTTCCAATATAGACAAGTTATCAGCAACAGGATTTTCAGCACCCTTCCTATCCACAATATGCAAATCAAACTCTTGTAAAATCAGCACCCATCTAATAAGCCTAGGCTTAGCATCTTTCCTTTCCATAAGGTATCTAATAGAAGCATGATCAGTGTGAATAGTAACTTTTGAATTAACAATATCATGTCTAAATTTATCACAAGCAAAAACTACGGCTAAGAACTCTTTTTTAGTGGTAGCGTAATTCTTTTGAGCAGCATCAAGAGTCTTACTAGCATAATGAATAACATTCAACTTCTTATCTACTCGTTGTCCAATAATAGCACCTACAGCAAAATCACTAGCATCACACGTAATTTCAAAAGGTAAATTACAGTCAGATGGTTGAACAATAGGAACAGTAGTTAAAGCCTTGTTTAAAGTTTCAAAAGCTTCCTTATAATCATCATAAAAAAAAGGTGCGTCTTTTTGAAGAAGATTAGTAAGAGGCTTTGATATTTCAGAGAAATCTTTAATAAACCTCCTATAAAAACCAGCATGACCAAGAACACTACGAATACCTTTAACATCCCTAGGACAGGACATTTTCTCTATTGCTTCCACTTTAGCTCTGTCAACTTCAATACGTCTTTCAGAGATCTTATGTCCAAGAACAATTCCTTCATCCACCATAAAGTGGCATTTCTCCCAATTAAGAACAAGGTTAGTTTTCTCACATCTCTGCAAAACTTTATCAAGGTTGTGCAAGCAGTTAACAAAAGAAGTTCCATAGACGGTACTTCCATAATTTCTTCACAAAAGCCATGAAAAATAGCATACATGCATCTTTGAAATGTAGCAGGAGCATTGCACAAACCAAAAGGAATATGTCTATAAGCATAAGTACCATAAGGACAAGTAAAGGTTGTTTTCCCTTGATCAATTGACCTAACAGCAATTTGAGAAAACCCAGAATAACCATCAAGAAAGCAAAAATGAGTTTTCTTAGACAACCTCTCTAGCATTTGATCAATAAAAGGCAAAGGATAATGATATTTCTTAGTAACCTTGTTAACTTCCCTAAAATCAATGCACATTCTATAACCAACTAATACTCTTTGAGGAATAAGCTCATTATTTTCATTACTCACAACAGTCGTTCCTCCCTTCTTAGGGACACAATGCATTGGGCTTACCCATCTACTATCAGAAATAGGAAAAATAATACCAACATCAAGGAGTTTTAATACCTCATTTCTTACCACTTACTTCATCTTAGGAATTAAACGGCGTTGATGTTCAACTACTAGCTTTCCATAAGGTTCAATATTAATAACATGCTGGCATATAGTAGGATAAATCCCTTTCAAATCATCAAGAGTATATCCAATAGCTCGACAGTGTTTCTTCAATATTCCTAATAATCTTTCCTCTTCTTCACTTGAAAGTTTAGAACTAATAATAACATGATATGTTTTCTTATCGTCAATATAAGCATATTTAAGATTATCGGGAAAAGGTTTTAAATCAAAAATAGGATCCTCCTTGGGTGGTAATGTGGTACCCAAGTCTTACACAGGTAAATTATGCTTCAGTATCACTGGTTGACGAAGAAGAATATCGTCAATCTCATTTCTCTCTTCCATAAAAACCTCACTTTCATGGTCCTCCATATATTTCTGCAAGGCATTGCTAGGAGAAAGAGCAATAGAGGCAAGTTGTTCAACTCTAAAATTTTCATTAGGCAATTTAAATTCATAAGGAGCTCTAGCAAATTTGGAGAAATTAAACTCATAAGATTTTACATCAAATTTAGTCAATATCTTCTCCTTCTTACAATCTATAACAGCACCACAAGTGTTCAAGAAAGGTCTACCAAAGATAATAGGACAAGTTTTACTAGCAGCTTTACCCTGTACTAGAAAATCAGTAGGATATTTAGTTTTACCACATAAAACTTCCACATCTCTAACAATACCAATCGGAAAGATAGTTTCTCTATTAGCAAGCTGAATAACCACATCAATATATTAAAGCTCACAAGAACCAATTTCATGCATGATTTATTTATAAAGCTCATAACGAATAGCACTAGAACTTGCACCAATATCACACAAACCATAATAGCAATGATCACCAATCTTAATAGAAAGCACAGGAACACTAGTTTTCTTAGGTCTATTGGGATGTGAAACAATATTAGAAGCATCCTCACAAAATACAATGTGTTCATCCTCTACATTTACAGAGACATGGTATTTTATTATTGCTACTGTAGGTTCAACAGTTATTTGTTCATCAGGTTAAATAGATGTCTTTATACTCTTGTTAACCACACTAGCTACAATAGAATGTTCCTTTACCTTAGCAGGGAAAGGCATTTTCTCAATATAAAGCTCAGCACAGCAGGATTAACAACATGCATTCTATATTTCTAGTAGGAACGATATCTTTATAAGGTGCATGATACTTTCTCAACTTCTTTTTGGGAATATCAAGATAGGAGGCAAACACTTTAAGACAATTTGCAAATATTTGAGAATCAAGACCACAAAATAGCACTAACATTACATAAATCATCAGTTCCCATAAAAGCTTTAATGCATTCATAATCATAATTTATACCTGACTTTCTACCTTCTTCATTCTCCCATCTTTCAGTGTTTACTTGAATACGGTCAAGAAGATCCCATTTAGCTTCTTCCTGCATACGTATGAATGATCCAGAATAAGAAGCATCCGATAAATCCTTATCCTCAAGAGAAAGCCTTCCGTAAAATTATTGATAAAAATATTACTTGGGAGCTCATGAACGAGACATTTAAGCATTAATAATTTTATTCTCCCCCAAGCTTGGGCAATACTCTCTCCATCATGAGGCCAGAAATTATATATTTGATTTTGGTCTTTATGAATCTCACTGGGAGGATAAAATTTAGAATAAAAGAGAGGCACAATTTCCTCTCATCCAATAGATTCACCATTCTTCAGCATTTGAAACCATTCAGCAGCTTGGCCTTTCAGCGATAAAGCAAATAATTTCCTTTTAACTTGATTCGTTGTAATACCTGCACACCTGAATAATTCGCATAATTCATGTATAAAGAGCAAATGATCACCTGGATGGACAGTTCCATCTCCATAATAGCAATTATCCATAACACGTCCAACAATTTTCATATGTATTTTAAAAGGATCCAATTCAGCATATAACAGGTCACCTACTACCCTAGCAGTAACAGTAGTAGTACCCCTAAACAGAGAACCAATAGGATTCTCCATAATGAAATAAAACAGCAGACAGACATAAAAACAACACTCACAGTAAAAGTTTCTCTTACCAATATCGCTTCACTCCCCGGCAACGGCGCCAGAAAATAGTCTTGATGACCCACAAGTATAGGGGGTGTATCGTAGTACTTTCGATAAATAAGAGTGTCGAACTCAACGATGAGCAGAAGGTGTTGACAAGCAGGTTGGATAGAGGATTCACTTTAAACACTAGCAAACAGGTTTTTGGTGGTTTTTGATATAGTAGATAAATAAAGTGCGAGTAAATAAAAGACAGTAAATATAATTGCAGCAAGTGGCCCAATCCTTTTGAGAGCAAAGGACAAGCCGGTTGTTCTACTTATGATTACCAAACGTTCTTGAGGACACATGGAAATTTCGCCAAGCGCTTTCGTTTCATACAGTTGATTAATATGTATTGTTTTGATAGGTGTTGTGTGGGTGAACCCATGCTAATGCACCGCCCAACAAGGACTAATACATACTTGTGATTAAACCCCTTGCAAGCATCCGCAAATACAAGAAAGTAATACATCTTCAAATACAAGAAAGTAATTAAGATAAATCTACCCACGGCTTTAAACTCTGGGATCCTACAATCCCTCGTGCATCGGTTTCCTAACGGGGGTTTAGATTTCTGTCACTCTGGCAACCCCGCAATTAGTAGCCAACTACACAATGCATCCTCCTAGGACCATAAAGGTGAAGTATCATGTAGTCGACGTTCACATGACACCACTAGAAGAATAACACCACAATTTAAATATCAAACCACTAGATATTACTTCAACATAATTCCACTACTAACATCTTGACTTCTCCCATGTCCTCAAGAACTAAACGAACTACTCACAACACATCATATGGATCATAATCAGAGGTGATATAATGATGAATAACAATCTGGTCATAAAGTGCAAACACCGATAAATCTCGTAAGCATCAACTACTAACAAGTAATCCACACCAGGAGAGAGATCTAGTGAAGAACAACGATATAGAACCCTAATCGTTACAACAAGGTGGATATGGATGGTGAGGGTGATGGTTCTAGTGATGATGATGATGACGATGACGATCTTGATGATGCTCGTAGCAATGACGGTGACGATGATGATGATTTCCCCTCTCCGGGGAGGAATTTCCCCGGCAGATTTCTCCCTGCCAGAGAGCTTTTCTCTCTCTGTTGTTTTCTGTCCCGAGGAGGTGGCGGAATATTTCCTCGATTATTTCCTGAGGCTTAGGGTTCCCGGGGGGTAAATTACACGAAAGGAGGCGGCCAGAGGTGGGCCGGGGTGGCCACACCACCCCCAGTCGCGGTCAAGGAGGGGCGCTAAAGCATGGTGTGGGTCCCTGGTGGCCCTCCTCCAGGTCTCCTCGTGGCTAGCTCCCTCTTTTGGACTTCTAAGACATCCCCGATGCCCCCCTTCTTCTTCTGATCTTCAGAAATAGGATATCTTGACGATGTTTTCTCCATCAGATTTTTGGTCCCAGTGTTTATTCTCCAATAATTATGAAACATGCAAAATAAGATGAAATAACATAAGTAATGCATCATAATATGAAATATATCGGTGAATAACAGAAAATTACAGTATAAAATAGTGATGCAAAATGGACGTATCACTGCCTAACATGATCAAGATCATCTTATTGTAATGCTACATGTAGTGTTTGTTGGGATCTGATGAATATTGAATGCTATGTCCAATAATAATCAATCTATCATGTTTATGTTATTTATGATCTTGCAAGCTCTCTGTTACTTGTAGATGCTTTGGCCAAGTTGATACTTTTAACTCCAAGAGGGAGTATTTATGCTAGATAGTGGGTTCATGCCTCCTTTTCATTCACGCTCGAGTGACGGAAATGTAACGGATGGGGGATGTGTTGTTGCCATTAGGGAGAAAACAACGATGTTTACATTGTTTACATTACACACTTTACTTAAGGCAATAATTTGTTGATTGCAACTTAATACCCGAGGTTTGATTGGATGGCGCTCCGAGGGTGGATTATTAGTCATAGATGCAGTTGGATAACACTCTATGAATCTTGTTGTAATGCCCGCATGAATCACATAGTAATCATCATGCCATGCATATGCACTACGGTGCAACCTTTATATCTGTCAATTGCCCAGCTGTAATTTGTTTACCCAGCATGTTATCTATCTTTTTTCGAGAGATACCACTAGTGAACAGTAGACCCCAGTCCATTCTTTAACACTGTTATTACAACCACTGCAAACACGGTTTTCTTTACTGAAGTTACTGTTTTCCTCTTAATCACTGCCATCACTATTATCTTTTCATTTACTGCAAACAATTACTATTTTGCACACAATAAACCTAATCCTTTGTGTTAGAAAAACCGATGAGATTGACAATCTCATTGTTTCGTTGGGGGAAAGTACTTTGATTGTGTTGTGTAGATTTCACGGTGCTGCTGAGTCTGGTAGTGCGCCCTACCAACATCAGTTGTCTTCAACCTTCAGAAGTGATTTCTTTCTCTTATTGGTCAGTTAAACATCTGTTTCTTTTTGAGGGAAAACTTGTTGTTGTGCTCTTCATACCTTCCTCTTGGGGTGTCCCAACGAGTGCACTACTCCACCATCAAGCTATTTTCTGGCCCCGTTACTGGGGAGGAATAGGATTTCTGCAAGGGCAGTCTCTCACCTCCAATCTCTTTACTTTATTTTTATTTTTCTTAGTTTATTTTATTCTGTCTTCTTTGTATCGCTATATCAAAAACACAAAAACTTAGTTCTTATTATAGCTGATATTTTTTATTGTTCATCATCTTGCTCCCTAAGATTGCCCTGAAAGACTTATCAATAGGTAGTGGTTCTATAATTGGAAAGGATAATATTGAAAAATTCTTTAATCATGTAAGCAAGAATAAAGATTTTGAGGATAAATCCATAGTAGAACTTGCTCCAAATTATGAAACTGTTGTAGCTTCTTTAGTTCACATGTTAGAGACTAGGTTTGTTAACCTTAACCCCATAATGCAGCAAATGTTTCTTAATCTAAATGATGTTGAGGACACTCAAAAGAGAGATTTTATTCTGGAAACTTTGCTTAAAGAATTTGGTGATGTTGCTATAGAAGTTAGGAAAGTCTTTGATCATTTTGAGATGCTAGGATCATGTGTAGATGTTATTGGTACTCTTGGAAAAGCTAGATAAAACTAGACTGTTCTGATTTTGACAGATTCTGCCTTTTTACTTGAATTCTCTCTTTTACTATGTTGAGTCGATTTCTTTGCTCCACAAAACATCAGTGACTGTAGCTAATGTTTAATTTTTTAATAATGCTTGTGACCAAGGAGAAAGTGAGAGTTTTTTATTGTTCACTAACCCTCTAATGAGAATTACTTTGAGTTTGGTGTGAAGGAAGTTTTCAAGGGTCAAGAGAAGAGGGTGATATAATGTGATCAAGAAGAGTGAAAAGCCTAAGCTTGGGGATGCCCCCGTGGTTCATCCCAGAAAATTCCAAGAAGACTCAAGCGTCTAAGCTTGGGGATGCCCAAGGCATCCCCTTCTTCATCAGCAACTTATCATGCCACTTTTAGTGAAACTATATTTTTATCCGGTCACATCATATGCACTTTACTTGGAGCATGTGTTTTTTTCCTTGCTGCAATAAACATAGTTGGAACCCAACATTCTTGTGTGGGAGAGACACGCTCCGCTTTTTCATATGAATACTCGTTTCTTTACCATGCTCGTATTCTTAGTTTTTCTTCTACCTGCTGCAAATCTTTTGACCTCCTGTTTTTCATGCATCTCTTATTCAGAGTTGTTAGTCCTAGTAGAGTAGTAGTATTACTCTCTTGTTGCATTGTTATATCTTTTGGAGAGTTTTTTGTATATAAAACAATTGGTGTTGGAAAGCAGTAGTAAAATATTCCATGCTTATAACGGTGCAAAAAGAAGCTTGTTTAGACTGTGGCTAGACTTTATCATGTCATGTTAGATGTTATTTTAATTATATGCTTGTAGGTATTATTGTAGCATGACTTTTCTCAAATAGCTGAGAGTGCTTAATGTGTCATTTAAAGAATCATGAGTTGGTTTTATCACATTGAAGCATAATATTGTGGTATTCTCCTTCAAATGCTTTATTTGGTTGACTTGGCGCATGCTTACACCATATTATGACTACAAACCAGTCACCTATAGCCTCTATGATCATTTAATTTTTGACTTGTAATACCGTTTATGCTTTGATTAATAATGTTTTTGTTGCTATGCATGATTATGGCCATTACTTCTCTCTTAATTTGTCGCTCCCAGTCTTTGCTAGCCTCTACTTGTACTGAGTATGAGCTCTACTCATGCATCCAACTCCCAAAAACCAAAGTTTTGCCAAATGTGTCCACCATACCTACCTATATGTGGTATTTAACCGCCACTCCAAAGTAAATTTCTCATGTTCTACCTTTAAAACCTTCAAAAGTAGACCTATTTTTTGCCCCTGTTTTAGCTCATGAGGAAGTAGTTTAAAGTTTATTGTGGTTTATATCAAGCAAGGTTCTTCTCCCTCTTTCATCGGATGAGTATGGAATATGTGCTCATCTAAATTTTCAAAGAGCTGGTTCCAATTAATATAACCAAAAAAGGCACTTCCCCATCGATTGATGAAATTTGGTGGGTACCCGTGGATACGGCTAGCCCTGGTTTGTGAAAAGCATGGTGGGGGAGTGCCAAGATAAATAAATAGCGGAAATCGCTCTTAAAAGTCTAAAAACTTTCTTTGGCATGAGTTATGGTAAGTTTTTTATTACTATTCGTTGACATAAACATACACCTCTCTAAAGAAATTTTTTTTCAATACCTCCGTTTTAATAAATTAAAAAGCTCTAGCACATGAGTTAATCCCTACTTCCCTCTGCAAAGGGCCTTTATTTTACTTTTATGCTGAGTCTTTATCTTCTAACTTTATGCACGATTAAGAGAGCGTAGTTGTCATTCTGAGTTTAATGTGCATCTGTCCCACGGATTATTGTTGATCGATTCATGGTATGCTATTACTTGCTCTCAAATTATTTGTTTCTAGTCATCCACTTGAACTTTGAAGGTGTCCTGGCATTTATGTTTTGCTCCACTTTTAAGGAAAAGCGAAATATCACTTTGCTATGTTTTCTTTATGCTCGAAACAAACGTATAACTTTCAAGTGCATTACTATTCATGATCTTTTATTTGTGTTACTTTTCATGATGCAACATGATTTCTAAGTTTCATTGTTAGAATTATATCTACCATGTATATGTTTAAAGTATTATGATCTCATCTTAGATCTGCTTTTACAAATATGATGATCAAGTTTATGTTGGTAGCATCTAACCTCATAAATTCTTTGTTTTTATCGTTTTACCTACTCGAGGATGAGTAGAACTAAGCTTGGGGATGCTTGATACGTCTCAAACGTATCTATAATTTCTGATGTTCCATGTTGTTTTGATGCCATATTCTACATGTTTTCTATACACTTTATGTCATTTTTATGGATTTCCTGGGACTAACTTATCGACAAGATGCACAGAGCCAGTTCTTGTTTTCTGTTGTTTTTGGTTTCAGAAAATTTGTTCTGGAAATATTCTCGGAATTGGATGAAACAATATCCCAGGGTCTTAGAAATCTGTCACGTACACTGAGTCCGGAGGGGACCCAGAGGGGGGCCACCCATCGACATTTCCCTTTTGCCTATTTAAGCTCCTCCTTGGGTTAACCATAAATACCCGAGTCTCCATCCACAAAAAGTTCCATAGCCGTCGTCATCGTCAACCCTAGTTCGGGAGGGTTATGAAGCTCTCCCCAGCACCCTGCTAGGAGGGAGAATCGTCACCAGAGGGCTCTTATCACCATGCCTTCCTCCGGAGTGATGGGTGAGTAGTTCATACCTGGACTACGGGTCCATAGCAGTAGCTAGATGGTTGTCTTCTCCTCTGTATGCCTCATGTTTAGATCTTGTGAGCTTCCTGATGACCCACAAGTATAGGGGATCGCAACAGTCTTCGAGGGAAGTAAAACCCAAATTTATTGATTCGACACAAGGGGAGCCAAAGAATATTTATATGCCTTAACAACTGAGTTGTCAATTCAGCTACACCTAAAAGTAGACTTGCTCGCAACAATTTATCAGTGGTAACAGTTTTATAGCAGCAGTGGAAATAAAATAACAGCAGTAGCAATCGCGGAAAACAACAGTGTGGGAAGTATCTGTAGCGCTCCCACCTTTTAATAAAGGCAATAACTCCTGTGTTATTGTGCTATTCCCTGGATCAATTGCTAGCACCACGGTACAAGATGAAATATCATGCAAATGCGTCAAAGTCTTTATTATATCGCATGATCCATACTTTACAAAATTGTTTTACAACTTGCATAGCTCAAGGCTAGCGTAAAATACAAAGTTTTACAGCGGAAAATATAGTACATCAATGAGCCTCATCCTCTTCATGTGCCACAGGCAAAACATGTTGGTTGTAGACTCGAGAACCTAAACGAAATCCTCACTCGTCATCGGAACCATCTGCACGTTGGAATATGCAGCCCCCAAAAGGAGGTCAGATCATTCTGAGCAATGATGGCAAGTGACACTATGGTGGTATATAAATGGCAAGTGCTAATCTACATGCATATTTGGCTGGTGGAGTTTCTAGGCTATTTTGCATAAATGCATTTGTCCTATCTTTTGATATAAAGTAATTTTGCACATATTCTGGACACTTTGGTTGATAGCAAAGTGCTCCTAAATAATTGGACACCTTGGTTGATAGCAAGATGCTCCTACCCTTTGGATTAGCACACTGAAAAACCATCAGGCACTTCTCCAATAACCCATAGTCAAATTATTAGTAATTAATAAAACGAGATGAACGAGATATGTCATGTTTCCCATCTAGTTGTTGAATTGTCCCTAACCAATGGAACACGGCTAAGATCTTAGTTTTAACCCTCGCGAGGTTTGTGCCCTTTACCCATGTTGCCTAATCGACCCCAAACACCATGATACACCACTAGTACCACGGAAGGAAAGAAGATCAAGGCATAAACCATAAGAAGTAGATCCCCAAACCCACCACGAGCCGGACCATCCTACCACTAATCTACATCTCTGGACACGTTGGGTTCGAGTCACCACAACCTACAATTTATGTCTAGCCCATACTAATATGAAACATGGTTGCACGCAAGAACAACTACATAAAGAAAGTAAACATAATCTCAAGATACTGGGCGGCGGTCCCCACCAAACTTTGTACTCTCATGACACTCTAGCAATCCGCCCAGTGGTTAATTAATTATCATGTTGTTTTCATAAGCAATTAAAATAATGATTTTCATCATAACATGATAATGATCCCAACCACGAATAGCTAGAGCATGGCTAAGCAATCTACAACTACGATGGTTGCCTACCATATGGATGCTACAATCTAGGGTAACATATGATTACTCCACTTGGGTGTTAGTGAAACAATCTCTAATAATATCTAGCTTAGCGATAACACTCAACTCCTACTCATGCATAACTACTATAAAACTCTAATGCATATAGTAAAATAGTAGGTTCGTGTGTGTCACTTGCCTTTTGAAGTTTGGTGTAGAATCACACTCTCTTCACAATTAGAACGTTCCTCTCCGTATCATCTAAACAATACAGATAAATAACAATAAACAAGCAAATCACAAAATGCAAACAAAGGCAAACAAACATAGGAGTGTGTTTAAAGCAAGATTGCTTTAGGTTATTTATTGATAGGTCAGTGCTTTTCACATAATACAATATGCAAAGAGAATTATGATAATTAGGTTGATGGGTAGTCTTTTATGGACAACGTTTGGGCTTGAAGGATTCAAACTTGAGTGGTTCCTATTTGTCAGGAAGTTCCAAGGGTCCAAACGGTTTGTCTCTGATCACAATGAGCATACAAGGTTTTGTTCCATGGGTTCTAGATGCAAACCATGATTAACAAGATTTACATAATGATTTGAGTACGAGGGCTCTATTAAATTTACGACATGACCTGTAAATTTGAATATGGTTTGGTATAAGGGTTTCATGTTCACTTGTTTTTATAGCATGTGATCGACACATACTTGGTGCTGGTCTTGATCCAAATGATCACACCACAATTGGGTATTAGCGATAAATAACTATCATATAAGGTTCAGTTGGTATTAAACACTAGGGATAATTTTAGGCCAAGATTACCTAGAATAGGTTCACTAGTGTCCATATGGTTTAGGCATTGGTCTCTCTGGTACAAGATTACTAAATGGAACATTATTGTAGATGGAATCGTATTAAGACTATTTACTGAGTTTAAACTAGGTCAAAATTACTCAAATGGGTATTTGGATTTAGATAAATTTTAAATAGTTAAATTCGAAATTAAACAATGCTAAATGATTCTACAGGTCAAGGGCTTTCCAAAAAGTCCAAATTTGCTAAATTTAGCCTTACGGTTCAAAAGTTATGACTATTCTAAGTTGTAGGGCTTTTTAGGTAAAACTAGCCGACGAATTTTCTACGTGGCGTTGTTCCGAAAAATAGGTAGACTATAAGGCATTACGTGATTGGCTGGTAAAAATTGATTAGGTGATCCATTTGTGGTTGTAGGATCAAAATCGTGTGGCTACGGCTATAGCGTGTCTTTGTCTAGCTTACGTTGCGCAGTATAGGTACGACAAATATTACGCTAGTCTAAAGTTAAAATAAAATATACTAAGAAAATAAGTCTAATACTACGGTAACTAAATTCGCGGCCTCAAATCTACTAAAACAAGTATTGTACAAATATACGTATAAAAGATAGTTCACGTGGTACCTTCGTCGTGAGAGAAGCGCCGCCGAAAAAGAAATTAAGAAATCCCGCCGAAAAATATTTATTTTATTCTAGTCAAACCAAAATAAATGGTTCAACCTGAATTTATTTTTGTGCTTTTGCCTAGACCATTGGTCTCATTATATAGCGGGAGATGGGGCGTAAAATTTGCTAAACAACCGATGTGGGACTAGCACACATCGTGAACTCCTGTACGCGCGTGCATAAAAAGGCCGGCCCAACCGACCATGCATGCATGCGAAGCATCGCATCAGTGTGTTGCGTTCGTTTTTTTTTTCAAAGCCTGCTGACATCATCGCTGATGTCAGCGATTCATCTTTTTTTTTCTCAAAGCACACGTTCGGTGCCCTCGCATATAGCATGGCCAGGTCGGCCCATCTCTATATTTTTTTTTTCTTTATCATGTTTGGGTTCTTTTATCAATATCTTTTGAATAAAAGTTTCAAATAAAACAAACTCAATTGCACTAGTTTTGTAAAAACAATATCTATTAAACTACGATATTTTTTTGCTAACATTTTAATCAATTAAACTTTTTGACATATTCAAATATTACTTTTACTACAAGTAGGCATTTATGTCTAATTCCAAAATAGTTCTAATTTGGCTTCAACAAAATTTTGGAAAAATACTATACATTATCATATTGATTTTAAAACACATTAGTTATCTTCATACAAAATAATCTTGTTAAAACCTTTTAAATTATTTGAAACCATGATAAAATATTAGTATATGCATATACTTACATTTGAGCTTTGAAAATATTTAAGAAGACCAAAATACCATTAAGGTTTATGATCCTCTAGTTTTAAATATCATATAAACATTTTCAAAACAATATTAGAATTGAAATTATTTTATGGAATATATCTTGCTTTTAAATGATGTTAATTATTGTGCAAGTATATTTATTACAGACGATTTTGAGGGTTTATAAAATAGAGGTTTATTTGGATTACCAATTACAAATACTTTGGAAAAGTTATATTAGTTATTCTGTGTTTGAAATTTATTTGATTTTGGTGGCTTGCACTTAACAACACAAAAAGGTTTTAAATTTTAGTGATTTTTAAACTTTCCAAAAATCTGGGATGTTACAGTATCGTAGGCATAGAGGGAATGGATGGACGGGCGTTGCATGGATAATATAGGTCATGTAATAATCTAACACGGGCATTGCAGATAATAATAGAAAGCATCAAACATGTAGGCAAACCATAGGCATGTGTTCCAATATAGTCATACGTGCTCGCAATGAGAAACTTGCACAACATCTTTTGTCCTACCAGCCCATGGCAACGGGGCCTCTAGGGAAACTACTGGTAATTAAGGTGCTTCTTTTAATAAAGTGCCAGCGCAAAGCATTAACACTCTGTGAACACACGTGATCCTCACATCACAATCACCCCCTCCGGTTGTCCCAATTTCTGTCACTTTGGGGCCTCGGGTTCCGGAAATTGACATGTGTAAAACATCTTGCAGATATGATCAAGAAACATAATTATACTCATGAAACAATAACATGTTCAGATCTGAAATCATGACACTCGGGCCCTAGTGACAAGCATTAAGCATAACTAGTTGCAACAACGGTAGAAAACACTAACAGTGGATACTAGGCACTATGCCCTAACAATCTGGCATTATTACATGATCAATCTCATCCAATCCCTTCCATCCCTCTCATCCTACAGTGGTGTTTACTCACACATGGACGGGGGAATCATGGATGGTTGATGGAGAAGAGGTGGCGGTGTCAATGACGATGATCTCCTTCGAATCCCCATCCTGGCAGGGCGCCAGAATAGGAACTTCTGATCCCTGAATCGAGGTTTGGGGTGGCGGCGGCACTCTGTTGTGTTTCTGTGGAATATGACGAACCCCCTCGTGTTTTAGGTTTACGGGGAATATGTAGTCGAAAGGGGAGTCCGAGGGGGTCCCGGGGAGGCCCAAACAACCAGGCGGCGCGGCCAAGGGGCGCGCCGGGGGGTGGTGTGGCCCCCTTCTGGCCCCTCTCCTGGCCCCCTTCTGGCTCTCGGGGTCTTCTCGTGTTTTAAGACCAATGGGGTCTTATCTGGGTATTTTCCCAAAAGTTGATTTTCTGCAGAAAAAACGAGGCACCAAAGTAATTCTGCTGAAAATAGCGTTAGTCCGTGTTAGTTGTATCCAAAACCCACAAGTTTAGAGGAAAACAGTAAGAAAAGTGTTCGGAAAAGGAGATACGTTTTGGACGTATCAACTCCCCCAAGCTTATCTTATTGCTTGTCCTCAAGCAATTCAGTGACAACTGAGTGCGATAAAAGACTTTTACGAACACATGTGTTTCATATTATATAAATATAATCACTACATAATCAAGTGCTGAGACAATTCTTAATAAGATGTATGGAAAACAAAAGTCAGCCAACAGTTATGCAAACCATGAAAAGATGTCAACAAACTAATAATAGACAACATGAAGTATATCAATCTGCGGGATTGCAATGCTCATAATAGGGTATGATAAAGTGTACTCGCTTGCCCTTAATAGTGGAGCGAAACATAAATGCCAGGGCACCTCTGAAGTTCAAATGAAGACTAGAAATATAGATATCAAAGATACAAGAATAAAAGTTATACCACTATCAACCGTGTTTTGGGACAAGCACATTACACTAAGTATAACAACCATGCTCTCAAGAAGGGGCATAAAGCGAGAAGGTGAAGACTCAACATAAAAATTAAAGAAAGGCCCTTCGCAGAGGGAAGCGGGGATTAACTCATGTTCTAGAGCTTTTTATTTTATTAAACAGAGGTATTGAAAACATTTTTGAGAGAGGTGTATGCTTATGTCAACGAATAGTAAACAGACAATACAGTACGTCACAAGCCAACTCGACTTCACAAGAGCGGCTCCCATAGATGGACGCATCTGGGTAAAAGGTCATCCCTTTTTCTCTTTTGTTTACACAATTATGATTTGACTGATAAATCAGGGGCAAAAAAAGTGAAGAGAATTTGTTGTATTAGTTTGGGTCTGGGCACCCTCTGCCGGCTCTTCTATCATTGGATAAGAGGATGAAGCCACTAGTCTAGGGTGTGAAATCCAATCAAAAAGTGAGATAAAGATTCTCTATTTACGTTCTCATGAGCTAAAACAGGGGCACAAAACAGGAATAATTTTTAGCAGGTTTTAAAGGTAGCACACAAGAAATTTACTTGGAGTGGTGGTTAAATACCACATATATAGGTAGGTATGGTGGACACATTTGGCAAACTTTGGTTTTTGTGAGTTGGATGCACGAGTAGACCTCATACTCAGTACAGGTGGAGGCTAGCAATAGACGGGGAGCGACAATCAAGAGAGCAACAACTTTCATAATTATGCTTGCGACAAAACAAAATTAACAGGGGCATAAAAATGATACAAATAATCTAAGGCAAAATAAATCATCGAGGCTTAAGTGAATTTTTGTTTTCAGTCATAGCATGCGTGAGCATGTGCCAAGTCAATTCAAGCGAAACAATCAGAGGGAGATACCACAATGTCATACCCTTCTATGAATAAAAAACATTCATACGACATGCTATCTTATATTAATAAGTTGGAACTAACACACGAGAGCACGAACTACCAAGCATCAATTAAATAATATTCACCTTACATGAACGGACTAAGCATGTTCACACAATGAGTATATGTACAAAAATAAAAAAATAGAGTTCATACAATCCTCTCACCACAACTTGGATTGTCGTAAATCGTCATTACTTCTCTTCACTTGTGGATTGAATAATATAGAATCATAATCAAGATCCAATGGAGACACAGAAATCTGGTGAATTCTGCAACAAACTTTACAAAACCAAAAAAGAACAACAAATATTTTTGGGTTTTCGATTTAAAACAAGAATAGAAAGAAGCAAGCAAACAAAGCAAAATATTTTTGGATTTTTTAATACTAAACTGAAACGAGAGAAGAAAACAAACCAACAAAGGAAACTAAAGAAGCAAACAAAGAGAAAAAACAGAAATATTTTTGGTCTTTTTGTGTTTTGGAAAACAAAAACAAAACAATAAAACAAAGAGAAACGAAATAAGCGAAAGAAAACGAAAACAAACGAAAGAAACGAAAACATGGATATACAAAGAACCGACCGAACATGATATATAGATGAGTGTGATGTCGTTATACCTCCCCCCAAGCTTAGGCTTTTGGCCTAAGTGGAGATCAATCATGGTGCGTGAAGTATCCCCACTGTGGTGGGTCATCCCTCGCATGGTCGTACTCCGGCACTCAAGAGGAAGATGAAGCAGCGGGCGCATAGTCATAACCGGGGTGCTGGTACGGGATCCCCATGGCGTCGGAGGGCTGGACGAAATCACCATCCTCCCCTTGTTGGGAGTGGTGCTCAATGTATGTGTCCAGCTCACTCTCAGAAAGCATCCATCGTTGCCTGCCATTAAGATTAAACAAAAGAGGCGCAGGCAAAAGTACTTTCCTAACAGTTTTAGTAACTCTCCACCTGGATTGTTTGGAGAAAGCTATTTCAAAAGATAAATTATGCAAGCGAGTATGGGTAGAAAGAAACTTATGTTGAACCATGGAAACAAGGTACAACATCTCTAAAGGAAACTGCAGGTCTAGAAGGTGTGGCTCCAAACCATGCAAAGCTAGCAAGCGTGAGGCAATAAAACCTCCACAAATTCCGCCCTTCTCACGGTCAAGAGAGAGACAGTAAGCAATTAAAGCGTCAAAGTTATAAGACCTATCACATCTTAAGGAAGATGAAATAAACACCAAATCATAAACAGATAGCTTGTTGACAGTTTTTCTAGCTAGCACACATTTAGAAATAAAATAGGCAAAGTATCTAATGCTAGGGAGTTGAATTTCTCGTGTTTTACCACTCTCTTCTGTGAAGCTTCTGCCTTGGCAAATTTCCTCATATAATTCTAGTAGTGGTTTAGGCTGCCCTCTTATCTTCTCACAAGAACCCCACTCTGGTACCTTGATAGCTGCACAAAAATCACTAAAAGGCAAGTTTACAGCTTTATTGTAAATTTTATAGTGGACCATAGGGTTAGTTGAGGACCATTTAAAATGAAAATCATGCACCACAGACGTAGTTAGTTTCACATGTTGGATAGGTTCATCCACAATGAAACGGTCCAAGCCTGCATTATGCACAAGAGTGTTGAAATCCTGCAGAATTCCTGTAATCCTCATGAATTCCTGACACGGATAAATTGATGGCAACACTCTCTCTTCACTGTGTACGAGAATGACCTCATGCAACTCCAACTCATTCCAGTTTAGTTGATGAACATTGTGCTTCATCTCTGAAATTTTTCAACAATCATCACAAAAATTAATTTCAAGCAACTATAAGGTGGAAACTACCATAGGGACTTATATGAGAGCTAAACATACATCAAAAATACATTATTTCTACTCAAATCAAGCATGCGAACTCACATAAGCTATCACCTACAGTACCAAAATACTCAAGAAATACTCCACTAAACAAAATTCTACTTGGATCATCGGAGGAGTCACATACCGGAGAGCAAATGCACCAAATTTCAGCACAAATGGTGGGCTGAAGAAGGAGATCGAAAATCCAGAGGAAGAATAGAAAGAACACGGGTTCCAGGAAATGTTTTTCAGTTTGGGAGGTGAGAGAGAAGACTTGGGCAGGGGAGAGAGTTAGTGGGGGGGCAGGGGGCCACACCATGTGCTGGCGCCACCAGGGGGCTGGCCGCGCCACCCCATGGTGTGCCTGACTGGTGGGTCCCCCAGGGGCTTCCCAGGTGGATCTGCCTCATTTTTTGACGTAAAAATTTATTATAATTTTTCTGGAATTTTTCGAGAAACTTTATTTTTGAGGTATTTCCAGAATTTTAGTAATTAATAGAAACCAGAAAAACAAAAGTGAAAAGGTGGAAAACAAAACCAAAACAGAACCACAGAGGTTCTATGACACTCTAATGAAAAAATATCCAAAGAAAACAAAGGTTGAAGTGATGAAAACAAAAGTATGGGTGGTGAAAACATGCATAACCATAGTAATCAAGGTGAAAATATGATGAAAACATGAATATGGATGATGGAAAACATGATTGTACTCAAGTAGCAATGTGATAACAGAAGGAAACATGATGAAAACATAATGGGGAAGGTGAAAATATAGTGAAAACATTGTCCTTTTCATTAAAAATCATTTTGTTAACAAGGGTGATCAAGTCTTGTTTCCAGAACAATTTTCATATGAAGCAAAACTTTGCTAATCACTAAATAATTATGTTACCTCAACCTTGATAGATATAGTCCCAACCATAATAATTTCATATTCTTTTGGTGGTACTGGAATGGGACAGTAAAATTCTCCAATCTTGATGGTCTCAATATTTTCAATTGAATTTAAACCATATCTTCTATCAATCTTCTTGGGAAAATAAACAGTATGCTGTTTATCATTAACATTAAAAGTTACTTTTCCTTGATTGCAATCAATAACAGCCCCTGCATTGTTAAGAAAAGGTCTCCCAAGAATAATAGACATATTATCATCTTCAGGCATTTCCAACACAACAAAGTCAGTTAATATCAAACAATTAGTAGCAACTTGCACAGGAACATTCTCACATATACCAACAGAAATAGTAGTAGATTTATCAGCCATTTGCAAAGATATATCATTGTGTATCAATTTTTTAAGAGAGAGTCTCTTATAAATAAAGAAAGGAATAATACTAACTCCAGCTTCCAAGTCACATAAAGCAGTTCTAACATAATTATTTTTAATAGAACAAGAGATAGTAGAAATACCAGGATCTCCAAGCTTCTTTGGAACCTTGCCATTGAAAGAATAATTAGCAAGCATAGTGCAAATTTCCTCATTAGGAATTTTCCTTTTGTTGGAGACAATATCTTTCATATATTTAGAATAAGGAGGCAGTTTAATAGCATCAGTCAAAGGGATTAGCAAAAACAGAGGTTTCATCCACTCACAACACTTGTTATAATGTTCTTCTTCCTTTGATTTGTGTTTCTTATTAGGAAAAGGCATTGCTTTTTGTACCCAAGGCTCTCTTTCATTACCATGTTTATTAGCAATGAAATCCTCCTTAGTGTACTTTGCAGTTTTAGTTTGCTTTTCAGGTTCAGCTACAGGTTCTTCTTTATGAGAAGCATCACTTTTATCATTACCACTTTCAGTTTCAGCATCATAAATAGATATACTACTAGGATCTTTAGCGGGTTCAAGAATTCTACAACATTTTTATGCCTGTTCTTCTTTTTCTTATAAGGAGAACTATTGTTTTTAGGTTGCTGAGAATCTTGTTCAATTCTTTTAGGATGTCCTTCAGGATACAAGGGGTCCTGAGTAGAAACACCACTTCTAGTAATTATTTCACAAACATGTTTATCTCTAGAAGCATTAGCTATCATGTCGTTTTGCACTTTAGTAAGTTGATCAATTTGAGTTTGAACCATTTGAAAATGTCTAACAAGCATTTGAACATCATTAAAGGTTCTCTCAATAATACCATGCAAATTATCAATAGCTCTAGAGTTTTCCATAAGGTGATTTTGCACTCTCCTATTAAAGTTGTGTTGCTTAACAACATAATTATCAAATTCATCTAAGCATTGATCAGGTGGTTTCGAATAAGGAATATATCTATTATCAAAGTATTGGAGAGAGTTTACCTCAACAGTTGATAGATGAGGAATAGGCTTACATAATTCTTCTATAGGAGGTAAATTCTTGACATCTTCAGATTTAATACCCCTCTCTTTAAGAGATTTCTTGGCTTCCTTCATCACTTCATCATTTAATTCGATCATCCCTTTCTTCTTGGGTGTTGGTATTGGTGTTGGCTCTGCTGTAGGTGTAGGCTGAGGTATATTCCAATCATCATTATTTTTGGCTATTTTAGCCATTAATTCCTCAACTTCTTCTGGAGTTCTTTTCCTGAAAACACAACCAGCACAACTATCCAGGTATGTCCTAGATTCAATAGTTAGTCCATTATAAAATATATCTAGGAGCTCATTTTTACGTAATGGATATCCAGGGCTAGCTCTTATCAAAGAACAAAACCCTATCCAAGATTCAGGCAATTTTCTCCTTCAATTTGCTCAAAGTTAAAGATGTCCTGCACAGCAACATGTTGGGCACTAGAAGGAAAATATTTTGAAACAAAGCATTAACCAAATCCATAGTATTAGTAATACACCCAGGTGACAAATTGTTAAACCAAATTTTAGCTTCATCTTTCAATGAGAAAGGGAAGATTTTGGTAACAAAATAAGTACGCAGCTTAATATCATCAGAAAATAGACTACTCAAAGATGAAAGCTCATTCATGTGTTCCATAGCACTTTTACTTTCAGTTCCACAAAAAGTTTCCTTCTCAACAATAGATATGTAAGATAAATCTAAAGAGAAATCATAATCCTTGTCTATAATGTGTATGGGAGATGTGGCAAACTTAGCATCAAGAGAAGATTTATATTTCACAGCATGTATTGCAAGAAGACTCTTAAGAGCACTTGCACCAGTAGTAGCACGCGCTTCTTCAATAAAATCATCATTAAGTTCAATATAGGTTTCCTCAAGATCATCAATAAGCTCAATTGAATTAACAGGTGTACCAATATTTTCAACAGAAATTTCAGCATTTTTAATTTGTTTGGATCTAGCAATAGTAGCATCTAGGAAAGGACCTAGAGAACCAGTATCATCAAGCACAGTAGAAGCATCATCAAAAGTATCAGAAACATTCTCAGACTCAGCAGAAGTAACAATACGTGTAGCATGTAGTGGAGTAAGAATCTTACTCATAACAGACGGTGAATCAAGAGCAGCAGAGGTGTTCGGAGTTGTACCTCTTCTTGTAGTGGATGGTAATATATGAACTTTTCCGTCACGAGTCTTGCCCATGATGAATGGCTTGCAGCAAACAATATCACGATCAAATGAGCAAATAAATAAAGCTATGCTCCCTGGCAACGGCGCCAGAAAATAGTCTTGATGACCCACAAGTATAGGGGATCGCAACAGTCTTCGAGGGAAGTAAAACCCAAATTTATTGATTCGACACAAGGGGAGCCAAAGAATATTTATATGCCTTAACAACTGAGTTGTCAATTCAGCTGCACATGAAAGTAGACTTGCTCGCAACAATTTATCAGTGGTAACCGTTTTATAGCAGTAGCGGAAATAAAATAACAGCAGTAGAAATCGCGGAAAACAACAGTATGGGAAGTACCGTAGGCATAGAGGGAATGGATGCACGGGCGTTGCATGCATAACATAGGTCATGTAATAATCTAACACGGGAATTGCAGATAATAATATAAAGCATCAAACATGTAGGAAAACCATAGACATGTGTTCCAATATAGTCATACGTGCTCGCAATGAGAAACTTGCACAACATCTTTTGTCCTACCAGCCCATGGCAGCGGGGCCTCTAGGGAAACTACTGGTAATTAAGGTGCTCCTTTTAATAAATCACCGGAGCAAAGCATTAACACTCCGTGAACACACGTGATCCTCACATCACAACCATTCCCTCCGGTTGTCCCAATTTCTGTCACTTTGGGGCCTCGGGTTCTGGACACTGACATGTGAAACAACTTACATATATGATCAAGAAACATAATTATACTCATGAAACAATAACATGTTCAGATCTGAAATCATGGCACTTGGGCCCTAGTGACAAGCATTAAGCATAACAAGTTGCAACAACGGTAGAAAACACTAACAATGGATACTAGGCACTATGCCCTAACAATCTGGCATTATTACATGATCAATCTCATCCAATCCCTTCCATCCCTCTCAGCCTACAGCGGTGTTTACTCACACATGGACGGGGAATCATGGATGGTTGATGGAGAAGAGGTGGTGGTGTCGATGGCGATGGTCTCCTTCGAATCCCCGTCCCGGCAGGGCGCCAGAACAGGAACTTATGATCTCCAAATCGAGGTTCGGGGTGGCGGCGGCGCTCTGTTGTGTTTCCGTGGAATATGACGAACCCCCTCGTGTTTTAGCTTTACGGGGCATATGTAGTCGAAAGGGGAGTCCGAGGGGGTCCCGGGGTAGCCCACACCACCAGGCGGCGCGGCCAAGGGGTCGTCGGGGGGTGGTGTGGCCCCCTCCCTGCACCTCTCCTGGCCCCCTTCTGGCTCCCGGGGTCTTCTGGTGTTTTAAGACCAATGGGGTCTTTTCTGGGCATTTTCCCGAAAGTTGATTTTTCTGCACAAAAACGAGACACCAAGGTAATTCTGCTGAAAACAGTTAGTTCGTCTTAGTGGTATCCAAAACTCACAAGTTTAGAGGAAAACAATATGAAAAGTGTTCAGAAAAGGAGATACGTTTTGGATGTATCACTGCCTAACATGAACAAGATCATCTTATTGTAATGCTACATGTTGTGTTTACTGGGATCCGATGAATATTGACTACTATGTCCAATGATTATCAATCTATCATGTTTATGTTATTTATGATCTTGCATGCTCTCTGTTACTAGTAGATGTTTTGGCCAAGTTGATACTTTTAACTCCAAGAGGGAGTATTTATGCTCGATAGTGGGTTCATGCCTCCCTTTCATTCACGCTCGAGTGACAGAAACATAACGGATGGGGGATGTGTTGTTGCCATTAGGAAGAAAACAACGATGTTTACATTGTTTACATTACACACTTTACTTAAGGAAATAATCTGTTGCTTGCAACTTAATACCCGAGGTTTGATTGGATGACGCTTCCAGGGTGGATTATTAGTCATAGATGCGGTTGGACAACGGTCTATGAATCTTGTTGTAATGCCCGCATGAATCACATAGTAACCATCTTGTAATGACGCTTCGAGGGTGGATTATTAGTCATACCTGCAATTATTGTTTCCTCTCATTCACTGTTCTCTTTTTATTTACTGCACACAAGTACTATTTTATACACTATACATCTAATCATTTGTGTTAGCAAAACCGGTGAGATTGAAAAGCTCACTTTTTCGTTGGGGCAAAATACTTTGATTGTGTTGTGTAGATTCCACGTTGCTGCTGAGCCTGGTAGTGCTCTCTGCCAACATCAGTTGTCTTCAACCTTCAGAAGTGATTTATTTCTCCTACTGGTCGATTAAACCTCAGTTTCTTTCTGAGAGAAAACTCGTTGTTGTGCTATTAATACCTTCCTCTTGGGGTTTCCCAACGAATGCACTCATGTACCATCAGAGATGCTCTTATGTTCCAAATTCCAACGAACTTATGATGTGCACTTAGGCACTTACTAATTCCAATAAGGGAAGGGGCAAACGAACCAATATAGTTGTCATCGCGCAGAGGGCTATGCGCGTATCTACAAACATTGCTTACATCTTTGTACTGGACCGTGCGAGGCCTCCGGTTTACTCCTGTTTAGCCCACTCGAACGGCCTACGAACTAGCCGGAGACCCACCCGCCTTGGCGTCGTCAGGCCCGGCGCGTCCGACATGTCGAGCTCCCCCGGCGCCATGCCGTTTGGTAGCTCCCAGTCGAACAGGCACACCAGATTCGCGAGCGCGAGCTCGATGGTGGCGAGCCCGAACTGCATCCCGGGGCAGATCCTTCGCCCAACGCCGAAGGGTATGAACTGGAAGTGCCCGCCCCTAAAGTCCACCTCATTCTCCAAGAACCTGAGCCCAAATAACACATGGAAATGTTGTAAAAAAAGCTTAGACTACTGTGAATTTGTGACAATGCAGCTTACAACTTCTGAACATGTGCACCTTTCGGGAAGGAAGTCGTCGGGCGCGTGCCAGGAGTCCGGGTCACGGTTGATGGCCCACGCGTTGACGAACACCCGCGTGCCCTTGGGTATGTGGTAGCCCAGCACGGTTGTGTCCTGCATGCTCTCTCGGGGCAGGAGGAGCGACACCGGTGGGTGCAGGCGGAGCGTCTCCTTCACCACCGCCTTCAGGTACGGCGTAGTCGCGGCGCCGAGCCTGTCCGCTTTGGCAATGCCGCCGGCCGGTATTGCGGCGCTGCGGACCTCATGTTGTAGCTTCCGCATCGTTGTGGGGTTCTTGATCAGTTCCGACATGGCCCACTCCAGTGCGATGTAGGTCGTCTCGGTTCCCGCCGCGAACATGTCCTGAAATGCGTAAACGAAATTCAGAACAACAATATGTAAAGGGAAAAAACAAAGGGGAGTACAGTCACGGGCGGCTATAGTTCCAAAAAAATCCAAAGCTAGAACATGTAGGGCTGAGTATTTTCCATACTTTTAGATGAAAGTTTGTTACTTCAAGATAGAATTATGTGGAGTTTGGTTAAAATCCACTAGTGTTTTGCATGAAATCCTGATGGCGTGTCTTCCATAGACAAGATTTTATTTTTGAGGGAAACAAACAAGATAACTGATGGCATGAGAAACTCCAACTTGGGCCTTGAGGTATGCGGCCTTTTATTATGTGTGTGGCATTTTTTTGTTGCTTGTTCCCTTTGTTCAGCCCGTGTACAACAATTGTTGACCTTTGATAAACAAATAGTACTCACACTAAGGGTTCTTAGTGTGCAAACTGAGATTGCATAGAGCATGTAACTGAAGGGCAATTACTTGCACTGTATATATTCCAGAACACATATGTTTTTTTCACAAATCATATATGTTGCAAGTGTTTTTGAACATATTTTCGCCTCGAAGAGGAATTTCACGTGTCCTGTGTTATATGTAAGACGGTTTTACAAGTTCTCATTTAGCCGATATTTTAGTCAGAGCTCGGTTAATTCACATACGGTTCGGGTGTGCACATGGATTGCAAATATGATTTTCTCACTTGCAATCTAGATTTTTTTTTGTAATGGCACATGGGTTGCAACTAGAATTTTTCAGTTGAACATTGCATGCAACTGGGATTTCTACATTTGCACATGTGTTGCGACTGAGATTTCTCCAATTCACATCGATTGCAACTGATATTTTTTCTAATGACATATGGGTTCTCACCTACACATTAGTTGCAACTGTGATTTATCAGCTGCTTTGGTTGCAGCTGTAACTGCAATTTTCCAACTTCTCACATGCATTGAAACAACGATTTTTCGAGTTGCGGCCATGTTGCTAGTAAGATTTTTCCGATAGAACATGAGTTGCAACTGAAATTTTCTCTACATTACGCTGTGTGTAATAACTGACGCTTGGTTACATGGAGTGAATTTTTGCACACGGTGTGTGCTACTGATACACACTTACACACGTGTAAGTGAAAAAACAGCACACACACGCACAAACAGGATATGGTAGGTGAACCCTTATGCAATATTTATCTCTTACTCTTTCGTGTGTACATGTCGACATTGCTCACAAAGTCGTTTCACAGAAAATTGATATTTTTTGTGTCGTGTGTAAAAAACACAAAATTCGGTGTGAAGAAAGGCTTTTCACACAAAAAAAATTATTCTATACTTACCATAACAAATATTTGTTTTCCATGAAACTTGACATGCGCACATAGAATTTTGAGATTTGCATGCCAAATTTTTGTTCCAAAAATTTTACATATCAAAATGTTTTTTCTCTTGGCAAGAGTATATTCTCCCATGTGCCAAATTGAATTTTTGAAAGAAAAAACATCGTTAAGTTTTTTATTTTAATGGTTTCGGAGGCCTATTGCTTGGCCCAGCTCCAGCCTAGGAAAATCGAAAGGAAAAGAAAGCTTCTGCAGAAACCGACCGAGATAAAAAATCAAAGGGAAACACCGAAAAACATAAATGGAGGCGGAACTCTAGGGAGGCCTTTATTTTTAAAAATTATAAAATCATATTTTAAAGGTTAAAAAATTCTGGAAAAAAATTCTAGATATAGACAATGATGCATTCTACTAACATGCAAAATCTCGGCTCAAATAATTCATATTTCAGGCTACACAAAAATAACAGCATACGACAGATTTGGGAGAGTTCAAAATTTTGCACTGTTCACTACTTCAAATGTCAGATATTTCATTTTTGTGCAGTAAATACAGTATATTTTTAGTTCAAATTTTACATGTTGGTAGAATAAAACATTTTCTACATCTATAAAATAATTCAGAATATTTTGAAACATCATTTTTTTAATTGTTCATAATAAAAGGCTCCCTGCGGCTTGGCCTCCATTTGATCACACTCGGAGAAACACGTCGTTTAATTAGTATATTAGTTACTGACATCAGCGGACTAAAATCTAAGATCTAGGTTTGTCCATGTTTTATTTTAAGGTTATGCTTAGATTTTCATGTATCGTGTTGCTTTCCTCGATTAAATTCATCAAAAACCTGCTTAAAGTTCTAAAATGTGTGTGTAATCTATAAATGGCATAGAATAGATAAGAAATTTGAGTAAAGAAAACATGAACAAGGGACCACACTGATTTCGTTTCATGTAGATATATAAATTTGAGAAAGAGTTTGTCTAAATCTTGAGGTCACCATAGAAAAAATGCAACTACAGTACAACTAGTTCTAATTGCACTTTTTTTTTAGAATAAAAGGGGGCGGGAACACCCCCCAGTTCCATTGCAAGAATGAAACCAGGTGAAGACCAGGTTCGAGTGACCAATACAGCTTAGAAGCGAAACTAAAAACCCGAAAGCTAGCTCTAGAGTCTAGCAACCAGGACCTGAAAAGCTAGAGAGTACTGATAAAGACTAACAAGTTCAGATTGCCTCACGCAGGAGGACGGCGAAAAGAACAGAAAGGAAGGACAGACAGAGGCCTAAACTACAGCAATCGCACAGGGAACTTCCAGCACTGAAGCACGCCCAGGAAGCTTGGGTTTCTTCATGGGCGATGGTGCCGGGGAGGTTGGCAGTTCCAGCGGTGTGCAGGGGCTGAGCAGGCGGCTGTCCTTCTTGTGCATCTCGCCAGGCACCAGGGGAGCACGGAAGCCCTGTGTCACCCCACACTCAGTAGATGCACTTCTGTATTTCTTTTCTCCATCACAGATAGGAATGTCTCTATTTTGTTCAGAGCTGGTTCCTTTGAAAGGATCGCCCAACTCTTGACAGTCTTGAGACAGAGCCAGATCACCTGTTTAATATCAATCCAAAGATGATTATTAAAAATCATATTATTTCTAGTTTTCCAAATGCTCCAAAACACACCAGCACAAATTGTGTTTAATGCAGAGTTTTTCTTCTGCGAGATCCAAAACTTGCAGACTGGTTCTAAGTCCTTCCCCAAAGGAAAGCAGAAATATGAGGAGATCAGACTTTTATGTTTAGAAAAATGCAACTAGATGTGTTACACCTTTTGTTTGTAGTTTTTTCGGTTGACTGAGATTAGAAAATCTCTTCCACTAGGTTTAGCAAAACATTTTAGTAATACACAAACTTGGGAGTGGGGTTTTGGCTCCAGGTGCATAAGCACCCTTTATCTGGAATGCATTTTAAACATATTTTGAAATATCAAAAAAATTGTAAAAAAATGTTGGCGCTTAGATTTTAACTTCCTATGAGTTCACAAAGTTGTTCCACGAAACACCGATACGTTTTGTGGCTTGTGTAAAAAAAACAAATTTTTGGTGCTAAAATAAATCTTTTCACTATATTTTTTGTCTTTCTATGTTGGTTACAAAAAATATTCGTTTTTCCGCGAAACCACTTTGTAGAACACATAGAATCTAAATACGTATTTTATTTCAGATTTTTTTTTTGATATTTGAAAACATGTCTCTTAAGGGCATCTCCAGTCGTTCGACCCCCCCAGGTTTCAGATCGGCGCTTTTTAGCGATAGCGCCGGCCCGCACCAAAACCTGGGGGGGGGGGGCGATTTCACCAGCCGTTCGGCGTCCCAGAAAATAAAGCACCGATATCATTTAAAAAGTTTCTTCCCGCCCCCAAAAAATAGAGCCCTAGTTCGGCGATCGGCAGCCATAGTTTCGGGCGATCATATTACAAAAAACGCCACAGGTGGGCGATCAAATATAGTTCAGATCGAATCGCACAGACGGGCGCGCGCGGCGGTGGCAGAAGTAGGCGATCAGGCAGACGCGTCGGCCGGCGTCGGAGCAGGCGGCGAGCTCGGCGCAGCATCCAGGTCGATGACGGCGTCGGAGCGGACAGCGGGCTCGCCATTCTCCAGGTCGACGACGGGCTGCGCATCCTTGTCGACGGCGGCATCCTCCTGGGCGGCGTGCGGGCTTGTCGGCGCGGTGGTGTAGCTGGCGCCGCCAGACGATGTCGGGGCCGGGGGCGCGCTGATGTCGGTCAGGATGAGGTTGCACTGCGCCAGGAACCAAGCTCTCACCTCGGGGGTCATCGCGGCCGGGTCGCCGCCCGTGAGGAAGGCGAGGTCGTTGTTCCTCTTCTTCGCGGCGGTACCAGTCCGGAGGAGGTCGATCTTGACCTGCGAGTTGGCCATGAGCGCCGCCCATCGCTGTTTGGAGACCTCCTCCCTCCTGCCGGCCTGGACCTGAGCGTCGGCGATGCAGGTCTCAATGGATGCCTGCAGTTTTGCCGCTGCAGGCGCGCCGTCCCTAGCCAGCTTGGCTTTCTTGTGGCCCATCGGCGGACGCCCTTCGGATGCGCACGCAGCCACCGCGTCGGGGACGTACTCCTTGCCCTTGCCGATCGAGCGACGCACCTCCGCCCACTTCTCGCAAGTCTCGATGAGGACGAACACGTGGAGGAACTTGAAGTCGGTTCCCTCGTCGTTCTTGTACGCCTCGAGCATGCGGACGATCTCCATCTCGCGGTTGGCGCCGCTCTGCGGCCTCGCCGAGATCTCCTCCTGGATGCCGTGCCACTTGTTGCACGACGCCTGGATGTTGGCCCAATGGTTCGCCATGGCTTTCTGGCCGCGGTCGAGGACGCATGGGGCGTAGTAGGGATCGATCATGCGGCGCTCGTCGTAGGCCGTCTTCACCCGCTTCCAGTAGTTGTCGGCGTGCTGGTTCGCGCCGATGATCGGGTCCAAGCTGACCGTCTTCCACGCCTCGGCGAGGAGCGAGTCCTCCCTGTTCAGCCACTTGATGCGAGGCTCGGCGGGCGGCACGGGCACCTTGGGCTCCTTGCGGGGGCGGCCAGGGCCACGGCGCTTCCGTCCTTCGCCGGCCGGATCTGTACTCTCTGGCACCACGGGCGTCTCGTCCACGTCGTCGTCTTCGCCCTGCTCCTCCGTCGCCTGCGTGCCGGAGCCGCCTTCGCCGTAGTCGCCACCGACCTGCGTGAAGAACTCGCCGCTGGCATCGAGGAAGCCCGGGCTCGCCGCCGCCGCCATCGAGCCGGACGCGATGATCTCCTCCATGTAGCTGTCCTGGGGCTGCAGCCCGGCGAGAATCGCGCGGCGGTGGGATGGGGAAGCTGCGTAGCCCGGCGCGTTGCCATACATCATCGGCGGGTGGTAGGGGAAGGTGAGGTTGGGGTTGAAGCCTCCCAGCGAATCACCTTCGACGAACCATGCTGGCGGCGGGTGCGGCGACATGCGGGGCGACGGTGACGACGACTGCTTCCAGCCGGCGAAACGTGGGCCGAAAGGGCCCTTCTTCTTGGCGAGAGGCGCCGCGGCCGGCGTAGGTGGCTCGTCTGGGACCTCCTCCTCCTCCTCCAGCTCGTCTTCCTCGGCGGCTGCCTGCTCCTCCGCTTGCAGCTGCGCCATGAGCTGCCTCTGCCGCTGCGCCGTCTCCCTACCCCGGCGCTTGATGTTGGCTGTCTCCAGCCGCGACCTCTCGGCGATCCACTCCTTGTTCGACATGCCGGGTGGTCGCTCCTTCGGTGCTCTTGGCTTGCGGGGTTTCTTGGCCGGTTCGGAGGCCGCGGGAATGGAGACGGCGGCGGCGGCGGCGCGGGGTCCTGTAAATCGAGCGGGAGCCATGGCGCGTAGATCTCGGGTGCGGGGGGAAATGGCGGGAATGAACCGGGGGGAGAGGTACATGTGGGGGGAAAGTGGAGGGAAGCGCCGAAAAAAGAGAGGGAAATCGTCTTCCGTCGCCGACAAGCGTGGCCCACGCGAGCATTTCGCCCCCCCAGGCCGAACCCAGCGCGCTGGGTTTGGCCTGGGTTCGGCGGCGCCAAACGGCGCGAAAAACGGCGGAAAGCGGCGCTAAATCGATTCCTGGGGGGGCGACTGGTGCGAAACGGCGCGAAACGGCGCCAAAAACGCCGCTTGGGGGGCTCTGGGGGGTACGGCTGGAGATGCCCTAAGTAAACTGCGCCAAAGTGGATTTCACAAATTGCGAAAACAAGATTTAGTAAAACCTAAATAAGTGATGAACGTACCGCCAAGAGCGACTTGACGATGTCCCTGGTCAGCTCGAACCCGTCGTCCTGGACACCCTCCTCCTGCAGCGCCAGCAGCACGTCCACGAAATCCTCCTCTTCGCTGTCGTCATCGTCATCGCCCCTGCACCCACGCCCAGACCTCCTCCCTTCGTGTTCCTGCACCAACTTCTCGAGCAGCTCGTCCCACCGCCGTAAGTTCCTCCACGCCCGCGCGCCGCCGCCGGACAGCAGCTTGTCCGCCCACGCCAGCGCCGGGAAGTAGTCCCCGATGCAGAACCCACCCAGCAGCGCGGTGTTCTCCTGGATCAGCTCCCTGAACAGTTCACTCCTCCCCTCCGCTTCCCTCGACACTCTCCCGCAGACCACACGGCAGATCACGTCGTTCGCGAACCGGTAAAGCGCCCCGCTCACGTCCACCGCCGCAGCGGCGGACGAAGCTTCCGCGGCGACGGCCTTGACCAGGGTGGCCACCTCTCGCTCTCTCATGGCGTTCTGGCGGTGGGATCGGGCGGCGCTGAGGACGTGCTCGGAGCAGAGCCGGCGGACGTGGCGCCAGTGCTCACCGTGGGGCGCGAAGACGAGGTCCTGGAAGCCGTAGCTGAGGATCTCGGCGGTTCGGAAGTAGGGCCGCGTGGCGAAGGCGTGGTCGTGCGCGCGCATGAGCTCGGCGGCCGCGTCTGGGGAGGAGGCGACCAGCGCGGGGACGCGGCCGAGGCGGAGACGCAGGAGGTGGGGCGCGCCGTGGGCCGCGGCGAGCGCGCTCAGGGCGCGATGAGGGAGCGCGCCCACCTGATGCAGGTTGCCGATGATTGGTAGGCCACGAGGAGCCGGAGGGAGGCGCCGCGCGGAGTCCCAGCCCTCGGCGCGGTGCTTCCCGAGGTAGAAGAGGCCGGCAAGGAGGAAAGGGAGGAGCAGGACCAGGGCGGCGAGCTCCATGGTGACCGCGATGGTTGGTGTTGACTCTTTCAGTGAGTCTCAGACAAGTTTTGCCATTGTGCATGCACTTGCTCACTGGTTAACTGGTGAATGGTGACAAAAACTGGGCTGGGCAGTAAAAAACAGTTGTTGGACGGAAGACTTGTTTTTCGTATTCAAATCACCGTGTCCAATGAGTTCACCTATCGTTTTGGGAGTACATGAACAATGAACCGATAAACATAGCTAACTCTTTTCTTGGCTCTTTCAGTATATGGATTTTGGATGTTGAATCTTACCATTTGGTGGCCGCAGCTCAACGTTTGCTTCGGTTTTTTTTTTTTTGAAGGGGCAAAAGGCTTGCCTATTCATTAATTAAGAGAGAAAGAGGTTCCAAATTACATAATATTACATGGCCCAGGCCAACACCTCCCTTAGAGCAAGTACAATAAGGTACAGTCAGCAGGCTATAAGAGGTAAAATAATATTATTATGATGACATGGAGGAGAGAGAAGAGGAGAGAGAAGGGGAGTGGGCTCTCATGCAAGAGCTAGCTGCAGCACGTGCTCCTAGGCACTTTATAAGAGTGAGAGGTGGGCCATATTAAGATGGCTCTATAGCTAACTATTGTACTTCTTGGCTATATGTTGGCTATAGATGACATGGCAATTTGTTATAGCCGGCTGCCGACTCTACTATTGAACTTGCTCTTAAGTGGCACATGCACTAGCAAAAGATATGAAAAAAAATGACTACTCTCCCGGAATGAAATTCACCAAACATTTAGCACCCGCCTTGACCCAAAGTCTCGCCTCCTCCTTGATGACCGCGATGATCACGCTTGGAAGGTGCGACTTGTGATTGAAAACTCTCGAGTTTCGCTTATTCCATAATCTCCAAGTCACTAGAGTGACAACAGATGTTGTTGCCTTGCGCGGCGCCTCGGAGTGGAGAACCGTGGTGGTCCAACAATCCAAGACCGAGTCCCGTCCAACCCATCCGTCTGGCCTAAGGTGTGGAGAGCCAAGCCATTGGGAGACCGCATTCCATATTCGGTTGGAGAACCTACAATGGAAGAGAAGGTGGTTTCCCGACTCCGGCATTTGACGACATAGAGGGCAAGTACCATAGTTTGGCCACCCACGACGCTGCAAACGGTCTGCGGTCCAGGCCCTATTCTCGATGATCAACCAAGCGAAAAATTTGCACTTCGGGGGGGCCCAAGCTTGCCAAACAAGAAGGTCCATTAGAGAATGGGTGGAACCAACAAACTGTAGCAGATACGCGGATGAGGCCGTGTACTCTCCAGAGGGGGTGGAGCGCCATGAGATGGAGTCCATGGCGTTTTGGTCCAAGACCAAATCCTGGAGCATTGTCCTAAGCTCGACGAACTGCGTGAGGTGATCCACCGAGAGGCCCGAAGACAAGTTATTCTGAGTGACCCAAGCATTTTCAGAAAGAGCATCCCGCACGGTCCATTTTTTCCGCTTGCAAAGGCGGAAAATATTCGGGGCCACATCAATGGGGCGCTGGTCAAGGAGCCATGGGGAGTGCCAAAAATCAACAGTGGAGCCGTCACCAATCGTAATTTTAGTAGCCGCATAGAAAAGCGCGATATCAACGTCCGAACATGGGTTCCCCAACCCGACCCATAATTTGTGAGGCAACTGATGTCTACGCACGCTTCTATTCTTGTCTACAGTGTTGGGCCTCCAAGTGCAGAGGTTTATAGAACAGCAGCAAGTTTCCCTTAAGTGGATTACCTAAGGTTTATCGAACTCAGAGAGGTAGGGGTCAAAGATATCCCTCTCAAGCAACCCTGCAATCAAGATACAAGAAGTCTCTTGTGTCCCCAACACACCTAATACAATTGTCAGTTGTATAGGTGCACTAGTTCAGTGAAGAGAGAGTAAAATGCAAGTAATATGGATAATAATAAGTGATAATAGCAATCTGAAATAAAAATGGCAGCAAGCAAACATGTAGCAGAACAGGCGGAAAACGGTGTTTCAATGCTTGGAAATAAGGCCTAGGGATCCTACTTTCACTAGAGGACACTCTCAAGAATGATCATAAATGAATAACTAGATATCTTCTCTCCACTATGCTACTCTTAACCCTCTGTGGCTGGATAACGAATACTAATCATTGCGTAGGGCTGCAAAAAGCATTCCTTAAAGTAAGCATTCTCATGTCTAGCTAACCCCACGCTGTCATTATGAGCGCCCTAGAAGGTACTAGACAAACACCACAATTCATAGAGGAGACACACACGATTGCACACTGCCACCTTCACACCGCGGGACAAGGTGACTCCAAAGTTCATATTAATAAAGCACTTGAGTAGCAAAAGATGAAGAGTAACATCTACGAATTCAAATAGATTACAAAGCTCACACTACTAGAGATTTGCTTATAGCAGCATATCCTACCACAGGCGAACACGAAAGTCGACGCGCCTGGGCTACTTAGCGCAGGCGAACAGGAGATATATGCGCCTGGGGTAAGTCTCTTACCCCAGGCGAACCAATTACGGAAGCGACTGGGGTAAAGTGTGGCAGGGTCACCCATCACCACCCCCTGGCACTCTTCCTTTACCCCAGGCGAATAGCGTACCTGTTCGCCTCCGGTATAACACATACCCCAGTCGAAAAACGTACCTCTGCGCCTCAGGTAAGCCCTCGCTGTTGCTGCAAAAAATGAGAAAACCTTTAGGACCGGTTTGTGATATAAACCGGTTCTAAAGGATCTGTCCCCTGGGCCCCTCTCCCTGCAGCAAATGGCCGCAAGGCCTTTAGGACCGGTTTGTTTGCTGCAGGGAGGGGGGCCCAGGGGACAGATCCTTTAGAACCGGTTTGTATCACAAACCGGTCCTAAATGCCTCCTTTAGAACCGGTTTGTATCACAAACCGGTTCCAATGTCCTTAGCTCAATGCTTTTGTATTCTAAGTGGTCACCAGATCACCCGCACCCGCACCCACACGCCGCCGTCGTCTCCCACGCCAGTGTCGAGGAGGAGCAGAGCAGGTCGCCGCCGCCCAGTCCGTCGTCGTCGTTGTTGCGGATCCAGGTCAGCCCCCCTCCCTCCCATCCCCCCTCCATCCCAGCCCACTCCCTCCCGTCGTCGTTGTGGATCCAGAGGATGCATATGCGCCTGCTCCTGGTGGCCGCGGTGCACCTAGATTAGACGAATCTGAAATGGATTTAGTGAACCGGTTTTGTTGCCCATATGCAACAGATTAACAACAGGACCTATACAATATCTCATTGGGTCACATCCTATGCATACACACTGGACTTCACTAATGATCAATTGGAGTTTATCCATCAGCAATGTGTCAATGAGAATTACAAGACCATGAGTTTGCTTCTATCTTCAAAGAAATATCTTCAAATATGTGAACTGGATATTATTGTAATCACATTTCTACCTCCCTGATGGTGAATGAATTAAGATGGATAATAATCAGTGATAAAAGTTTCCGTAGAAACTTGTTCCATTGGTGACTAATGGTCTCAAGGGGGAAGGAATGTCAGGGAATGTAATAGGGGGGTTATTAGTGGTTTAGTAGCAGTGAGGGTATTATCGGTATTTCACCTAAGATTATGTTTCCCATGTGGCTTCACAATGCGGGCAAAGAATCGGTTTCGTCACATGATTCTGCATTTCAGGAATCCACCTACAAGTGTTGCTTTGTTTTTGGATATTCCAATAAAGTAGATAGCCTTTCTGTATTTGTTTTGTGATAGGTAGGTGCTGCCATTTGTCTTTGTTTTGTGATATCTAAGCTCCTCTAACCTCTATGTCTACTTTGTTAATTTAATAGAACATGGCTTGCAAAGTATGTCGGTCCCGATGTGCCGAAGGACGATTCACCGGGTCTTCTTTCATGCTTCAGCTCCACGACGGTGACCTTGATTCTTTGGTAATTAACAAACGATTCTTTTTATGTTAACTTGCAACTTGTGTTCTTTCGTTTTACTATCCAGCTTAGATTGGTATGTTTCTTAACAAAAGATTCTTTTATATTCCTTTTTTAGATTGTACCATGCAATATTCGAGAAGAGTTCAACGAGTTAGTAGGCAATACCGTGGATTTCGATGTTCACGGGACCATTTATATTCTTCGCATGAAGAAAGAAAGAAGACCTACTTCTACGGGGAACAATTGCAGGCTATCATCACCACCTATAATTTAAGCGGATGTGATTACATTCACTTCTCTATGGCAGGACCGCAACCTCGTATCAAAATTGTGTATATGGGCGGGATTGCGAGCGAGGATGGCGGTAGTGAGGATGATATGGACACTGAGGATGATATGGACACTGAGGATGATATGGACGAGGAGGACCCATGGAAATATGTGGTGGTTGCTCAAAGAGCCAATCTTAGCGAGGTTGAGAAGGACCGTGTCCTTCAGAAACTCGCCCAGATAGATAGCTACATCGGGTTCCCTTTCGTGCATCGCATCACCAACACTAATGTCTCCAATGGACATGTCATGGTATGTTTCTTAACACTTTCTTATTCCTATAGTTGCTTATGTTATAATGTGGCCGGTATGTGACATTGTGCTTTTATTCTTTCTTGGAATTGTGTGTTCTAGAAAATACCTATGGCGGTAGCGGACAGTGCTGGCATGGAGCAAGGTACCATTGGAGTACGCCGTGGAGAATCAGGAAATGTCACCGCAGTTCCGATCACCAGGGATAATGCTGATGGTCGCGTCATCCTCAACTCTCAAGCATGGAGGCAGTTCCATTCCGCAAGAGTTGGTATGGAGGCTGGCCGAGCTATACTGATCACCATGAGGAATAGTGACATCCCCAACTTGGACAAGATCATGGTCATCAACTACATCAGCCCGCGCTAGATAGATGACGAGTTTGTTCAAATTAGAACAAATAATCATTTCCATCTGACTAACTACTGGATTTATTAGTATTATGGTTGTTTTCGAGACTATGTAATTTTGTTGAACTATGTGGTGATGATCGAGAATATTTCTGTTATGAAACTTAATTGTGTCATTTTGCTGTTATTCTGTCATTTTGATACTTATTTCTGTCAATTTCCTGTATTTCTGTTATTTTGGTTTCTTTTATTTTTTGACACAGCAAAACCATACCCCAGGCGAACAGAATACAGTACCCCAGGCGTATCTGTACCCCAGGCGCACAGTGCTTGTTCGCCACAGGTAAAAGGCTTACCCCAGGCGCACAAGGCCTATTCGCCTGGGGTATGTCAAGTTACCACAGGAGCATTTCCTAATTCGCCTGGGGTAAGCCATTACCGCTGGCGATATGGTCCCAGGCGAACCAAAATGCACCTGTGGTGGGCCTTTTTGGTTCGCCTGGGGTAAGCTTTCCTCTAGTAGTGTCATGATCACATATAGACCACACCATGGGAGAGAGAGATGAACCACATATCTACCGGTAGAGCCCTCAGCCTCGGGGGAGAACTACTCCCTCCTCATCATAGGAGATAACAACGGAGATGCAGATGGTGGTGGAGTCGATGGAGATGGCTTCCGGGGGCACTTCCCCGTCCCGGCAGGGTGCCAGAACAGAGATATGTCGCCCGAAACTTGTCGGCGGCGGAGCTACGGATGTATTTTGTGGAAAAGGTCGATTCTTTTAAGGTTTGTGCCTAGGGGAGTATATATGGGCAAAAGGGCGATGCCGGGGGTTGGCCAGGGGGGCCACACCCCTAGGTGGCGCGTCCAGGGGGGCCCGCGCCACCCCGTGATGTGGCCACCATGTGGCCCCCCTCCGGGGCTCTTCGGGACTTCTGGAAGCTTCCGAGACTTCTAAGACTTCTGGGCTTCGAATTTTCCAATTACGAGAATATTTCCAGAACAGCTTTTCTGAAACTAAAAACAGCAGAAAACAGGGAACTGGCACTTGGCATCTTGTTAATAGGTTAGTCCCGGAAAACGTGTAAAAATGCTATAAAGAAGGGAGAAAACATGTATCAATTGGCATAATATCAACATGGAACATCATAAATTATAGATACGTTGGAGACGTATCAAGCATCCCCAATCTTAGTTCCTACTCGTCCTCGAGTAGGTGAACGATAAAACACAATAATTTCGGAGATGACATGCTACTATCATAAACTTGATCATTATAATGTAAAAGCATATGTACGCTGAGATCATAGAACTTCAAACACAAACATGATAAATAGAACTTTAATAATAAAGCAAAGCAATCACTTTTCATCATGAAGAGTATCTCAAATAAAGGATCATGAATAATAATGCAAAGAAAGATAAACGTCTGTTTCCGGTATAGAGAAAGCATGGCAAAGTGATATTTCTCTTGTCCTTAAGAGTGGTGCAAAACATAAATGCCAGGACACCTTCAAAGTTCATGAGGAAGACTAGAGCAAATAATTTAAGAACAAATAATATCACATCATGAAGTAATTATTGATGTTTATGGTACAATGCACATAGAACTAAGAATGGCGAAAATGCTCTCTCAACCGTGCATAAAGTTAGAAGATGGAGACTCAACATAAAAGTAAAAGAAAGGCCCTTCGCGGGGGGAAGCAGGGATCACTCATGTGCTAGAGCTTTTTATTTTATTAAACAAAGGTATTAAAAGTTTGACACTCCTCCCATCCATCTTTCACAAACCATGGCTAACCGAATCCTCGGGTGCCTGCCAACAATCATATACCGTGGAGGAGTGTCTATATTTTGGGAGATGTATGCTAATGTCAACGAATGGTAAACAGAAAATACAGTACGTCACAAGCCAACTGGATTCACAAGAGCGTCTCCCGTGTGAAGGACGCATCTGGGTAGAAGATCATCCCTCTTTCTCTTTTGTTTACACAATTATGTTTTGACTGATAAATAAGGGGCAAAAATAGTGAAGAGATTTTGTGTGTATTAATTTGGGGCTAGGAACCCCGCTGCCAGCTCTTCTATCATTTGTATAAGCGGATGAAGCCACTAGTCCAGGGTGTGAAATCCAATCAACAAGTGATATAAGGTTCTCTATTTACGTCCTCATGAGCAAAAACAGGAACATAAAGCAGGGGTAATTTTGAAAGTTTTAAAGGTAATACATGAGAAATTTACTTGGAATGGCAGTTAAATACCACATGTAGGTAGGTATGGTGGACACAATGGGAAAAACTTTGGTTTAAGGGAGTTGGATGCACGAGTAGAGCTCATACTCATTACAGGTGGAGGCTAGCAAAAGCCTGGGAGCGACAAATCAAGAGAGCATAAGAGCCGTAATCATGCATAACGACATAAACATCATTAATTAAAGCATAAGCGGTATCATAGTTCAAAAACTAAGTGGTCATGGAGGCTATTCGTGACTGGTTCATAGTCATAAACATGATGTGAGCATGCGCCAACTCAACCAAATAAAACATTCGAAAGAGAATACCATAAATTTATGCTTCCTTATGACAAGAACAACTCATGAATCTTTCAGAGACATATTAAACACTCTCAGCTATTTGAGGCTATTCATGCTACTAAATATCACAAGGATTTATAACTAAAATAACATTTAGCATGGCATGAAAAAGTTCTAGCAACAGTCTATACAAGCTTCTACTTACACTGTTATAAATTCTACTTCAAGAAGCAATTTCTTTTCCCAACAAGCACCATACAGGATATGTTTTAACAAAAACTCTCTATGATATAGCAAACAAACATGAGAGTACTCACATAACACTACTAAAACTAACAACTCTGAATAAGAGATGCATGAAAACAAAGGCTAAACGCAGTACTAGCAAAAAGTGAACACTCACAGAACAATAAGAATGAAAACTAGCGTGTTCTAAGCAATGAAAACGGAGCTTGTCTCTCTCCCACAAAAGTATGATAAGAACCAACCATTTATTACAGCAAAGAAAACCAAACAAACTGAAAACAAAAATAAAAGACGCTCCAAGTAAAGCACATAAGATGTGACCGAATAAAAATATAGTTTCACTAGAAGTGACCTGATAATTTGTTGATGAAGAAGGGGATGCCTTGGGCATCCCCAAGCTTATACGCTTGAGTCTTCTTTGAATTTGCTAGGATGTACCACCGGGGCATCCCCAAGCTTAGGCTTTTCACTCTTATTGATCACATCATATCATCATCTTCTCTTGACCCTTGAAAACTTCCTTCACACCAAACTTCTCACAATCTTCATTAGCAACGCTAGTGCAATCGAAATAATAAATTCACATGGTTCAGTTTAAACACAAGTCTAACACTCATAAACACATTAGCTACTGTCACAACTTCTTTTAAAACTGTTTTTCTCAAAAGAACAACAAAATAAAGAGATTAAGATGCAAATGCAATTATTGGCCGAAATTTGTCAAAACAGGACAGCAGGTAAAGATGATTTTTTCGAAAATCTTCTGTTGCTCTAACAAAAAAGTGATCAACTAAGAAAAGTTGCGGAATTAGCTGAGGAATAAGCAAAAGAAAAAATTCATATCATTCTGGTCTTCCAGGATTTTATACGATGTTTTACGGTGGACAGCAGAAATCTGTTTTCTGCGCAGAAATCCGAAAATCAACTCCAACTTTCGTCAGAAACTTTACTTGGCACTACGAAAACATGAAAAGAAAGATACAAAGGAGTTTCTACAGAAGTATAAAACCCCTTGACTCAAAGAAAACAGAGAAAAACAAAGCAAAAATAAAAACATGGGTTATCTCCCAAGAAGTGATTTTCTTTAAAATCTTTTAGCTAGGAATGATAATTTGAGAAGATGCTCACATAAGAATAAGAGTTGAAGCACAATAAGAGAGCATCAAGAATCAAATATAAAACACAATTAAGTCTAACCCACTTCCTATGAAAAAGAATCTTGTAGAAAAACAAGTCAACGAAGCACAAAGTGACTAGCATAGGAAGACAAATTAAGTGCAACATCAAAAATTTCAGCATAAAGAGGGGAAACTTAATATTGTTGAGATGCATAAAACCATGTTTCCCTCCTCATAATAACTTTCAGTATCATCATGAATAAAATTAACATTATAGCTATCACATAAAACATTCTTATCACGAGCCACATACATAAAAGAATTAATACTCTTCACATAAGCATAATCATTCTTATTTATAGTAGTGGGAGCAAATTCAACAAAATAGCTATCATTATTATTCTCATCACCATAATCATCAAATATAGGAGGCATAGTATCATCAGAATAAATTTTCTCCTCAATAGTAGGTGGATTGAAAATATCATATTCATCGTTGTAATCATCATATATAGGAAGAATAATATCATCATAAGCAATAGAATAGTTATCCTCCAAAATATGTTCATTTGTAAACATATCATCATTTTTACTAGGAGGAAATGTATCAAGCATATAATCATCAGTAGAAAAATTATTTTCAAACACATCATCCACAAGTTTATAGCTTTCTATATCATCATTTTCAATATCAAAAGTAGTGTGCTTTTCCCAATCATGATCACTACTATATGTAACAGGCATAGGCTCATCAACAAAGCAAATTTTCTCCTCCGTGCTTGGGGAACTAAAAAGATCATTTTCTTATAAACTAGCTTCCCCAAGCTTAGACTTTCCATAGCATTAGCAATAATGGTGTTCAAAGAATTCATACTAATAACATTGCCACTAGCATGCAAATAAAGTTCCATAGGTTTTTTAATTTTCTCTTCAAACACTTCAAGTCCTAACTCAAGATAAAGATTATAAAGCTCTCTCATATTTTTGTTATTTTCCATTAAGCCTAACTAGTGAAAACAAGAAACAAAAAGATATAATTGCAAAATCTAAAGGAAATAACTTCGAGCACTCACACCCGAGGATGTGAGTACCTTTTACCTTACCTCCCCGGCAACGGCATCAGAAAAGAGCTTGATGTCTACGCATGCTTCTATTCTTGTAGACAGTGTTGGGCCTCCAAGTGCAGAGGTTTGTAGAACAGCAGCAAGTTTCCCTTAAGTGGATTACCCAAGGTTTATCGAACTCAGTGAGGTAGAGGTCAAAGATATCCCTCTCAAGAAACCCTGCAATCAAGATACAAGAAGTCTCTTGTGTCCCCAACAAACCTAATACAATTTTCAGTTGTATAGGTGCACTAGTTCGGCGAAGAGAGAGTAAAATGCAAGTAATATGGATGATAATAAGTGATAGTAGCAATCTGGAATAAAAATGGCAGCAAGCAAACATGTAGCAGAACAGGCGGAAAACGGTGTGACAATGCTTGGAAATAAGGCCTAGGGATCATACTTTCACTAGAGGACACTCTCAACAATGATCATAAATGAATAACTAGATATCTTCTCTTCACTATGCTACTCTTAACCCTCTCCGGTTGGATAACGAACACTAATCATTGCGTAGGGCTGCAAAAAGCATTCACATGTCTAGCTAACCCCACACTGTCACTATGAGCGCCCTAGAAGGTACTAGACAAACACCACAATTCATAGAGGAGACACACACGATGTGCACACTGTCACCTTCACACCGCGGGATAAGGTGACTCCAAAGTTCATATTAATAAAGCACTTGAGTAGCAAAAGATGAAGAGTAACATTTACGAATTCAAATAGATTACAAAGCTCATGATCACATATAGATCACACCATGGAGAGAGAGATGAACCACATAGCTACCGGTAGAGCCTTCAGCCTCGGGGCAGAACTACTCCCTCCTCATCATAGGAGACAGCAACGAAGATGGAGATGGCGGTGGAGTCGATGGAGATGGCTTCCGAAGGACACTTCCCCGTCCCGGCAGGGTGCCAGAACAGAAATCTGTCCCCGAAACTTGTCGGCAGCGGCGTTGGAGCTACAGATGTATTTTGTGGAAATGGTCAATTCCTTTAGGGTTTATGCCTCGGGGAGTATATATGGGCCAAAGGGCGATGCTGGGGGTTGGCCAAGGGGGCCACACCCCTAGGTGGCGCGGCCATGGGACCCGCGCCACCCCATGGTGTGGCCACCCTGTGGCCCCCCTCCGGGGCTCTTCGGGACTTCTGGAAGCTTCCGGGACTTCTAAGACTTCTGGGCTTCAAATTTTCCAATTCCGAGAATATTTCCATAACAACTTTTCTAAAACTAAAAACAACAGAAAACAGGGAACTGACACTTGGCATCTTGTTAATAGGTTAGTCCCGGAAAACGTGTAAAAATGCTATAAAAAAGGGAGAAACCATGTAGCAATTGGCATAATATCAAACTGGAACATCAGAAATTATAGATACGTTGCAGACGTATCAGCGACCTCCATTAATGCCAGGCCCTACGCAACCTTAGGTCCCTCACAAAGAATTCCAGGCCCAAAACTCCAAGCCCTCCAAGAGATTTAGGGCGCCAAACAGTCGTTCAATTCACCTTGCATTTGCCACCGGTGATAGAACTGGCACCCGCCCAAAGGAAAGCCCTCTGGATTTTTTCAATGCTCTTTAGTGTGCCCAGCGGGACAGCCAGTGGGGTCATATGGTAGATAGCCTGAGAGGTGGAGACTGACTTGACCCAAGTGCACCTTATGGTGGCGGTGAGTTGTTTGCCAATACGAGCAGGGAGCTTCGCCGCAACCTTATCCTCGAAAAGCTGGAAATCCACCTTCCGTAGGTAGTGTGTGGAGAGCGGGAGCCCAAGGTATCTCAACGGAAAGGTTGCGCGAATAGCCGGAAGGTTGGCCAAAACCGTATCAAGATCAATGTTGGAGCTGCGGATTGGCACCACAGAACTCTTCAGACAATTGGTAACAAGGCCTGTAGCCACACCAAAATCTGCAAGGATGGAGGAAAGCATATTCACATCATCCGCAATTGGCTTGACAAAAATGACCATGTTGTTCGCGTAGATGGAAGTACGGAGGTTGGGTCCTCTCCCATGAACTCGGCGCAGGAGTCCACGGTCAGTCGCCATCCTGAGGAGTTGTTGTAAAGGGTCGATGGAAGGAACGAAAAGAAGCGGGGAGAGGGGGTCCCCTTGCCTCATCCCCCTGCCATGGCCAATCGGGTCCCCCGGCACACCGCTTAGGAGAATCCGGGAGAAAGCTGTGGAGAAGAGGATCGAAAGCCAATCCAAGAATCTGTTCGGGCATCTCGGGTGGCGCATAAGGTCGAGGATATAGTTGCTTAGATTGCTTCGTTTTCCAAAGTTGTTTAGATTGCACCGAGACCTTTGAATTTATATATGCATCACATTTTGGAGCTTTTCGTAGAGGTAAACCTCGGACATTGTCGTTATACGGAGATCGGTGTTGCTTCATGCATTAACTAATTTCCGCACAAATCGATTGTTTAATATAAGCACGTCAGCTGATGTTATAGCCGATTATTCTGACAAGAAAAATAATCAGGTCAAATTTTGAACGTGCGCACAACCCACAACCCTCAGAGCATCTCCACGGGCACCCCCAAACGATCCTTCAACGACCCATTTAGGGTTCGGAGCCAAAATTTATCCCAACAACACTCTGAACGGTCTGATCCAAGTAAAGATTTATCCGGTATCCCGAAAGACACGTCAAACCTGAGGGCCTGCTCGGGGCCACGGGACAATGTTCGAGCAATCTATCCGACAGGTGTGGGTGTGGTCCGCTTGTTATAGCCACAAAATAATTAAACTTAGTATATATATTTGATTCAAATAGCGATTTCATAAACATTCGGGGGTTTTATACGTTATATATAAATTAAAAAATATAAACGGCGGCACTACGAGCTGCTCATCGCTTTCGTCCGATGGCGACGGAGGAGTTGTAGGCTCGTCCTGCTCTGGCGGAGGCGGTGGAGATCCCGGCTGCCGCAACGTAAGAGCCGCCGGAACTTCCCGTGATGGTGCAAACCACTGCGGGTCTGCACCACGCAAGGCGGACTCCCATGAGGGCCAAAGTTCGCATGGTGTATAAGCCAGCAACATCTCGTGCTCCTCCTCCTCGTTCAGCATCGCCTCGTCCTCCTCTTATTTTGGAAGCGCCTCGTCCTCTTTCTTCTCCGGCACCACTGAAAGTGCATTTCGTTTTCCCAGTGTTTTGTGTGTTAGTTAACAATACTAAGTACATTATTTATCAAGGTGTTTAGTGTGCAGGTGTTATACTTAACATCGGCATCGATCACCGAAAAGTCGATGAAGTTTGGCCTGAGGTTTTTGGGACAGAACTCAACCGGATTATTCGGACCGGATTATTCATCCTGGACCGGATATTCCGGTTGCTGAGAAAGGAGCACAAAAATGGCTAAGGACTGAGAGTTTCGCATACTGGAGTCAACCGGATTATTTGGTCCGGATTATTCATCCTGGACCGGATATTCCGGTTGCTGCGAAAAATGGCTAAGGACTGGAAGCTTGGAGCTACTGGAGTCAACCGGATTATTTGTACCGGATATTTCATATCTATACCGGATATTCCGGTTGCAGTTGAAGAAGTGGAAAAATGGCTAAGGACTAGAAGATTTGCGTACTGGCATCTACCGGATTATTTGTACCGGATTATTTTAGATCAACCGGAAAATCCGGTCCAGCACTGCAGATCTGCGTGGAGCAAACTGACCGGATATTCCGGTCCAAACTTGGACCGGATATTCCGGTACCTTTTTTCCTGCACAACGACTAGTTATGAGGAGGGACTATAAATACCCCTCCTCTTCTTCCTCAAGATCTAGTTCTTCTCCTTAGCATTTATGAGCATTTAAGAACTCACCAAATCCCTCATAACTCCCAATCCCTCCACCCAATCTTGAAGATCTTTGGAGGATTGAAGGAGAAGGCCCCGATCTACATCTTCACCGAGCCGTTCTTCATTTCCCCCTCTCTAGCTAGAGGGATCTTGCCTAGGGTTTCCTCTTGTGGAGAACCTAGGCATCTTGTTTCTTGTTGGTGATTCAAGAAGTGTTGGGAGCCCCCAATTAAGTTGTGGGTGTGTGCCCCAAGTTGTTTGTAAAGGATTTGATCCCCGCCTCAAAGGGGTTCTATAGTGGAAGGTGAACTAGGCCTTTGTGGCGAAGTTCATCGGAGAATAGGGTGAAGCCTTAGTGGCGTTGAGTAGGCCTTTGTGGCGAGCTCACACCCCTCCAACGAGACGTACTCCCCTAAAAAGGAGGAACTCGGAAATACATCGTGTATCCGTGTGCTTCCATCGGTTACCTCGTTCCTCCCTCTCTTTACTTAATTGTACTTGTTGCATTAATTGCTTGTCTTGTCATATAGGTAAATTCACCACTAGTTGCACTATCTAGAGAATTTACCTTCTTGTCAAGCCTAAACTTTGAGAAAAATTAAAATTTGTCGTAGCACCTATTCACCCCCCTCTAGGTGCCTATACTTTACTTTCAATTGGTATCAGAGCCTCGGCTCTTCTATCGGACTTAACCGCCTAAGAGTTTAAGTATGGGTGATGAGGTAGATGACGCTCCGTCCGAAGGAAATGTGTCCATGAATGATCTCAATGCTTTGAGAGAATCATTGACCTCATCCATAGACACTAAATTTGAGGAGTTGCGTCAACTCATGACAACACTCCTCAAAGCCAAAGAACCGGAGGTGGTCGACTCATCCCCTCCGGAAACGGAGGGTGCCAAGAAAGGGGTTGATGGTGAACCACTTAAAACTGCTTCCGCCGAACAATCCGCTAAGAAGGGTGTGAGTGGAAAGGAAGGATATCATGCCGTTGAAGGCCAATATTCTCCCGATCCCCCCATCCCTTTTCCTCATATAATTCCTAGGGGAGATCCACCTAAAATTGATGCATATTCTTTTCGTGAATGGCAATACTACATGGAGACTCACTTGAATTCTTCTTGTATAGATCTTTGGAGAATCACTCGTGATGGATACAAGCCATATGATCCCAAGAATCTCACAAGAAGAGAGGTTGTGGATTGCCAACTCAATTACACCGCTTTATCCATCCTTCATCAAGCCGTGGGCCCCAATCACATGCCGCATCTTCAACACTTCTCCACCGCCAAAGAGACATGGGATGCACTTGTCCTCATGTTTGTTGGGAATGAAAGCATGCAAAGAAATCGCTATGACACCTTGACCAATGAGGCCGAAGGATTTTTCATGCGTGATGGAGAAGATCACGTTGACATGTATCGAAGACTCAAATCTCTTGCCACCGCTTTCTCTAATGCGGGTGCAACACATATTGATGATGCTTGGATCAAGAGGAAGTTCATAATTGCCGTGATGCCTTTTGAGGGCACGGATATGAATAGCATTCAAGGGAGACATGATTTCTCTACCATGACCTCTACCCAAGTCATGCAAGAATTGAGCTCCTACAAAGTGCAAACCAAGAATGCTCTTGACAACCGTGCTAGGGCCATTGGGATGCATCAAGGAGCTTCCGTTGCTTTGAAGGCCAAGGTGTTGGCAAGAGAAGTTGAGAATGATGAAGATGGTGAAGAAGCATTGCCTCCATTGAAGGAACAAGAATATGATCCCGTTCTAAAAGATCTAATAGCTCTCACCGTGCAAAAGTTTTGGAACAATCCCCCAAAAGGCAAGAAATTTGTTGAGGAGAAGACCAAGTCTCGTTATGGTAATGATGGGGCTCAAAAAGTGAGATCTTGCTTCAATTGCCAAGACAAGTACCATTTCATTGCGGAGTGCCCCTATGAGAATAGAGAGAACCATAGCGGCAAGCTCATCCGCAAGGACAAGTCCAAGGTTGAATACAAGAAACCTCATTTCAAGAAGAAACCTTTCAACAAGAAGACCCCCACCAAGTTTGTGATCTTGACTCAAGAGGAGTATGATTCCGGGAGTGATGAAGAAGAAGAAACCACAAGTGAAGTGGCCGCTCTAGCTATTGCTTCCACTCCATCTTCGTCATCTCTCTTTGAATCCCCCAATGAAAATCTTCCTCAACGCGATGCCAAGTGCTTCATGGCTAAGGCCACGGAGGTATCATCTTCTCCTAACTCTAAGACCCCTAGTGAACTAGAACATATTGCTAGTCTTAGAGAAGAAGAGGAAAGAGCCTCCTTGGACCGTTTTATGTCTAACATGCAAGGGGAGACCAAGAAGTACTTTGAGCATCTCATGAGGCAATTGGGAGAGGCCCAAGAGGCCCTTGAGAAGAAAGGTGAAGTTGAGAGAAGGGATGCGGATGAAATTGCATCTCTCTCAATGACTCTTGAAGAAGAGCATGATGGTAGAGTTTCTCTAGAGGATGAACTTGAAACTATTGAAACTACTCATAATGAACTTGTCTCTAAAATCATTAAGGAACGTGATCTTGCTATTGCTAAATATAGAAAGGCTAAAAAGGATAAAGTAGAGTTTGGGGTTGGTCATGGTAAACTAACCGAGGAGTTTGAAAAGCTAACCATTGCTCACAAAGCTTTGGAAAGCCAACACTCATCCCTCAAAGAGTTGCATGAACAACTTCAAACTCAACTTACTCAATCTAACCATCCTAGCACTTCTACTTCTTCTTGTGATCATGCAAATATTATTGAAGAAAATGCTAGGTTGAAGGATGAGCTAGCAAGGCTCAAGGGCAAAAGCACTCAAGTTGAAAAGGTGGTGCTTGCCACCCCACAAGTGGTTGCCCCAAGCTCTAATGCGGTCATTTCTAGACCACAATTGAGTGCTCCAAGGCAACAAGTGGGCAAGCAAGGTCTTGGCTATGTAGCCAAGAAAAGGAACAAGAAGAAGAAGAACAAGAAGAAGAACAAATATGGTGCTTCAGGTGGTATTGTCATTAGGGACAACACTACTCGTAGCTCCTCCGCGGGAACTAACAACCCACACCATTTCTTATATGTTGATTATTATGGTGTTGTGCAAGCTAAATATGTTGGTCCTATTGAGGGTTTCATTGACTACACTATTTGGGTTCCCAAGACCCTTGTTGCTAACATGAAGGGACCCAACTCGGGTCCTAACTCTAGTCAATGATCTCTTGCAGGACTATGCTTCCGGTGGGACTAAATGGATTCTTGATAGTGGATGCACTAATCATATGACCGGAAGCAAAGAACTTGTGACGGAGTTGCGACCAAATGACATCCAAGCAACCGTCACTTATGGGGACTCGTCCAAGTCTAAGGTATCCGGGTTTGGCAAGGTTGTGGTGGCTCCCGATATCACTATCGTGAACGTCATGCTTGTCGAATCCCTTGGTTACAATTTACTTTCCGTCCGCTCTCTTAGTAAGATGGGGTTCTCCGTCTTCTTTGATGGTGATATTGTGTTCCTTTTGAGGAGCAAGACTCTTGACGTCGCTCACGTGGGGCATGTTGAAAATGAGTTGTATGTGGTAGACTTTTCGAAGTCAACCAACACTCAAGCAATGTGTCTTTTCGGGAAGGCGGACTTGGGATGGTTATGGCATCGCCGGCTATCCCATGTCAACATGAGAACTTTGCAAAGTCTTCACAAAAGTGGCCTTATTGTTGGACTAAAAGAAAATGTTTCCTTTGCAAAGGATCGCGTTTGTAGGTCGTGTGTTGAAGGGAAGATGCATGACATTGTGCACAAGGCCAAGACTATTATCTCATCAAAGAGGATCTTGGAGCTTCTCCATGTTGATCTCTTTGGTGCCGTGCCCGAGGCAAGTCTTGGCGGCAAGAAGTATTGCTTGGTGATTGTCGATGATTATTCAAGATACACTTGGGTTTATTTCTTCAAGTGCAAGAGTGAGAGTCAACAAACCATCATCGACTTCTCCAACGAAGTGCAACGTCAACACAATGTGCAAATCATGGCTATTAGGAGTGATAATGGGTCGGAGTTCAAGAACTATACATTGAATGAATTTCTTAGTGAAGAAGGCATTCGTCACCAATACTCCGCCACTTACACTCCTCAACAAAATGGTGTTGCCGAAAGGAAGAATAGCACTCTCTTGGATATGGCAAGGACCATGTTGGCGGAGTACTCTTCTCCCCAATATTTATGGGCCGAGGCCGTATCCACCGCATGCCACTCCTCCAACCGCCTCTACATCCGCAAAGGCTTGAGCAAGACCCCATATGAGATCCTCACCGGCAACAAGCCCAACGTATCCTACTTCCGTGTATTCGGTTGTAAGTGCTTTTATTTGATCAAGGGTATTAGGTTGTCGAAATTTCAATCCAAAACTATTGAGGGTATTTTTGTTGGTTACGGTGCCGAATCCCACACTTATAGAGTCTATGACAAAGCCTCACGGATTGTCATAGAATCTTGTAGTGTGGTTTTCGAAGAAAATGACGGCTCCCAAGTGGCGCAATTTCATGTTTCAAATGTAGATGTTGAAATGCCTCAAGAAGCCATAGGAAGGATGGGTGTGGGATTCTTCCGCCCCATCGAGGGACACCTTATGGCGACTCGAGAAGGACTATGCTCTACCCAAGTGGAGCCATCCTCTACATTTGAAGATCAAGCCAAGGAGTCAACTACTACACCTAACCGAGAACATATTCAAGACCCTCCTCTCATTGATCAAGTGACTCCGCAAGTCGTACCCACTCCTCTCACTAATGCGAGTCAAGATCAAGGCCAAGATCAATCATCCTCTTCTCAAGTTGAAGCTAGTATTGAAGATATTGTTGATGACGATGTTGATGATCAAGGCCATGTTGGTCAAGATGGGGACCCGAATGATCAACATGATCAAGTGATTCCTCCTCGCAATAATGAGGAGATCGAAGCCCGTCGCATCAAAAGGATAAGAAGAGCTTTGAAGCAAATTGATGCCCAAGATGACAAGGTCTTGGAGGATGTTCAAGCTAGAAGATCCACTAGAAGGCAATTGGCTCATTTTTGTGAGCATCAAGCTCATATCTCTATGGTGGAGCCTAAGAAAGTGTATGAAGCTCTTGAGGACTCCGATTGGGTTGAAGCTATGCATGATGAGCTCAATAACTTTGAGCGCAACAAAGTTTGGAGATTGGTTGAGAAACCCAAGGATTGCCACAATGTTATTGGCACCAAGTGGATTTTCAAGAACAAGCAAGATGAGAATGGCATTGTCATTAGGAACAAGGCAAGATTGGTCGCTCAAGGTTACACCCAAGTTGAAGGCATTGACTTTGATGAAACCTACGCGCCCGTGGCTCGCCTTGAGTCCATCCGTATCCTCCTTGCTTATGCATCCTCACATAATTTCAAATTGCAACAAATGGATGTGAAAAGTGATTTCTTGAATGGTCCACTAAAAGAGGAGGTATATGTTAAGCAACCTCCGGGGTTCGAGAATATCAACTTTCCCAACCACGTTTACAAACTTGACAAGGCTCTCTATGGTCTCAAACAAGCACCTCGTGCTTGGTATGAGCACCTTAGGGAGTTGTTACATGATCGTGGTTTCGAAGTTGGGAAGATTGACCCCACTCTCTTCACCAAGAGAGTAAAGGGAGAGCTTTTCATATGCCAACTCTATGTGGACGATATCATCTTTGGCTCAACTAACCAAGCTTTCAATAATGAGTTCTCTAAGCTTATGACTGACAGGTTCGAGATGTCTATGATGGGTGAGCTTAAATTCTTCCTTGGCTTTGAGATCAAGCAATTGGCTCGTGGGACTTTCATTTCTCAAGCCAAGTATACCCAAGATATGATCAAGAGGTTTAACTTCCAAGATGCTAAGATCAAGACATCTCCTATGCAAGTCAAGTGTCATCTCTCTCGTAATCCAAAAGGGAGTAAGGATGTGGACCAAAAGCTTTATCGTTCTATGATTGGTTCTTTGCTCTATCTTTGTGCATCTAGACCCGATATCGTTTTGAGTGTAGGTGTGTGTGCAAGGTATCAAGCGGCTCCTAAGGATTTCCATCTAATGGCGGTTCATAGGATCTTTCGTTATTTGGTCCATACCTCAAGATTTGGTTTGTGGTACCCAAAGGGGGCACAATTTTCTCTCAATGGATATACGGATTCCGATTGGGCGGGTGATCAAGATGATAGGAAGTCAACTTCCGGGGCTTGCCAATTTCTTGGTAGGTCCCTTGTAAGTTGGTCCTCGAAGAAACAAAATTGCATTTCTCTCTCCACCGCCGAAGCTGAATATGTTGCCGCCGCAAGTGCTTGCACCCAATTGCTATGGATGAGGCAAACTCTCAAGGAATATGGAGTTCATTTGGACAAAGTACCTCTTCTATGTGACAATGAAAGTGCTATCAAGATTGCATACAATCCGGTGCAACACACAAGGACGAAGCACATTGAGATTCGCCACCACTTCATCCGTGATCACGTGGCGAGAGGAGACATTGCACTCGGTTATGTGCCCACCAAGGACAATCTTGCAGATATTTTCACGAAGCCACTTGATGATGCAAGGTTCTTGTTCTTGAGGAATGAGCTAAATGTGATTGATTCAAGGAGCTTGACTTGACTATCTTGCGCACACCCCTATAGATGAAACGTGTTCGAGTTTAGATGTAGGCATGGACATAGGGGGAGTGCTATCCTAACACATTGGGTTCTCCCTCCCCCCATTATGCCCATAGCAAAAATTCATTGTGATCTCTCTTTTTCTAATGTTCAATTGTGAGCTTCAATGTTGAGTTTTGGCAATGCCCCCAAGATATATCTTCGCGGTTGCATACCAAGAACTCTTACATGGTGGCTTCGGCCACCAACCTCTTCATTTCGAAGACTTGGATCTTAGTTGGGTTTTTCTACTTGTCATTTCATTGCATTTCGTGTGTCTTTCCCGTCTAAGTGGTTCTTCCTAGGAAAATCCCACTCAATTGGTTTTTTAGTTGGTTGTTTCTTGCTCTTGAGAGGGATAAGTACTAGTCTCAGTTTGTAAAATGTATCATAAGCCTTTCTCTCAAAAAGCCTTTCTTTTCTAAGCACTAGTGTCGTCCGTTGAAAACGAGGAAATTTCGAATCAGGAGGCAGTCGGAATTTCCGGTTCAGTTTTGAACCGGAATATCCGGCTGTACCGGAATATCCGGTTCAAACTTGAACCGGAATATCCGGTTCAAACTTGAACCGGAATATCCGGTTCGGCGCACTTCATAAATCCTGGAGCCCGACGGGGAGGGGCAGTTCTTGCCCTTTTTCCCATCTGCTCCTCTCCACCAAAACGCCGCCGCCGTGATTCTTGGCCTCCCGGGCCGTTTCCTCCGCGAGATCTTGGAGCTTTGGCCCGGATCTTGTTCTCCTCGCGATTTGGAACGATTCTACCCAAGCATTTTTCTCCATGGATCCCGGTAATGTTCAAATCTCTTGAATCTTGGTGCTATAACCCTACCTTCCATGGATTTGCGTTTTTGTTGGCTATGCTTGGTAGAATTCGTTCCGGAGAGGTCCCCTTACATGCTAGAAACCATAGACTAGAATCCTTGCATGCAATCTGTGTGGAAATCTGAGATTTAGATTGATTTTGTGTTGTTCCGCAACCTACCGGAATATCCGGTCCACGACTGAACCGGAATATCCGGGTAACCGGAATATCCGGTTCAGTTTTGAACCGGAATATCCGGCTATGTCCAGTACTGTTTTAGGGCAGCCCCAAATTGATCTTTCCCAGATTTCTACCTCGATTGTTTCCTGGAATCTCCTCTATCGTTTCTATGCATGATTGTATCCGTTGTGTGACACTAGTGTACTTATCTTGTGCTATTCCTCTACTATCTTGTTTCACAGGTGGTGACCATGAAAGGAGCGTTCCGAAGCACAAGAAGCAAGTTTCTGTCCGTAACAAGAGGAAACCTCGGCTCAACTATAAGACCGACATTCCCGTTCAGGATTTCAATGAGCTCAGAAAGCAGGATGCCTATCTTTCTCCGAGGGATGCAAATATTGATTCTCGGTTCTGGAATCTGGAGCAGTCCTATATTTATGCTGACATCTATTGTGACTACCGCTTTCCGTGCCGTCCTATGCATCCATATGACCATGCCGCTCTCAAGGCCAAGGAGGAATTTGCTGATGCAGTTTATGTCCACCCTCGTGTTCACCACTCAGGATATTGTGACCCGTCTCAAGTGGATGTCTGAGGACACACCTTGTGAAGCATCTTTTGAGAGGTTTGCTCGGCGTCTTGGATACTCTTACAGCGAGCACCCTCCTCTTGGTCGCCGCGTCCATGAGGTTGATAGGCCGAGGAGGGAGGTGTCCATGGCTGAGCTGTATGCCCCTGGTTTCACTGTTGGGGGACTTGAGGGACTTCTTCCACTTTATGATCAGCTTGTTCGTATTTTCAGAGCCTTCCTTGTGCCGAGTGGAGGTAACAACGATGCTCTCACCACTCCTTTGTGCAACCTTCTGATTCTGGCTAAGGAGTGTATGGAGGAAGAGGACCCGTCTGTCTCCTATACTGTGGATGTGATGGACATCATCTTTCACGAGCTCTACGCTGCTATGATTGGTGGCTACACCATTCCCTATGCTCCCTATATCATGATGCTCATCAAGTATGAGATGAGGAAGGAGTACACCGAGTTACCCATGGTTGAGCACAAGGTCAAGAAGCTGTATGTCAAGAGGAAGCTGAAGACTGCGGCTGCTTCTCAGAGTGCTCCATTTGAGGGTGGTTCCTCTATGGGTGGTCCTTCTGGCTCTCAGTCTGCTCCCAGGGCGCCCGTGTCTGATATTACCACCTTGCGCCACGTCAGGAAGCTCTCCTGGTTTCAGCGCAACGTGCTCTGCATGAAGGTGGACATTCACAAGGAACAGTACAGGGCGTATCGCAGGGACACTGACTTGGCTAGCTCTCAGCGACAGATTATCCACCACATGAGTGGTGGCACTGGTGATGTACCTGCTCCTATTGCTGCTCAGTCCTTCTCTGCTTGGTCTGCTGGGGATTTCACTCCTTGGGAGAGCATTGAGGCGGCTCTCCGGTCTACTCAGGACACTGCTGCACGAGCTCATGATGCGGATGCTGATGAGGAGGAGTCTGATGATGAGCAGGAGTCTGGAGGCGAGTCGGATGCTTAGACCGTGTCTGGGACGTTAGATTAGCTATTTCCCTCCTTTTTGGTGTCTCGATGCCAAAGGGGGAGAAGTAGCTATTATATACTACGGGATTTGCATGGGTTCGGGCACAAGCATTTGCTTTTATCCTTCTTTGAGAGCTTGTGTCCATTTTCGTATCTTCGTTTGTCGTGCTTGTGAACTTATGTCGTTTATTGTCTCGTTTAAAACTATGTGTGCTATTATGTGTGAGACTATGTTGGTTATCTGGATATTATCATGGTTTATCTATTTATGGTGTGATGGTCATCTATCGTATATGTTGAGGAGATTATCTATGGTAGTGCTTGGTTATTCTTGGATATATCATTTTCGCACAAGGTATATACTTCCTTACACTCAACATATTGGTGATATTGTCTCATTGGCATGTTTGCTACTTGTTGGAAATTTCTCCCTATACATCATTGCATCCATTTGCGTTTGAGGCAAACAAAAGATATGCATAGAGATAGGGGGAGAGATTTCCATCTTGTTTCAAACATGATTTCTGTCAAGGTTTATTGCAAATCTTAGTATTGTCATCTAACACCAAAAAGGGGGAGATTGAAAGTGCATTTCGTTTTCCCAGTGTTTTGTGTGTTAGTTAACAATACTAAGTACATTATTTATCGAGGTGTTTAGTGTGCAGGTGTTATACTTAACATCGGCATCGATCACCGAAAAGTCGGTGAAGTTTGGCCTGAGGTTTTTGGGACAGAACTCAACCGGATTATTCGGACCGGATTATTCATCCTGGACCGGATATTCCGGTTGCTGAGAAAGGAGCACAAAAATGGCTAAGGACTGAGAGTTTCGCATACTGGAGTCAACCGGATTATTTGGTCCGGATTATTCATCCTGGACCGGATATTCCGGTTGCTGCGAAAAATGGCTAAGGACTGGAAGCTTGGAGCTACTGGAGTCAACCGGATTATTTGTACCGGATATTTCATATCTATACCGGATATTCCGGTTGCAGTTGAAGAAGTGGAAAAATGGCTAAGGACTAGAATATTTGCGTACTGGCATCTACCGGATTATTTGTACCGGATTATTTCAGATCAACCGGATAATCCGGTCCAGCACTGCAGATCTGCGTGGAGCAAACTGACCGGATATTCCGGTCCAAACTTGGACCGGATATTCCGGTACCTTTTTTCCTGCACAACGACTAGTTGTGAGGAGGGACTATAAATACCCCTCCTCTTCTTCCTCAAGATCTAGTTCTTCCCCTTAGCATTTATGAGCATTTAAGAACTCACCAAATCCCTCATAACTCCCAATCCCTCCACCCAATCTTGAAGATCTTTGGAGGATTGAAGGAGAAGGCCCCGATCTACATCTTCACCAAGCCGTTCTTCATTTCCCCCTCTCTAGCTAGAGGGATCTTGCCTAGGGTTTCCTCTTGTGGAGAACCTAGGCATCTTGTTTCTTGTTGGTGATTCAAGAAGTGTTGGGAGCCCCCAATTAAGTTGTGGGTGTGTGCCCCAAGTTGTTTGTAAAGGATTTGATCCCCGCCTCAAAGGGGTTCTATAGTGGAAGGTGAACTAGGCCTTTGTGGCGAAGTTCATCGGAGAATAGGGTGAAGCCTTAGTGGCGTTGAGTAGGCCTTTGTGGCGAGCTCACACCCCTCCAACGAGACGTACTCCCCTAAAAAGGAGGAACTCCGAAATACATCGTGTCTCCGTGTGCTTCCATCGGTTACCTCGTTCCTCCCTCTCTTTACTTAATTGTACTTGTTGCATTAATTGCTTGTCTTGTCATATAGGTAAATTCACCACTAGTTGCACTATCTAGAGAATTTACCTTCTTGTCAAGCCTAAACTTTGAGAAAAATTAAAATTTGTCGTAGCACCTATTCACCCCCCTCTAGGTGCCTATACTTTACTTTCAACCACCACGACTCCCTCCTCCTACTCCGGCAGCATGACAATCTTCTCCGGAACCGGCATGGCGATGGGGATGGAAGCGCAGGGCGAACGTACACTAAAAACGCCTTCGAGAGCGTTGTTAAAACAGCCCCGGGAGACAAGAGGGAGTCGTTTCTCTTCTCCCGGCGGAACGTGCCATCTCCCGAGGCAAGGCGGCGGCTCCATGCGAGGCGACTGACTCGCGCCTTCCCACTGCGGGCCATTATTTCCCACGTCGTGTAGGAGACCGAGGAGACGCCCCCGCTTCTCCACTTCCCCACGCGGGCTTCCAGGTGCTATAATATTTCCTCTCACCGGAGAGGGGATCATCTCTGCTCCCACAACCTCTTTCAATTTCTCTACCCTCACTGCCATGGCGAGATCTCCAAGGGGCAGCCGACGCGGTCGTGGAAACAAACATTCCCAGGCCAACGTTGCAGCTTCTAGCAGTAGCGGTCGCTGTAGTGGGCATGGGCGCGGCGGCCGTGCAACGCCCTTATCAGGAGTTGCACTGCCCGAGCTCTTCGCGCTTCCATTCGCGCAATTGGGGAGGCGGCTAACCTGCCGGAGAGAATATCAGAGGTGCTCAACAGCCCCGTTGAGGCGGACTTGCTCAGGGACGGCAAGCACCTGTTCCTCGCGAGCGGGTGGACGCAGTTCACATATATACACAAGGGATACATTCGATGCTTCAGATATGCAAGGGAAGGCGTGCTCTGCATCAAGGTGTTTGACGGCATCATGTGTTGTCCGCCATACTACGAGTATAGCACCGAGGAGGGTCTCGACAAGGGCAGCGACGACAACAAGAAGCTCGACGAAGCAGCTGCGCCTAAATTTATAATTCCGTTTAAAATTTCTAAAATATCTCCAAAATTTGATGAAATTGCAAATATTTCATATATTTGTTTGTTTGGGGGGGGGGGCTGGCAACACCCTATCGAATATCTCCAAAATTTGGCGAAATTGCAAATATTTCATATATTTTTTTGTTGGGGGGGTGGTGGCTGGCAACAGCCCCATCGCACACATGTTCGACACCCTCAAAGAGGACACAATTGAGGTGTGCCGGACATATATTTGCTGCGTGCGGGTGGAGATGCTCTGATTCACCTCAATCCGCAACTCACGCCCGTTGGTTATTTGTCTCGATTCCCCGAGGCTTGACAGTATTCCATTTGGAACTCGTACGCATGCAACCGTACCGATAATAACATAATGAGCTCTTTCCATGACTCTCAACAAACTAATTCTAACTTTCAGCTAGCTGATTTTGCAATTCGTCGCCAGGCAGATCTTGTGTCGTCCGTCTTCTGTCTCTGTGAATCTTGGAGCGACCATCTCAGTACTCCTATCTTTTTTTCGGTCTTCCTTTTTTTGTCTCAGTTCAATTGAACCGTTCTTTTCATTTTTGATTTTGAATTTCGTGCCCAATCCGTGTGCGCTCATCTGTTTCTTCCTTATTCCAAGCTGAAACGGACAGATCTAGGAGAGAGGCGATCTCCACCATGGGGGCTCGTCACGGGCGAATCCTGCACCCCGAGCTGGCCGCTGGTCTGTCGATAACATGGAGGCACCCCCTCGTACATCTTCTCATTTCCCTTCCACCAGCAAACGGGCAGCCGGGAGGGAGGTGGAGACCCCCATCGGTTCCAGAGGTGGTCAAGGCTCGAGGGATACCCATGGCGGAGCCGGCCTCGAGCGAAGTCGATGTCGACGTAGCAGGTACGTGATGTTCTCTCCATTCACTAGCGCTATCCACATTCAATTTTGCAGGGGCAACTTATGACATCTACATCCATATAGTCTCGATTTTTCAAGCCGAGCTTCTCCCTCGCGCGATGGGGAAGCTCGTACATCATTTTGATTCTAGGATTTCTAACCGGGAGGTAGGCGAGGAGGTTGAAGTAGGTGGTGGGTTTTAATTGAGAGAAGGTTCTCTTTTTTGCCCGCTCTAATTAGGTTTTTTTGCGGTACTATTTTTCTCATTCTTTTCAGAAACTGGGTAAGTATCAGTCTTGATTCAGAAATATCAAGTATTATTAGTTCTCAATTTAGCTAGTATTTTGGTGAGAGCAGTATTTGTTTGTATGTGTAGTGGCATCAATTAGATTTTGGCAGATAGTTTTAGCTTTTTCAGTTAGAGTAGTATCAGTTGTATTAGTGGTTTAGGATCAGTATTAGTGCCACATTCTTGTAGTGTCATTTAGTTTTCAGTTTCAAAATCTGGAGTTGGTTGCAGTATCTGTGTCATTTTAGACCTTGCCATATCTTTTTTGTCAAGTTTCTTTGAAAAAAAAGTTACCCTGTTATGACACTACACTGCATCATAATAATTGAAAATTTGGTATGAAGGTAGTCATGGCATTTTGCAATAATCACAAACATCCACCATGCTATTCATTTCTGTTAATTTTTTCATTTTTATATAGCAGGCCTTTTAAGTTTAGTGTTACTTCCCTTATGTTCTGCAAGGAAGTGCGCTCACCTGTTCATTGGCAGACGTTTCTGAATGTGCATCATCTATTTTTGATAGCTATGACGAAAGAACTTCATCGAATGATGATTAGTATCATTCTTCAGATTTCTCCTGTCTCATTCTTATCTTATTATTTGTCTATTTTACTCATTCCTTCCTTCTTCATTTTCAGTATTTTTCTCCACTCGGTCTTTGAATTATTAATTTCTCATTCATATTCTCATAGTCTTAGTTTTTTTCATTCTCTTCTTATCTCATTTTATTATTTTCACTACCTTTCTTCACTTTCATCGTAAGTCCTCACTTTTCATTCTTATTCATTTTCTTACTCGGTCTCCTTATCAGTATTTAATTTTTCAGGTCCCATAGTGTATTTGCTCAGTTCCTTATTCTAGTTAAATTCAGCCTGCTCCTCATTCTTTCATTTCATTCTCCAGCCTTTGAGTTCTTCAGTCCTCATTCTTATTTATTTATTGTTCAGTCTTCATTGATCAGTTATCATTTTCTTTCAGTCATCATTGATCAGTTATCATTTCTTTCAGTCATCATTTATGTCAATCCTCATTCCTGAAAATTACAACAGGTAGTGAGTGCATTTAGTCTTCATTCATACTCCCTATGTTCCAAAATAGGATGTCTATAGTTTTTTACTGAAAGTCAAACTTTTCATATTTTGACCAACTATATAGAAAAAATGGTTGATATTTATAATCTCAAATAAATATAGTTAGAACCGCCATGAAATGTATTTTCATATCATGTAGATTTGGTATTGTACAAGTTGATATATTTTTCTATATAGTTGGTTAAACTTTAATAAGTTTGACTTTAATCAAAAACTATAGGCATCCTATTTTGGGACGGAGGGAGTATTATGTTTTATTCATTTTCCTCATCATTGATGTCACTCATGATTCATCAGTCTTCATATTTCCTCGTCATTTGTTGTAATTCATCGGTCCTTATTTTTTCATTCCCATTTTTTCATTGATTGTAATTAGTCATCATCCTTATGTAGAAAATCCCTAAGAAATTATCCTCACAATTAGAGATCCCAGAGAGCGGGCTAGCGAGACTCCTGATGGGTGAGCATCATTACACAGAAACAGAGTATGATGCCGTAGCCAAAGGTCATTCATGTTTCAAGGCGGGCTAGGGGCTAGAAGCAGTTGCAATGGCCATAATTTGTATCATCAGTGTTTTCTGTTTTCATTTTTACTAGCTCTTTCGTGAGATCCACCTCTCTAACGGAGTTTGTATGGTTTTTAGTTTCTGTGCATATTAGGTTGCCGTTGTTACTAACAATGCATCTGCTTAATTTTCTATACATATAATCTTGTGTCTAAGATGCAAAAATACTCAGACAGTCATAATCTAGTGGCTGAGCAACGAAAGTAATTCGTTCATAAATGAAAATTTTCCATTCTATGGGAGCTCCATGTTTGATTAGAACTGCTTGTAGATGATCAGGTAATCTTACTATGTGTTTAAAGCACTTGAATGGTCTGTGTCGGATATATACTGAATAGGGGTATATCCGGCATTGTCCTAAAGAACCGGATTACCAGGGTGGCCTGATTGGTAATGGATCACAGCCCACTAGGCGGCCGAGTAAGCTGACGCGCAGAAGCCGGATTCTAGAAGAACCCGGACCATGGCCCAAAGTGGTGCGGCTTGGAGTAGAAGGCGAATTTCTGCTTTCCAAGTTAGATATTTTCCGTAGTCTTCTAGGTTTCCTTTCTGTAAGCCCTAACCCGGCTACTTATATAAAGCCGGACGGGAGAGAAGAAGATAAGAGAACAATTAGTTAGAAGCCAACTAGACGAGAAGTTGATCCTCGCCGAGTTAGCGAAACCCTACTCACTTTGTACTTTGTATACTTCAGGCTTCAGCCCTGATTTAGTGATATTGCAGGAGTAGGAACGTCGCCTAGTTGTGACGTACCAAATCTGGGTAAAATTGGTGTTCCTGGTTGTCGTACTACCACGTCCCCCCACGTCTCTACCCATATGCTCATGGCACCCCCATCTATGAACTCTACTACGATGTATCGACAGTTGGCGCCCACCATGGGTCCAGCAACGTTAGGCGTCAAGTTTTGATTGGGGATACTCGACGGAATCGGCAGTACCATAACTGTCGGAAGCTTGAAATTCGACAACGACGTTGGGCGCTTCCTCGACAATGGATCGTACATGCCAGCACGGAATCATCTGGTAAGTGCATGCATTTTACCGATTGGATCTGCAAACATCTTTATCGGATTAACTGCAGAAGCGATGGGATTCTGTGGTAGAAATAAGTTTATCCCACCCGCCCTAGACCCGGTTGAAGAAAATTATGATACCGGATTTTGCTCAGATTGCCAAAACCCTGAATCTGCTCCCTCTTCGGAGATGCCTGCAATCAAATCTCACTTCATTGGCATGGTGCAATCCGAGGTCGCTGAAAACACGGAAGTAAGTAATCATGTGGAAGAAGCAGAAAACAACAATCCCACAGATCCAGTGGAAGATTCGACACCTGCCAATGAAACGGTGAACTCGGAAGCCGACTCCGTACTAGCTGCCATAGAGGCAAGATTGGAGTCGGAACCTGGATCTGAAGACATAGATTCAGAAGACGAAGATGAAGACGCTTTCGAAAGAAAGGTTAAATCTATGACGGGGGCTTCCATGAAGTACTTATGGAAAAACCGACGGATAACTCGAATGCCGAAGATGATGAATACCCCAAAACTCCTCCACCAGATAAGGAAAGAGAGGATGGCGAAACCAGCCTATCTATCCTTATGTCAAGGAATTGACAGAAGAAGAACCTGGCAAAAAACCTCCATCTTCCAAGAATAAAAAGAAGACTGCCAAGAAACTCCAGTACAAACTACAGAAGAAAAAGTTGGCAGATAATGCTAGCCAAAACCTAGAAGCAGGAGGAGCAAGCAGGGTCACATCCGTGGAGAAGAAAAATAAACAAATCTTTGTTCCTGAATTGTCGGAACAGGACGAGATCAATCTGATCCAAACCCCGGTCGGACCATACGATCCACTGGAAGTGCTGGAAGCCAGAAGGCAAGCCATTATGCGGCAACAACAACAACTATTTTGATCGCAAGAAAATCTCCTCAAAGCCCAAGCTACTGTAAAAGCAAAGCAAGAGAAAATTGAAGAATTCGAAAGACGGAATATGCCCGGGATAAAACCCACGAGATTACCCGGAATCGCAAGGCCGGATGTACTGCCAGCAAAGGAACGGTTGCAAAACCCTTCCTGGCAACGACAGGTTGATGGCGTAAACGCTAAGGGCGAACGCATCTATAAGACCGCAGCTGAAAACACGGAAGCCGTGTTCGCCATCCTTAACGACGATGTGTACTCCAAAGAAGAAAAGCTGCAAGGAGTGTATGCTTTCCTGGGTAAAGCACTGGAACAGCAGCAGCGAGGTCAGGCAAAATCAGGGAAGTTGCATGATGACTCGGCCCTATGCAAAAGCGCCACTTGCGCCGCTGGAGCACCTGGACCCGGAGAACCAGGAGATTCAGGCCATTCTAAGGACAAAAAGGGAGATCCTAAGAAGGACAAGAAAATCCCGGACAATAGGGATGAAGCGTCCAGAACGGGATCCCATATGCCTAAAGGCGGAAATATACCCCGCGATCATAAAGTTCGAGAGGAACAAAACCGGAAAGATGGAAAAATGATGCCACCTCCGAGACGCCCAGCTGAAAAAGCCGGAAGACATGAAAATCCTCACAGACGTGAGAGGTCCCGTACTCCTCCTAGGAATAAAGAAAGGCCAAGGAGTAGAACTCCGCCTCATTCCAAAGGACACGATAACTTACGAAATAGGGATAATCCCGAAAGAGCGCATTCGCGCAACAATGGGCCAGAAAGGAGTAGATCCCCTTCTGTCCATTCAGCCGGCAGATATTCCGCACACGCCGATAAGGTGGAAAGAGATGATCTATACTTTGGACCTAAGTGTTTTACTGACAGGATCCGAAGAATAACTCTACATTCTGGCATTGCCAAAGTAGGTCCAACTTACCAAAAGTATACCGGAAGCACAAACCCAGATACATGGCTTTCAGATTACTATACTGCCGTTCAGATCAACAAAGGGATAGACTTGGAAGCAGTAAAATTCCTCCCTCTAATGTTGCTGGATGGAGCCAGATACTGGATTAACGGGCTTACGTCAAGAACAGTGGATAGCTGGGATGATATGGCTAGAGTATTCGCTCAGCACTTCCGGGGTACGTACAAACGCCCTAAGAGCATCAACCAGCTAAATCGCTGCGTCCAATTTGAAGACGAGTCGTATGTCGACTTTATATCAAGATGGACAGCAATGAAGAACAGCTGTTCTGGAGTAAGTGATGTACAAGCAATGCATGCTTTCATCAATGGATTAAAACCCGGCCTCGTACCGTTCATGGTTGGTTCAAAGGAGCACAAAGATCTCGGATCTATGCTTACTACCGCCAATGAGCATGCAGCGGCCGAAGATGACATCAGAGCGAGAGGTGGAAATATAGATCTTTGGTCCAGGCCAAGAAGACGCCTCGTTCTGAAAAGAAGACTACTCCAGAAGCGCAAACAAAGCCCAAAGAAGTAAATTTAGCCTTTGGAAAGGAAGAAGCACAGAACCTATCTCCTATTCTAAGGAAGAATGAGAAAAGATTAAGTCGGAAAACTGTGTCCACCATTCGCAATTTGGGAAGCCTATCCATACAAATGCGCAGTGTCGCCTCAATAAGCATATGAAGGGCGCCGCATGGTCCGGGAATAAAGGAAAGAACTGTCAGAGGAAATTCTCCAAGCAAAAGCCAGAAGCTGGAAAAGAAGACAGTGAATCGGACACTGATGAAAAAAATCCAGGAACAACAGCAAAAAGGCGAACCAAAATTCCCGAGAGTTGATGGAGAATGCAATTTAACTTTCCTGGCAACTCCCTCAGCAAAGTAGGCAAAGCGAACACTTCGAGAAATAAACGCGGTTGTCCCTCCAGCGCCCAAATTTTTGAAGTATTCCAATACGCCAATTACCTGGGATCAGTCAGATCATCCCGGAAACATCCCAAAACCCGGCACACAAGCTCTAATTGTAAGCCCTATTGTTCAAAACACTAGGCTAAAAAGAGTGCTGATGGATGGAGGATCCAGTATCAATATTATGTACCTGGATACACTGAAGCATCTGCGAATCTCCGAGACCCGGCTCAAACATAGCAACATACGTTTCCACGGCATCGTTCCTGGCAGACAAGCATATTCCCTAGGAGAAATTTCCCTAGATGTAACCTTTCGAGAAAGAGAACATTTTCGACAGGAAAAAATCTCTTTCGAGGTGGTGCCGTTTGAAAGTGTATACCACGCAATACTCGGACGTCCAGCTTTCGCCAAATTCATGGCAAGATCATGTTATATTTATAACAAGCTGAAGATGCCATGGCCAAAAGGATGAGTAATCACCATATCGGGAGACTTCAAATCGGCGAACGAGCTGGAAAAAGGAAACGCCCTTTGCGCCGAAAAAGTAATAGCAAAGGAAGAATTGAAAGAGTTGGCAAAGGAAGTATCGCTGATGGAAATGCCGGCAGGAAATGAAAGCCGGAAGCCGGCAGATAGCTTCAAAGCTTCCGAGAATACAAGACAGCTTAGACAGGTCATCCTAGACCCCAAAGATCCGACAAAATTTGTCGTAGTGGGGACAGGGATGAACAGGGGTGACTGACGAATATGAAAGTGCGCTCATCGAGTTCCTCCGTGAGAACTGGGAAATTTTTGCCTGGTGTCCTGCGGACATGCCGGGAGTACCCAGGGAACTTGCTGAGCATGAATTGAAGGTAATTCCAAGTTCAAAACTTGTTAAACAAGGTCTTCATCATTTTGATGGAAGAAGACGGAAGGCTATAGGCAAGGAAATTATCCGGCTTTTAGCAGCTGATTTTATCCGGGAAGTTATACATACTGATTGGTCTGCAAACCCAGTATTAGTCCCAAAGAAAGATAGTATTGTTCTAAGGATGTGTATAAATTACACCGGATTGAACAAATTATGTCCAAAAGATAGGTTCGCGTTACCGCGAATCGATCAAATAATAGATGCCACTGCTGGCTCTGAGCTTTTATGCTTTTTGGATGCTTACTTCGGGTATCATCAAATACGTATGAAGGAGAAACATCAAATAAAAACTTCCTTCATAACCCCGTATGGAACATACTATTACATAACCATGCCTTTTGGCCTGAAGAACGCAGGTGCTACATTCCAGCGTTGCATGCATAGCCAGATCGGCAAAAATGTTCACGTTTATTTGGACGATATTGCCGCAGATTCCAAGGAAAAGGACACACTCCTTGAAGATCTACGAGAAACCTTTGAAAATTTGCGAACTTACAAAATGAAGTTGAATCCATTAAAGTGCGTATTTGGGGTTCCCTCGGGAAAACTTCTGGGTTTTATCGTTTCTCCTAGAGGAATAGAAGTAAACCCGGAAAATATCAAGACAATCTTGAACATCACAAAGCCTATGTGTTTAAAAGATGTACAAAGATTGACGGATTCTGCAGCCGCAGTCAGCAGGTTTATAAGACGGCTAGGAGATAAAGCTCCGCCATAATACAAATTGTTGAAGGAATCCGACAAATTTGAGTGGACAGAAGAGGCGGGCAAAGCATTAACCCAGCTGAAAGAAACATTGATGAAAGCACCGATTTTGGCGTCGCCAAAAGACGAAGAACCTATGGTGTTGTATCTTACAGCAACAAACAGGGTTATTAGTGCTGTGATAATTGTGAAAAGACGGAAAGAAGAACAAAGTATACCGGATCAGCATCCAGTATTGTCGAGACATCGTAGTAGGGTTCATAGACGGGGGTGCCATGAGCCTACGGGTAGAGACGTGGGGGGGAACGTGGTAGTATGACAACCAGGGACACCAAAGTTTACCCAGGTTCGGTACGTCGCAACTAGGCGTCGTTCCTACTCCTGCAATCTCACTAAATCAGGGATGAAGCCTGAAGTATACAGAATACAATGTGAGTTTGGGTTTGCTAACTCGACGAGGATCAACTTCTCGGTGAGTTGGCTTCAAGCTAATTGTCTCTATCTTTCTTCTATCCCGTCCGGCTTGATATAGGTAGCCGGGTTAGGGCTTACAGAAAGGAAACCTAGAAGACTACGGTAAGATTCTAACTTGGAAGGCAAGAGTTCGCCTTTTACTCCAAGCCGCACCATGTGGGCCGTGGTCCGGGTTCTTCTAGAATCCGGCTTCTACGCGTCAGCTTACTGGGCCGCCTATTGGACTGTGATCCATTACCAATCAGGCCACCCTGGTAATCCGGCTCTTTAGGGCAATGCCGGATATACCCCTAATCGGTATATATCCGACAGTAGCCCCCAAGAAGGATTGAGACTTCAATTCACCGTCTTTCGTCAATTTGAATTATTTCCGAGAAATGTTGGCTCTTCGTCCCGATTCTTCTTTTCCTTAAATCATGCATTAACGCGAAACTCGGATTTCGGGGGAAAATCCGGCTTTCTCTTCCACGAGCCTTCGTGGAGAAGGAACTTTCTACGTCAGCGATAAAATCATGCTGACGTCAAGGACGTTTGGGTTCGAAATGTGAAACCATGAAACGTATCTCTGACAGATTCTCAGGGAAACCAGGAGATAGCAATAATCACCTATCACCTCATTTCCCGGATTTCCGGCGAGTGATACACGTTGAAGATCTAACGGTCCAAAGAGCCGTTGAAGCGCATCTCAAAGGTTTTCCGGCTATAAATAGCCTCCCTCGAGCCCTCCGGCGATTCTTCTGCTCTCACTTCACCTCCCAGCTCCCAAGCGCCATAGCCCCCCGAGCCAAGGTTCTTCTAGCGAGAGCAGAGCCCGTGGACGTCCAGCACCGTTCCCGGAATTTCTTCGTCGGAAGCTCGAGACCCTCACTGCGCCGCTTGCAAATGGACACTGGTGACTCACCGCGCGCTGCAGAGGAGCACTCGGTCTCCTTCGACATCGACGAGATCATTAACAACATTGACCCGCAGCTCGTCTCTCCGAGCCGCGCCGCTGCGAGCGCACCGGAGAAAACTTCCGGCGACCAGGCGCGCGAGGATCTTCCTCTCGCGGCTGAGAACCTGGCTGCTTCTTCCTCTGCACCGCCTCCGCTACTCTCCCCTGAAACGACGGAAGAAAAAATCCTCCTCGTTGGGGAGGAGCTCGCCGCTGCGGCCACCGCCGCCGGAGCCGAAGACGAGGGCGAGATGTCCGGCCATTAGAGCGGGTGCAACTTGGCCCCTTCCCTTCTTCCGACAATGGAGAAGGAGGGGCTGATTGTGAAGGGGAAGTGGCGGCACGAGGAGGACGACTCCGAGCCCTTGCCCAAATCCGGGGAAAGGGTTCTCCTGACCTCGCATATTTCTCGAGGTATGGGAATTCCACCTTCCGCCTTCTTCCTCCATGTTCTCAACCACTATAACATCCAACCCCACAACCTGCCTCCAAACTCTATTCTTTATTTAGCCAGGTTCCAAGCCCTCTTTGAAGGTTATCTAGGATTAGAGCCTAGGCTAGATTTTTGGCACTATTGCTTCGGGGTTAAGCGAAACCCCTCAGAGGGCGCACTCCCGACTTGCGGGACCATATCCTTTACCCTGCGTAGATTCAGGGAGGATTGGTTTCCCAAGATCAAAACATCGGAATCCATCAAATTCTGGACGGGTTCCTTCTTCTACCACCAAGATGTCCTGTTTCCTGGAAAGGAAACGGGGATTCCACCTTTCTCCAACTGCGCTGCCACTCCCCAAGATAATTGGGCAGTGGAGGCAGTTCAGACTCTGCCGCCGGATTTGCTTAGGATTAAGCGGTGCATCGCCAAACTCGTCTCCTCCGATCCACCACTCACCGGCATGGATACAGTCCTATGCTGGTTAGAAAGGCGAATTCAGCCTCTGACTCATCACGGTCCTCGACTTATGTGCGAGTACTCGGGAACCGAGGACGCCATGCGGACAACGAACAAATCTTTGACGGCGAAAGATTTGAGGAAACGCGTAAACCAATTGGTCGCATCACGCGACCAATATGAGGAATGCCGACCGATGTACACGGCGACAAACCCGGCTCCAAAGGTACATCGTTTACATTCTAGGCTTTGGTTTTGCGTTTCTTCTTTCTCGGATAATTGTCTTAACCCGGACTTTGTCTTTTTTGACAGATTGTCGATCTTCCTGACGCAGATCTTGCGACTGATGCCGAGTTGGACGCAATGTGTGCCAACTTTGCAGGCGGACCAAAACGCAAGAAGCCTTCCACTACCCAGGAGATAATCGACCTTGACGGGGTTCCCGTCGCTACTTCTAGGTAAATCATCCGGGTTACTTCTTTCTCTGCTTTTTGTCGCAGGACTTCTTATTATTTTCTCGGAATTCTAATATCTCGGATTTTATATTTCTAGCCTGGCTCCGACAACATTGAAGAGGACCACAGCCTTCTCCTGCTACTGCCCCAGACACTCCGGTCACGGCCGCAGAAGGAAACACTGCTGCCAGGGAAGAAGAAACCCAGCAGACCAGCCAGACTATTGTGCCGGTAACGGACACGAGGGAAAAGGCGGTCCCGGAAATGGGTGGTCCTTTTCACACAGCTGAGGAGGAGCCCATTCCGACTTTCGATAAGGATTCCAAGGTTATCCAGGACGGCCTCAGTCACGTCGGGACTCTTTTTGCAGAGTATACAAAAGAGTTCAACGAAAACTTGTCGGGTCTACAGCGGATGAGCCAGGTAATATCTCTAACCCCCAAGCAATAAGTCAAATGCATACTTTTGTCTTAATGCTTTTTTTCATTGTTATGCTTGTTTTTAACTTAAGCATTTTTTGTCTCTTTTCCGTGTTTCAGCAAACTGCTGAGAACATCAACATGGAAGTTTTCAACAAACTTACCATCAAGAAGAAGGAGGTGAAAACCCTTCTTTCCATTCTTGAGGATAAGGAGGCAGAACTGGCATCCACTCAGCAACAGCTGAGCGAATCAGCAGATAAAATATTTCTCTGCTTTCAGTTGTGATTTTTTCTAAGTAGTTTTCCGAGTTTTTTAACTCTTCCTTTACTTGCTTTTCAGCTTCTTTGGTGAAAGCCAAACAAATTGCTGAAGATGCCGGCAACGCCGAAAACCTTCGCCATAGCATGATATGCGTTTGACACCTATTTATTTTGCAATGTGCAAGCCATGAAGCAAAGCTTCGTATTCTGCCACATTATTGCTGGCGTTGAAGTGTTTGTAATACATACTTCATAGTATCTCCCTTTGGGGATTTTAGCACTACACCAGCTCCAGCGCCTTCCTTCATCTTGGATCCATCAAAGTGCATAACCCAGTATTCCGACTCCGGCATTGGTGTGTTTTCCATTGCTTCTGTCCAATCAACGACGAAATCTGCCAACGCCTGGGATTTAATTGCTGTCCGAGATTGGTACTTAATGTCGAACGCAGCCAGCTCGATGCCCCATTTGGCTACTCGGCCTGTTGCGTCCGCATTGTTAATTATATCCCCTAGTGGTCCTTTACCTACCACTGTTATGGAATGTCCTTGGAAATAATGGCGGAGTTTTCGAGATGCGGAAAACACGCCATATGCCAGCTTTTGATAGTGTGGGTACCTTTGTTTGGAATCGGAAAAAACTTCGCTTATATAATATACCGGATGTTGATCTGGTATGCTTTGCTCTTCTTTCCGACTTTTCACAACTATCATAGCGCTAATAACCCTGTTTGTTGTTGTGAGATACAGTAACATGGGTTCTTCGTCTTTTGGTGATGCCAAAATCGGAGCTTTCATCAAGTTTTCTTTTAGCTGGCTTAATGCTTTGTCCGCCTCTTTTGTCCACTCAAATTTGTCGGATTTCTTCAACAAATTAGCTTTGTCTCCTAGCCGGCTTATAAACCTGCTGACTGCGACTACAGAACCCGTCAATCTTTGTACATCTTTTAAGCACGTAGGCTTTGTGATGTTTAAGATTGCCTTGATCTTTTCCGGGTTTACTTCTATTCCTCTGTGAGAAACAATAAAACCAAGAAGTTTTCCTGAGGGAACCCCGAATACGCACTTTAATGGATTCAACTTCATTTTGTAAGTGCGCAAATTTTCGAAGGTTTCTCGCAAATCTTCAAGGAGTGTGTCTTTTTCCTTGGAAACGACGGCAATGGCGTCCACGTAAACGTGAACATTTTTGCCAATCTGACTATGCAAACATCGTTGCATGCAACGCTGGTAAGTTGCACCAGCGTTCCTCAGACCAAAGGGCATGGTTATCTAATAGTATGTTCCATACGGGGTTATAAAGGAAGTTTTGATTTGATCCTCTTCCCTCATACGTATTTGATGGTACCCGGAATAAGCATCCAAAAAGCATAAAAGCTCGGAGACAGCAGTGGCATCTATTATTTGATCGATTCGTGGTAATGCGAACATATCCTTTGGACACAACTTGTTCAGGCCGGTGTAAACTATATACATCCTAAGAACAGTATTATCTTTCTTCGGGACTAATACTGGGTTCGCAGAACATTCAGTATGTTTAACTTTCCAGATAAAATCAGCTGCTAATAGCCGGATGATTTCCTTGCCAATAGCCTTCCGTCTACTTCCGTCAAATCGACGAAGACCTTGTTTGACGGGTTTAGATCCTGGAATCACCTTGAGTTGATGCTCAGCAAGCTCCCTGGGTACACCTGGCATGTCCGCAGGACACCATGCAAAAAATATCCCAGTTCTCACGGAGGAACTCAATGAGCGCGCTTTCCTATTTGTCGGTCATCCCTGTCCCCACTACGACAAATTTTGTCAGATCTTTGGGATCGAGGATGACCTGTCTTGTATTCTCGGAAGCTTTGAAGCTATCTGCCGGCTTCTGGCTTTCTTTTCCTGCCGGCATTTCTGTCGGTGATACTTCTTTTGCCAGCTCTTTCAATTCCTTCTTTTCTATCACTTTTTCTGCGCAAAGGGCATTTCCTTTTTCTAGCTCGTTTGCCAATTTGAAGACTCCTGATATGGTGATTACTCCTCCTCTTGGCCCTGGCATTTTCAGCTTGTTATAAATATAACATGATCTTGCCATGAATTTGGTGAAGGCTGGACGTCCAAGAATTGCGTGGTATACGCTCTCAAACGGCACGACCTCGAAAGAGATTTTTTCCTGTCAGAAATGCTCTCTTTCTCCGAAAGTTACATCTAGGGAAATTTCTCCTAGGGATTGTGCTTGTCTACCAGGAACGATGTCGTGGAAACGTATGTTGCTATGATTGAGCTGGGTCTTGGAGATTCGCAGATGCCTCAGTGTATCCAGGTACATTATGTTAATGCTGGATCCTCCATCCATCAGCACTCTTTTTAGCCTAGTGTTTTGAACAATAGGGCTTACAATTAGAGTTTGTGTGCCGGGTTCTGGGATATTTCCGGGATGATCAGACTGATCCCAGGTAATTGGTGTATTCGAGTACTTCAAGAATTTGGGGGTTGGTGAAACAACCACGTTTATTTCTCGAAGTGTCTTCTTTGCCACCTTTGATGAGGGAGTTGCGAGGAAACTTAAATTGCATTCTCCATCGACTCTCGGGAACTTTGGTTCGCCTTTTCGCTGTTGTTCCTGGATTTTTTTGTCAGTTTCCGATTCACTGTCTTCTTTTTCAGCTTCTGGCTTTTGCTTGGAGAATTTCCTCTGGGAGTTCTTCCCCTTGTTCTTGGATCTTGCACTGCCTTTCATATGCTTATTAAGCCGGCATTGTGCGTTAGTATGGGTGGGTTTCCCAAATTGCGAATGGTGGACACAGTTCTCCGACTTAATCTTTTCCCACTCTTCCTTTGTGTAGGAGATATGTTATGTGTTTCTTCCTTTCCATTTGCTTCCATTATCCTTTCAAAAGGCTAGGTTAACTTATTTGGGCTTTGGCTGGGTTTCCGGAGTAGCTTTTTTCTCAGAACGAGGCATCTTTTTGGCCTGAGCCAAAGCGTTGATACTTCCACCTCTCGCTCTGATGTCATGTTCGACCGCTGCATGCTCATTTGCTGTTGTAAGCATAGATCTGAGATCTTTGTGCTTCTTTGAGCCAACCATGAACGGTACGAGGCCAGGTTTTAAGCCATTGACGAAAGCATGCATTGCTTGTACATCACTTACTCCAGAGCAGCTGTTCTTCATTGCAGATCATCTTGAGATGAAATCCACGTATGGATCATCTTCAAACTGGGTGCAGCAGTTTAGCTGGTTGATGCTGTTGGCGCGTTTGTAAGTTCCCCGAAAATGCTGAGTAAAAACTCTATCCATATAATCCAATCTCTTGCTCCATCCAGTAACATTAGGGGGAGGAATTTTACCGCCTCTAAATCTGTCCCTTTGTTGATCTGGACGGCTGTATAATAATCTGAGAGCCAGGTATCCGGGTTTGTACTGCCGGTATATTTTTGATATGTTGGACCAACTTTGGCAAAGCCAGAATATGGGATACCAACTTTGGCAAAGGATAGGTTCGCATTACCACGAATCGATCAAATAATATATGCCACTGCTGGCTCCTGGCTTTTATGCTTTTTGGATGCTTATTCCGGGAACCATCAAATACGTATCAGGGAAGAGGATCAAATCCAAACTTCCTTCATAACCCCGTATGGAACATACTATTACATAACCATGCCCTTTGGACAGAAGAACGCAGGTGCAACTTACCAGCGTTGCATGCAACGATGTTTGCATAGTCAGATTGGCAAAAATGTTCACGTTTACGTGGACGACATTGTTGTCGTTTCCAAGGAAAAAGACACACTCCTTGAAGATTTTCGAGAAACCTTCGAAAATTTGCGCACTTACAAAATGAAGTTGAATCCATTAAAGTGCATATTCAGGGTTCCCTCAGGAAAACTTCTGCGTTTTATTGTATCTCACGGAGGAATAGAAGTAAACCCGGAAAAGATCAAGGCAATCTTAAATATCACAAAGTCTACGTGCTTAAAAGATGTACAAAGATTGACGGGTTCTGCAGCCGCAGTCAGCAGGTTTATAAGCCGGCTAGGAGACAAAGCTCTGCCATTATACAAATTGTTGAAGAAATCCGACAAATTTGAGTGGACAAAAGAGGCGGACAAAGCATTAACCCAGCTAAAAGAAACCTTGATGAAAGCTCCGATTTTGGCATCACTAAAAGACGAAGAACCCATGTTACTGTATCTCACAGCAACAAACAGGGTTATTAGCGCTGTGATAATTGTGGACAGTCGGAAAGAAGAGCAAAGCATACCAGATCAACATCTGGAATGGTACCCACAGTATCAAAAGCTGGCATATGGCGTGTTTTTCGCATCCCGACAACTTCGCCATTATTTCCAAGGACATTCCATAACAGTGGTGTGTAAATCACCACTAGGGGATATACATAACAATGCGGACGCAACAGGCCGAGTAGCCAAATGGGCATCGAGCTGGCTGCGTTCGACATTAAGTACCAACCCCAGACAGCAATTAAATCCCAAGCGTTGGTAGATTTCGTCGCTGATTGGACAGAAGCAATGGAAAACACACCAATGCCGGATTCGGAATACTGGGTTATGCACTTTGATGGATCCAAGATGAAGGAAGGCGCTGGAGCTGGTGTAGTGCTAAAATTCCCAAAGGGAGATACTATGGAGTATGTATTACAAATGCACTTCAACGCCAGCAATAATGTGGCAGAATACGAAGCTTTGCTTCATGGCTTGCACATTGCAAAAGAAATAGGTGTCAAACGCATATTATGCTATGGCGACTCAGATTTGGTACAGCATCAGCTCAACCAAACATGGGACGCCAAAAGCCCCATCATGGCCGAATACCGGAGAACGGTGGACGAGTTTGCTATTTGCTTCCTGGGATTTGAAGTACTTCACGTCAAAAGGAAGAAAATTGGAACGCGGATGCATTAGCCCGCATGGGCTCGGAAAGAGTGAGAACTCTACCATCTGGTGTGTTTGTCCAACACTTGCACGAACCATCGATCAAAGGTGGAGATGTTGATTATCCTCTCGTCTCTGAGTCAATTGAAGTTTTGCTAGTTAACCCGGACTGGGCGATTCCATACTTAAACTTCTTAGTTGATCAGAAGTTCCCGGATGGAGCAGACGAGGTCTTGCAAAGACAGATACATCATCGATGCAAAGGATACACGGTAATCAATGGTTGCCTGTATAAACACAGCACTATCGGAATTTTTCGGCGATGTATTTCGCCAGAGGAAGAACGAGAAATTTTGCAAGAAATCCACGCAGGAGATTGCGTACATCATGCTCAATCAAAAAAGCATAGTCAAAAAAGCATTCCACGCAGGGTTTTCTAGCTCACAGCCAAGACAGATGTCGAACAGATAGTAAACACATGTGCCGGATATCCGTATTACGCCAAGCAGACGAATATGCCAGCTCAAGTACTTAAAAATATCCCTATAACATGACCGTTCACGGTCTGGAGACTAGATGTGATGGGACCATTCAAAACTGCAAGAGGCGGACTTACAAATCTACTCATTGCAGTGGATAAGTACACCAAGTGGGTGGAGGCGAAACCAATCAAGAAACTTGACGGTGTGACTGCCAGAAACTTCATCATTGATGTAGTCATCAGATACGGCGTTCCACACAGTATAATCACCGACGATGGGAAAATTTCTCTATTGGAGAGTTGGCAAAATATTGCCGGCAAATGGGAATACGCCTAGATCTTGCATCTATGACTCACCCACAATCCAATGGGCAGGTTGAAAGAATGAATAGCTCAATCCTGCAAGGAATACGCCCAAGACTCGAATCTCCTCTTCATAGAGCAGCTGGAGCATGGGTAGAAGAATTACCTTTTGTGCTTTGGAGTATTCGAACGGCGCCAAATAGATCAACAGGGAAAACCCCGTTTTTCTTGGTCTATGGCGCAGAAGCAATGCTTCCGACGGACATGCTCCATGATAGCCCAAGAGTGCAGGCTTACGATGACTTGGATGCCGAATGCGCACGCCAGGATGCCGTCGATCTTTTAGAAGAAGAAGGAGACCTTGTGCTTCAAAGATCCGCCATTTATCAGCAAGGATTGAGACGTTACTATAGTCGGAAAATCAGACATCGATCTTTCAAAGAAGGTGACCTAGTACTACGATTGTTGCAGGAAAGGAAGCACAAGTTAGCCCCAGTCTGGGAGGGGCCATTTGTCATTAGCAAGGCTATGAAAAATGGATCTTATTATCTTGTAGATATTCGGGACATGGAAGATGATCCCAAGCGTCCAAATCGCAAAAGAAAGAGGAAGATAAATGTTGAACTAAGAGAAACAAAAAGGCCTTGGAGCATCCAGCAGTTTCGTCCGTTCTACACTTAATTCAATTTCTATGTAAACATCTTTGAGACCATGAAATAAAGTTGTCGGAATTCATGCATTACGGTTTTTTCTGTTTTCATACAAAGCATAAGTCCCCCTTATCTATATCGCAGCGATCTTTCAAAATACTCAATGTTAACCCGAACTGTGCCTGTGTGCTCGGAGTTATAAAACTGAATGTTTTTTGGCCTAAGGAGGCTTAAGGAAACCTAGATTGTGCATGCGTGCCTAAGTTTCATAGAATTTTAAAATTCCCTACTTTCTCTAAGTATTATCTGATTGTTTGTATGTTGGATCACTGAAATTAGTAAGTAAAAAATGCCTTTAGTACGATCCATGATTCCGAGTTCCGACTGATCGGTTATACCCAGTCACTTAGCGTGAATATTATGTACTTTGCGCCATTTCAAACATTAAGGACAGTTATGACATGTAAATCAGAGAACTTAGAGATAAAGGAATTAAAACCCGGAAAACTTGCAAAGACTTAATAATTTAACTGCAGAAGCAAAGTACTTGTTTATACAAAAGAATAGATAGCATTACAATATGTGTTACATTGTAAGAACAATAATGCTTCTATTTTCCTATCTTCTACCCAGGATTCAAGCAGCTTGTTCGGCATCCGAGTCTTCGTCCTCGCTGTTGGATTCCTCCGGAGTTGTCGGAATTTCCTCCTCGGGGTAGAAGGTGGAGATGTTCACCATGTTGGCAATCTTGGTGGCATGACTTTTGATTGCATCAAAGATGTTGGCCCGCTGAGCGTACGTGTATCCCTGAGGAATGTCGGATGCCACGCGCCAAGACTTGGCGATGGTATAGTGCATACACATGTGCCCAAGGGCCATGTGCGCACCACCGCGAGCCGCGGAGCGGAACCAAGACTCCTTGGGGTTCGCCACCTCCACGATCGCCTCCGCAAGTTTGCTAACTTCCGAGAACTCCCCGGATTTGTCGGGAATGTACTTATTAATAAGTAACATCCATGTAGCTTTGAGCGCGGTGAAGACCTTCTCGAAAGCCCAGATTCTTTCGATCTGGGTTAGTTGGGGGCTACCTTCTGTTTCAATCAACAAAAGAAAGTTAAGTAAAGCAGAAGAAGGGAAAAGTAAAAATCCGGTAAAAGTCAAAATACTTACCAAGGATGCGGTCCATCTCCGTGCCTTCCTCCAGGCGCTGATTCAGGGCGTTCTTCAGGTCCCTGATGGTGGCTTTGTCCTTCTCGGCCTGGTTGGAGGCCTTGGACTTGGAAATGCCGACAGCTAGTTGGCTGGGCTCCAGGTCTTTCTGGAGCTTCACAGTGATCTTGTGAAGCTCCATGTTTTCCTTGCGGAGGTTCTCCGCATTGCGGCATCTTCAGCAATTTGTTTGGTTTCGTCAAAGAAGCTAAAAAGCGAGTAAAAAATAAGAGTTAGAAACTCGGAAAAGTACTTAGAAAAATTTCCAAGCAAAAGCAATGAAAAAACTTACCTGCTGATTCATCCAGCTTTTGCTGAATGGAGGCCAGCTCAGATTCTTTATCTTCAAGAATAGTAAGAAGGGTTTTCACCTCCTTATTCTTGACGGTGAGCTTGCTGACGGATATATACCGATTAGGGGTATATCCAGCATTGTCCTAAAGAGCCGGATTACCAGGGTGGCCTGATTGGTAATGGATCACAGTCCATTAGGCGGCCCAGTAAGCTAACGCGCAGAAGTCGGATTCTAGAAGAACCCGGACCACGGCCCACGTGGTGCGGCTTGGAGTAGAAGGCGGACTCTTGCCTTCCAAGTTAGAATCTTACCGTAGTCTTCTAAGTTTCCTTTCTGTAAGCCCTAACCCAGCTACCTATATAAAGCCAGACGGGAGAGAACAAAGATAGAGACAATTAGCTAGAAGCCAACTCGCCGAGAAGTTGATCATCGTCGAGTTCGCAAACCCAAACTCACATTGTACTCTGTATACTTCAGGCTTCAGCCCTGATTTAGTGAGATTGCAGGAGTAGGAACGACGCCTAGTTGCGGCGTACCGAACCTTGGTAAACTTTGGTGTCCCTGGTTGTCATACTACCACGTTCCCCCCACGTCTCTACCCGTAGGCTCATGGCACCCCCGTCTATGAACCCTACTACGATGTATCGACAGTTGGCGCCCACCGTGGGGCCAGCAGCGTCAAGCGTTATGTTTCGATCGGGGATACTCGGCGGAATCGGCAGTACCATAACTGTCGGAAGCTTGGAATTCGACAATGACATCGGGCGCTCCTCGACAATGGATCGTACATGCCAGCACGGAATCATCTGGTAAGTGCTTGCGTTTTACCGATTGGATCTGCAAGCATTTTTGTCGGATTAACTACAAAGGCAATGGGATTCTGGGGTGGAAGTAGATTTATCCCACCCGCCCTATACCCGGTTGAAGAAAACTATGATGCCGGATTTTGCTCGGATCGCCAATATCCTACTCAAAATTGCTGCCACTTCGGAGATGCCTGCAATGAGATCGCACTTTATTGGCATGGTGCAAACCGAGATCGCTGAAAACACGGACGAAAACAATCCCGTGGAAAAGACAGAAGAAAACAATCCCACAGCAGAGGTGGAAGATCCGACATCCGTCGATACAACGATGAACTCGGAAGCCGATTCCGTGCTAGCTGCCATTGAGGCGAGATTGGAATCGGAACCCGAATCTGACGAGCTCGATTCCGAAGACGAAGATGAAGATGCTTTCGAAACAAAGGTCAAATCTCTTCCAGAGGGATTCCATGAAGTGCTTGTGGCAAAACCAGCTGAAAACACAGATGCCAAAAGTGAGGAAGACCCTCAAACACCTCCGCCAGATGAGGAAAGAGAGGACGGTGAAACCAGTCCAACTTACCTGATGTCAAGGAATTGACAGAAGAGGAACCTGGTAAAAAACCTCCATATTCCAAGAAAAGAAACAAGGCTGCCAAGAAACTCCAGTACAAACTCCGGAAGAAAAAACTGGTGGATCCCGCCAACGAAAACCTGGAAGTAGGAGGAGGAAGCGGAGTCAAGTCTGCGGAGAAGAAAACAAAGGAAATCCCTGTTCCACTAATGTCAGAACAGGACGAACGGGATTTACTTCAAACACCAGTGGGACCCCACGAACCCCCTGAAGTGCTGGAAGCCAGGAGACAAGCTCTCCAAAAGCAACAACAACATCTATTCAGAACTCGGGAAAATCTCCTACAAACCCATGCTGACATTAAGTTGAAGCAGAAAGAAATTGAGGAGTACGAGAGAAGGAATAGATCTGGCATAACACCTACACGGTTACCCGGAATTGTAAGACCGAAAGTATTGCAGCCGAAGGAACGGTTCCAAAACCCTGCCTGGCAAAAGCAAGTAAACGGCATCGATGTTAGGGGCGAACCTGTATACAAAACCGCAGCAGAAAATGCGGAAGCTGCATTCGCCATCCTCAATGATGATCTGTACTCCAATGAAGAAAAACTCCAAGGGGTGTATGCTTTCTTAGGAAAAGCATTGCAACAACAGCGGCGAGGGCAGGCAAGATCAGGGAAGTTGCATGACAACTCAGCCCTATGCAAAACAGCCACATGCGCCGCTGGAGCACCTGGACCTGGAGAACCTGGAGATTCAGGCAATTCAAAAGAGAAGAAAGGAGATCCGAGAAAGGACAAGAAAATTCCCGATAAAAAGGATGCAGCGTCCAGAACAGGATCCCATCCGCCGAAAGGTGGAATCAACCCCGTGATCGGGAAGAACAGATTTGGCAGGACGGAAAAGCAATGCCGCCGCCAAGACACCCTGCTGAAAAAGCCGGAAGATACGATATTCCTCACAGGCATGAGAGATCTCGTACCCCTCCTAGGAATAAGGAAAGACACAGGAGTAGAACTCCACCTTATTCCAAAGGACACGATAATGAAAGAAATAGGGATAATCCCGGAAAAGCACGCTCGCGCAACAATGGACAAGAAAGGAGCAGATCCCCTTCTATCCATTCAGCCGGCAGATATTCCGTTCACGCTGACAAAGCGGAAAGACATGATCTATACTTTGGACCTAAGTGTTTCACTGACAGGATCCGAAGAATAAATCTACATTCTGGCTTTGTCAAAGTTGTTCCAACATATCAAAAATATACCGGCGGTACAAACCCGGATACCTGGCTCTCAGACAATTATACAGCCGTCCAGATCAACAAAGGGACAGATTTAGAGGCGGTAAAATTTCTCCCCCTAATGTTACTGGATGGAGCCAGAGATTGGATTAACGGGCTTCCGTCAAGAACATTAGATAGCTGGGATGATATGGCTAGAGTTTTTACTCAGCATTTTCGGGGAACTTACAAACTCCCCAACAGCATCAACCAGCTAAACCGCTGCACCCAGTCTGAAGATGATCCATACGTGGATTTCATCTCAAGATGGACTGCAATGAAGAACAACTGCTCTGGAGTAAGTGATATACAAGCAATGTATGCTTTCGTCAATGGCTTAAAAACCGGCCTCGTACCATTCATGGTTGGCTCAAAGAAGCACAAAGATCTCGGATCTATGCTTACAACCGCAAATGAGCATGCAGCAGCCGAAGATGACATCAGAGCGAGAGGTGAAAGTATCGACGCTTTGGCTCAGGCCAAAAAGATGCCTCATTCTGAGAAAAAAGCTACTCCAGAAACACAGCCAAAGCCCAAAGAAGTTAACCTAGCCTTTGGAAAGGATAATGGAAGCAAATGGAAATGAAGAAACACATAACCTATCTCCTACACAAAGGAAGAGTGGGAAAAGATTAAGTCGGAGAACTGTGTCCACGATTCGCAATTTGGGAAACCCACCCATACTAACGCACAATGCCGGCTTAATAAGCATATGAAAGGCAGTGCAGGATCCGGGAACAAGGGGAAGAACTTCAAGAGGAAATTCTCCAAGCAAAAGCCACAAGCTAAAAAAGAAGACAGTCAATCGGACACTGACGAAAAAATCCAGGAACATCAGCGAAAAGGCGAACCAAAGTTCCTGAGAGTTGGTGGAGAATGCAATTTAATTTTCCTCGCAACTCCCTCAGCAAAGGTGGCAAAGAGGACACTTCCAGAAATAAACGCGGTTGTTCCGCCAACCCCCAAGTTCTTGAAGTACTCGAATACACCAATTACCTGGGATCAGTCTAATCATCCCGGAAATATCCCAGAACCCGGCACACAAGCTCTAATTGTAAGCCCTATTGTTCAAAACACTAGGCTAAAAAGAGTGCTCATGGATGGAGGATCCAGCATTAACATAATGTACCTGGATACACTGAAACATCTGCGAATCTCCAAAACCCAGCTCAATCATAGCAACATAAGTTTCCACGACATAGTTCCTGGCAGACAAGCACAATCCCTAGGAGAAATTTCCCTAGATGTAACTTTCGGAGAAAGAGAGCATTTCCGACAGGAAAAAATCTCTTTCGAGGTCGTGCAGTACGAGAGCGTATACCACGCAATTCTCGGACGTCCAGCTTTCGCCAAATTTATGGCAAGATCATGTTATGTTTATAACAAGCTGAAGATGCTAGGGCCAAAAGGAGGAGTAATCACCATATCAAGAGACTTCAAATTGGCAAACGAGCTGGAAAAAGGAAATGCCCTTTGCACAGAAAAAGTGATAGCAAAGGAGGAATTGAAAGAGCTGGCAAAAGAAGTATCGCCAACAGAAATGTCGGCAGGAAAAGAAATTCGGAAGCAGGCAGATAGCTTCAAAGCTTCGGAGAATACAAGACAGGTCATCCTTGATCCCAAAGATCCGACAAAATTTGTCGTAGTAGGGACAGGGATGACCGACAAATAGGAAAGCGCGTTCATCGAGTTCCTCCGTGAGAACTGGGATATTTTTTCCTGGTGTCCTGCGGACATGCCAGATGTACCCAGGGAGCTTGCTGAGCATCAACTCAAGGTGATTCCAGGATCTAAACCCGTCAAACAAGGTCTCCATCAATTTGACGGAAGAATACGGAAGGCTATTGGCAAGGAAATCATCCGGCTATTAGCAGCTGATTTTATCCGGGAAGTTAAACATACTGAATGGTCTGCAAACCTAGTATTAGTGCCGAAGAAAGATAGTACTGTTCATAGGATGTGTATAGATTACACCGACCTGAACAAGTTGTGTCCAAAAGATAGGTTCGCATTACCACGAATCGATCAAATAATAGATGCCACTGCTGGCTCCGGGCTTTTATGCTTTTTGGATGCTTATTCCGGGTACCATCAAATACGTATGAGGGAAGAGGATCAAATCAAAACTTCCTTCATAACACCGTATGGAACATACTATTACATAACCATGCCCTTTGGCCAGAAGAACGCAGGTGCAACTTACCAGCGTTGCATGCAACGATGTTTGCATAGTCAGATTGGCAAAAAATGTTCACATTTACGTGGACGACATTGCCGTCGTTTCCAAGGAAAAAGACACACTCCTTGAAGATTTGCGAGAAACCTTCGGAAATTTGCGCACTTACAAAATGAAGTTGAATCCATTGAAGTGCGTATTCGGGGTTCCCTCAGGAAAACTTCTGGGTTTTATTGTATCTCACGGAGGAATAGAAGTAAACCCGGAAAAGATCAAGGCAATCTGGAACATCACAAAGCCGCCGTGCTTAAAAGATGTACAAAGATTGACGGGTTCTGCAGCCGCTGTCAGCAGGTTTATAAGCCGGCTAGGAGACAAAGCTCTGCCATTATACAAATTGTTGAAGAAATCCGACAAATTTGAGTGGACAAAAGAGGCGGACAAAGCATTAGCCCAGCTAAAAGAAACCTCGATGAAAGCTCCGATTTTGGCATCACCAAAAGACGAAGAACCTATGTTACTGTATCTCACAGCAACAAACAGGGTTATTAGCGCTGTGATAGTTGTGGAAAGTCGGAAAGAAGAGAAAAGCATACCAGATCAACATCCAGAAAGGTACCCACACTATCAAAAGCTGGCATATGGCGTTTTTCGTATCTCGAAAACTCCGCCATTATTTCCAAGGACATTCCATAACTGTGGTGTGTAAAGCACCACTAGGAGATATAATTAACAATGCGGACGCAACAGGCCGAGTAGCCAAATGGGGCATCGAGCTGGCTGCGTTCGACATTAAGTACCAACCCCGGACGGAAATTAAATCCCAGGCGTTGGCAGATTTCGTCGCTGATTGGACAGAAGCAATGGAAAACACACCAATGCCGGAGTCGGAATACTGGGTTATGCACTTTGATGGATCCAAGATGAAGGAAGGCGCTGGAGCTGGTGTAGTGCTAAAATTCCCAAAGGGAGATACTATGGAGTATGTATTACAAATACACTTCAACGCCAGCAATAATGTGGCAGAATACGAAGCTTTGCTTCATGGCTTGCACATTGCAAAAGAAATAGGTGTCAAACGCATATTATGCTATGGCAACTCGGATTTGGTACAACATCAGCTCAACCAAACATGGGACGTCAAAAGCCCCATCATGGCCGAATATCGGAGAACGGTGGACGAGTTTGCTATTTGCTTCCTACGATTTGAAGTACTTCACGTCCAAAGGGAAGAAAATTGGAACGCGGATGCATTAGCCCGGATGGGCTCGGAAAGAGTAAAAACCCTACCACCAGGTGTGTTTGTCCAACATTTGCATAAACCATCGATAAAAGGTGGAGATGTTGATAATCCTCTTGTGTCCGAGTCAATTGAAGTCCTGCTCGTTAACCCGGATTGGACAATTCCATATTTAAACTTCTTAGTAGATCAGAAGTACCCGGATGGAGCAGACGAGGTCTTGCAAAGACAAATAAAACGTTGGTGCAAAGGATACACAGTAATCAATGGTTGCCTGTATAAACGCAGCACTACCGGAATCTTTCAGCGATGTATTTCGCCAGAAGAAGGACGAGAAATACTGCAAGAAATCCATGCAGGGGATTGCGGACATCATGCTCAATCAAAAAGTATAGTTAAAAAAGCATTCCGCGCAGAGTTTTTCTAGCTCACAGCCAAGACAGATGTCGAACACATAGTAAACACATGTGCCGGATGTAAGTATTACGCCAAGCAGACGCATATGCCAGCTCAAGCACTCAAAACTATCCCTATAACATGGCCGTTCGCGGTCTGGGGGCTAGATATGATGGGACCATTCAAAACTGCAAGAGGCGGACTTACACATCTACTCGTTGTAGTGGATAAGTACACCAAGTGGGTGGAGGTAAAACCCATCAAAGAACTTGACGGTGTGACCGCCAGAAACTTCATCATTGACGTAGTCATGAGATATGACGTTCCACACAGTATAATCACCGACAATGGGACAAATTTCTCTATTGGAGAGTTGGCAAAATATTGCCGACAAACGGGAATACGCCTAGATCTTGCGTCCATGGCTCACCCACAATCCAATGGGCAGGTTGAAAGAATGAATAGCTCAATCCTGCAAGGAATACGCCCAAGACTCGAATCTCCTCTTCATAGAGCAGTTGGAGCATGGCTAGAAGAATTACCTTCCGTGCTTTGGAGTATTCGAACGACGCCAAATAGATCAACAGGGCAAACCCCGTTTTTCTTAGTTTATGGCGCAGAAGCAATGCTTCCAACAGACATGCTCCATGATAGCCCAAGAGTGCAGGCTTACGATGACTCGGATGACGAATGTGCTCGACACGATGCCGTCGATCTTTTAGAAAAAGAACGAGACCTTGTGCTTCAAAGATCCGCCATTTATCAGCAAGGATTGAGACGCTACCATAGTCGGAAAATCAGGCATCGATCTTTTAAAGAAGGTGACCTAGTGCTAAGATGGGTGCAACAAAGGAAGCACAAGTTAGCCCCAGTCTGGGAGGGACCATTTGTCATTAGCAAGGCTATAAAAAATGGATCTTATTATCTTGTAGATATTCGAGACACGGAAGATGGTCCCAAGCGTCCGAATCGCAAAAGAAAGAGAAAGATAGATGTTGAGCTAGGAGAGACAAAAAGGCCCTGGAGCATCCAGCAGTTACGTCTCTTCTACACTTAGTTCAATTTCTATGTAAACATCTTTGAGATCATGAAATAAAGTTGTCCGAATTCATGCATTACTGTTTTATCTGTTTTCAAACAAAGCATAAGTCCGCCTTATTTATTTCCCAATGATCTTTCAAAATACTCAATGTTAATCCGAATTGTGCCTGCGTGCTCGGAGTTAAAAAACTGAATGATTTTCAGCCTAAGGAGGCTTAAGGAAACCCAGATTGTGCCTGCGTGCCTGAGTTTCATGCAAAATTCCTTACGTTTTCTCTAAGTATTATCTAATTGTTTTTATGTTAGGTCACTGGAACTAGTAAGTAAAAATGCCTTTAGTATGATCCATGTTTACGAGTTTTGACTGATGGTTATACCCAGTCACTTGGCATGAAGATTAGATACTATCGAGCCATTTCAAACACTAAGGACAGTTAAGACATATAAACCAAAGAATTTAGAAGATAAAGGAATAAAAACCCGGAAAACTTGCAAAGACTTAATAATTTAACTACAAAAGAGGAGTACTTGTTTATACAAAAGAATAGAAAGCATTACAATAAGGTTTACATTGTAAGAACAATAATGCTTCTATTTTTCCCATCTCCTACTCAGGACCAGGCAGCTTCTTCAGGCATCCGACTCTTCCTCGCTGCTGGATTCCTCGGGAGTTGCCGGGATTGTTTCTTCAGGGTAGAAGGTGGAGATGTTCACCATGTTGGAAATCTTGGTGGCATGACCTTTGATTTTATCAAAGATGTTGGCCCGTTGAGCTTCCGTGCATCCCTGAGGAATGCCGGACGCCACACGCCAAGATTTGGCAGTAGGGTAGTGCATGCGCATGAGCCCAAGGGCCATGCGTGCACCACCGCGAGCCGCAGAATGGAGCAGGGACTCCTTGCGATTCGTCACCTCCACGATAGCTTCCGGAAGTTTTTCAACTTCCGAGAACTCCCTAGATTTTGCGGGAAGATACTTATTAATAAATAACATTCCCGCAGCCTTGATTGCGGTGAAGACCTTCCCGAAAGCCCGGATTATTTCAATCCGGGCAAGCTGGGAGCTACCTCATGTTTCAATCAACACACAAGTGTTAGAAAGATAAGGAGAAGAGGAAACAAGGAAAATACGGTAAAAGGCAAAGTAACTTACCGAGAATCCGGTCCATCTCGGTGCCTTCCTCCAGGCGTTGGTTCAAGGCATTCTCTTGATCTCGGATGGTGGCCTTATCTTTCTCGGCCTGGCTGGAGGCCTTAGTCTCGGCAATGCCAACTGCTAGTTGGCTGGCCTCCAGGTCCTTCTGGAGGTTCACAGTCAGCTTGTGAAGATCCAGGTTCTCGCGACGGAGGTTTTCGGCGTTGCCGGCATCTTCAGCAATTTGTTTGGCTTTCGCCAAAGAAGTTGAAAAGCAAGTAAAGGAAGAGTTAAAAAAAACTCGGAAAACTACATAGAAAAAATCACAACTGCAAGCAGAGAAATATTTTACCTGCTGATTCGCTCAGTTGTTGCTGAGTGGATGCCAGTTCTGCCTTCTTATCCTCAAGAATGGAAAGAAGGGTTTTCACCTCCTTGTTCTTGATGGTAAGTTTGTTGAAAACTTCCATGTTAATGTTCTCAGCAGTTTGCTGAAACACGGAAAAAAGACACAAAATGCTTAAGTTAAAAACAAGCATAACAATGAAAAAAGCATTAAGACAAAAGTATGCATTTGACTTATTGCTTGGGCGCTAGATATATTTACCTAGCTCATCTTGGTCAGGTTTGCCAAATTTTCATTGAATTCTTTTGCATAGTCGGCAAAAAGAATCCCAACATGGCAAAGGCCGTCCTGGATGACCTGCCGAGGTGAAAACACAAAGTTATTCCTTACAACAAGCCCGCCTTGCGGCAAAGGACGGATCAGAGGTGCTGGAGCGAAGAATTTGGTAGCCCACGGACGAATGTATCTGTGTTCGTCAAACAGTTCTTCCTTTACCTTAAATTCCTTGTCAAAAGTCGGAATGGGTTCCTCCTCAGTTGTACGAGAAGGGCCACCCATTTCCGGCACCGCCCTTTCCCTCGCATCCGTCTTGGACGCAATGGGCTGGCTGGTCGGCATGGGATACTCTTCTTCCCTTTCAGACTGGTTTTCTCCTCCTAGGGTAGCAGGAGCTGCAGCAGGGGATGGGTGCACCCCCTTGCGAGTAGCTGCCTTATGTCTCTTCAGTTTCTTTGGCTTCAGAGAAGTAGGAGCAAGGCTGGAAAAAAAAGGAAGTGAAAGAAATTCCGAGAAAGTAAAATGACTCCTGTGACCAAAAGCAGAAATGGAAACCCAGATGATTACCTGGAAGTAGCGACGGGAATTCCGTCAAGTTCCACCACCTCTTCAGCAGTTGATGTCTTCTTGCGTTTCCGTCCACCAGAAAATTTGGCACACATTGCGTCCAGTTTGGCATCGGTTGCAAGATCTTTGTCGGTGAGGTCGGCAAACTATGGGAAAAGAATGATATCCGACTAAATCAGGAAAACTGAGAAAGACAAAAATCCGAGAAATTGCCCAAAGAGTAAAGAGTGTTACCTTTGGAACCGGGTTTCCTCCATGGTACATCTCTCGGCTTTCTTCATATTGGTTGCGTGTGGCGACCAAATGATTAACCCGCTTTTTGAAGTCCCTCTTCGAGAATGCCTTGTCCGTCCCCCTCATTGTATTTTCCGGGCCCTTGTATTCGCACAGAAGCCGGGTTCGATGCGCCAGAGGATGGATATGTCTTCCGAACCAACACAAAACAGTGTCGGTTCCAGTGAGAGGTGGATCGGAGGAGACGAGTTTAGCGATGCGCCGTTTGATTTTCATCAAATCATCCGGCAGAGTCTGAACTGCCTCCGCTGCCCAATTATCTTGGGGAGTGGTAGCGCAGTTGCTGAAAGGTGGAATCCCCGTTTCCTTTCCAGGAAACGGGATGTCTTGGTGGTATAAGAAGGAACCCGTCCAGAATTTTCCGATGTTTTGATCTTGGGGAACCAATCCTCCCTGAATCTACGCAGGGTGAAGGATATGGTCCCGCAAGTCGGGAGTGCGCCCTCAGAGGGGTTTCGCTTAACCCCGAAGCAATACTGTCAAAAATCTAGCCTACGCTCTAATCCTAGATACCCTTCGAAGAGGGCCTGGAACCCGGCTAAATAAAGAGTAGAGTTTGGACGCAGGTTGTAGGGTTGGATGTTATAGTGGTTGAGAACTTGGAGGAAGAAGGCGGAAGGTGGAATTCCCATACCTCGAGAAATATGCGAGGTAAGGAGAACCCTTTCCCCGGCTTTGGGAAAGGGCTAGGAGTCGTCCTCCTCGTGCCGCCACTTCCCCTTCATAATCAGCCGCTCCTTCTCCATTGTCGGAAGAAGGGAAGGGGCCAAGTTGCACCGGCTCCAATTGTCGGACATCTCGCCCTCGTCTTCGGCTCCGGCGGTGGCCGCCGCAGCGGCGAGCTCCTTCCTGACGAGGAGCATTTTCTGTTCCGTCGTTTCAGGGGCGAGTGGCGGAGGCAGCGCAGAGGAAGAGGCGGCCAGGTTCTCAGCCGCGAGAGGAAGATCTTCGCGGGCCTGGTCGCCGGAAGTTTTCTCCGGTGCGTTGGCGGGGGCGCGGCTCGGAGAGTCGAGCTGCGGGTCAATGTTGTTAATGATCTTGTTGATGTCGACGGAGACCGAGTGCTCCTCTGCGGCGCGCAGTGAGTCACCGGTGTCCATTTGCGGGCGGCGTAGTGAGGGTCTCGAGCTTCCGACGAAGAAATTCCGGGAACGGTGCCGGACGTGCACGGGCTCTGCTCTCGCTAGAAGAACCTTGGCTCGGGGGCTATGGCGCTTGGGAGCTGGGAGGTGAAGTGAGAGCAGAAGAATCGCCGGAGGGCTCGAGGGAGGCTATTTATAGCCGGAAAACCTTTGAGATGCGCTTCAACGGCTCTTTGGACCGTTAGATCTTCAACGCGTGTCACTCGCCGGAAAATCCGGGAAATGAGGTGACGGGTGATTATTGCTATCTCCTCGTTTCCCGCGAGAATCTGTCAGAGATACGTTTCAGGATTTCACATTTGGAACCCAAACGTCCTTGACGTCAGCATGCTTTTATCGCTGACGTAGGAAGTTCTTTCTACACGAAGGCTCGTGGAAGAGAAAGCCGGATTTTTCCCCGAAATCCGAGTTTCGCGTTAATGCATGATTTAAGGAGAAGAAGAATCAAGACGAAGAGCCAACATTTCTCGGAAATAATTCAAATTGACGAAAGACGGCGAATCGAAGTTTCAATCCTTCTTGGGGGCTACTTTCGGATATATACCGATTAGGGGTATATCCGGCATTGTCCTAAAGAGCCGGATTACCAGGGTGGCCTGATTGGTAATGGATCCCAGTCCATTAGGCGGCCCAGTAAGCTGACGCGCAGAAGCCGGATTCTAGAAGAATTTGGACCACGGCCCATGTGGTGCGGCTTGGAGTAGAAGGCGGACTCTTGCCTTCCAAGTTAGAAGCTTACCGTAGTCTTCTAAGTTTCCTTTCTGTAAGCCCTAACCCGGCTACCTATGTAAAGCCGGACGGGAGAGAAGAAATATAGAGACAATTAGCTAGAAGCCAACTCGCCGAGAAGTTGATCCTCGTCGAGTTAGCAAACCCAAACTCACATTGTACTCTGTATACTTCAGGCTTCAGCCCTGATTTAGTGAGATTGCAGGAGTAGAAACGACGCCTAGTTGCGACGTACCGAACCTGGGTAAACTTTGGTGTCCCTGGGTGTCATACTACCACGTTCCCCCCACGTCTCTACCCGTAGGCTCATGGCACCCCCGTCTATGAACCCTACTACGATATCTCGACACTTGCTGAAAATCTCCATGTTAATGGTTTCAGCAGTTTGCTGAAACAAGGAAAAGAAACAAAGCTCTTAAGTCAAAAATCAAGCAAGGTAATGGAAAAAGCATTAAGTCAAAAAAGTATGCTTTTGACAAAATGCTTGGGGGCTAGAGATATTACCTGGCTCATCCGTTGCAGACCCGACAAGTTCTCGTTAAATTCTTTTGCATACTCGGCAAAAAGAATCCCGACGTGGCAAAGGTCGTCCTGGATGACCTGCCGGGGGGAAAATACAAAGTTATTCCTTACAACAAACCCGCCTTGCAGCCAGGGACGGATTAAGGGAGTAGGAGCGAAGTGTTTTTCCGCACACGGTTTGATAAACCCGTGTTCGTCAAATGGTTCATCCTTTACCTTGAACTCCTTGTCGAATGTTGGGATAGGCTCCTCCTCTGGAACTCGAGAAGGACCTCCCACTTCAGGCACCGCCCTTTCCCTCGCGTCCGTTTCTGGCGCAATGGACTGGCTGGTCAGCTAGGTTTCTTCCCCTCGGACAATAGTGTTTTCCTCCACAGCTGCGACCGGAGTGTCGGGAGCAGCAGCAGGAGAAGGCTGTGACCCCCTCCGGGCCACAGACTTGATTTTCTTCCGTCCTTTTGGCTTCAGTGTTGTTGGAGCCAGGCTAGAAAGAAAAAATCCGAGAAGTTAGAATTCCGAGAAAAGAAAAGAACTCCTGTGACAAAAAGCAGAGGAAAAAAGAAACCCGGGTAATTTACCTGGAAGTAGCGACGGAACTCCGTCAAGATCGATTATTTCCTAAGTAGTGGAAGGCTTCTTGCGTTTTCGTCCGCCTGCAAAGTTGGCACGCATTGCGTCCAACTTGGCATCGGTTGCAAGATTCGCCTCAGGAAGATCGACAATCTGTCAAAAGAGACAATGTCCGGGTTAAAACAAATGTCCGAGAAAGAAGAAACACAAAACCAAAACCCAAAATGAAGAACCATACCTTTGGAGCCGGGTTTGTCGCCGTATACATCGGCCGACTTTCCTCATATTGGTCGCGTGTTGCGACCAATTGGTTAACGCGTTACCTCAAGTCTGTGGCCATCAAGGACTTGTCCGTTGTTCGCATGGCATCTCCGGGTCCCATGTACTTGCACATGAGACGGCGACCGCGACGGGCCAGAGGCTGAATCCGCCTTTCTAGCCAGCATAGGACTGTGTCCATGCCGGTAAGAGGAGGAGAAGCGGAGACGAGCTTGGCGATGCGCCCCTTGATCCTTAGCAGATCTGGCGGCAGGGTTTGAACTGCGTCCACTGCCCAATTGTCTTGGAGAGTGGCGGCAGAGTTGATAAAAGGTGGAATTCATGTTTCCTTTTCAGGAAATGGGACATCTTGATGATAAAAGAAGGAACCCGTCAGAAACTTGACGGATTCTGAGGTTTTTATCTTGGGGAACCAGTCCTCCCTAAACCTACGGAGGGTGAAGGAAATGGTTCCGCAAGTCGGGAGTGCGCCCTCAGAAGGGTTTCGCTTAACCCCGAAGCAGTATTGCCAGAAATCTAGCCTAGGCTCTAAACCTAGATACCCTTTAAAGAGGGCCTGAAACCCAGCCAGATAGAGAATGGAATTGGGAGGAAGATTGTGGAGTTGAATGTTATAGTGATTGAGGACCTGGAGGAAAAAGGCAGAAGGCGGAAAACCCATACCTCTGCTAATGTGCGAGGTAAGGAGAACCCTTTCCCCAGCTTTCGACATTGGCTCGGAGTCGTCCTCCTCTTGCCGCCACTTCCCCTTCAGAATCAACCCTTCCTTCTCCATTGTCGGAAGGAGGGAGGGAACCAGGTTACAATGGCTCCAATTCCCCGACATTTCTCCTTCTTCTTCCGCTCCGGCGGCGGCGAGTTCCTCACCGACGAGGGTGAGCTTCTCTTACGCTGTCTCGGTGGCGAAGGGCGGGGACGACGCGGCAGATGACGACGCCATGTTTTCGGCCGCGAGAGACGGATCCTCGCGAGCCAGGCCATCGGTAGTTCCTTCCGGCGCGTTCGCGGCGGCGCGACTCGGAGAATCAAGCAGAGGATCGATATCATTGATGATATCGTCGATGTCGTGGGCGATGGTGTTTTCCTCCGCGGAGCGCGGTGAATCGCTGGTAGCCATTCTTGGACGGCGCTGGGAAGATCCGGAACCTCCGATGGTGATTTTCCGGGGACGGTGCGGGATGCACGGGCTCTGCTCACACTGCAAGCTTTGGCTCGAGAGCAATGGTGCTTGGGGGCTGGAAGATGGAGTGAGAGCGGAAGGGCAACCGGAGGGCCCGAAGGCGGCTATTTATAGCCAGAAAAACGTTAAGATACGTGTCAACGGCTATTTTGACCGTTAGATCTGCGCGCGTGTCACGTACCAGAAAACCCAGGAAATAAGGAGGCGGAGTGATAAGTGTTATCTCCTCGTTTCCCACGAGAATCTGTCAGAGATACGCTTCAGGATTTGACTGAACCCAAACGTCCGTGATGTCAGCACGTTTTCATCGCTGACGTCACGAAGTTTCTTCTCCACGAAGGCTCGTGGAAGAAAAGCCGGATTCTGGTAAATCCGAGTTTTGAGTTACACATCAAGAAGCTCCTTCTCCACAAAGGTTCGTGGAAGAAAAAGCTGGATTTTGGTGAAATCCGAGTTATGTGTTATGAAGTTTTGGAAAAAGAAGAATCGAGACAAAGCGCCAACATTTCTCGGATTGACGAAAGGTGGCAGAATCAAGTCTCAATCCTTCTTTGGGGCTACTGTCGTATATATACTAAATAGGGGGTATATCCGGCATTGTCCTAAAGAACCGGATTACCAGGGTGGCCTGATCGGTAATGAATCACGGTCCATTAGGCGGCCTAGTAAGCTGACGCGCAGAAGCCGGATTCTAGAAGAACCCGGACCATGGCCCAAAGTAGTGCGGCTTGAGTAGAAGGCGGATTCCTGTTTTCCAAGTTAGATACTTTCCGTTGTCTTCTAAGTTTCTTTTTTGTAAGCCTTAACCCAGCTACTTATATAAAGCCGGACGGAAGAGAAGAAGATAAGAGAACAACTAGCTAGAAGCCAACTCGCCGAGAAGCCAACTCACCGAGAAGTTAATCCTCGCCGAGTTAGTGAAACCCTACTCACTTTGTACTTTGTATCGTCTAGTTGCGCCGTACCGAACCTGGGTAAAATTGGTGTTCCTGGTTGTCGTACTACCACGTCCCTCCACGTAGACTCATGACACCCCGTCTATGAACTCTACTACGATGTCTCGACAGTCTGTGTAGATCCATACACTATTATGTTGACTGAACCTTCTGCAATACAAATTACCGCTTTGCAGCTGCTCTAGATCGCTTCACGTTATTAGTGGACTACTAGTAGTTTTGGGACTGAAAATGGGTGCGAACACAGGTTGAATGAAGAATGTAAAATCTAGCTGACAGCGAATTGCATTTTCAGCTAGATGGCAGTTAAGACAGTCCCCTAAAGGATACGGCAGTTCCATATGGCTAGCTGCGGTATGTTCAATTGGCTCCTTGGCCATTCCGATTCTAGTATAGTATAACTGATATAAACCCCCAGAACTCTGTACCAATGTCTCAAAAATTACAAGGGGCACCGAGCCGTTACCTTTCGATCCTACAGTCAAAATCTAAGGAGTTGTATCCAATGAAAGAATGGAGATTCTTCCCTTCCCAAGTTTCGGGACGCTCATGGCAGGGGTGTTAAGCTCTGAAGCACCGGGATTTGACCAAATGCTGCCTTCGAGCGTCAATGGATTGAGCACGGTTGAAGCCATAGGCAGAGGTCATCCTGTCGAGCGAAATGATTCTGCGCCCCTACTCTGTGACCTGAGTGGAATGCCATCGGCAGCAGACCTGAGAGGAATCCCGTCTGTGGCCCTCGGTGACCTGAGCGGAATGCCGTCAGCAGCAGACCTGAGAGGAATTCCTTCATCCTCATCCGTATGTTTAGGAATTCGGATAGGTAAATTCTGTTGGAGACCTGTCATGCCAAAGGATAAGAAATTACACACAGGTGTCACTGCAAGTAAAAATGAGAGGACGCTTTACAAAAAAGTTAAAAGGGAAGGAAAAGTAGTCATACCATCCACCATATCTTTCGTCTTGTGAAGAAGAAACGTCCCAGAAAGGATGGTAACAAAACCGCACATTTCCGTGACAATTTGTGTCGGATTTTGACGATCCCAGTCCTGCATGCAATTATAGTTGGAACAAATAAATGACTGTACATTTTCAGTGGATCTACTGAGGCACGGCTTGACAATCAGCTTAACCGATAGAATGTGTAGCAACATAAGCATTGTAACTATCATTTGATAGATATTTCAAAATCATCTGAAAGATTCCAAAATCATGTTCTCAGCCATACACACCTTAACCTACATTTTTTACAGGAATTTTATTTACATATACCCTATTTAGTCCTCTTGTCAGAGCTTACTTGTCCTCACAATGGAGAGGCATGATTCCATGAGCATTGTAACTATAGTCCCGACTCTTGACAACATAAGCTTTCTAATTTCAGTATTTTGTCCTACAGTAATAAGTTTCAACCATTACTATGGAAGGATTTGGTCCAAAACCTTACTACAATTGGGCTTGGATACTCATCAGCGAGAGAAACTAACAGCACTGTCAAAGGAGAGCGCAAACTTGAGTGATTGTTGTAATGATGGCGACCAAAACTTGAATGTTCTCGGTAACACAGAGATTGCAAGGTTATGGATAGAATATATAAATGCACAGTACGAAGAATAACTCAAGATTACTTTGGTACATATTTCCAGAAGCTGACTCATTCTAATGATTCACATCTCTGATATTTTATTGCACATTCCAAGAATAAACAAGATCCATGCATCGACTTATTAAGTTGATATAGATGTTCAAAAGGGAAAGTAAAGCAACGCTTGCCGTGAATTGTATAAACAAATAGATTGAGCTCCAAAGCTAATACCTTGAACATTATTACACTAGCCAAAATGGTCAACGAAGTAAACATCGTGTAATAAATGGGCGAAACAACTGCAGTATTGAATGTGTCAAGGGCCTGCAAAAGTAAACAATGTCAAACTTGAATGTAATAATGTATAACAGAAAATACATCTATTATAAGATATTGACGTAGCAACATTACTATTCAATCTATTCTTTCACAATGCCATAACTATCCATGAACATAAACATCACTCATACCTTGTTCAGATAGTTCATCTGTGTTACTATGCATGTAATTACAACAAGTACGAACACCCATGTTTGTGGATAGACCAGCTGGTTCATCCCTGAAAATGTCAGCTTCAAGGCTATCCCAAGAGCTTTGACACTCATGACCTGCCAAACCAAGGAGAATACACAGAAACAGTTAAATCATAGCAACTTAAGAAGAGTTTTTTCTACAGAACTATTTAAGCGTTGTGAATCTAAACCAATATAAAACAACCCAGAAGGGGGCAGATCCAAATCATCCCAGCCATCAAACCACCATCTAATGGTTGAGACAACTACGTTCAGTACCTCTAAAACAACCAGTCATCGACTCATGGTCCGCCTTAACAACACAACGCAAGAAAAAAAAAGGGGCAACCACAAACCACGTACACCCACAATAGCCGAACTGCCAACTGCCTAATTAGAAAACAAAAATCCCAAATCAACGCCGCCGCCACAGCGCCGCCCTGCCTGGACGTCGCCGACGACTTCACCGCCGCTCTCGACGTCCTGCAACTTTCCGTCCACCTGCTGTCCTCTCCCCGGTGGCCAACCTGCAACTCTCCCCGGTGGCCGGCGCCCTCACGGTGGCTGGCCTGCACCTGCCGCCCTCACGGTGGCCGGCCTGCACCTGCCGCCCTCACCGTGGCCGGCCTGCACCTGCCGCCCTCTCCGGTGGCCGGCCTGCATCTGACCGTGGACGGCCTGCACCGGCCGCCCTCACCGTGGCCGGCCTGCACCTGACGCCCTCACCGGTGGCCGGCCTGCAACTGCACCTGCCGCCCTACACCTTCGGTTCGTCCCCACCGCCGACAACTTCACCGCCGCTCCAGTCGTCCTGCAACCTGCCGTTCGTCCCCATCGCCGACGCCTGCATCGCCGCTCGCTGTTTGTCCCCGTCGCCGACGCCTTCACCACCGCTCACCGATCGTTCCCGTCGCCGACGCCTTCACCGCCGCTCCTGTAGTCCTACGACCTGCCGCCCTACACCTGAACCTGTCGTCCGTCCGTCCTGCTCCTAAAGTTGTGGACATTTGAAGGTACCTGTGCATTCTACAAATCACCTACAATAGGCAGCGTCCTGCTCCTCCAAACCGGCTGCATAAATTTGCAATATCCAACTACAGGATTTCCAACTACAGAATTGATAAAAATGATCTTGTAGCCATCAACAGAGGATATTTAACAGAGGATATTTAGCAGAGGATAAACTTATATGTCCGGTTTTCACATTGATTTTGCACTTTATTCAACAGAGGATATTTATCTAACCATGAAAAGTTAAATTTTCAACATTTTGACTCACAACGACTGTATGTGCTACTTTCAATTACAGGCACAGAGAGGAGGTATTCATCGATTCATGTTACTTTCTGTGGACAAATGTCATCCTCCGATCGCACTCCATTCCGGGACTTAACCAATGGCCAAAGCCTAGGTGATTAACAACCATCGTTCTGTTAATACAGTTATCATCCTCCGATCGGCTTAACCAATGTGCATATATAGTAATTGGTGTCATATATGCAGATTCTAAAGAGGTCAAAAGGCAGAGGAATAGAGAGTATTATGAAAAAAATAAAGAAGCTATTTTGAAGCGTCAGCGCCAAACACGAGAATTGAAAAAACAAGCAAACTCAAGGCAGGCTGTGAACGACGAAAACACACTATGTCATACACCATACGGTGGACATTCAGGAGTCACCCAAGTGCAATACAAAACACCTACAAGAGGTCATGTATTTTTAACTACCACAATATTTTTGTCCTGTTTTACCAAAAACTGACTTAACTTAATTCGTAGGTGTGACTCCAGTTGGTCAACATACCACTGCATCAAAAATTCCTCTATCATATTCAACACAATTCAATTTAGGTGGCTCTCTCAACCATACAACAGGTAAGATAATATGTCGCGTCATGTTGTTAGCTATATTTCCACATGTATGCGGAAGAAATAACTTGTACCGATGTTTGAGGTGTTCAGGTGTTGAGGCGAATGTCACTTGCACTAATGTTTCCATCAACCAAATTAGAGAATACAAATGTAATACATGCACGTGCATATTATCAAGGGGAAAACCTTCGTTACATCTTTAGTTTCTTTTGCAAGTGAACTGGTGGCATGTTCTTGTGCTCATTTAATCTATGCATGTACCTCTTTATTAACCGAGTCTGTATCTATTTGATTGGTACGGCGTCTCTGTCGTCTCTGGACTAAAGATTGACAGATGCCATGAAATGAGTATTGCATCCCATATTTGTTCAACCAGTCGAGCTATAAACTGACATTAAACATGCCAATGTGTGCTGACTCCCTCAGTTTGTTTCTGATTCATAGATTTGATTTTACTTGTGAGTAGATTTCTTTGTATGGCTCATTGTCACAATATCTGATTCTGGTACAGTTCTACAGATTGTTGATGCAGAGGTAGTATCATAGCTCTGCATACAGTATACTTATTTTCTTATATCTCTCTATCTCTAAGCTGCAGATTGTACTTTTATTTGTTATCCAATTAATTATGTACCTCTTGTAACATCTAATCGGCACCTAAAAAACACCTGACTGTTGTTTTTATTGAATCCTATTTTTAAATGAAAGCAAAGCATATGTGAAAAGATGCAAAGAGTTTGGACAAAATGCATTACTGATGTAAGCCGTGTCACTAAAGAAAATCAAGAATTTGAGTTGTTGCAAATAGCTTGGCACCATACTGTATGTTTCTGAAACGAACTTCTAATGAGCGGATCTTAACTTTGCTTTGATATTGTTAGCAAGGTTCCCAGCTACAATTTTTAACCATAAGACATGCTTAGGTCAATTCTTCTATAAACTAAACATCCTTCGTTCCTTTTTCTACAGGCCAGTTTACGACCGATGGTGATTTCATAAAGGAGAACTATTACCCTGGGAAATTCAGGCCAGAGCGTACCTTTACGCAGGTGGGAATTGGGGATTAGGAGAGAGGTGCAACAAATTATGTTGAATCATTTTTGTATATGGGATTCCTGTACAAAATGGTTCGGATTTTAGGTAGTACGTCAGATGAACAATGATTTTTTACTATGTATTTTGTGTACATTAAACTCAGATTATGTGTCAATTCCATGCGCTCTATAAATCCTAATTTAGCCAAGTTTGCTCCTTCACATGGAGAGTGCAGTGTGGCTCTGTGCGTGTACAACGGAGGAAGTGCATTGTGGCTAATATGGCTTAATTAATAGTATCTGCTTCATCTAGAAAGATTTGTACAACTTATTTTCTGCTAAGTAAAGGTTCATGTTCTGAAAGATGCTGTGTATAAATTGAAATTCTTTATTATTTTGGCGAGTTGGGTTATTTCCAATATAATATTGTATTTTCCGAGCTCTGATTTATACATAATGAAGTTGTGATTACTATTTTTTCCACAGTTGAATACAGTGGATTTCTTCACTTTTCTGTAGAAATTAACGTATCATTTGTATCGAAAACAAGTTTACGAATTTTTATGTCGATGCTAGGAGGCAATCCGAGCGACCGCTGACCGGGGAATGGGATGCATACAAATCGAAATGAACTGTGCCAATTTGGTACGTGCCAGAGCAACAACTAAAATATCTCACCTGATGGTGTCATTTACAGAGGCAATTTTAAATCCAGTTGGCATTGTAATCGGGGAATTGAGTGCTTTTTGCGTGTGTCATGTCAAACATCATTTATTTTGTCCGCATATTTTCTTAATGAATATATTGCAAGTGTATATCATTTTTTCTCAATGATCTTGCTGAGTTTATATAAAATTGCATGTCTAAGTTATAAATTTTCTGTGCTTGATTTGAAGTATGTTTTTGCAACGTTTACAATTAATTGCTTATAATCGTCCGAGTACAAAATTCAGGAATAACAAGGTGGAAAAGGGTGACGAATACATTTATAATATTATTACACGTGCATTGCACGTGCACTTTTACTAGTACCAAAAAAGCTATCAATGGGGTGAAAGCATACCGATAAAGACCCAAAAAGAGAGCAAACACCAATATACACCATAATATGTGTCTGACCATACTGCGGGACAAAATGGAATATGAGCACGAAAGCTGCTGCAAGCACAATGGCTGCATAAAGAAGAAATGCTGCAACATAGAAGTTTAAGCATTACTATAGTTAATAAATATCAATATACTAATATGAAATCAACAATGATCTACATTACTGTGCAAGCGTATGGAATGCAGAATAAAACCTGGTTCAGTAGCAAGATCCCATACTTCTGCCACAGACTCAATTTCGCGCTCCTGAGGGGCATGAAGCACAATTGTTGTCGAACCCACAACGCAAAGAATACACCCCAGCACACCAAATATGTGTAGCTTCTCCCGCAAAATGATGCGCGCAAGAACAGCACTGTAAGAGAGACATGCTAAAACAATCAGAACTAGTGAAATATAAGCAATACAAGATTTCAGTGTACCCGTTGTAAATCACATTAACTATAGTTCTTGCTACCTAATAATTATGCTGAGTGCCCCAAGTGGAGTGACCAAGATAGCAGGAGCAAAAGCGTAGGCTGCAAAGTTGGCGATTTCCCCAACAACCACTGGAAATGGTACATCGTTAGCGCCATCTCATACAGTAACGGAAGAAAAGGACTGTCTGGCAGCAAATGTCTATTCATTATATCAAGGAAAATACCTACTTGTTATCATTCCTACCCACCACAGTGGCTCAAGCAGGTAAGAGTAGCCACCAACACCTGTGCAAATCAACATGGTAAGCAAAAAATACTGGAATGAGAGGAGCATTTTCCTACATGACAGTTGCACGATACACCACAGATGAAACAAGGAAAATTAGAACTTAAGATCACCAACATATGCCGACGGTTTAAAGGGCAACAAGCTAACAGAAGGACACTATTGCATATGTTTTCGGTTGCAATAATTTACATGAGCAAGTGAGAATTCAGACAATGATTGTCGCATTTGGAAGCCCTCCACATTTGAATAAGGTTGTCCAAATCGCTGAATGTGAGATAGAGACTGCACTGCAGGGAATGAAATGCCCAGGTAGTACGTTCTACTAATTGTGATCTTGGGGGAATAGCATCAAGCAAAGTGGTGATCATACAGAGAAACGAATTTCAGCACACCGGGTCCAGCCTCCAGGAACGCCCCAACCCATGCTCAACAACCGGCCCGATCTCCAATGTGCTTAGTGCTCGAAGTCCTGCCTACGGAGAGAGTCCGGGCCCCGCCGACAGCGCAAGCGAGATCCAAATCTCACGCGGCTCCGCCTCGGATCTAGGATACGGACCAGGCGAGGCGGCGGCAGCACGAGAAAGGCGTCTCGCCGTTCGCTGGGTCAGTGTGCGACCTGATGGGGGGGTGGGGGGGTGAGCAGAGCAGAGAAGGGGGGGGGGGAGGTACCTGCGCGGACGCCGGAGGCGCCGGCCTTCTTGAGCCCCTTCTTCTTGACGATGAAGCTTGCCCCGATGAAGAGGCTGGAGGAGACCGCGAGCAGCAGCCCCTTGATGTTGTCCGCCGACATCCCCGTGTAGGAGACCACCCAGCTCCCCAGCCGCGCGCCGCCAGCCATGCTCGGGAACCCGCCACAGCCGCCGGCTGACGGGACGCGCACCTAGCTCCTGCCCCTCCGCCTCCTCCTGCGGCGGCCGCGCATGCGAGATCTGGAGAGGCCGCTTGGTCGGGCGGGCGGGCGGTCTCCCCTGCTGGTTGCTCTCCTGGTGGCCTTGGCTTTTCGCCGCTGCGCTGATGATGCTGCTGCTGCTTGACAGCTTTGTGAGCTTGCGGGGAGAAGGTATCCGCGCGCGGCAGAGGCCGCACGGCAAAACCACCAAAAGAAAAGACTGCGGCGACGACGTCGTCGACAAGGAAAGCCAAGCGGGGGAGGGGGACGGAGGCACGGAGCGCAGTGAGTCCAGGAGGCGTGCGTGGCTCGTGCCGCGCGGCCCGCGAGCTGCTCGTTTATTTTCGTTTGTCCGCTGCGGTGCGGGTGGAGTGGACGGGTGGTGGGGTGTGCGTGCGTGCGACCGTCGCCTTGGCAGCCAGCGGCGGACCGCTGTGCGCCGCACGGTGGCGTTTCTTTGTGTGTTAATTTGCAGTTTTTGTTGGCTGGAATAGAGCCGTCGATTTCGCAGCTCCTCTACAGCTGGTGGCGTGATTTTGTATGTAGGATTGCAGGGGTGCGAGCTGGGTGTGCATGTACCGGTGCAGGCGTAATGCGCTTCGCTTTTCCATGGAGATTTACTCTCTGGCAAGGCGATGGTGTTGGCCCGTGAGTGTACCAGTATACCGCATATAGTTTTGGTGATGTAGCTTTTCATAACCTTGATTTGACAGGTGGTTTCTCCATCTATAGGTGGAAAAGTGGAAACATCCAACAGCAATTTGTGCTGTTAGGGTAGCCCCTGTCATCTCACGTTTCCCCTCTTTGAGCGGGTCATTGATCAATGATTCACTGGTTTTTAAAAAAAAAATCGTACCCTCTCTTTTTCAAAACATGTTGCGCATATATTCATTTTTTAATGCAAAATGAAGCCTTATTTGTAAATTTGATCAATTATATAGGCAAAAAGTATTAACAAGTACAATATCGAACCAATGTTATTTAAAACCAGGGTTGAGCAGCTTTATTCATCTTATAACATTATTCGGGATACAAACGCCCATTGGCGGCCCGATCAACCATAGGTGGCGACTGGTATCAAACCCTGGCGAAGATATGCTTAGGTTATGAACCTTTTTTTATTCGATGCCCTTCCTTCATGGATGAAGGACACTTCATCAAAAGCCCCCCCCCCCCCAGTCATTCTAATTGCATCCACGATTTGCGCATAAGAAGGTCTAGACTCCATATCATGCAGAGTATTGATAAATCTCAAGCGGTCAATTGCAATTCTTGCTTGCCAGGATGAGAAGGTGCTCTGCAAGCGACATTGCTTCCTGATTGCAAGTGATTCGATCACTTTGGGGTCTTTGATACCATCATAGTACGAGTACATGATACGAGGAATCACTAAAAATGGTTGACCTTTGCTTACGCGGCTCTAACATATTAAGTGCCGTGTTTTTCCTTCTCGTGCGCTCTTTGCTCGTGAAGTGTCAGCTTCTTCTTTTGGAGAACATGTGGAGTGGTTGCATGTGCTACAAGTATCAGAACGAGAGAAATTTGGTGGGGATGCGGGAGGTTGTATACACATTTGTTTAGAGATTAGATTTTTCAAAACAAAATATCTTTTGAACAATTTATACGGATTACGAGACGTTCCTGGGGTCAAGATTTTTTTAATGGCCTGGGTTCGATAATTCAAAACTAGACCTCATACCGACACTAATAGGTTTTGAGAAATCTTTCTTTTTGTATTTTCTAAACTAGTACGAGTGTACTTCTTGAAACAGGCTTTCGCCCCGCTTTATAAATAAAGCCAAACGGCTGAACTGATACAAAGTGACGAGGGGAACCCCTTACATAGCAGATCAAAGAACAAGAAACACCAAACTTGGCACCAAGGACACCGGAAACAAGCCCGAGAGATACCGAAACTCCACGGCGACGCCTCCAAGGAGGAAACGGCGCAACACGCCGCCGCCGTGGAGACCGGGATGGTCAAGGGTTTTCACACGAAGCCCTAATGTGTCAAAGGTACCCACAACAACGCCCCCAAGAGAGTAACGATACCAAAGGCACTGTCGTCAATGGCGCCGGGGCGCAGAGGTTTCGCTCGGAAAAACCTTTGGACCCCGTCTGGAATGTCAGACCGTCCACTAGCCTCGAGTCTGGTGTCCTAACATGATCTAGGAGAAGACTGAGCCGAAGCGCCGCCAACGCCAGGAACCGTCGCCACATGCTCCTCGCCATCCACTCAACCAAGGAGAAAGGTCATCACCACCGTCACGTCGCTCGCCGTAGAGACGCCCGTGCAGTCCACCTTACAGGGTCGTCGCCCTGGCATCCCGAACTCGAGCCTTGTGAGCGACAACAAAGCGCCGCGGGGCCAACATATCGGCCGAGGTAGGACATCGACGGGTCTGAACCTGTGTGGGTGGCAAACCGAGGAGTAGGCAATAGGAGGAGATCGGTCGTCCTCCACCATCGAAGGTGGTCGCCGACCGGACGAAGCAGGCAGGGCCTGTCAGGCCTAGATCCGGTCTAGGTCAGGCCCGATTAGCCCCGCCCGCCGCGCTACAGCGCCAAACCCTCTATTGTCACTAGCCACCGGCAGATCCACGCTATCTGTACCATCACCTACCTCGTCGGGAACCCACTGAAAGATCATCTTCCGTTTTGATAATTGATAACAACATAACTATAGGACTAATGTCTATCTAAGAGTATTTGCAGGTTCTATTTGATATATATGAAAATGCCCAGGTTCTTCAAGTACACAATCTCAATGGGTTACAGGAATTATTCTAATGGAAAGAGCTCAAAGAAACAAAGTTGGGATGCCCTTTTTGCAAGCAGCGGAGGCTCCGGTGAAACCACCGGAACCTCCGCCCCGTGCATTTCCCAGCTACATCCAAGCGCTGGCCTCCGGTGGAACATCCAGTGCAACCTCCGCTGAAATCACCTTCGGGTGCATAAGAGCGGAGGCTGCAGCGGAGCCTCCGGTGAACCTCCGGTGGGCGGAACCTCCCAAAACCACTGGAGCCTCCGTTGGTTCCACTGCCCCACTGTAGGGCTGGCCTCCGGTGGCACCTCCGGTGCTACCTCCACTCAAAGTGCCTTCCTGTGCATATGAGCGGAGGCTAGAGCGGAGCCTCCGGTGAACCTCCGGTGGGCGGAACCTCCGCCCACACCACCGGAGCCTCCGCCCTAAATATTCCAGAAAGAAGAAAACGAGGCACACGGGTGCGCATAAGTGAAGACAACCAGAGCCTCCGGTGGAAGCACTGGAGCCTCCGGTGCTGCGTGGACTGCTCAACGGTTTGATTGGGGAAGGGGTATTTAAAGCCCTTCCCCTACCTCATAAATGCTAAGCTTTTGCCCACTCTCTCTCCTAGCCATTAATGAAAGCTTCAACCTCCTAGATCTCCCTATCCAACCACCCAAACACTCCGAAACTTTGTGGAGAGCTAGTGGAGACCTAGATCCGTGATTCCACCAAACGAATTTCAAATCCATCCACCACATCTTAGTAGATCTAGAATCCTACTTGAGGCCTAGAAACCTTAGTAGATCTTGTGCTTGTAGCTTCCACCTTGTTGCAAGAAGCTTCGGATTCGTTGAGAGCCTGCATCCATCTTGTGGAGTGTCCTCAACCTCGTGTAAAGGTTTGGTCAACGCCTTCAAGTCGACCTCATAGTGGAAACGAGAATCTCCCTCACCGGAGAAGCTCAAGGATAATAAGGTGTGCACAACCGTGCTATTGAGGAGCTCCTAGGTGGCTCCCCACCTCTCCAACGTAGACGCACTTCTCTTTGAGAAGGAACTACGGGAAACATATCCTTGTCTCCTTGTTTACACTTGTAGTTTATCTTGTTACCTTTTATTTTACTTCCGTTGCGTATCTTATCTTGTATCACTTAGGTTACTCACCTAGTTTCACATCTAGAGAACCTTATGTTATCTTGCTTAGCCCTAATTAAAAGGAAAAGAAGAAAAATTGGTAGTCAACCTATTCACCCCCCCTCTAGTTGACCATAGTGCACTTTCAATTGGTATCAGAGCCTCGGCTCTTGCTAAGGGCTTAACCGCCTAAGAGTATAATGGTCAATGAAAATGAGCCCGACGGTTCTAGTGCGGAAATTGCCAAAATGGCCGACACTATAACTAACCTACAAGAAACGGTTGGAACCATCCAAACCGAATTGTCCAAGGTTAGCTCTAGTGTTGGTTCGGAAGTTTATATCATAAAGAAGATGTTGGAGACCATGATGGGGAAAACCAAGGAGTCCAAGGAACCACCTCCCACCGCCGAAGATGTTAGCTCGGATGATGAGTCCATTTTGGACATCGCCAAAATGGAAGCTAACATTGCTTTAGCCAAGGCGAAAGCCGAGGCAAAAGCCGATAAAAAGGCTAAGAGCGGCGGGAGCTCCGAAGGCTCCAAGTCTCAATCGGCTAACGGTTCGGGGTCTAACTCAAAAGTTCCACCACCTCCCAATTATGACATTATCCATCCTATTGCTACAATGCCACACATTCTAAATTTTGGACTTCCTCCCATGCTTAACACTAACGAATTCTCTTCTTGGAAGTTCGATATGGAGTCTCATATTTCAGGGTCTTGCACCGCCTTTTGGAGAAGTGTTTTCCATGGATTTCATCCTCACGATGCAAACAACTTGACTCCAAGAGAAGATGTTGAATTTCAACTCAACAAGACTGCTCTTGTCACTATCCAGAAGGCTCTCCCAAGAGAACATCTTGAACACAACCGCGGTATCAAGACCGCCAAGGAGGCTTGGGATAAACTTGACACCTTGTTTCAAGGCAATGCTAGCACTCAATACTTCAAGTATGATGTGGCTCTTGACAAGTCCGAGAACTTCGTTATGCTTGAATATGAAAGTCCCGATGAGCTATATAGAAGAGTTGTCACCCTTGGCAACCAATTGAGGGACTTTGGAAAAGAGGAAATATCCGATGAGTGGATCAAGAGGAAGTTTGTCAAGGCTATAACTCCTTTCGAGAAGAACCTCTCCACTAGCATTCGAACAAGATCGGACTATAACTCCATTAACTCCATTGGTGTTCTTAGTGAGTTCATAGCCATATCCCTATCTCACAAGAGCACGGATGATGCTCTCGCTCGCTCAAGAGGAGTTGGAAAGCCTCCCAACCTTGCCTTGAAGTCTAAGGCGGTTGCTCGGATAGAAGAAGTGGATGAGGATGATGAGGATGATGAGGATTATGAAGACACATACAAGGGTGAGCACAAGTGCATTGCTCTTTCCATGCATGGTTATTGGAAGAGATGGGAGGCTCACAAGGCCGGTGCTCCTAGACCTTCAAGAAACAAGATCTACAAGAAGAAGGGGGAGCGGCCAAGGACATGCTTCAGTTGTGGAAGTGCAAATCACTTCATCAAGGAGTGTCTTTTTGAGCCAAGAGAAGAGAATAAAGGGAAGCTTGTTCGCAAGGACAAGAACAAAGCTCCACAAAACAAGAATCTCGCTAGAAGAGTCCCAAGGGATCTATATGTTCAAGAAGGGCCCACATTGGAAACACACTACTCTGGAGATGAAGGAGAAGATGAAGTCGTAGGTGTGGCCCATGTCGCCATAGCTACGACTTCCTCTTCATCGGTCTCTCTATTTGAATCCCCCAATGAGAAAGCATTGATCCGACCTACATGTCTCATGGCAAAAGCCACTGCGGTAATATCTTCCACTGTAACATCCCTAATTTTTGGAAAGTGAAAAAATCACAAAAATTTGAATTTTTTTGTTTTCATACAAAGCAAGTCACCAAAAACCAAATGATATGCAAGAAACAAAAGAAAACAATATGTAATTGGAATAAAGAATCCAAATTTCCTTGATTCCATAAACCCCAACGCCTATTTCTAAAATAAAATATGTTTCCTCATGTGAATAAAATATTTTCTTAGAAAACATCTTTACCAAACATGTTTTCAACTCAACTACCATTTTGAAAATGATTATGATAATTAAGAACCAGAGAGTTAATATCTCTAATATTTTTCTCCTTGTCTCCAAGAAATTATGTCACTATTATTATTAACCTCAAATGGATAAAAGTTGGTTATTTGTTTTTCAAGTATTATGTCATTCAACAACAGTAAAGTGTTATATAAATTATTTAGTTATGAAAACAAGTAAAATACTTTGGAAAACACAATGTTTTCATTTGGGAAAAAAATATCTTTATTTGAGAAAACCCCATTAATTTTGTTAGACCCCAATTCAAATAAATAATGAAAATTTTCTATTAAGTAACTATTCATGTTTTCATCATATTTTAAATTTTTAAAAAGATGAAAACACTTTGAAATGCTTGTGGAAAATAGTATTTGATCTTTATAAAGCCACTGAAATTTTATCAACTGCATTTCTATTTTATTTGACATTTTTCCATTTAATTGGAATAATAAGAAATTTATGAAGTCGTTTGATTTTGTAATTTGAAAAATTCAAAAACATAGAAACCGCACAAAAATGGTACTTTTGGAAAGTATTCTAAATTTTAAGATTTTAGAATTTTGTTTCATGCTATTTGGATAATTAAAACAGAAGATAAAATTAAATAATTTAAACAGAAAAAAAGAAAAGAAAAATTATGACGTCATCCATGACGTCACCATCGTCTTCAAGACGCAGAAATTGCCATGGCCGTTTCGAGCAGTGATTTCGCGCCTTGATTGCACGCCATAGAGACCATAAAATTCTGCCTCGTTTCTTCCCCTTAAAAGCCCCCTCTCCCCTCTCTCTTTTCCCTATAGAGGATCCCCGAATTTCGTCCTGAGGCCAAAGTAATTTGTCGCCGGAGACCTCTCTGTCCGCCGCCGTTCTTCCATTTCTGGACAAACGAGTGAGACCCCGCCGACCATTTCTGTCCTACCTTTTCCATCTCACCCGTGCGCATTCCCTGATATCCCTTTTGATTTTTTTGCGCAGGGAATCCACGAGTGCGAGCTCACCAGAGACTTTCTTACCGCCGTCGCCTCGGATCTGCTCACCGTCGTTTATAACAAGCCCGAGAAGCCATCCCGTGGTCACCAGCGTGGCCGCCGTGCTGCGCCGAGCCCCCCGGTGCCCTCTCCTACTGCCGGGAACCGCCGTAGCCTCGCCTCCATCTAGGCCTATGCGCCAGCGCTGCCGTCTGCCATTTTTTCGACGAATGGAGTCGTCCAGTGAGTCCCCTCTCTCTCTTTTTAATTCTAGCTGTTAGATCTAGAATCGACGTGCGAGATCAAATCACTTATGTGAAGAGGTATAGACCAATTAGGATGCGCCGCGTGGCGCCCAGTCAACTGTGTGTTATTCTTTTATCCGTCGCTCAGCGCAGCGTGAATCCGGCCCAAGCCCAATCCTTATCTGCCGCTCAGCGTAGCGCGTAGCAGCCCAGCCCTTTTCTGGATTTTATTCCGGAATTAAAATTAAATGGCAGTTTTGCAGAATAGTCCCTAGAACTTAGAAACATCATATCTTTTTAACCAGTTGGCCAAATTTAATAAACTTGGACTTTTTGAAATCCCCAGAATGTGTAGAATCTTCTACCACTATTAAAATTCAAATTTTACAAACTTAAATTGGTTCGAATTTGAATATGCTTGTTTGATGAATTTTGGCATAATTCAAATTCTACAAATCCAAAAATTGCAAATAAAATAAATTTGGTAACCTTATGATGTGTACTTTCACACCCTCTGTCCCAAAATAATATTTGAACAATTTAAATTGGAATTTAGAATTAAGTTATCTATTTGAGTATTTTTTACATAGAATTAATTCTAGAAATAATTAGAATATGTTCCTTTAAGCAAAATTGCTCCATTTGGTAACCTTGAACCAGAGACATCAGTACCTAAAACTTTTGGACAACCTTGAACCATTTCCATGTAAGTTGGACCAAAATTCCATCATAGTGAACCACTAGTTGATCATGACTTAGATTTTGTTTCTATTCTTTGTACCATTGTTTGTTGTGGCCATTTTTTTTGAGCCAAGACCAAGTCCCTAGTATATGTCAACCATATAAAAGACCAAATAGTGAACCTTAAAACACTAGTACTATTGTTTTCTATCTACTCCTCCACTCTCCTATTATTGCCTCGAGAATTCATCAAGCTAGCAAAATAGAAATCAAAACTCAAGCACAAGGAGGTACTTCATTTTCAACTTGGTGACAACATGAAGAGATATAAGGAAGATCATTGAAGAAATTTTGAAGAAAAGACTTAGACTCTACAACAACTAGAAGCAACCCAATGAATTACAAGTGTATGAAGAAATGAAGAAGAAGACATCTTCCTCTCTCTTTCTAGCCTTTCTATTTCTTTATTTTCAAACAGACTTAGTGGTAGTTGTGCCCATCCCACCTTAGACCAACTATTGAGAAGGCCATGAAGAATTTATCAAGACCAAGAGAAGAATCCATCCAGGGAACAAGTCTACAATTGAAGCATGAGGATGATCTTGAAGATGACAAGCATGTGAAGACTTGGAGCAATCCACACTAGTTGAAGTATAATGAGATGTTTTTGTCCAACCATTGACTCAAATGGAAAATCCCAAGACTTTATCTTGTTATCTCCATTTTTATGAAGTTAGTTGAACCTAGACCTACCCTAAAACAAAATGGAAGGACTAACTTAGATCACTCAAATGTTTTGATGAAAACAACTAAGTGTTACACTTTTTTATGTGTTACTTTAGTTGAAATAGTGAGATCACCTTGGTGAAATCTTGGAACCTGCTTGACAAGTATGAACAATTGAGTTTGAATATTTCAAACCCAAGTCTTTACCAACTATAGTCCCTTTTGGAAGACCTTAACCTAATCACAATAGTTTCCTAAGCAAACTAAATTATTGTGATTAACATAAAACCCTTTTGACTAAGTGTGTTGATTGTTATTCGTTGGTTCCTTGTTGTTTGTGAAAGTTGTTTATTGTTATTTGTTTGACTTGTCCAGATTGTACAAAGAGAAACTATCTAGTAGTGAAGAGAGTGTACCTCTACACAAACTATAACAAGGCAAGTGACACATCATAAACTACCTATTATTTCCTATATGCATTAGAACTTTTGAGTAGTATGCATGATAGGAAAATCTTTGGTAAAATATTATACTATGCTATTATCCCAAGCAGTGTGTAGCCATCCTTATTACCTTGATAGTGTAGCAGCCTCAAAATTTGGTAGTTGATTGCTTAGCTATGCTTGTAGATGAAGTTGATGTGATTGGAAGTATAAATATGTTTTGATTGATTACCCTAAGGGGTTTATGAAATATTTTTGGTGGAGTACTAGATACTCACAAGTAAGTGTGGCATGGTAGGGGACCATTAACATGGTTGAACCTATGAAAATGTTCACATGAATAGCATGGTAGGGGATCACATTAGTGGTTGTACCTATGAAAATGCTTATTACTCCAGCATGGTAGGGGATCACATTAGTGGTTGTACCTATGAAAATTCTTATTACTCCAGCATGGTAGGGGACCACATTAGTGGTTGTACCTATGAAAATGCTTATTACTCCAGCATGGTAGGGGACCACATTAGTGGTTGTACCTATGAAAATGCTTATTACTCCAGCATGGTAGGGGATCACATTAGTGGTTGTACCTATGAAAATGCTTATTACCCTAGCATGGTAGGGGATCACATTAGTGCTTGTACCTATGAAAATTCTTATTACTCCAGCATGGTAGGGGGTCGCTTTGGTGGTTGTACATATGAAAATGCTCTTATCTCTGGCATGGTAGGGGACCATTCACATGGTTGTACCTATGAATATGTCAACATTTCTGAAGATGACTCTTGGTTCACAAATCTCCATCCAGAGATACCTCTTATGATCAAAATGTTTTATGAAAAATATAGGAGAAAACTTGCTTTATGCAAACTTAGCCAAAACTCCACTCGGCCAAATAAGCATGTAGTATTAGTCTTGCCTTTTATATCCACCATAGTGTTACTTGCCAATACATTAAATTGTATTAACTCCCTTGTGGCTGCATATTCCATCCTGCAGATGTTTCTGAAGACGAGTGAAGATTTCGTTAGGATCTCGAGACTATCGCCAACATGTTTTGCCTGTGGCACATGAAGAAGATGGGCTCAATGTTGTACTATGTTTTCCGCTGTATTTCTTTGTTTTCTGCCAGTCTTCTAAGACTATGCAAGTTGTAATACTATTTTGTAAAGACTGGATCATGTGATCTAATAGAATTTGATGCATTTGCATGATATTTCATTTTGTACTGTGGTGCTAGCAATTGATCCAGGGACTAGCACAATAACACAGGTGTCCTTACATTATTTAAATGTGGGAACGCTACATCCACCTCCAAGTCTGTCGTGGGATGATCACGGCAGATGTTACCAGAGGTAACTGATCTTGGGGCAAGTCGACACAGGTATTTGGGAGAGGGTTTAGGTCGAAAGAGAACATGGTGATAAGCGATCTAGGAATCGGCACTCAACTCGCCGAGTCTCGAAGATGGCTCTCGAGTTATACTGGATACTCAATAATAGGTGATATGATTATGTCGTGAATCTCTGCCAAGCTAAGCCTAAGGGCCGGTTTATAAAGCACCCGTACCCCCCCTGGCTTGCCCTCCAAGGCGTAGCTTGAGTCCTATCCGAACTCTGCTTACAAACCCTAGCTTTCCTTACCGCAACCCACAATCCGGGTTACGAGGCCTACAAACTTTGGGCCTTCCAGAAGTTTCTTTATCCTTAGCCGGATCCCGCGCAGCATCCTTTGGGCCGGGTTACACCTTGGAGTTGGCCTACCGGGTTACTATCCCCCCATCAGTAGTCCCCAGAATAGCTTGGGCTTCCTGGATTCCTCCGTGAAGCGCTGGCTATTCCCTGCAAAAATATCAAACGCTCAAGCGTATGGAGGCCGGGTTACAATGCTTTGATAAATGGCTGGGTCCAACTCCACGGTGACCATGCAGTAACCCGGCTCTCCTCCAAATGCTTCTCCTAACTTTCCAGGTCTAAGTCTTAATAAAAACTCCACGACTCTACACTTTTCTCGATAATTAATCCTGATACCAAGGAAAAGACCTTCTTTCCTTTTTTAACTGGACACCTCCCTCCATGCTAAAAATGTATCTTGCAAATTTCGAAATAGACGGCCATTACCCCGTATTTCCCGGGTTTCGCCCGTTGGGCTAAGTTTTTCCACCCAGGCCGTTATAAATAAGCCCTTGGAAGTAACCCTAGCTCCAACGGCTTATTTTCCCCATTCCTCTTCCTTCCTCCTTTCAAGCTCGAGCCCCCAGAGCGCCATCACGGAAGCCCCGCGCGCGTCACCGGAGCCCATCCGCCGCCGTTTGCGCTCCGCCACAGCGCGGTTCACTCCACCGCCCAAATCCACCACCAAACCTCCGATCTGCCCGTCAAGAATCGTGAAAGGGCACCAAGCTTGCGTCATCTGCCTCCGCAAAGCTTCGCTTCAATCTCCTTCGGTAAGTCTTCTACATCCTCTAACTTATCCTCGTAATTTCTTAGTTTCTCCTCAAGTTAGATCTGAATCGAGCCGCCCGCGATTTCTCGGGTCATGCCGAATCAAGTCACTAGTGTTTACTCTAGCTCACCCAATAGATAAGATATACAGTTTAACTCACTCTCCTACCACTTGTAATCACTAATTTTGCCACAAATTCAGAAATGAGACTCCCAATCTGGGCTGGAGTCGTCTAAATTTTCCGCCTTTACTCCTATCACCCGGAAAGTCTTTCCTCTCCGGCTCATTTGCTCATAATAGATGTACGGGCAGCCATTTACCCTCCCCGAACACTTATCTATGCATAAGATTCCACAGTCTTTGTAATAATGTGCGATACCCGGACAACTCATACCTGGCTCAGCAAAGTAACACCCGGATCATGTTTAACTTACCAACACTTGCTCAACTGACAATTTCCGAGTTTTCACTTCTCACATCCTTTCCTTGGACGCTTTTTCAGGTTAACCCCATGGCGCCCAAGAGACAGGGAAAGCAGCCAGTTAAGGCCAAAACCACAAATTTCATATCCGCCAACTGGGGGAGATCCTCCGTCACCAAGGCCAAACTAGAGGAGCTGGTTGAACTAGGGGTTCTACCCCCTCAGGAAACTATCCAGTGGAGAGTACCGGGTAATGAAACCCGGCCCACTCCAGCAGAAAATGAGGTAATCTGTTTTGTTGAACATGTGACCCGGGGCTTCCGGCCTCCGGGTCATCCTTTCTTTCGCGACGTTTTAAGCCATTATGGCCTTCGCATTTTCGACATAGGACCCAACTCCATTCTAAACATCACTCATTTTATCGTTCTTTCCGAGTCTTACTTGTGTTCTCCGCCAAGTCTGGCTCTCTTCGTCGAACTCTTCCAGGGCAAACCGTGCCGCGAAAGCGGCGACGGTGCACTTCTTACTTGCGGCGGGGTTTCCATCCAACGCCGCAAGAACTCCTTAATGCCTCCTCTCACCCTCAACTCCCACGTAAAGCACTGGCAGCTCTCATACTTTTACTGCCAGGACACCTCCCCACCCGGCGAAAAGAAGTTGCCGGGTTACTCGGAGGGTCAACTTGACATTTCCGAAGCCTTCAATGGGTTTGCCCCTGACCCGGAAAGGGAAGAAATTCTGCCTCTATTGGCCAAAATCTCTATCCTTTCTGCCCAAGGCCTCATCGGGCTTAACCTGGTGAAGACTTGGGTCGATTTCCGCATCCAACCCAACTCCATTCGCACAAAACTGATGTGCGAATACTCGGGGCAAACCACGGACCCGATCCGATACTCCACCAGCAATTTCGCTCCTAGCGATGCCAACAAAACAATCAAGGGCTTTCTGACGGAAAAGCTCGAGGTGATCCGGAACATAGCCGGATTAGAACCTTTCACCCTCGAGAACCCGGCCCCCGCGGTAAGGACCTAATTCTAGCAAGTTCAACTTTATTCGTTTCTCTTGATACAACTGTTAATCCTTGCTCTGGTGTCTCCACCTCAGGCCGACAGTGACTTCTGGAAGGCGGATACTCCTCCTAACTCCGGAAACCCGGAAGAGGAAGGGGATGCCGTTAACTCGGACGAAGGCACATACTTAGTCCCCTTGAATACGTCATGCCCTACTTCTCATTTCCACACTATAATCTTGATTACTTTCAGAACAAGAAGACCGAGACGAGGAGGAAGAAACGGACTGCAAGGTGGAGTCTGCCAGTGATGAAGATGAACCGGAGCCAGCAATTAAAGCCGGATCCAAAAGAAAACCCCAAGGAATCGTTTTCCAGGTTTCATTTCATTTCCTTGTGCTTAATTTGCGTTCCCGTGATATCATTCATGAGCTAACCCCGTCATCACCCCTTTGGCCATAACTGAAGGATCCACCTGCGTCCAAACGCAAAGTGACCCGGAACCATCCGGGTAACGAGACCCTTAACCCGGGTACTTCATCGCCTCCAGCTCGACATACAGGTATTCACCATACACAAGAATCTTTCCCAAACATTCCCTCACAAAGTAATCTCACACCTTGCTTGGTATTTTTCAGTATCTTCCGGGTCCAGCAGCGGCTTTCCCTCGGACTTCGCGGTGAACCCCGGGTAAAGTTATTTTCCTGATGTTATGTCGAACTTTTATCGCCCCTTTTCATGACTTATGCGCTAACTACACCTTTGCACTTTCTATAGAGCCACGGTCGTTGTTAGCGACCAGGAAGACATGGAAGTTGAGGACCGGGGTAAGAATAAACCGACTGACGACGCATTCACCACAGCTGGTGATGAGCAAGCGTCACCAACGAACCCGGCTAGGCAAGAAGCCGGGTATCCAATAGCCTCGCACGCAAGCGAGAAGGAAAAAGGCGCAGCTGCGGGCGCGGGAGGAGGGCCAAACTCCGACATTCGGATGACCCGGGTGCCGTCTCCTGTTACGAAGAAAACTTCTTCTCCAAATTTCCACGCCCCCGAGTCTTCTAACTCGGATAACAATGATTTTAACCAGCTGATGAGTGCTCTCCTGTCCATGAAAGCTTCAGAGGGAAATGTCTTGGAGCGTATGGCCGCAGCACATCAGGTAACATTATTTGATATTCCTTACTACACACCCAGTCCCCAAGTTCTGAGCATAACTTGCTGCAGTTGTGCTCGGTACTTCATACAATATTCGGCTTGTCATGATATCCGACTTACAGTTTCACTCGTTCCTTGCAGGCGGAAATTACTCGGTCCGACGAGGTATTACTCAAGACCGAGCAGCTCCTGCTTGCTGAAGTAAAGCGCAGAGAAACCCTTGAGGCGGAGGTGAAGACTTTGAAAAAAGACGTCTCCAGATACAAGAAGAAGTACGATGCTGCCCAATCTACACTGAAAAACTTGTCGAACCAGGTTGCGGACACTTATCGCATCTTGCTAAGTAAGTTTTTGTTCGCGATTAACTTACATGCCTCTATCTTATCGTTATAATAATCAAGATTACTGATATGCTTTCTTTTATTTCAATTGCAGGTGCTAACCTTGCTGCTCCAGAGGACGATGCCGTTGCTATGACGAAAACGCTAAAGACTGTGCTCCGAACATTTTTTGCCGGCACAAAGATTTTATTGGATGCCGTGAAATGGCCTTCCGAGGTATACCCAGGCGAAGAAAACCTCATGCAAGCGTTTTCGACGGTGCCTGGATGGATTGAAATATGGAAGCGCTCGTCTTGCCGAGTCGGTATGACCCGGGCCTTTACGCTGGCGAAAGCTTATTTTCCTAAGCTTGACCCGGCAAAGGTAATATCCGGGTTTCCGGAATTCAAGGCTGACGGCTCCAAGTTTACGCCCAAGGATTTCAAAGTTATACAATCCGCCGTACGCCACTCGGCTACTGCCTTGGCCGATAAGATGGAACTGGACACAATCATGAGCTCGTAGGACGCTGAAGGCAAAACCATTTTGGTGGAGGCACCCCCTCCCTTCGACATGCTGGAAAAATGGGCGACTGACCTGGCCAGGAGGAAAGAAGAAGCTGCTAAGAGAGAGGCCGAGTTAGGCTTAAGGCCGTCTACCTCTACACCAGCTGTTCCTCCGCCTGTCCGTCCTGATGTGGAAAGTCCGGGTAATGCTGCCGGAAAGGCTAAGGAGCAGGTCCAAGACCAAGACCCGGAAGACCATTCCCAGGATGCCGAGTAGGATGATGTCTTGTATTTTGTGTTTTTTTTTTAAAAAACTGGTATGATTTCGATGATGCGCTCGTTGCGCCATTGATACTGGTACTGTCACTTTGTACTTTTAACTCGTGATAACTTTGTGCCTTTCCCGGCTTTTGATAATCTCGACCCTTGTTTTATTCTTAAGCTTATTCTCGATACCCGATTGCTTTTGATTCCCTTTTCGAGGCTCGGTTAACCGAGTATCGTGGGCTTTGATAAGCGGACTTTTCTTTAAGTCCCCAAGACTCGGAAGCCAAGGTTTTTCGAGCTTTAATAGATAAACATCTTGTTTCTGTTTCGAAGTCCTCAGTCCCCATGACCCAAAGTACGAGCCAGGGGGGTGTGGCCTTTCTCAGATGACAAACTGCTCTTTACTAAGCCGAAAACCAATAGCCATTCACGTAAATACTGAAGTCATGCTTGATACCTGTTGAGTTTCCGGCTATTTAGCCTTGTACTCTGCATAGACTTGCGGTTTAGATGACCCTTTTGATTATCTTGTACTGTAAGCCGGCTTTCGCGTGGATACCATGTTGTTACATCTATACGAAAAACAGGGTCAAGCAAGTCCCATTGGGCTGCATGGTTTGATTGTAATCGTAAGCGAACAGATCATGCCACTTTGGTGCGATTCACATCGAGCTTAAGTAAGAATAACCAAGAAATTTGGCTCCTTCATCCGGTTATAAGATTGCAGCCGTACTCGTCTTGCAAGTAATCGGCCCTCATAACTCATAGGCATCAAGGCCAGGTCTCTGGGTTTATGACTACTATTTAAGCAGTTCAATTCCCAAAGACTCATGTACGTGCAACGTATTTTGATGATACTGATGTATTGATAATAACAAATATCACTTACTTGTACTTGAAGCAAAGACCATGATAAGACTTGAAAACCATCTCTTTTATTGATACGAAAAAGTTTGTGCCAGCAGGCCGCCTCATTAAAAACCTCCCAGTCCCCTTAGGTACCCTGGGTAGGAAAAGAGCGCGTATGAAACCTTTTGTCCGTTACACTGCTTTAGTTCTTCTCGAGAATCGGCTCCAGGCTGGCACGGCCGATGCACATTCTCCATTTATTAGTCCCTTTCATAATGAGTACCGGGTTTGTTAGCCAATCCGGGTATGTCGTTCTTGTAGCGCGGCTAGTTGTAGATAGCGGTGTGCTTTCCTCTTCTACGCCAGGGAGCTTGGAAGGACCGTTCCTGACGAAGGCCACCATCTTAGGATCTTGTTCTGTCCTAGTTTTTGCTTTATCCCCTTCAGAGGTCGGCTTTTTTGACGTTGCCCTTTCCTCCAGGTTTGCCTGCGATCGGTAATGCTTGAGCTCCTCTTTCCTACAGGCTTGCTCAGCCATTGCTGCATCTCCTTCATCGCATTCAGCTGCTATATCTCGATTTCCGTGTATGGTAATGGTCTTCTTAGGACCCGGGATTTTCAGTTGTAGATACACATAACACGGTCTTGCCATGAACTTGGCATAAGCCGGCCTTACAAACAATGCGTGATAGGGACTGCGCAACTTAACCACCTCAAAAGTAAGCCACTCAACCCGATAATTGTCCTTTGATTCCCCAAAAGCTACCTCCAACGCCATTTTTCCTTCAGGGCACGCTGAATGACCCGGCACTATCCCGTGAAAAACTGTTGTACTCTTTTGCAGTTGAGATTCCTTGAGGCCCATGCGCAGAAAAGTTTCCCAGTACAGGATATTGATGCTACTTCCTCCATCCATCAAGACTTTTTTCAGCTCATACCCGTTGACCTGTGGTGCCACTACTAAGGCTAAAACTCCCGGGTGATCGACCCTGTTCGGATGATCCCTTCTGCTCCAAGTTACCTCCTGTTCTGACCACCTCAAATACCTCGGAACAGCGGAAGAGACAGAATTGACCGCTTGTTTCAGTATCTTTTTATCCTTGTTAGAGCCTCCAGTAGTGTGCACATGATATTGACCCAACTGTTTGGGGTTAGCCTGAAAACCTCCCGCTCCCCCTTGATTGTTGCCCGGATTTCCTGCTGCCGGGTTACCGGCTGGGGGTGGACCGTTGCCCAAATTTCCACCTGGACCCGGGCCTCCTCCCCGACCCGCTCCTCGCATGGCTCTGTTTACTTCCTCATTCTTCCATCTCTGTAAGTCGGCGCATTGTTCCAAGGAGTGATTAGCCGGCTTGCCGTTCCTGCTGTGCTTCGGGCACGCCATCCTGAATATATCCCAACTGTTGCCCGGCCTCAGAGGTCCCTGATAGTGTCCTCCATTATGATTTCCGGTATTAAAATTCCCTTCAGATCTGGGTCTCGAAGACCCGGCTTCAGTATTTGCTACAAACTCGGAACCTTCTTCAAATGGGCGCTTGTTCTGACTATTTCCGTTATTGCTCGGTGCTGATCCATGCCGGTTCTTCCACTATTACTGGTGTTCACCTTCGCTTTCTTGTCATCAACTTCTTCCTCTGTAGTGTCTGTTGCAGCGTGTTTGTTGCACGCATCCATTAATTCTCCCATTGTAACCTCCGATGCATTCCTACTAGACTTCATGCGAGTTAACTTTTGTACTAAAGGAATATACTTGCATGTTTTTGCCATAGCTTGTAGCGCATGTTTGGGCTGAATTTCTGTGGATGAGTGAAGTATTTCCATAACCCGGCGTACCCAACTGCGTGCTGATTCTCCCTTTTTCTGAATGCATCGCTCTAAATCATCAATAGTGAATAGCTTTCTGCACGTTCCATGAAAGTGCTTGACGAACGCGGTCTTCAGTTCTTCCCAGGACTTGATCGATCTTTCTGGCAGGTTGGTAAACCATAACTTTGCTGCTCCTTCTGACATCATCAAGTACATGAACTTGGCTTGAAGATTCTCGGATGCATTGCGGATTGACATTGCCATCTCATAACTACTCAACCATGTTTCCGGATCCATGGTCGGTTCATAATTCACTACTTTTCCCGGCTCTTTGAATTTTTCCGGGTAAGGTTCGGCTCTGATGTCATCCGAGAGACACTTGGGCCCTGCAAGGACGGTTGAGACTGGCCTTACTCGGGGAGTATGCGATCCAGCCGGGGGCGTAGCTGGGCGCGGTGCTGCAGGCAACCCATGTGCAGCAGACCCGGCCCCAGCTCTCCGAGCCCTGGAGCTATCCACAACGGCCTGCGCCACCGATGCTGCTGGAACACGGGGAGGAGGCGGCATTTGCTGCTGCTCTTCCCTCCGCCGCGCCGAGTTTGCTCGGATATTCCCTTGTTGTTGACTGGCGTATGGCGTCCCATGCATCCCGCTTCTATGGTCCGGGTAATTGGCCTGCTGCGCCACTGCAGTGTGCAGTAGATCGATCGCTTGCCGGGTCCTTTCTGCATGGGGCGATTCTCCTACCGGGATTTGGTTCAATGCAAGCGTTGCTGCATACATGTTGTCCATAGGATTGTTGTAGTGGCCTGCTGGTGTGCGAAACCGTGACGGTGGATGTGGTGGCAACTCGATGCCGGTTGTGACTCCGGTTCGTGGTGGGGGTAACCCGGCCTGCACGTTTGCCGCGCGGGCTTCCGCTGTCGCCGGCTGAGGCGCAGTTCCCTGGTTTACAGCTGGGATCGGTTGGTCCTGAGGCGTAATAAACAAAGCCGCCGGGTTAATGACCCCACCCGTGGCCGGTAGTCTAGTTTGATGCCTCTGGTGTACTCTAGATGTTTCCTCTCGGAGCCGGGTTTCCAATGCATCCAGCTCGCGTTGACGCGTAGCCATCCCTTGTTTCTCTGCTTCCACTTGCCTTCTTTGCTGTTCCAACGCGCGGCGAGCCACATCCAGGTCCCTGACACGTTCAGCTGCATTTTCTGGAGTGATAACCGTAGCGAGGGCCGTGGGGTCTAGGATCAGATTATTGTCGAACAAGGCCGGGTGGCGCGGGTTTGACGGACCCGCCCCCGGTGTCCGGTTTCCCAGGAATCCGAACGTATTCGCGTGCAACTCCTCATCCGCCGCACGGCTAGTCACTGATGCCGACTCTCCGTCGACCCGGGCCGGGATCGGGTTTCCTTTAGCCGCGTCCTGTCGTTGCGCCAATGCCTGAGCCGCCCCGACCGGAGCCGTGGTCATGTTTCCTTGATTAAGGTTGGCTGCTGGAGCCGTGTAGACCGCCGCTCGGCGTATTACGCCTGTTGTGAGTTCATGCTGTTCTTCTCCGCTGTTGTCTTTTCCGTAACGGTCTTCCAGCAGGTCCCTGATAGATTCAGTATCATCCTTTCCATCGTCCGGGTCATGCGGGGCCCATGCCGGCTCCTCCGGCTGTTCCCACTGCGCGATGGATTCTTCTATCTGGTCTGTTGCTCCAACTGATTCTTCTCTACCTGACTGGACGCAAGCATCCTCCCCTGACACAGAATCAGATCCAACATAGTCAGGAGCCGAGCCAGAGGAACATACCATACCGACGAAGACGCTGATCCGGCCGATTGTAACGACAGATCCGGATTCGAGGCGATCCGATTCTGGCCCCCAGCCGGAGTCGTCCACCATCTTCTCTCCTTTGTGGTCGTCATAGATCTCTCCGACGACGAGGTTCCTCATGCTTTTCCGAGCTTCTCCCGTGATGTAAACACCTTTGGACGCAGGCCCCACGGTGGGCGCCAACTGTCGTGGGATGATCACGGCAGATGTTACCAGAGGTAACTGATCTTGGGGCAAGTCGGCACAGGTATTTGGGAGAGGGTTTAGCTCGAAAGAGAACATGGTGATAAGTGATCTAGGAATCGGCACTCAACTCGCCGAGTCTCGAAGATGGCTCTCGAGTTATACTGGATACTCAATAATAGGTGATATGATTATGTCGTGAATCTCTGCCAAGCTAAGCCTAAGGGCCGGTTTATAAAGCACCTGTACCCCCCTTGGCTTGCCCTCCAAGGCGTAGCTTGAGTCCTATCCAAACTCTGCTTACAAACCCTAGCTTTCCTTACCGCAACCCACAATCCGGGTTACGAGGCCTACAAACTTTGGGCCTTCCAGAAGTTTCTTTATCCTTAGCCGGATCCCGCGCAACATCCTTTGGGCCGGGTTACACCTTGGAGTTGGCCTACCGGGTTACTATCCCCCCATCAAAGTCTATTGTTACTAGTTCTCCCTCATTATTGTATTGTGTTGAAAACATTATGGATGATGAGGAGGCCAAGAATCTTGTTCTTGGTTATGTAGTCTTGAAGGTGAAACCAAAGAAAAGGTAAAGACCCTCTTGAGGCAACTTGATGATGCAAACTCTCTCACAGATGAGAAATAAGAGACCATCACGACCTTGGAAAGCTATGGTGGTGGCAATGAGAACCATGACAATGAGCTTGTGGAAGATCTTGAGAAAGAGAGATCCTTGAGAGCATCTCTTGAAGAGAGATTATCTAGTCTAGAAGAGACTTATGCTATTAGTGTTTCCAAACTTAGGAAGGATAATGAAAAATCTCTTGCTTTACTTAAAATCTTTGAAAAAGAAGAGTTGAATCTAGGAATATCTCATGAGGAACTTGTTGAGCGTCATGGAAAACTAGAAAAGGAGTTCACGTCTCTTAAAGAAATCCATGATAAACTCACCATGTCCCGAAATAATCTTCTAGCTCAACAATCTAATAAGCAAGTGACATCTTCCTCTAATAGCTTTGTTATCATGCCTACCTCTTGTACTACTACTAACATTGTAGGAAGAGAGAAAATTCTCAATGACGCCATAAGCTCTCAAGGAGCTAAGAAAGGGAAGGAAGGGCTTGGCTTCGTTGCCAAGTCAAAGAAGAAGACCAAGAATGTCATCACTTCCTCTCGAAATTTTGTCTTTGTGAAAGAGAGAGAGGTGACTGAGGAGAAGGATACCAACGCCGTGGTGGGTGGTGATACCTCTAGGGGGAGCATCACTCACAACGACTTTGCCAGAAAATATAACCCCTCTTATGTTCTTATGAAATCTAGAGATGGCCATATTTATGCTAAATATGTTGGTACTTCTTATGGTGATGATTATCATTGGACTATTTGGGTTCCTAAGACCCTTGTTACTAACAAAAGAGGACCCATTGAAGGATGGGTACCTAAATCAAAAAATTGATCTCTTGTAGGGAAGTGTTTCCGGGTCGGGTAGATGGACGGTGGATAGTGGTGCATCCAAACATATGACCGGAAGCAATGACGCAATGAGCAATATTGAACCTCCATTACCTCATCTCAATTGTGTCATTATTGGTGACAATTCCGAACTTAAGGTATTGGGACGAGGCAAGGTGGCTATCTCAAATGATTTATCAATTAAGAATGTTCTCCTTGTTGAGTCCCTTGGTTATAACTTGATGTCCGTTCTTCAACTTAAAAATTGTGATTTTACCTCTTTATTTAATAAATAAAATGTGATTGTCACTTGGTAAACAACTCTTAAAGTAGCCTTTGTTGGGTTTGTCGAGAACGACATGTATGTAGTGGACTTCTCTAAAGGAGACATGTGTGCCGCGACATGCCTAATGGCTAAAGCTGATGTGGGGTGACTTTGGCATCGCCGGTTAGCCCACACCAATATGAGAATGTTGCATGACCTTCAAAGTGGAAATCATGTTCTAGGACTAACAAAATCTAAGTTTGCTAAAGATCGTGTGTGTAGTTCTTGCGCCTTTGGAAAGCAACATGGAGAACTTCACCCAACCAAGACTAATATCTCCACCACAAGAATTCCCAAGCTCATTCACTTAGATCTCTTTGGTCCACTATCTTATGATAATCTTGGAGGAAAGAAGTATTGCTTGGTGATTGTGGATGATTATTCAAGATATTGTTGGGTGTATTTCTTCAATAGGAAGAGTGAGACTCAAAAGAGAGTCATCGAGTTTATCACTCTAGTGGAGCGCCAACACAATTCTTCCATATTGGCCATCCGGAGTGATAATGGCTCGGAGTTCAAGAACTATACTGTTGAGGATTTTATTAGTGAAGAGGGCATTGCTCATCAATTCTCCACTCCCTATACCCCTCAACAAAATGGTTTTGCAGAGAGGAAGAATCGGATTTTGATGTATGCGGCTAGGACAATGATTGCGGAGTTCTCTTCTCCTTATAAATTTTGGGCCGAAGCCGTCTCCACCGCTTGTCATGCTACCAACCGGTTATATATCCGCAAGATCTTGAACAAGACTCCCTATGAGATCCTCACGGGCAAGAAACCGAACGTATCTTACTTCAAGGTCTTTGGCTGCAAGTGCTTCATTCACAAGAAAGGTAAACGTTTGTCAAAATTTGAGACCAAATCTTATGAGGGTATTTTTGTTGGCTATGCCACAAACGCTCACGCCTATAGAGTCTACAACAAGTCCACCAGACAAGTTGAAGAAGCTATAGACGTGGTGTTTGATGAGGATAACGGCTCCCAAGGGGGGCGTATAGATCATGGTGTTGTAGGAGATGCAATTCCTCCCATCGTCATAAGAAGAATGGGGATGTCACGACCCCGGACCCAGAGATATACATACTGTTATGTGCTCCTAGACATGGACCCATAAGAGCTTTAGGGTTACCAGCCCCGGTCGCAACAAACAACGGCAGGCAGACCGGATTCACCGGCTCGCAGGCCGGATCACCATGGTACTACTACTCCTTGTGTCCATGCTAGTCATAACTAATTATGCATAAACAAGCGTCCACGAGTGGAATGAAACTGAAGGAAACGGGACCAAAGCTATACATAGTTGCTATGTGTCCAGAAAGTGCAACAACAATCGAGGGTTACTGGGGTTACCTAGCCCCAGGCCAAATCACATCGGCAGACGGGCTCGGATATGGATCATCGGCTCCACAACCCCTCGACTGCGACAACTATGCAGGCATAGCCAAAACTGTATAACGATGAGCTCGACACCAACAACCGATCAAAGCAGCAATCTAGACATGAAGCTTTATTAAGCAATTAATAATAGAGTAAAGCTTACAAATAGAGGTCACACGACCCAACATTACATCAGACAACGGAAAGCAAATTGTGTTGCTAGCCAACAAGAACCAAAAAAGCCTAAGACGCCGCAACATAAGGCGACGTACCAGCCCATAGATTCCAGGCTGCTACATGGGAAACCCCAAACTATCTGTCGATGTCCACATTGATGCACCACCAAAGTGTGGAACTCCACCTGAACCAAGTTGACGCAAACATGAGTACTCGAGGTACTCAACAAGACTTAGTTAATATATTATATATCTGCTTTTCATAAAGGGTTTATGAAGGTTGTTTTGTGTAAAGCCAACTTTGTTTCGAACAGAGGGAGACCGAGAAGCTTTTCACAGATCTTTTAAAAGAACACCCTTTCCTCGGCTGTTGTCTTCAGAACCTCCTAAGTATCATCCAACACATGATAACCGGAACCACCTCTTGAAACTAATCATACATTGCCAACATTTTTACGTCCGGTTCAAGTTATCTATGATCTCAGGATCCGTCACCAAGTCTTCCTTAACCGTGGACACGACTTTTCGAAAAGATTAAACCCTGCAGGGGTGTACAACTTTACCCACACGTGCCAATCGACTCTTAATGCCAAGCTATTGGCACAATTCCGACGATGTGCCGGCAGAGGGTGGCTGACCACGATCTTTCCCTTGCTTCGCCTATTCCATGAGTCGCTCCGAGTAGAGATGGACCGCCAATAGGGAGTGGCCATCTCCTGCCGGGTCTCTATCGTTGTGCGCAATGCTCGACGGTTATCTACCCACAGAGCGCCGATACACCACCACGTCCTAGTTTTGGAAATGGATTTAATATCCCCCGCAAATCCAAATGGAAAGCCCGAACTAGGCAACTCATGGAACAAACTAGACAAGTTGAAACCGAGGGGAATCCAATCCCCGTGTGGTTGCACGATCAGTCTTGGCTTCAAAGGCAAGAACTCGCTCCTAGGGGCATGAACGAGGCAAATCAACATCCCATGTGGCAACTCATCCAAGCCTTTAATCATATTAAACACACATCTCGAACCTTAGCACGTCATCCTGTCATACTAGATTCATTTCGTAACTCTGATTCATCAACCGGATGGAGCAGAGATCAACACACATGTATGACTAAGCATGGCATATTTGAGGCTCTGGCGATACACACAAACAAAACCTATGTCTGCTAGGAGCAGTGAAACATGATATCTGGGTTATGCAAATAAATAGGACAACTCTATCTACTGGCCCAAGATACTTTGTAAAAGCATGCATCGTACGAGAAGGAAAACACTTCAAAAACATATATGGGCAGATAAGAGGTTATGCTTGCCTTGCTTCAAGAAAACCAAACAAAGGCTTCAGGAAGAAGTGCTTGACTTGTTTGTTTAGACCAAGTATTTGTCAAGAGGGGTGTCAAACTTCTCTCCGGATTCGAGGTCTATTGATAAGAGCAAACACCGGAAAGAAAGAGAACATCATTCAACACCAATGCAATGTGCATCATGCATGCATGAACATTTCAATGCATTAAAGAGAAGCCCTAAACATGTTTCATGGGTTGCTAGGGTTCATATGTTAACTAAGCATTTTTACTGAATTTAGCCCCGAAATGGACCTCAGAGGGGTTCGGGCAAATTCTAGAAGTGCGACAAATTAAAGTGCTCAAATGGTATTGGTATAACTTGTAATTTTCTAAAAAAAAATAATAAAAACTTATTTTCTTTATTTTAAATGATTTAAATAATGGTCAAAATTCAACTTTGTCAAAAAAAATGTGTGCAAATGACATAAACTTGTAGATTATATTTTTCTGAACAATTTGGTATATTGAACACATTTTACTGATGAACCAAAAAAAATTGTTGCATTTACAAAATTAATTATTTTTCTGTAATTTTTAAACAGAGGTGGGGCCCACGTGTCAGCTAATTCGATTTAAAAGCAAAACAGGAAAAGGGCCGGTGACGTGGGCATGACATCACGATGACGTCATCCCGTGGCCAATCTGCTCAGTTGCGATGCAATTCGACGAATTCGCGCGGGTTTTCCAAAATCGAAACCCACCACGAGGTAGAGGGAGTCGCGGAGAGTCTAGGGGTGGTCGCGCCGCCCGAAATTGCTGCAGGAGACGCGCCGGCGAGCTGGGGCGCGGCGGCGGACCGCAGCCGACGGCGACAGCAAGCTGCGGATGGGGAGCGAGGAAGGGGGAGGCACCGGGGCGCTCGAGTGCTCACCGCGAGCTCAACGAGCTGGTCGGGGACGCGGGGCGAGGCGACAATCGCCAGCGGCGAGGAGGAGACGGCGACGGCCATGGAGGATGGTGCCAGAAAATTGGGGCCCTTCTGGGGGCGTCCCTGCTGTTGTGCAAGCTCGAGGCGGACGATAAGGATGCGGCGGTGACGAGGGGCTTCTCGGCAGGGTGCGGGGGAGGTCCTATCGCCGGCGGGGAGCGACGGATGGCGTCGGTAGGGCTAGGGTTTGGGTGTTCCTCGTGCTTATGGTATAGAGAAGAGGAGGGGAGGGTTTGCGAGGAGGGAGGCGAGATGGAGACGTCTCCCTCGACTCTCATCCGCGCGGGAAGCAGGCAGGAGGTGGCGGCCGTGGCGACGTCGTCGACTTGCTGTCTACTGGCGCGAGGAAGAAGACAAAGGCGCAATTATGAAAAACCCCCAGGATTTCCAGAAACTACGAAAAGGTCCCTGTTCATTTTAAAACAACAACTTAAAAAAATATTTGAGGGCCTTTCTGTAAAAGATAAAAATTGACAAAAAATATTTTTGAGTTCCTTATAACATGGGCAACCTCAACATATTTTTGTTTTGCACAATTTGCACCATTTTAACTTATCATTTTAAATTGGCACTTTAAGTGATTTTAATAACTCCGTTATTAATTTTTTTTGCACTTGTTTTAAAGCCAACCAGGGGTTCAAAATGCATGCATGACATGACATGAGCACAAACACAAACACACAAACTCTTTATTACGAAAATGTGGATGTTACAAGTCTACCCCCTTACAAGAATCTCGTCCCGAGATTTCTAGGTTTTAGCAAAGAAGGACGGGTACTCAGATCGTCAACGATCTTCTCGTTCCCAGGTTGCTTCAGCTTCAGAATGATGAGACCACTGAACCTTGAGGCACCTGATGCTTCGGCATCGAATCTTCCGTTCAGCTGCCTCGAGGATACGTACAGGACATTCGCGGTAGGTCAGATCGTCCTTAAGATCAATGGTTTCACGATCAACACCACGGTTGGAACCTTTGAAGCAATGATGGATTTGTGAGACGTGGAATGTAGCATGAACCCGTGGGAACGTTGAAGGTAGGTGGAGACGATGAGCAAAATTCACACTTTTTGCAAGATCAGGGAAAGGACCAACATAGCGAGGCGGTAATTTTCCCTTCATGATATCACAATGAACACCCTTCGAAGGTGTGACTTTAAGATAGGCTTGTCCGCCAACATCATAACGAATATCTTGTTGACGGTCACCATAACTCTTCTGGCGAGACTGAGCAGCTTTCAGACGGATGATAGGAACTGTTTCTTCAGTCTCATTGATCAGATTCTTCGGTCCAAAGAACTGTCTTTCACCGGTTTCTGACCAATTTAATGGAATTGAACAGCTTCTACTGTAGAGAACTTCAAGCGGAGCTTTGGCTAAGATAACTTGCAAGCAATTGTTATAAACGAACCCGGCAGATGGAAGACACTTCTCCCAATCATTACCGGAAGATATAACACTAGCTCGAAGCATGTCTTCAAGAGTTTGATTCAGACTTCTGAGGTGATCACTACTGGATGGTTGATAGACTATCGTGGAATGTAGACGACTTCCCATAGCTTGCTTGAAACTTGCCCATCCCCTAGAAGTAAACAAATTTCCATGATCAAAAAGGATTTTCTTAGGAACACCATCAAGAGGTATTATCTGAGAGATGTACAAATCTGCCAGTTGTTTAGCATTGATGCTCTGATGGATAGGAACGAAATGAGCAACCTTTGATAGACGATCAATCACTACCCAGCTAGCGGTGTGTCCCTGATCATTTCTTGGAAGACCAACAATGAAAGTCATCTCAACTTCATCCCATTTCCAAACAGGAATAGGTGTGGGGTAGAGAGTAGCAGCTGGTCTTTGATGTTCAGCTGTAGCACGACGACAAACGTCGCATTCAGCCACAAATTGAGCGATATCTCGCTTCATCTCGGTCCACCAGAATCTTTGACGTAGATCACGGTACATTTTGGTGCTACCAGGATGAACAGAGAGAAGTGACTCATGAGCTTCACGGAGGATAAGTTGTTTCAGAATCCGTTTCTTCGGCACAACAAGACGTTCACCAAAATAAACGGTACCTTGATCATCAATAGAGAAACATGTAGGAATTCCACGAGGAATCTTTCTCTTGACCAAGGTAATGCTTAGATCCCGATTTTGGGCCTCTTTGATTTGATGTTCAAAGGATGGTTTCACTTTTGGATTAACCAGATAACCAGAGGGAACAACCTCAAGGTTGAACTTGGAGAACTCTTTGTGGAGAGAAGGTTGATCTTGTTGTATCATCAAGCTGTTACAGTAAGACTTCTGGATTGTTGTGTCAGCCATGACTTTACCTTTATCAGTTTGACAATTGACCTCCACATTGGGTTCTTTGGCTAGTTCCAACCATCTCTTTTGTCCGAGACTCGGATCTGGTTGGCTAAAAAGATATTTGAAGCTCTGCTGGTGGAAGTATAACTCACATTGATTTCCTAGCAGATGATGACGCCATTGTTTCAAGGCATACACAACAGCTGCTAACTCAAGGGCATGAGTTGGATATTTGAGCTCATGTGGTTTCAGTTGTCGAGAAGCATAAGAAACCACACGACCATCTTGCAAAAGACCGCAGACGATACCTTGACAAGAGGCATCACAGAAGATGCCGAAGTCCTTTCACATGTCCGGAAGGACAAGCATAGGAGCATTATCCAGCTTGGTTTTCAACAACCGGAAACTCTCTTCTGCCATTCTTGACCATACAAATTGTTCATCTTTCTTAAGAAGATCAGTCATTGGCTTGGCAGCTTTGGATAAACCTTCAATAGAGCGGGGATAACAACTGAGACGTTCGAGGAAGTTTCGAACCTCTTTGATGCATTTAGGTAACTCCCAGTCCAATATGGCTTGAACTTTGTTAGGGAAAACTTCAACTCCTTCAGCAGACAGGACATAGCCTAGAAATAGGAGCTCTTTCAACCAGAACTCACATCTGGAGAATTTGGCATAGAGACGATGCTCATGAAGCTTTGTCAAAGCTAGCAAAAGATGTTCAACATGTTCTTCTTCGGACTTGGAGTAGATTATAACATCGTCGAGGTAAACCACAACGAACTTGTCAAGATACTCCATGAAAATGGATTTCATAAGCCCCATCAACGTGGTTGGGGCGTTGGAGGGTTCGGGAAACATAACAGTGTACTCGTAAAGACCATAACGAGTTTTGATAACCGTTTTAGGGACATTCCCAGACTTGGTCTGAAGTTGGTGATAACCCATACTTAAGTGTAGCTTGGAGAAGACAGTGGCACCAAACAGACGGTCAAAAAAATCATTTGTCTGAGGAAGGGAACACTTGTGATTTAATGCCACATCATTGAACGGACAATACTCACTAACCAGTTGGGGAACTGTGGTATCCTTCTTCATGAAGAAGAGTGTAGGACATCCACAAGAAGATGTGTTGGCATGAGAGAAGCCTTTTCCTTCTGACTCCTCTATGTGCTTCTTGAGCTGAACCAACTCTTCTAGAGACATACAGTGTGTCTTTCAGAAGTAGGAGCCACTCCAGGAATTAGTTCGACAACAAACTCCACTAAATAATCATGATGCATACAAGGAAACTCTTCCGGGAAGACATCCGGAAACTTACACACCACTGGTACCTCATGAAACTCGAGAGATGGTCGGAATTCGATTGCATTTAGCTGAGGACGTGGCTGTGGTTGAACTGTCCTGCAAGGGAACAACAACCGAGTTTTCTGACCATAAGGATGAATCAGAGTAACAGACTTGGCTGCACAGTCAATCATAGCATGATGTGTTGACAACCAGTTCATGCCCAGTATGACGTTGATGTCATCCGAGTCCATGATGACAAGTGTAGAAAGAAACACCAAACCTCCTATCTCAATTGGGACACCAGGGCAACACTGATTAGTCCATCAGAAGGACCCTGGGGTGGAAATTATCAACGGAGGAACCATACTCACAAGAGGTATGTCATGCAACACCACAAAAGCTCTTGATACACATGAGTGTGACGCTCCGGAATCAAACAGAACAGAGGCTGGAGCTAGGTTAACACGAAGCATTCCCAACACGACATCAGGTTCTTTCTGAGCTTCTTCAATCAAAACATGGTTCAAGCGACCACGGTTAACAACACGTGTAGGAACAAGCTGAGGTGCAGGAGATATCCTCTGAGGACATTTGTTGGAGTAATGGCCAAGTTCATCACATACATGACATGTCACCAGCCGTTTCTTACCACCAACAACTCTGGATTGCCCACCAAGGTGGCCTTGTTGAAAAAATGATGAATATGGAGTAGCACTATACGGAATGAACACACGACGCTTCTTGGAACCAGAAGAAGACGCACATGACACTCCAGAAATCTGCTTCAAAGAAGTTTCCATTTCCTTTTTGCCTCGCTCCAAGGTAAGAGCATGATTATAAAGGTCATGGAAGGTTGGAAACTGGAAAGAGAGTAGGTCATAGCAAACTCTGGAATCCAAACCCTTGCGGAACAACTCTTTTTTTATCCGCATCATATGCAACATCTCGGGGGTGCATAACGAGCCAAACGGGTGAATTCACGCCCGTAAGTTTCAAGATCCATCTGTCCCTGGGTCAGATCCAGGAACTCTTTTCTTTTGGAGTCCATAACTGCCTTAGGAACATGGGCAGCACGGAACTCTTTACGGAACTCCTCCCAAGTAACCTTATGTCCCGGCACTGCAACGCCAAGAAACCTTCCCACCATGAACCAGCTTCACCCCCTAGCTGGTAGGTGGCGAAGTTCACACAGTCACTTTCTGGAACATGGAGAGCGTTAAATTTGCGCTCGATGGTACAAAGCCAATCATCAGCATCAATGGGTTCCTTGAGATTGCTGAAAGATGGAAGCTTAGCATGAACTAAAACCCCGAATGTGACACATTCATCATGACGACTTTCAGTGTTTTGCGCCACACGCTCAAGGAGATGCTCATTTCTCAGGCGGTTGGTGTTGATATCCTGAAGAACTTGCGTCATTAAGGAAGATGACGACTCTCCCTCAACATGACCACTTTCAACGGAATCTTGAGTACTCCCGGACATCCTGAGTACAAAGAAATGGAACCATGAGAAACACTCCCATGGGAAAGAATACAACCAAAAGATTCATAACTTGATAGGGATCAACTGAGGTCAAAAGGGATCAACGATTTAGACCGATGGAGGTAACTTAGAAACTCTGATAACATTAGCAACCTGACACAGAGTACTAGGAAAAACACTCAACGATTTTGCTCCTAACTTTGAAGTTAACAGGTGAGAGGTAAAACATTTGAAATCAAATGAGATGAGGTGCCTCAGAGTTAGAGTGATACCAGGTAAGGAGTAAAAAGAATCCTAACAAGGTTTTCACAACTCATTTGTCATTTCAAAAATAGTTTTCACAAACTCTAGACTCAACACCGACCAATAGCAAGGGTTTTCCTACAGGAAGTCCTGCTCTAATACCACTTCCTGTCACGACCGCGGACCCAGAGATATACATACTGTTATGTGCTCCTAGACATGGACCTAGAAGGGCTTCAGGGTTACCAGCCCTGGCCGCAACAAACAACGGCAGGCAGGCCGGATTCATCGGCACGCAGGCCGGATCACCATGGTACTACTACTCCTTGTGTCCATGCTAGTCATAACCAATTATGCATAACCAAGCGTCCACGATTCGAATGAAACTGAAGGAAACGGGACCAAAGCTATACAGAGCTGCTATGTGTCCATAAAGTGCAACAACAATCGAGGGTTACTGGGGTTACCTAGCCCCAGGCCGAATCACATCGGCAGGCGGGCTCAGACATGGATCATCGGCTCCACAGCCCCTCGACTGCGACAACTATGAAGCCATATCCAAAACTGTATAACGATGAGCTCGAAACCAACAACTGATCAAAGCAACACTCTAGACATGAAGCTTTATTAAGCAAGTAATAATAGAGTAAATCTTACAAACAGAGGTCACACGACCCAACATTAGATCAGACAACGGAAAGCAAATTGTGTTGCTAGCCAACAAGAACCAAAAAGGCCTAAGAGCCCGCAACATAATGCGATGTTCCAGCCCATAGATTCCAGGCTGCTACCTGGGAAACCCCAAACTGTCTGTCGATGTCCACGTTGATGCACCACCAAAGTGTGGAACTCCACCTGAACCAAGTTGAAGCAAACATGAGTACTTGAGGTACTCAACAAGACTTAGTTAACCTATTATATATCTGCTTTTTCATAAAGGGTTTATGAAGGTTGTTTTGCGTAAAGACAACTTTGTTTCGAATAGAGGGAGACTGAGAAGCTTTTCACAAATCTTTTAAAATAACACCCTTTCCTCAGTTATTGTCTTCAGAACCTTCTAAGCATCATCCAACACATGATAACCGGAACCACCTCTTGAAACTAATCATTCATTGCCAACATCTTTTACGTTCGGTTCAAGTTATCTATGATCTCAGGATCCGTCACCAAGTCGTCCTTAACCTCGGACACGACTTTTCGAAATAATTAAACCCTACACGGGTGTACAATTTTACCCACACGTGCCAACCGACTCTTAATGCCAAGCTATTGGCACAATTCCTACGATGTGCCGACAGAGGGTGGCTGGCCACGATCTTTCCCTTGCTTCGCCTATTCCATGAGTCGCTCCGAGTAGAGATGGACCGCCAATAGGGAGTGGCCATCTCCTGTCAGGTCTCTATCGTTGTGCACAAATCCAAATGGAACGCCCGAACTAGGAAACTCATGGAATAAACTAGACAAGTTGAAACCGAGGGGAATCCAATCCCCGTGTGGTTGCACGATCGGTCTTGGCTTCAAAGGCGAGTACTCGCTCCTAGGTGCATGAACGAGGCAAATCACAACATCCCATGTGGCAAATCATCTAAGCCTTTAATCATATTAAACACACATCTCAATCCTTAGCACGTCATCCTGTCATACTAGATTCATTTTGTAACTCTGATTCATCAACCGGATGGAGCAGAGATCAACAGACATGTATGACTAAGCATGGCATATTTGAGGATCTGGCGATACACACAAACAAAACCTATGTCTGCTAGGAGCAGTGAAACATGATATCTGGGTTATGCAAATAAATTGGACAACTCTATCTACTGACCCAAGATACTTTGTAAAAGCATGCATCGTACGAGAAGGAAAACACTTCGAAAACATATATGGGCAGATAAGAGGTTATGCTTTCCTTGCTTCAAGAAAACGAGACAAAGGCTTCAGGAAGAAGTGCTTGACTTGTTTGTTTAGACCAAGTATTCTTCAAGAGGGGTGTCGAACTTCTCTCCGGATTCGAGGTCTACCGATAAGAGCAAACACCGGAAAGAAAGAGAACAACATTCAACACCAATGCAATGCGCATCATGTATGCATGAACATTTCAATGCATTAAAGAGAAGCCCTAAACATGTTTCATGGGTTGCTAGGGTTCATATGTTAACTAAGCATTTTTACTGAATTTAGCCCCGAAATGGACCTCAGAGGGGGATTCGGGCCAATTCTAGAAGCGCGACAAATTAAAGTGCTCAAATGGGATTGGTAAAACCATAACTAGATTGCATTTGTCCTTCTAAGCATTTTGACATATAACTTGTAATTTTCTAAAAATTTTGAATAAAAACTTATTTTCTTTATTTTAAATGATTTAAATACTGGTCAAAATTCAACTTTCTCAAAAATGTGTGCAAATGAAATAAACATGTAGATTATATGTTTCTAAACAATTTGGTATATTGATGACATTTTTGTGATGAACCAAAAAAATTGTTGCATTTACAAAATTAATTCTTTTTCTGTAATTTTTAATCACAGGTGGGGCCCACGTGTCAGCTAATTCGATTTAAAAGAAAAACAGGAAAAGGGGCCGGTAACGTGGGCATGACGTCACGATGACGTCATCCCGTGGCCAATCTGCTCAGCTGCGATGCAATTCGACGAATTCGCGCGGGTTTTCCAAAATCGAAACCCACCACGAGGTAGAGGGAGTCGCGGAGAGCCTAAGGGTGGCCGTGCCGCCCGAAAATTGCCGTCGGAGACGCGTCGGCGGACCGCGACCGACGGAGGCAGCGAGCTGCAGAGGGGGAGCGAGGAAGGGGGAGGCACCGGGGCGTTCGAGTGCTCACCACGAGCTCAACGAACTGGTCAGGGACGCAGGGTGAGGTGGCAATTGCCGGCGGCGAGGAGGAGACGGCGGCGGCCGTGGTGGATGGCGCCGGAAAATTGGAGCCCTTCCGGGGCCTCCCTGCTGTTGTGCAAGCTCTAGGCGGACGAGGAGGATGCGGCGGTGACGAGGGGCTTCTCGGCAGGGTGCGGGGGAGGTCCTATTGCCGGCGGGGAGCGGCGGATGGCGTCGGTAGGGCTAGGGTTTATGTGTTCCACGTGCTTCCGGTACAGAGAAGAGGAGGGGAGGGTTTGCAAGGAGGAAGGCGAGATGGAGACGTCTCTCTCGACTCTCATCCGCGCGGGAAGCAGGCAGGTGGTGGCAGCCGCAGCGACGTCGTCGACTTGCTGTCTACTGGCGCGAGGAAGAAGACAAAGGCGCAATTATGAAAACCCCCTTGGGATTTCCAGAAACTACGAAAAGGTCCCTCTTCTTTTTAAAACAACAACTTAAAAACAGATTTGAGGGCCTTTCTGTAAAAGATAAAAATTGACAAAAAATATTTTTGAGTTCCTTATAACATGGGCAACCTCAAAATATTTTGCAAAATTTGCGCCATTTTAACCCATCATTTTAAATTGGCACTTTAAGTGATTTTAATAACTCCCTTATTAAATTTTTGTGCACTTGTTTTAAAACCAACCAGGGGTTCAAATTGCATGCATGACATGACATGAGCACAAACACAAACACAAACACACAAACTCTTTATTACAAAAAGGTGGATGTTACAGGGAATTGGTGTAATAATTCCCATCGAGGGTTACCGGATGACGGAGGGAGAAGGACTATGCCCCACTCAAGTGAAGCCATTGACTACACCCATTGATACACAAGCTACCCAACAAGGTGCACCAAGCCCTCAAGCTAATGATCAACGTCAAGCAAGTAATCAAGGCCAAACTTCTCATCAAATTCATGATCAAAGTCCCATCATTGTTGAGAGAGCTCAACCTAGTGGTGATCCTTCACCCACTAATGATCAAGACCAAGATGAAGATGGACATGTCTTCGATGAAGAAGGTGATTCTAAAGCAATATTCAAAGAATCTTTGGAGGAGATACTAGCTCATAGAGAAAAGAGAAGTCTAGAGAATCTTGTACGAGCGGGTCACGCGGAGGACAAGATACTTGGGAAAGTTCGTGGAAGGGTTGTCACTAGGAAGCAATTGGCGGATTTTAGTAAGGCTCATGCGTTCGTCTCTTTTGGCTTGAAGCCATGCATGATGAACTATATAACTTCGAGCGCAACAAAGTGTGGAAGTTAGTGCCAAGACCCAAGGATTGCAAGAATGTTATTGGCACCAAATGGGTGTTCAAGAACAAGCAAGACAAAGATGGTATTGTCATTCGCAACAAGGCAAGATTGGTGGCTCAAGGTTTTTCTCAAGTCAAAGGTGTTGATTTTGGGTGAAACCTTTGCCCCCGTAGCTCGTCTTGAATCCATTCGCATCTTACTTGCTTATGCATCTCATCATAATTTCAAGTTACAACAAATAGATGTTAAGAGTGATTTCCTAAATGGTCCCATTAGTGCGTTAGTATATGTCAAGCAACCTCCGGGTTTCGAGGATCCCAACCACCCCGACTATGTCTATAAACTCGATAAGGCACTCTATGGACTTAAACAAACTCCACATGCATGGTACGAGCACCTTAAAGAGTTTCTAGTGGATCTTGGGTTTAATGTTGGTTTAATCGATCCCACTCTCTTTACCAAGACGGTTGGAGGTGACTTGTTCATATGCCAACTCTATGTGGATGACATCATTTTTGGGTCTACTAACACTTTGTTCAATGAAGAGTTTTGCAAGCTTATGACCGATAGGTTTGAGATGTCTATGATGGGAAAATTGGAGTATTTCCTTGGATTTGAAGTGAATCAATATCATGAAGGAACTTTCATCAAACAAGCCAAATACACTCAATACATGCTCAAGAGATTCAATATGCATGATGCCAAGCCTATGAAGACTCCCATGTCCACAACCCTTGACTTGAAACCCGACCCCAACGGTAAAGAGGTAGATCAAAAGGTATACGGCTCCATGATTGGCTCTTTGCTCTACATTTGTGCATCTAGACCGGATATCATGTATATTTTGGGTAAATGTGCAAGGTTTCAAGCCTCTCCGAGGCAAAGTCATTTGGAACCGGTGAAACGAATCTTTCGATATTTAGTTCATACCCCGAATTTTGGTCTTTGGTCTCCCAAAGGTTCAAGTTTTCAGCTCATTGGGTATTCGGATGCGGATTATGCGGGAGAGAAGACGCATAGGAAGTCCACATTCAGGGGTTGCCAATTCCTTGGTCGCTCCTTAGTATGTTGGCCTTCAAAGAAGCAAATCTAAATTTCTCTCTCCACCACCGAGGCCGAGTATATCTCTGCGGCAAGTTGTTGTGCCCAATTGCTTTGGATGAGGCAAACCTTGTGTCACGACCCCGGACCCAAAGGTATACATACTGTTATGCGCTCCTAGTCATGGACCCGCAAGGGCTTCAGGGTTACCATCCCCGGTCGCAACAAACAACGGCAGGCATACCGGATTCATCGACACGCATGCCGGATCGCCACGGTACTACTACTCCTTGTGTCCATGCTAGTCATAACCAACTACGCATATCAAAGTGTCCACGAATCGTATGAAACTGAAGGAACGGGACCAAAGCTATACAGAGATGCTATGTGTCCATAAAGTGCAACAACAATCGAGGGTTACTGGGGTTACCAAGCCCCTGGCCGAATCACATCGACATGCGTGCTCGGAAATGGATCATCGGCTCCACAACCCCTCGACTGCGACAACTATACATGCATAGCCAAAACTGTATAACAATGAGCTCGAAACCAACAACAGATCAAAGCAGCACTCTAGACATGGAAGTTGTGTTAAACAGGTATTACTAGAGTAGCTGTACAAACAGAGGTCACACGACCCAACATTACATCAGACAACAGAAGACAAATTATGTTGCTAGTCAACAAGAACCAAAAAGGCCTAAGAGGCCGCAACATAAGGCGACGTCCCAACCCATAGATTCCAGGCTACTACCTGGGAACCCCAAACTACTCGTCGATGTCCACGTTGAATCACTACCGATGTGAGATCTTCACATGAACCAAATTTAAGCAAACCTGAGTACGGGAGGTCCTCAACAAGACTTAGTTAACCTATTATATATCTGCTAGTTTCATAATGGGTTTTATGAAGGTTGATTTGCATAAAGCAATCTTTATTTTCCAAATCGAGCAGGAATAACACGTCTCATAGAAGGTTTTCAAAACAGATGAGAAACTCACTACTCTAATCATCATATTTTGAATCCACCAACATCATTTCCCAGCATCTCACATGCTACAAGGATCACCCCTCTCGGCATCTCCAAGGAGGCACCCTTCAAACATTCTCTCCATGCTTTGTCAACATCTTTTACGTCATGTTCAAGTTATATATGGACAAACTACTTTCGCCAAGTCGTCCTTAACCGCGGACACGGCTTCTCGAAAAGATTTATCCCTACAGGGGTACACTTTAACCACACGTACCATCCGACTCTTAGTGCCACATGTACGCTCTTCCATGGAACGCGGCAGAGGGTGGCTGGCCACGACCTTTACCTTACCCGACCCTATCCATGAGTCAACCCAAGACAGGGCCACCCCGTCAACACGGAGTTGGCCATCCTCCTGACGGCACCTGTCTCTGTGAGGCGGGGTCAAGATCCGTGTACGTCCATCACTTGGCCCCGGTCACACCCTAGCAGAGCATTTTGTTTTCAAAACTTTTAAGAGGTTTCGTTTGTGTTTCCGAATGGAAATCTCAAACTACGTGACTCATGGATAAAGCCAGCTAAGTTAGTCGGTCGGCGAGGCTCATGGCCATCGCGCGTGGTTGTCCGCTCAGTCTTGGCTTCTGCGCCCGACCTTACTCCTAGGGTTGGCAAGTACGGAACGAACAACCACTTCCCAAGTGGCCTCCCGTCCAAGCCTTAGTCAAGTTAACCACACAGTGCTCATCTTACCACGTCATCATATCATACTAGGTTATCGCAGCTCTGATTCAGCAACCGGACGGAGCAGAGGTAAACAAGCATGTAAAGCTAAGAGAAGCAGGTATGAGGTTCTGGCGATGCGCACAAGCAAATCTATGGCGGCTAGGAGCAGTGGATCAGGTGAGGCAATGCATTATATAGGTGAACTATATCTACTGACATCAAATACTTTGGAATCGAATGCAAAGTACGAGAATCAAATGTTGTTCGAAAACATATATGAGCAGATAAGAGGTTATGCTTGCCTTGGTTCAATATAACCAGATAAAGTCTTCTAGAATAAGTTGTTGGCCTTCACTTTGGAGTCGGATTCTACCGAGGGGGAACAAACACCGAAACAAGAACAACAATCAACACATGGCATCGATGCAATGCACAACATGTATGCATGAGCAATTTAAAAAGCTGAAACAAAGCGCTAAGCATGTTCGATGGTTTATTAGGATTAGTATGATAGATAGGCAGTTTTACTGAAATTAGTCCGAAATAGACCCCGGAGGGGTACTTCGGACAATTCTGAAAGTGACTACAATTTTAAATGCTGAAATGGGTTTGAAGACATCGTAAACAGGTTGCATTTGTCATTTTGAGCAATTTGGTATATAAATTTTAATTTTCTAATTTTAGTGAATAAAAACTTATTTTTCTATTTTTAAATGAACTAAACAACATTAAATAATGTTTATTTTTGAACTTTTTTCAAACATGTGTGAAAATGACATAATTGGGTAGATTTTGTATTTTTGATCATTTCTATATATTTTTCACATCTTTCTGAATTATAAAACACTAGTTATTGAATTATTAAAATTAATTACTTTTCTGTAATTTTTAAACATTTTCCGGAAATAAGAAAATAGGATTATGACGTCATTGTGATGTCATCCTGACCTGAACAATGGCCACAGGGGCTCTGCTGTGGAAGGAATTGCTCGATCCCGCGCGAATTGGACGAAGCCACATTGTGGAGAAGCTGCGGCACGCCGTGGCGAAGCTAGGGGAGGCGGCGCGTGACCAAATGGTCGCCGGACGTGGCGCCGGTGACCATCCGCGCGGCGGCGGTCGGTGAGGTACGAGGGCGGAGAGCTGCCGAGGGGGAGGAGCCAAGGAGAGGGCACCACTAGGTGCAGGAGCTCACCACGAGGCTGTCGAGATGGTCGAAGAGGCGAGGCGATGTCGGAGTAGCCGGCAATGGCGCGGGTGCGGCTCACCGGTGACGAGGAAGATGACTCTGATTCCGGCGGCTCGGCCAGGAGGAAGAGGATACCACGGGGAACGCATGGGGGTGCTCATCGGGGCTCGGCAGTGGCTAGAAAGACGGCGGCGAGCGGCGACATGTGAGCTAGGGTTTGGGTTCGGGTTCTTCCCGGCAGAGAGAGAGAGACAGGGAGAGAGGGCGTGAGTGAGGAGGCGAGAGAGGAGTGTTGGAGGGGATCTCCTCGCCCTTATCCCCTCGAGAGGAGGCAAGCAAGACATGGCGCGGTTTTGAACAATCTTCTCGAATCTTACGATTTTCTTCTCGAAGAGGTTGATCTGTAGCACTTGCGAAGATATCTGGCGGATACACCTTAGGTGGGAGGGAAAACTCGTAGGATTTGATCTTCACGAAGATCGAGTATCTCATGGCTAACTCATGACAGGAAAGTTCATGAAGAACTGTTGAGTTATCGTGCATGAAACACATCAAGATAACAGAGAGAATAGGAGAAGGTTTCAAGTTTGTGGACGATGGTTCTTGAAAGGATTTAGAATATGAGCTTTGCACAAGACTTTAAATCCTTTTGGAAAAGAAAGGTTGAACAAATTATGACATCGAGGTTTCTTCGAGGTAGAATACCAAGATGGGAAGGATGCTATTGAATATCACAACGTAATATCCATAGACGAGGAAGAACACGAGAAAACACTGTAATCGTGCGTCAAAGAAAATTTTATACAGGATCAGGTTCACTCCTCAGAGTGGACACGAAAGATAACAGAACTTTCAACCATTCCATAACAGTTTTCTTGAAATCCTTATTAGGGATCGTGATGTTACTTCACGACACAAGATGAATAACCAAAGATCTTGGAACACCGTATAGCATAAGGAGTTCTTGATTACACCATAAGGATGAGTAACCAACAGGAAGTGAAACATCTAGAGGAATAAGGAATCACTTTCCTATTGTGGTTTGGACGTAGCAATACATCTACCACATGGTTAAGATCCCATGGCTGAAGTGACTGACAAATTGACACAATGTGTGAGATCATTAGAACTTCAGGTACAAACAACTGGAGAAAGGGAACTGGTCAACGGCGGTTACAAAACACCACGAGATATGTTTTCATGATAAATTTGTTTTCACAAGAACAATGATTTGGGAGATTGGTAGAGATACATTGGACATGGTAAGTTCGAAGGTCTTCTTGATGTTCCCGACACCCATATCCAGCTTACATAAGCCTTCAATAGGTCATAAAGTGGAAGTTGAACTTCGGTCAAAAGAACGGTGAGCTTAACTTGTTAGGATGAGCCACACAAAAATTCTCACAGAGAGTGGTTGTTCTTACGGATTCGAGGAGATATGACATTAGACGTTATGGCTAATTGTGTCAACCACAACATCAACCATGCCTTATTTTCAAATGGACCTAATCCAATACCCTTGAGGAAACACCAACCATCATTGCTGCTTGAGATTCAGCTCTAATTAGTGGAAGGATGATTCAGAATCAACACATTTGATCACAGAGGTTACACCGGTTACTAACGAGATACATATACTAGATTCTCAAGATATGGACTATGATGCCACGCTCAAGAAGATGAGAGAGATTGCAGAACTCATGTATTAGCAACTTGCGGAAGACGGTTGCACTTACATGGACTACTTGCAATGAAACACATCGGAGTCCTTGTTGGGGAGACGATACAAAGATAACGAAGTTCTTAGACTTCTTCTCTTTCACTAATAGTCAGTCAGTGGCTTGGTGTGGATGCGAACTTTTTCAAATAAATGGAGGTAACAACCAACCATCTCAAGAATAGTCCACACATGCATGACCGACTTGGGATTATTCCCGAGGGAACAAGAAAACTCTACTCGGATTCCACGGCGACAACTTTCAGCATAAGCACATGAACCGGAGTAAGTCACTTCAAACATCCAGAACACAACTTCATGATGACACAAATATGGTTCTCGGAAGTTTCCAACATTAGTGCCAAGTGTTCAACATGAACCTCTTGCAACTTGGAGAAAATAGGAATGTCACAGATGGGCTCAACAACACTCTTATCATAACACTCCAAGAAGAGGGTTTCATATGATACATGAACGAGGCAAGGTATTGGTCAGACTGGAGGACATGAAGGTGTACTCGGGGAAACACCATGAGTAGAAGAACCATTAAGATAGTCCTTGAATCTGGACTTGATCTGACGATAGCCTAAATCAAATCAAGGTAGGATGATAGCATGCCCACGAAGGAGATACTATCCTGCTTCCACAGGATGAGAACTAGACATCTCATTGCAAAGGAACAAGTTAGGATGAGCTTTTGTCTTTCAACTCTCCAAGTTGTTGTTTTAAGCTCAACCAACTAGTTCAGGGTGTCCAGCGGAGTTCTTTGGAGAAAGGAGTAGTTCAAATTACTCCTGTTTTAGACATCACGGTTAGGTGACAAACCTGGTTATACTTCTAGGAAGACAACCAGAATATCACTACCTACCGGTATGTCTCAGAGTTTAAAAGGAATCTTGCGTTTTAGAGCAACCGATATGGTCTTGAGAGCTTTGGTGTGAGCCTAACTCTCTGACCAAGAATGTGCACCAGATTGAGCGGAGTTGGTAACACGGTCAGCTTTATGTAGGGACCGGGTGACCAATAGTGCTAAGAAGGATACAGATGTAAATTTTTCAAAGAAATAGGAATTGCTAGAATATCTGATACACACCTCAATGCACACCCAACATTCTTGAGCATTCAAGCTTGGAGTGAAGGTATGTAAGGATGTGTAAGAGCATCACTTCATCAATAAGGCCATGAAACTCAACACAACCTCTTGATATAGAAGAGTGTGATACTCGAAGGTCGAACATAACAGAAGCTAATGAAACTTTCTTATTCCGTGGATTACAAAACTTTGACCTAGTACTAGAGATTAACGAGGTAGTGGAGTTTGTTTCTCCTTAAATTCCAAGGTGGAAGGTTCTGACGGAACACGAAAGCAAATGCATTGGAAGAATCCAACACACATGAGCAACTTGGTTCCAAAACCATGGACAAGATAGGAAAGCAAGTAAAGATTAAGGACATGCTCGAGGAAATCCAGAGGTCATGGGGAATGCACAGGTGATACTCTTTTGTAAAACCCATGCTAAAGGATTGGTATAGCTGAAATAAGAACAAAGACGTAGATGGCATGATGATAACTCTTGTTGTGATCCATTCTGATTCCAAGAGAAAACCTATGGCTATTGGAGTTGGAATTGCCTAGCCATCCTGAGGTAGAAGATGTTCCTCAGGCCAACAAAAGGAACTTGGGTTAAAGGTCAGCATCCTGTACTGATAGCGTGAGCATCACATGGTTACACAACCACATTATTCAACCCACCACAATGTAGCACATTCCGGGATCTTCGGTTCAAGTCCAAGGTTAAAAACACAGAAAAAGGAGGAACTACTATCTGAGTACTTTAAAGAACACCACGAATAGCAATCTCAAGGTATCTCCCAGAACCCATACATAGCTACGGAGGTATCTGATTAAAGAACAAGGAATACATTCGAGATGGAAAAGGAAATCTCGAGATTCTGGATTTGAGACTTTGGGACATGTAAGAATGTTGAATCCATACAACTTTGAGAGATTATGATGGAAAGGAAATATCCCAGTTTAAGAGATAACGGAATACACACAACTCTAGAGACTCAACACTAGGTCAACTTGGGTGAAAGAAACGTCTTGCCAAAGAAGGCACCTGAGTTTTGAATGACTAGAAGGGATAGCGAAACCTTTCAAATCCAAAACAGGTAAGGAGACCCAGAGTTAGAGCGATACCAGATACGGAGTAAAAAGAATCCTAAGAAGGTTTTTCGCAATCCATTTGGGGTTTTCAAATAGGTTTCATAAACACTAGACTCAACATCGACCAAGCAGTAAGGTTTTCCTACAGACAGTCCTGCTCTGATACCATGACTTGTCACGACCCCGGACCCAAAGGTATACATACTGTTATGCGCTCCTAGTCATGGACCCGCAAGGGCTTTAGGGTTACCAGCCCCGGCCGCAACAAACAACGGCAGGCAGACCGGATTCATCGACACGCAGGCCGGATCACCACGGTACTACTACTCCTTGTGTCCATGCTAGTCATAACCAACTATGCATATCAAAGCGTCCACGAATCGTATGAAACTGAAGGAACGGGACCAAAGCTATACAGAGATGCTATGTGTCCATAAAGTGCAACACCAATCGAGGGTTACTGGGGTTACCAAGCCCCAGGCCGAATCACATCGGCAAGCATGCTCGGAAATGGATCATCGGCTCCACAACCCCTCTATTGCGACAACTATGCAGGCATAGCCAAAACTGTATAACAATGAGCTCGAAACCAACAACCGATCAAAGCAGCACTCTAGACATGGAAGTTGTGTTAAACAGGTAGTACCAGAGTAGCTGTACAAACAAAGGTCACACGACCCAACATTACATCAGACAACGGAAGGCAAATTATGTTGCTAGTCAACAAGAACCAAAAAGGCCTAAGAGGCCGCAACATAAGGCGACGTCCCAGCCCATAGATTCTAGGCTGCTACCTGGGAACCCAAAACTACTCGTCGATGTCCACGTTGAATCACCACCGATGTGAGATCTTCACCTGAACCAAATTTAAGCAAACCTGAGTACGGGAGGTACTCAACAAGACTTAGTTAACCTATTATATCTGCTAGTTTCATGAAGGGTTTTATGAAGGTTGATTTGCGTAAAGCAATCTTTATTTTCAAAATCGAGGAGGAATAGCACGTCTCATAGAAGGTTTTCAAAACAGATGAGAAACTCAGTACTGTAATCATCATCTTTTGAATCCACCAACATCATTTCCCAGCATCTCACATGGTACAAGGATCACCCCTCTCGGCATCTCTGAGGAGGCACTCTTCAAACATTGTCTCCATGCTTTGTCAACATCTTTTACGTCATGTTCAAGTTATCTATGGCCAAACTACTTTCACCAAGTCGTCCTTAACCGCGGACACGACTTCTCGAAAATATTTATCCCTGTAGGGGGTACACTTTACCCACACGTACCATCCGACTCTTAGCACCACATGTACGCTCTTCCATCGAACGCGGCAGAGGGTGGTTGGCCACGACCTTTACCTTACCCGACTCTATCCATGAGTCAACCCAAGACATGGCCACCCCGTCAACAGGGAGTTGTCCATCCTCCTGACGGCACCTGCCTCTGTGAGGCGGGGTCAAGATCCGTGTACGTCCATCACTTGGCCCCGTTCACATCCTAGCGGAGCATTTTGTTTTCAAAATGTTTAAGAGGTTTTTTTTGCGTTGCCTAATAAAAATCTCAAACTACGTGACTCATGGATAAAGCCAACTAAGTTAGTCGGTCGGCGAGGCTCATGGCCATCGTGCGTGGTTGTACGCTCAGTCTTGGCTTCTGCGCCCGACCTTACTCCTAGGGTTGGCAAGTACGGAACGAACAACCACTTCCCAAGTGGCCTCCCGTCCAAGCCTTAGTCAAGTTAACGACACAATGCTTATCTTACCACGTCATCATATCATACTAGGTTATCGCAACTCTGATTCATCAAACGGATGGAGCAGAGGTAAACAACCATGTAAAGCTAAGCGAAGGAGGTATGAGGCTCTGGCGATGCCCACAAGCAAATCTATGGCGGATAGGAGTAGTGGATCAGGATATTGAGGCAATGCAGTATATAGGTGAACTATATCTACTGACATCAAATACTTTGGAATCGAATGCAAAGTACGAGAATCAAATGTTGTTCAAAAACATATATGAGCAGATAAGAGGTTATGCTTGCCTTGGTTCAATAAAAGAAGATAAAGTCTTCTGGAATAAGTGCTTGACTTGTCGGTTAAGATCAAGTATTCGCCATTGGAGTTGTTGGCCTTCAATTCAGAGTCGGATTCTACCAAGGAGGAAGAAACACCGAAACAAGAACAACAATCAACACATGGCATCTATGCAATGCACAACATATATGCATGAGCAAGTTAATAAACTGAAACAAAGCCCTAAGCATGTTCGCTGGTTTGCTAGGGTTCGGATGATAGATATGCAGTTTTACTGAAATTAGTCCAAAATAGACCCCGGAGGGGTACTTCGGACAATTCTCAAAGTGACTACAATTTTAAATGCTCAAATGGGTTTGAAAACATCATAAACAGGTTGCATTTGTCATTTTGAGCAAAATGGTATATAAATGTTAATTTTCTAAATTTAGTGAATAAAAAATATTTTTCTATTTTTAAATGAATTAAACAACATTAAATAATGTTTATTTTTGAACTTTTTCAAACATGTGTGAAAATGACATAATTGGGTAGATTTTATTTTTCTGATCATTTCTATATATTTTTCACAACTTTCTGAATTATAAAATAGTAGTTATTTAATTATTAAAATTAATTACTTTTATGTAATTTTTAAACATTTTCCGGAAATAAGAAAATAGGATTATGACGTCACTGTGACGTTATCCTGAGATGAACAATGGCCACAGGGGCTCTGCTGTGGAAGGAATTGCTTGATCCCGCGCGAATTGGACGAAGCCACGTTGTGGAGAAGCTGCGGCACGCCATGGCGAAGCTAGGGGAGGCGGCGCATGACCAAATGGTCGCCGGACGTGGCGCCGGTGACCATCCGCGCGGCAGCGGTCAGTGAGGTACGGGGGCGGAGAGCTGCCGGGGGGAGGAGCCAAGGAGAGGGCACCACTAGGTGCAGGAGCTCACCACGAGGCTGTCGAGATGGTTGGAGAGGCGAGGCGAGGTCGGATGTAACATCCCAGTGTTTGGGAAGTTATAAGGATCTAAATATAATATGTGCATTTGCAAAGCATGCATCTAAAAGTACGGGAAATTTTGGCGCGAAAGTTTAAACAAACCAAAGTGACCAATGTTTGACTTGACTTGATGAAATAGGTCTAGATCATCTAGTCAAGAGTACATTTGGAGTGATCTTTATAAAAAGTATTTTAAGAAAACAAATCATCTGGTTACACAAACCATAATTGGTTGTGACCAACACTAACTCTCAACAAGCCTAATCTCAAGTCTATAAGTGACTTGAGAGAAATCAACTTGGTATCTAGAACTCGAAGAGGGGTGAGTAGCCAAATCACACAGTTGAGGATCTTACTTCTGCAAGTTAGTCATGTATAACTGGATAATCTTATCAGTCCTAAAGGATGAACCTGAACGAGGAAACAAACCTTCTTAAACCAATACTAAACCCTGATCACTGTCTATGATCTTTCCAAACTCTTGTCTACATTCCTGCATGACCAAGGCTACAAGAGAAGCAAACCATGAGGGAGCTAAGATCAGGAGACATAAACTGAGGGGTGTGAAATCCTGGTGTTTGGTGTCATACAAGAATAATTTGAGTACAGGACCTGATCAATCTTGTAAGCAGATTATTTCTGAGGACATTAAACACTAGAGTTTCATTAGGTTAAGTTATATAAGAACAAATTGGTAATTGACTCAAAATCAATATCATAATGAGAGTGGCAACCAGTGATATGTTTGCAAACCTTTAACCCTTGAGTAATCAGAGATTCATCGACTATCTGACTGGGGTTTTAGAGTCGAAGAGGGAAGGTGGAAGGATATCGACATGATCTCTTCCTAGCTTAGGGTTTAGATTAGAAAAGTGGAGGTGGGTGAATTTGGGCATGAACCTAATTGGTGAATCGTCGGGAGATATGAAATCTTACTTTGAATAACATGGAATTGAATTTGAATTCAAACTAAATATTTAAAGTTATAGAAATAACAGTATAAGAAAATAAATGATAGTCATTCATTAATTCAAGTCTTTATTGGATAGAATACAATTCAAGGAGTTAATAAAACAAAAATAAAGACTTTATAAATTTAAAACAATAGTGCATTGCCTTTACAAACATATTTACAATAAAAGGAAATTACAAAAGAATAAACTTTATTGATAATCAAATAATAATACAAAGTTATTACATAATTCAACAAATGAAAAATTACATGTTATATTACAAGTTGACAATTACAAAAAAAAATCCTAATCTAATTATTGCAAATCTCCAAGTCTTCTATTAATCTTCTGATCCTGCAAAATAAACAAAAAAAGAAAACAAAGAAAAGTAAAAAATAAGATTAGTGGGGGTTAGTACTCTCAGCTAGGCAGTGGGATGCACTGCTAATCGCATCATCGAGATTAGGCTAAGTCAAGTAATGTAACATCCCAGTGTTCGGGAAGTTATAAGGATCTAAATTTAATATGTGCATTTGCAAAGCATGCATCTAAAAGTATGGGAAATTTTGGCGCGAAAGTTTAAACAAACCAAAGTGACCAATGTTTCACTTGACATGATGAAATAGGACTAGATCATCTGGTCAAGAGTACAATTGGAGTGATCTTTATAAGAAGTATCTTAAGAAAACAAATCATTTGGTTACACAAACCATAATTGGTTGTGACCAACACTAACTCCCAACAAGTCTAACCTCAAGTCTGTAAGTGCTTTGAGAGAAATCAACTAGGTATCTCGAACTCGAAGAGGGGTGAGTATCCAAAGCACAGAATTGATGATCTCACTTCTGCAAATTAGTCATGTATAACTGGATGATCTCATCAGACCTGAAGGATGAATCTGATCGAGGTTTCGTCGATGTTTTAGTAAAGAGAGAGATCGAGATTAGAAGAAAGTGGAATTTCGACATGACCTCTGGTGTTATTGGATCCGAGGGATTCAATGCAACACTTGAAACAAAAGAATGGTTGTAATTGGAATTTGAGTTCCAAATTGAATGATTTGATAATTGGAATAATTTGATATTAAATAATTTTGAAACATTTAATAAATAAACCTTAATTCAATTTCAATTCATTAATAGAAGCTATCAATAGAAAAACAATAAGTTTTATTGATGATAACACAATTTTACAAAGTCATTACAAATTACAATAAAAGAAATTTACAAAAGGATAAGCTTTATTACTTATAAATTAATAATACAAAGTTAGTACATAATTCAACAAATGGAAAGTTACATGTTCTATTACAAGATGACAATTACAAAAAAAAGAAATTCCTAGTCTAATTCTTCCAAAGTTCCAGTCTCCAATTGATCTTTTGATCCTGCAAAATAAACAAGAAAAAAAAAAAAACAAAGAACAAAAATGGTAATGTTAGTAAAGGTTAGTACTCTCAGCTTGGCAGTGAGGTGCACTGCTAATCGCATCATCGAGTTTAGGCTTAGTCAAGATAATATCTGTTCATATCAGCGAATTAGCCTCGGTGAAATCTCATTGGCCAGTCACTCGAAATACAAGTGTCAGTCAAGAATAAGTGCAACACCAGGATAATACCAAGTCCAACCGAGCCAATCTCCCAGTCCAAAAGATCTTGGACAGCTCACATGCACACAGGTGACACATCTCTGCATGTTGGTGTGCTGTCAAAGCCATATCAGGTAGATAAAGGGAAGCAAGCGTAGAGCATAGGAGCAAAGCCCATTTCACCACCACCAGCATCTACTCGAGCTCCATAGCTCACAACCGCACACCAAAGCCAAACCACTTCCAGTTCATCAAATTCATCCATCCATCTCACCTCTTGACCAACAGCTGAGCTACATAGCTCAAGCACACATAGCAAGAACATCTCCACAAAGCAATTCCATCACAGATCAATTTATTTCCCAGGAATCTATGAAACCATAGATCCAGTAGGATAACAACAAGGCCAAGCAAGGAGCTGGAGGAGCAGACCTGAAGCACAACAACAACAGGAGCACAAGCAGAACATGGGAAGAAGCTCAAGTGGACGAGGATCAAGAAGCCAAGACTCATCAGGAAATCACAGCCACAACCATAACACCAGAAGGTGATATCTACACACATCCTAACAAGGGATCTTGCTAAGTTATGCACAGATAGGGGGCTGGGATTTGTTTCCCTCAGTCTAGCATAGAATTGCTATGCTAATATCATCACAGGGGTTTAAACACAAGTATAATACATGTTCTTATCTTAAGATAATTGCCTCAGAACAACATCATGGGCCTAAGGGCAATTCCACAAGCTTTAATCTGTTCTTATCAAATATAACAACCAAACAAATCATAGTATAGTTGCTGGGCACCAAGAACCATCAAGATTGGTACCTCAAACACAACTCACCAAGTCAAATATTCCTTAGAAACATGAGAGGGACATGGTGGCACATCCTCTGAACCCTAAGGATTCAGAGTAGCACCCACCAGTAGGCATATAGGGATGCCAATAATTAACCAACAGCACAGAGTAGCATTTAACTCAAGCACAGTATCTGTTCTTAAACAAAACTAGGGCCTCAGACTATTGCATCATTGGCTTGGGGCAGAAGGAAACAAGTGTAAATATCTGATCTTAATTCATCAGTACCAAAGAAGGAAAAGATATCATGGATAGTGCTCTGTTCTTATCAGTTGATACCAAAAAAAAAAAGAATTAAGATAGAGAGGTGTATAGCACAGGAATTTTGTGACAGGGTAATAACCAGAAGTCCTGGTTTGTGTCACACCCACACATGGTTGCTGGGCACCAGATCCAAGGATCTGATACCTCAGAACCAAGAGAAGCATGAAGGGAAAAACAATAGACAGACAAAGATATTGAGGGCATATCCTCTGAATAAATTCAGAGTGACACCTCTCAACTAATTAGCACACCCACAGACACTAGTAAGTCTATACATGATAACAAGAATTGTTATCCAATAACCAGTAACAAGAGTCCATCACAGGGGATTCAACCCTAAGTATACCAGTACACTGTAACACCATGGGAAAGTAAACCAGAACAATTCTCCACTAACAGCAACAGATTCATCACCAGCATCTTCTCACGGCACATAGCAGCAGAGGAGAAATTAGGGCACCATAAAATTCCTATCCATCACAGATCCTAGCATGTAACTCATGCATCACACATCAAGTCAAGCATTTGGAAACCATCCAATGCTATCAATCGAACACTAGGGCACAGAAAGCATCACAGGGAGGCACAACACGAGTCAGCTCGATGGCTTCACTCCAGAGCAAGGGGAAAGAAGGAATCCGTGAGAGAGAGAGGAAGTTTGGAGGGCAGTGAGAGAGGGGAGCACTTACAGGTGGTCACCATCGTGGTGACCACATCCGGATGGAGAGTGAAGCCCGGCGGCGAGCCGCGGTTGCCCGTAGACCGTCCCGGCGGCGGCGGCCCTGGAAACGGAGCCGCAGAAGCACCGCAGCAGCGCATCAACTCCAGCAGCCATGACGTGGAGCCACGGTCACCGGAGTGGTGGAAAAGCACCCAGGAACCTAATCCTAGGGTTAGGGTTTGAAGTCCCCACGGGAGCCACACGGGGAAAGAAATGGATCGAAGAGGAAAGCGTGGTGGAGGGCCGAGTGGAGCTAGGGTTGCTCTAGGTCACGGCGGCGGTGGCGTGCGGTGGAGGCCGGAAGAAATCGCCGGAGGAGCGCTGGATCGCGTCGTCTCCCGCGTCGCCCTCCGCGTCGCCTCGCGAGGAGGGGGAGAGGATATGGTGCGGGGCGGGTGCGGGTGTGGCTGATCTGGTCTGATCCGACCAGACCAGTGGGTTTGACCCAACCCACTGGTGGGTTGGCCCACCTGCCAGCCTAGGGGCATTTTAGTAAATGCTTAAAGTCTTAAAATAAAAGAATTAGAAAAAAATAATAGAAAACAATAAATAAAATTCTACAAAATCTCAAACCTTTACAAATACAACTAATTCTTGATCTAATAAAATGGTTGAATATTGAGATGAAGAAAAATAAGTCCATAATGCTTATAAGCTTAAAATTATAGATACAAAATAATATTTTAATAATAAAACTGTGATAATAAGGTTAAGAAATATTCAAAACTATTTAATCTAATGTAAATTATGCTTTCAACATTAATTAGATATTTTGAGCATTTCAAAATGCTTCCTAACAAATGTTTTCTGTGAAAACAATCAAATAAGTTATAAGAATAAACAATGAATATTGGAAAAATAATAAATAATTCATGAAATCAGAAAAATACAAGTTATATATCAAAATGCTCCAAATAATAAATGCAACTCAGCTATGATGTGTACAAAGTAATTTGACCAAGTTTTATGTGCAATGCTTTGCCTAATCGTTAGTTCATTTAAAATTAATAAAATAATAATAATAATAATAATTTATTCAAATATTTTCAAAAGACATTGAATGATATGTCCAATTAAAGAGAAAACAATTTCCAATTCAAATATGCCTAAGATAAAACATTCCATCCAACTTATAAGCTTGTTTCCAAAGGTATTATAAAATTCTATAATGTGTCATTATAATCAGAAACAACTGCCACAACATTATTTTCTGTATTAATAAAACCCTCATGATTTCACACCAACTAAAACCTATCATCACCAGTTATTAAGCAAAGTATTATGATGATAGAGTTAGATGTATTAATTCCTCATTTTTCAAATAAAATTAATGTTATTAGCTCTACACTTTATCACATAAAATCAAATGTGTTTATTATGTTTTCATTAGTTGTTTTCCATATAATAGTATTCCAAGTTTAGTCATGTGATAACTATTTATAACCTAAACAATAAAAATGGCTTGGTAAGTAAAAGTGAAACCAATGTAAGTCTAAAAAAACCAGTAATAACAACAACACCACAAATAACAAAACAATTCCACTAAAACCCTTGTGAACAATTTGTCGTATTAAATGTGGCTTACACTTGTAAGCTGGGGTATATCCCAGGGTATTTCACGATTGCATCTCATTATTATGCATGTACCATGCTGCCAGTGTTTCTGTAGTCCTTACCGGGACTACTTTGCTATCTTTCAGATATTTGGATTTCTCTACGCGACCCTTGAACCCCGAAGACCTGGATTATTATTGTTATTTCAACATCAGGCAAGTTCATCACTTGTTCATATCCTTTGCAGTACTTCATAACAAACTAATTCCAAAAACCCTATCGTCTTATCACCTACTCTCAAAAGAATGCATGATCCTATTTTTATAATAATATGACTAATTGAATGACTACCCGAGTGGTAGTGTTCTGTTTGGTGGGCGGGTGGAACCATGGTAAGATGAATAGGTCAAAGGAAGGTTCCATCTGCACGGGAACGTATTACCTAGGAACTAATCACAAATGCCGTCGGAACTCGGTGCGCCGTAAATTCGCGTTGACCATGGATCTTCTATGGGGGGAGTAAGTCAGCCGTGATACTTTTCTCGTTCGCATGTCAACGGACTGCCAGAGACGTACGCTGTAGGTCTTGCGGGACTACATGCACATGGGTGGGAGCCCTTACGTCCCACGGACTCTGCGGGTCTATGAGTGTCTGCCAGGGGCGCGTAGATCTCCATCGTGAGGGGTGGAATCAGGCGTTCAACCTGCTGGCAGAAATGGGTGGGCATGCGTTGTGCGGAGAAGCACGGTTTGGCTTGGACCAACTACCGGGCCCCACACCTGAGTGGGCGTGGACAGGAACGATCGCCTGGTTGTGCAACATGGTCTTGGTCGTCCATGGGTAAAGTAACGCACCTCTGCAGAGTGTAAAAGGATGTGGCATGTTACCCCCTGTTCCGGGAAGGAACTGCGAACGCTACAGGAAAGGCAACTCCATGAAGTTCTAGCCCTGTGATGGTCTGGCGGGCATAGTTTTCAGAATTAAAAGCAACCTCTTGAAGAAAGTTTTACAAAACCTTGCATTAGCTTATGACTCTTTCGAGTCTAAAGCTGTAGTTAGTGCATCAACCACCCACTATATATCATGAACTTGCTGAGTAACGCTCGTTACTCATTCTATCCCGTTTGACCCCTGCTTAGAGTTGAAGCCTATGGAAGTCGTCATCGTGAAGCCATCTTTACCTCATGAAGCTAGGTGGAGTCTTATACTACATAGTCGGTAAAGTATCATCATCAACAACGCTGGTGGAGGAGAAGCTATCAAGGTGTAGGTAGAGTCCATTCTTGGACTTAGCATTTACTAGCCTTAGATTAGGGCTGACATCAGCCGTAGTGGATTAGTTCTGAGCTAGAGTTCTTCTCCGGCTCGGAGCTTCGATTTGCTTCTTCTGATGTTTCATTTGCAGGAGATCTTCTTGATTCATCAATGAGATTCTCAAGATTTTGTAATGAAGTTTGTATCCTATAGTTTTGCCTGGACCCGCTGTGTTTCTGTTGTATCACTCTGAGAGATGTAATATTCACGGATAAGTCCTTCTGTGAGTATTATATCACCGACTTGCGCACTACACATGCAGTGGTGTGCTGGGTCACCACAGGTGGTATCAGAGCGAAGCGACCTTAGGTTTAAAACCTTTTAGGAGATCTGTAGGTTGGTAAAGACTATAGAAAACCATCTTATCTAAACCATACTTCCTACAACTATGATGATCATTCACTTGAGAATGATATAATCATACTTGTATAGAATTTTCTTACTCAACGGGAGCAAATGTACTTATCTAATTTCTATATACCTAGGTATGAATAGTTAGAAGTCTAGTGTGTATCAGTGTTATAGGGAAAAACAGTGTTCTGACATAGTCAGAGATGGTTAAGTCACATATATGATTACCCCATTCTATGAATGATTAGGATGGAGTAGACCCTGATCTAGAGTGAGTGTAGTAGGCATCCAAAAGGGATGTATGAAAATCATCAAGAGACATTTAGTTTTGGTAATTATGGGGTATATACTATATCCTTAATTATCAAGTCTAGAGGTGAATCGTTATAGTATAGCATAGAATTAGGAGAAGGCATAAGCATTGACGGAAGCTACATTACTACTTCTGTGATGTGATCAACACCATGAAAGATCAACATATGCTATGAGAAGTTTATCGTAATCAAGAAGTAGGACTTTAGTTGGCATGTTACTTAGTCCATATGGAACCCAGTTAGACAACAACTACTATATGATCATTTTGTCTTGGTTGATTCCATTGCAATAAGGCATGCAATTGGAGTAATTACCAAGTCAAAGAGTGGTTGTGTAGACTAGGATGGCTAGGTACTATATACCTACTTGTAGTGTATAGCATTTAAGAGCCTTGGTACTTGAGATGTTCTACTCAAAGTACAATTATTTCACAGGCTTTTGATGCATGAGTGATAAATGCATTTGGGATTTATTGGATCTTATTTGGATCTTTGATTGACTAGATCTATACATGAAGATTGAACTTGATGTGCATATGCATGTGCAACAACACTGAGTTCTTTCTTGATGTTACTGGTCTAGAGGGCATAGGATTAGCATGAGAGCGGTCTGAAATTTCAGCTGATTGAAGCAACCACCAACGCTCTGGAAGACTAGAAAGTCAAGAAAGCAGAAGTTAATGAAGCCACTGATGGGAATGGACCACATTCCACATCTTGCTTGGATTTGGTGAAATACTTTATCAACACATGGTGAGTTACCACAAGTGATGCCAAGAAAATAACATGAGTAGTTATATCTTAGAAGGAAACATGTAGAAGTTGATAAATAAACTTATAGAATTGTCCCATAGAAGTCAAAAACCAAAGATATAGAAGGACCATAGGAAGTAACCGGTAAAATAGGTTATAATCACCTTTAGGAAAGAGTTAAAGCTCGAGGAAACTCGGAGATATTTCATTGAAAATTTAGTCTAAGTTAATGTACACTACCTTGTACAAGATTCTTTGAAACATCTTTATCTTCAGACCATTAGACTGAACCACATGGAGACCAAACCCTAGACAATAATCAGTGTATTGGAAGAATCTTGTTGGTTATTCATCACCTGGTACATGTACCAACTGTTCTTCAGAAAGTTGTGAGAGTTAGTAAACCATACTTATTCATCGGAGAATGAAACCTGGTATCCACTATATGGTGGAAATACCACGGGTTCTTCGTGAGATCATTAGGAAGGTCTAGTAACAAGACAGAGTTGTCCTAACAACTGGCATACTATTAGATTATCATACAAGACAGTGGAAGGTGAACAGTCAAGACAAGAGGATACACATGCCATGGTCAACACAAGAAACAGAGGTGAAGAATTAACGGTCTGCAGAATTTCTCTCTACCTATCTTTACGTGAGAGAGGTTGAACTTCGGGACGAAGTTCTTGTTAAGGGGAAGATACTGTAACATCCCAGTGTTCGGGAAGTTATAAGGATCTAAATTTAATATGTGCATTTGCAAAGCATGCATCTAAAAGTATGGGAAATTTTGGCGCGAAAGTTTAAACAAACCAAAGTGACCAATGTTTCACTTGACATGATGAAATAGGACTAGATCATCTGGTCAAGAGTACAATTGGAGTGATCTTTATAAGAAGTATCTTAAGAAAACAAATCATTTGGTTACACAAACCATAATTGGTTGTGACCAACACTAACTCCCAACAAGTCTAACCTCAAGTCTGTAAGTGCTTTGAGAGAAATCAACTAGGTATCTCGAACTCGAAGAGGGGTGAGTATCCAAAGCACAGAATTGATGATCTCACTTCTGCAAATTAGTCATGTATAACTGGATGATCTCATCAGACCTGAAGGATGAATCTGATCGAGGTTTCGTCGATGTTTTAGTAAAGAGAGAGATCGAGATTAGAAGAAAGTGGAATTTCGACATGACCTCTGGTGTTATTGGATCCGAGGGATTCAATGCAACACTTGAAACAAAAGAATGGTTGTAATTGGAATTTGAGTTCCAAATTGAATGATTTGATAATTGGAATAATTTGATATTAAATAATTTTGAAACATTTAATAAATAAACCTTAATTCAATTTCAATTCATTAATAGAAGCTATCAATAGAAAAACAATAAGTTTTATTGATGATAACACAATTTTACAAAGTCATTACAAATTACAATAAAAGAAATTTACAAAAGGATAAGCTTTATTACTTATAAATTAATAATACAAAGTTAGTACATAATTCAACAAATGGAAAGTTACATGTTCTATTACAAGATGACAATTACAAAAAAAAGAAATTCCTAGTCTAATTCTTCCAAAGTTCCAGTCTCCAATTGATCTTTTGATCCTGCAAAATAAACAAGAAAAAAAAAAAACAAAGAACAAAAATGGTAATGTTAGTAAAGGTTAGTACTCTCAGCTTGGCAGTGAGGTGCACTGCTAATCGCATCATCGAGTTTAGGCTTAGTCAAGATAATATCTGTTCATATCAGCGAATTAGCCTCGGTGAAATCTCATTGGCCAGTCACTCGAAATACAAGTGTCAGTCAAGAATAAGTGCAACACCAGGATAATACCAAGTCCAACCGAGCCAATCTCCCAGTCCAAAAGATCTTGGACAGCTCACATGCACACAGGTGACACATCTCTGCATGTTGGTGTGCTGTCAAAGCCATATCAGGTAGATAAAGGGAAGCAAGCGTAGAGCATAGGAGCAAAGCCCATTTCACCACCACCAGCATCTACTCGAGCTCCATAGCTCACAACCGCACACCAAAGCCAAACCACTTCCAGTTCATCAAATTCATCCATCCATCTCACCTCTTGACCAACAGCTGAGCTACATAGCTCAAGCACACATAGCAAGAACATCTCCACAAAGCAATTCCATCACAGATCAATTTATTTCCCAGGAATCTATGAAACCATAGATCCAGTAGGATAACAACAAGGCCAAGCAAGGAGCTGGAGGAGCAGACCTGAAGCACAACAACAACAGGAGCACAAGCAGAACATGGGAAGAAGCTCAAGTGGACGAGGATCAAGAAGCCAAGACTCATCAGGAAATCACAGCCACAACCATAACACCAGAAGGTGATATCTACACACATCCTAACAAGGGATCTTGCTAAGTTATGCACAGATAGGGGGCTGGGATTTGTTTCCCTCAGTCTAGCATAGAATTGCTATGCTAATATCATCACAGGGGTTTAAACACAAGTATAATACATGTTCTTATCTTAAGATAATTGCCTCAGAACAACATCATGGGCCTAAGGGCAATTCCACAAGCTTTAATCTGTTCTTATCAAATATAACAACCAAACAAATCATAGTATAGTTGCTGGGCACCAAGAACCATCAAGATTGGTACCTCAAACACAACTCACCAAGTCAAATATTCCTTAGAAACATGAGAGGGACATGGTGGCACATCCTCTGAACCCTAAGGATTCAGAGTAGCACCCACCAGTAGGCATATAGGGATGCCAATAATTAACCAACAGCACAGAGTAGCATTTAACTCAAGCACAGTATCTGTTCTTAAACAAAACTAGGGCCTCAGACTATTGCATCATTGGCTTGGGGCAGAAGGAAACAAGTGTAAATATCTGATCTTAATTCATCAGTACCAAAGAAGGAAAAGATATCATGGATAGTGCTCTGTTCTTATCAGTTGATACCAAAAAAAAAAAGAATTAAGATAGAGAGGTGTATAGCACAGGAATTTTGTGACAGGGTAATAACCAGAAGTCCTGGTTTGTGTCACACCCACACATGGTTGCTGGGCACCAGATCCAAGGATCTGATACCTCAGAACCAAGAGAAGCATGAAGGGAAAAACAATAGACAGACAAAGATATTGAGGGCATATCCTCTGAATAAATTCAGAGTGACACCTCTCAACTAATTAGCACACCCACAGACACTAGTAAGTCTATACATGATAACAAGAATTGTTATCCAATAACCAGTAACAAGAGTCCATCACAGGGGATTCAACCCTAAGTATACCAGTACACTGTAACACCATGGGAAAGTAAACCAGAACAATTCTCCACTAACAGCAACAGATTCATCACCAGCATCTTCTCACGGCACATAGCAGCAGAGGAGAAATTAGGGCACCATAAAATTCCTATCCATCACAGATCCTAGCATGTAACTCATGCATCACACATCAAGTCAAGCATTTGGAAACCATCCAATGCTATCAATCGAACACTAGGGCACAGAAAGCATCACAGGGAGGCACAACACGAGTCAGCTCGATGGCTTCACTCCAGAGCAAGGGGAAAGAAGGAATCCGTGAGAGAGAGAGGAAGTTTGGAGGGCAGTGAGAGAGGGGAGCACTTACAGGTGGTCACCATCGTGGTGACCACATCCGGATGGAGAGTGAAGCCCGGCGGCGAGCCGCGGTTGCCCGTAGACCGTCCCGGCGGCGGCGGCCCTGGAAACGGAGCCGCAGAAGCACCGCAGCAGCGCATCAACTCCAGCAGCCATGACGTGGAGCCACGGTCACCGGAGTGGTGGAAAAGCACCCAGGAACCTAATCCTAGGGTTAGGGTTTGAAGTCCCCACGGGAGCCACACGGGGAAAGAAATGGATCGAAGAGGAAAGCGTGGTGGAGGGCCGAGTGGAGCTAGGGTTGCTCTAGGTCACGGCGGCGGTGGCGTGCGGTGGAGGCCGGAAGAAATCGCCGGAGGAGCGCTGGATCGCGTCGTCTCCCGCGTCGCCCTCCGCGTCGCCTCGCGAGGAGGGGGAGAGGATATGGTGCGGGGCGGGTGCGGGTGTGGCTGATCTGGTCTGATCCGACCAGACCAGTGGGTTTGACCCAACCCACTGGTGGGTTGGCCCACCTGCCAGCCTAGGGGCATTTTAGTAAATGCTTAAAGTCTTAAAATAAAAGAATTAGAAAAAAATAATAGAAAACAATAAATAAAATTCTACAAAATCTCAAACCTTTACAAATACAACTAATTCTTGATCTAATAAAATGGTTGAATATTGAGATGAAGAAAAATAAGTCCATAATGCTTATAAGCTTAAAATTATAGATACAAAATAATATTTTAATAATAAAACTGTGATAATAAGGTTAAGAAATATTCAAAACTATTTAATCTAATGTAAATTATGCTTTCAACATTAATTAGATATTTTGAGCATTTCAAAATGCTTCCTAACAAATGTTTTCTGTGAAAACAATCAAATAAGTTATAAGAATAAACAATGAATATTGGAAAAATAATAAATAATTCATGAAATCAGAAAAATACAAGTTATATATCAAAATGCTCCAAATAATAAATGCAACTCAGCTATGATGTGTACAAAGTAATTTGACCAAGTTTTATGTGCAATGCTTTGCCTAATCGTTAGTTCATTTAAAATTAATAAAATAATAATAATAATAATAATTTATTCAAATATTTTCAAAAGACATTGAATGATATGTCCAATTAAAGAGAAAACAATTTCCAATTCAAATATGCCTAAGATAAAACATTCCATCCAACTTATAAGCTTGTTTCCAAAGGTATTATAAAATTCTATAATGTGTCATTATAATCAGAAACAACTGCCACAACATTATTTTCTGTATTAATAAAACCCTCATGATTTCACACCAACTAAAACCTATCATCACCAGTTATTAAGCAAAGTATTATGATGATAGAGTTAGATGTATTAATTCCTCATTTTTCAAATAAAATTAATGTTATTAGCTCTACACTTTATCACATAAAATCAAATGTGTTTATTATGTTTTCATTAGTTGTTTTCCATATAATAGTATTCCAAGTTTAGTCATGTGATAACTATTTATAACCTAAACAATAAAAATGGCTTGGTAAGTAAAAGTGAAACCAATGTAAGTCTAAAAAAACCAGTAATAACAACAACACCACAAATAACAAAACAATTCCACTAAAACCCTTGTGAACAATTTGTCGTATTAAATGTGGCTTACACTTGTAAGCTGGGGTATATCCCAGGGTATTTCACGATTGCATCTCATTATTATGCATGTACCATGCTGCCAGTGTTTCTGTAGTCCTTACCGGGACTACTTTGCTATCTTTCAGATATTTGGATTTCTCTACGCGACCCTTGAACCCCGAAGACCTGGATTATTATTGTTATTTCAACATCAGGCAAGTTCATCACTTGTTCATATCCTTTGCAGTACTTCATAACAAACTAATTCCAAAAACCCTATCGTCTTATCACCTACTCTCAAAAGAATGCATGATCCTATTTTTATAATAATATGACTAATTGAATGACTACCCGAGTGGTAGTGTTCTGTTTGGTGGGCGGGTGGAACCATGGTAAGATGAATAGGTCAAAGGAAGGTTCCATCTGCACGGGAACGTATTACCTAGGAACTAATCACAAATGCCGTCGGAACTCGGTGCGCCGTAAATTCGCGTTGACCATGGATCTTCTATGGGGGGAGTAAGTCAGCCGTGATACTTTTCTCGTTCGCATGTCAACGGACTGCCAGAGACGTACGCTGTAGGTCTTGCGGGACTACATGCACATGGGTGGGAGCCCTTACGTCCCACGGACTCTGCGGGTCTATGAGTGTCTGCCAGGGGCGCGTAGATCTCCATCGTGAGGGGTGGAATCAGGCGTTCAACCTGCTGGCAGAAATGGGTGGGCATGCGTTGTGCGGAGAAGCACGGTTTGGCTTGGACCAACTACCGGGCCCCACACCTGAGTGGGCGTGGACAGGAACGATCGCCTGGTTGTGCAACATGGTCTTGGTCGTCCATGGGTAAAGTAACGCACCTCTGCAGAGTGTAAAAGGATGTGGCATGTTACCCCCTGTTCCGGGAAGGAACTGCGAACGCTACAGGAAAGGCAACTCCATGAAGTTCTAGCCCTGTGATGGTCTGGCGGGCATAGTTTTCAGAATTAAAAGCAACCTCTTGAAGAAAGTTTTACAAAACCTTGCATTAGCTTATGACTCTTTCGAGTCTAAAGCTGTAGTTAGTGCATCAACCACCCACTATATATCATGAACTTGCTGAGTAACGCTCGTTACTCATTCTATCCCGTTTGACCCCTGCTTAGAGTTGAAGCCTATGGAAGTCGTCATCGTGAAGCCATCTTTACCTCATGAAGCTAGGTGGAGTCTTATACTACATAGTCGGTAAAGTATCATCATCAACAACGCTGGTGGAGGAGAAGCTATCAAGGTGTAGGTAGAGTCCATTCTTGGACTTAGCATTTACTAGCCTTAGATTAGGGCTGACATCAGCCGTAGTGGATTAGTTCTGAGCTAGAGTTCTTCTCCGGCTCGGAGCTTCGATTTGCTTCTTCTGATGTTTCATTTGCAGGAGATCTTCTTGATTCATCAATGAGATTCTCAAGATTTTGTAATGAAGTTTGTATCCTATAGTTTTGCCTGGACCCGCTGTGTTTCTGTTGTATCACTCTGAGAGATGTAATATTCACGGATAAGTCCTTCTGTGAGTATTATATCACCGACTTGCGCACTACACATGCAGTGGTGTGCTGGGTCACCACAAGTAAGTAGCTGTTCATATCAGTTATAAGCCTCAGAACAACCTCATTGGCCAAGTCATCAAAGTATCAGGATTACAAGTGTCAAGTCCAAACATAAGTGTAGCACCAGGATAAGACCAAGGGCAAACCGAGCCTATCTTCCAGGAAATATCTTCTCAGCTAGCACACAAGCACACAGCACACTCACCAGCACCCTTTGGTGCTGTCAAGACCCCTGCTGTGGTATAAATACCACATCAGCCGCAAGGGGAGGGGATCACATCACACTTTTCCCTGTTCACAGCTCGAGCTGCACAGCTCCAGCAAGATCAGCAAGAACAACCACCAGGAAAACCACAGCACCACAACTCAATTCATCCAACAAAGATCTATGAGATCATAGATCCAGTAAGATAACAACAAGGCCAAGCCACAAGCTGGGGAAGTATACCTGGAGCAAGGCAAAGCAAGGCCAAGCCTGGAGCCAGAGGATCAAGAGAGCTGGAACTGCAGGGAAAAGGCCAACAAGCCAGCAACACCATCTCAGCATCAACACCTAACAGGTTGGTCACTACACACCATCTAGCAAGCAATTGCTAGATTATGCACAGAGAGCAGGCTGGGGTATTTTCCTCAGGTAGGCATAGAAGTGCTATGCTAAAGTTCATCACTGGAAATTAAAATGATCAAATCTAGCATCTGTTCTTATTTAAACTTGGGCCTCAGGCTTTGCATCACTGCCGGGGGCTTAATCAAGATGGAAGCAACTGTTCTTATCAGATAAAATTGCTTAGGGGCATTAGATCAGCAGTACCATGTTCTTATCAGTTTAGAAATCCAAATCTGTCCAGAAAATCAAGCCAACTAAGTAAATTGCTCCAAAGGAAAACACACCAAACACAAGATACCATGAGTGCACCCCCTAGACACGAGATCTGGCAAGCAAACCCAATATCTTGTGTTTAGAATGTTGTTTTGCTCTCAGATTTGGTATCAAGTTCATCGTTGAGCTGTGGATACATTTGGTAATTATCAGTTCCTATCCAAGAGTTTAATTGGCTGGCCTAGAAAATTGCTCACAGATGTATACCAACAGCACTAGATCATATTAAGCATGTTTATAACCGTGCACACTTAATGAGGCACCAGAAGGATAAATCCTACTCCATAGATAAGCACATGGGCACAAAACATCAAGAATCATTGTCCCAAAACAGTACATATGCATGTCCAGGGGACAAGCAAGAGAATTTTTACCACAGTGCACATTCACTTTTCTAACATATACCACCAGAGTAAATCAAATAATCATAGGATCATTTTGATCTAACAGCAAAGCCACCCGAATCATACACACAAACCAGTAACATCTCACAGCACATAGCAACAGAGGGATTATCTAGGTGCACAATAAAAATCCATCATCCATCACAAGTCATGGCATGGATTCCATGTCTCATACATCAAGTAAATCATAAGATAAAATCCAATGCTACCCAATCAAGCACTAGATCACAGAGAGCATCACAGTGAGGCGCAGTATGACCTAGCTCGATGGCTAGACTCCAGAGCAAGGGGGAAAGGAAGAATCTGAGAGAGAGAGGTTAGAGGGAAGAGAGAGGAGAGAGGCACTTACAGGTGGTCACCATCGTGGTGACCACATCCGGATGGAGAGAGGAGCACAGCGGCGAGCCGCGGTTTCCCAGAAGACCGTCCCGGCGGCGGCATCTCCGGAGATCGAGCCACAGAAGCAACAGCAGCAGCACATCAACCTCCTGGAGCCCATGAATCACTTCGAGGAACTCAGACCACCGAGAAGGTGGAGGAGCAACCCCGGGTACCGAAACCTAGGGTTAGGGTTTGTGGTTGCCACGGGCGCAACACGAGGAGAAAAGCAGATCGAGGAAGAAGGCGTAGGAGCGGGCAGGGAGGAGAGGCGGTGGCGCTAGGTCACGGTGGCGGAGATGGACGGAGGAGGGCGGAGAAATCGCCGGTGTGGAGGTGGCGATGGGCGCCTCTGCGTCGCCTCTGCGTCGCCACGCGCAGAGGGAGGGGAGAAGGAAATGGGGGGCTCCGGTGCGTATGCGCCTGGTCTGGTCCGGCTCGACCGGACCAGTGGGTTAGGTCCAACCCTAACCCCTGGGGCCACCTGTCAGCCTAGGGGCAGATGGGTAATTACCCTAAAATTTTAATAAAAGAATTATAAATAATACCTACAATTATATAAATTTCAAATTAATTTGGATTTAAATACTTATAAAATCAGTACAAGTTTTTGTATATAAACTATTAAACATAATAACACCATAATATTTATAGTCTTAAAATTGATTATTTTGGAATAGTAATTTATAATAAAAATTTGTTTAGAATAAGAAAAACAACTAAGATTATATCCTTCCAAATTTCTAGAGTTAGTCATTTCAAAACATTCCATAAACTATGTTTTCTGAGAAACCAATAAGTACTTAAATAATTAAATAAAATAAAGAAGTAATAGTAGTAATAATAATAACCATTAACTCTGAAAATAATAAATAATTCATAAAATCAGAAAAATACAAGTTATATACCAAAATGTTCCAAATGACTTATGCAACTCATCTATGATGTTTCCAAAGCCATCTGACTAAGTTTTCATGTATTTAATATTTTCCTAGTCATCTAATTCATTTAAAATCAACAAATTAATAGTTTGTGCAAATCTTTTCAGAAGCATTGCATGATATATCAAATTAAAGAGAAAAGAATTTCCAATTAAAATAGGTTAAACATAAAACATTTTCTTAAACTTATAGAATTGTTTTAATGGGTATAATGGAATTCTGTAATATTCCATTATAAACATAAACAACTATCACAAACATGATTTTCCTTATTAATAAAACCATGTTTTCATACCTACTAAACCTATCATCACTAGTCACTAACAAGTTGTGTGAAGATAGAGTAGTTTTATTAGCTCATCATTTTCAACTGAACTCATTGACATTAGCTCTACACTTTCGAACATAAAATAAAATGTGTCTATTATCTATTCAATAGTTATTTCCCATGTGTTGTTGTTTTGTTGTTTTATCAAGTAATAAACACTTTTACCTAAACAAGATAACAATTGTTTGCTAAATAAAAGTGAAACACATGTAAGTATAAAAGAAGTAATAACCACATCACCACAAGTAATGAAACAATTAACCTAAAAATCATAAGATTAAGTTATCATATCAAACATAGCTTACACTTGTAAGCTGGAGTATTTTCCAGGGTATTTCACGATTGCATCTCATTATTATGCATGTATCATGCTGCCAGTGTTTCTGTAGTCCTTACCGGGACTACTTTGCCATCTTTCAGACGTCAGGATGTTCTACGTGACCCTTGACCCCGAAGACATGGAATATTATGGTCATTGAAACCTCAGGCAAGTTCATCACTTGCTCATGTCCCTTGAATTATTTCATAACAACTATTTTCAAAACCCCTATCGTATTACCACCTATTCAAAAAAAAGAATGCATGATCCTATTTTTATAATAATATGACTAATTGAATGACTACCCGAGTGGTAGTGTTCTGTTTGGTGGGTGGATGGAACCATGGTAAGATGAATAGGTCAAAGGAAGGTTCCATCTGCATGGGAAAGTATTACCTAGGAATTAATCACAAATGCCATCAGAACTCGGTGCGCCGTAGATATCGCGTTGACCATGGATCTTCTATGGGGGGAGTAAGTCGGCCGTGATACTTTTCTCGTTCGCATGTCAACGGACTGCCAGAGACGTACGCTGTAGGTCTTGCGGGACTACATGCACATGGGTGGGAGCCCTTATGTCCGACGGGCTCTGGGGTCTATGAGTGTCTGCCAGGGGCGCGGAGATCTCCATCGTGAGGGGTGGAATCAGGCGTTCAACCTGCTGGCAGAAATGGGTGGGCATGCATTGTGCGGAGAAGCACGGTTTGGCTTGGACCAACAACCGGGCCCCACACCTATGTGGGCGTGGACAGGATCTCGAGCCTGGTTGTGCAACATGGTCTTGGTCGTCCATGGGTAAAGTAACGCACCTCTGCAGAGTGTAAAAGGATGTGGCATGTTACCCCCTGTTCCGGGAAGGAACTGCGAACGCTACAGGAAAGGCAACTCCATGAAGTTCTAGTCCTGTGATGGTCTGGCGGGCATAGTTTTCAGAAGTAAAAGCAACCTCTTGAAGAAAGTTTTACAAAACCTTGCATTAGCTTATGACTCTTTCGAGTCTAAAGCTGTAGTTAGTGCATCAAACTACCCACTATATATCATGAACTTGTTGAGTAACGCTCGTTACTCATTCTATCCCGCTTGACCCCTTGCTTAGAGTTGAAGCCCTATTGAAGTCGTCGTCGAGAAGTCATCACTGCCTAAGGGAGCTACGTGGAGTGATCTACTACTTAATCGATAAAGTATCATCATCAACAACACTGATGGAGGAGGAGCTATCAAGATGTAGGGTGGAGATCATTCTTAGGCTTAGCTATTACAAGCCATAGATTGGGGCTGACATCAGCCGTAGTGGTTTAGTTCTGAGCTAGAGTTCTTCTCCGGCTTGGAGCTTCGAATTGCTTCTTCTGATGTTTCATTTGCTGGAGATCTTCTTGATTCATCAATGAGATTCTCAAGATTTTTGTAATGAAGTTTGTATCCTATAGCTTTGCTTGGACCCGCTGTGTTTCTGTTGTACCACTCTGAGAGATGTAATATTCACGGATAAGTCCTTCTGTGAGTATTATGTCACCGACTTGCGCACTACACATGCAGTGGTGTGCTGGGTCATCACAGGTGGTATCAGAGCGAAGCGACCTTAGGTTTAAAACCTTTTAGGAGATCTGTAGGTTGGTAGGAAGCCATCTTATCTAAACCACATTTCCTACAACTATGATGATCATTCACTTGAGAATGATATAATCATACTTGTATAGAATTTTCTTACTCAACTTGAGTAAATATATTTATCTATTTTTTTAATACCTAGGTATACATAGTTAGAAGTTTAGTAAGTACTAGTTCCATTAAGAAAAGGAATTCCGACATAGTCAGAGATGATTAAGTCACGGTAATTATTACCCCATTCTATGAATGAATAGGATGAAGTAGAACATGTTATAGAGTATGTATAAGAGTCTTCAGGAAGGAATGTTTAAGAATCATGAGAGTCATTAAACCATAGTAACTATGGGATATGAACTATATCCTTAGTTATCAAGTGCAAAGGTGAATCACAATAGTATAGAATAGAATTAGGAGAAGGTGGAAGTATTGATGGAAGCTACATTACTACTCCTACGATGTGATCAACAACCTGAAGAATCGACAGGTGCCAGGAGAAGTTTATCATAACCAAAAATTAAGTACTTTAATTGACATGTTACTTGGCCCTATATGGAACCAAGTTAGACAACAACTATTATATGATCATTTTGTCTTGGTTTATTCCATTGCAATAAGGCATGCAATTGGAGTAATTACCTGGGCAAAGAGTGGTTGTGTAGATTAGGATTATGAAGTACTATATACCTACTTGTAGTGTATAGCATTTAAGAGCCTTGGTACTTGAGATATTCTACTCAAAGTACAATTATTTCACAGGCTTTTGATGCATGAGTGTTATATAAATGCATTTGGGATTTATTGGATTTTATTTGGATCTTTGATTGACTAGATCTGTGCATGAAGATTGAACCTAATGTGCAGATGCATGTGCAAACATTGAGTTCTATCTTGATGTTAATGGTCTAGAGGGTATAGGATTAGTATGAGAGCGGTCTGAAATCTCAGCTGATTGAAGCAACTATCAAAGCTCTGGAAGTCCTTGAAGTCAAGAAGGCAGAAATCAATGAAGCCACTGATGGGAATGGACCACATTCCACATCCTGTTTGGAGTTGGTGAGCTACTACATCAACACATGGTGAGCTACTACATCAACACATGGTGAGCTACCACAAGTGATGCTAGAAAAGTAACATGAGTAGTTATATCCTAGAAGGAAATAGGTAGAAGTTTGATAAAGTTAACTTATAGAGTCACCCTGTAGAAGTCAAAACCCAGAGATATAGAAGGACCATAGGAAGTAATTAGTGAATAGGTTATAGTCACTTGTAGGAAAAAGTTAAGACTCGAGGAAACTCGAAGATATTTTCACTAATGATTGAGTCTAAGTCCATGTACACTACACTGTACAAGTTTCTGTGAGCAGTATTCCTCTTGAGACCATTAGATTGAACCAAATGGAGTCCTTAACATAGACAATGTCCAGTGTACCAGAGTAATCTTATTGGTTATCTATCACCTGGTGGATATGCCGAATGTTCTTCAGGAAGATTGTGAGAGATAGGAAACCATACCCATTCATCGGAGAACGAAACTTGGTGTCCACTATGTGGTGGGAATACCACGTATTCTTCGTAAGACCATTAGGAAGGCCTAGTAACAAAACAGAGTTGTCATAGCAACAAGCTTAGTATTATATTATTATGCAAGACAGTGGAAGGTGAAAAATCAAGACAAGAGGCTAGACATGTCAAGGTCAACACAAGAAACAACTGTGAAGATTCAACAGTCTACAGAAGTTCTCTATACATATCTTTATGTGAGAGAGGTTGAACTTCGGGACGAAGTTCTTGTTAAGGGGGAGATACTGTAACATCCCAGTGTTTGGGAAGTTATAAGGATCTAAATATAATATGTGCATTTGCAAAGCATGCATCTAAAAGTACGGGAAATTTTGGCGCGAAAGTTTAAACAAACCAAAGTGACCAATGTTTCACTTGACTTGATGAAATAGGTCTAGATCATCTAGTCAAGAGTACATTTGGAGTGATCTTTATAAAAAGTATCTTAAGAAAACAAATCATCTGGTTACACAAACCATAATTGGTTGTGACCAACACTAACTCTCAACAAGCCTAATCTCAAGTCTATAAGTGACTTGAGAGAAATCAACTTGGTATCTAGAACTCGAAGAGGGGTGAGTAGCCAAATCACACAGTTGAGGATCTTACTTCTGCAAGTTAGTCATGTATAACTGGATAATCTTATCAGTCCTAAAGGATGAACCTGAACGAGGAAACAAACCTTCTTAAACCAATACTAAACCTTGATCACTGTCTATGATCTTTCCAAACTCTTGTCTACATTCCTGCATGACCAAGGCTACAAGAGAAGCAAACCATGAGGGAGCTAAGATCAGGAGACATAAACTGAGGGGTGTGAAATCCTGGTGTTTGGTGTCATACAAGAATAATTTGAGTACAGGACCTGATCAATCTTGTAAGCAGATTATTTCTGAGGACATTAAACACTAGAGTTTCATTAGGTTAAGTTATATAAGAACAAATTGGTAATTGACTCAAAATCAATATCATAATGAGAGTGGCAACCAGTGATATGTTTGCAAACCTTTAACCCTTGAGTAATCAGAGATTCATCGACTATCTGACTGGGGTTTTAGAGTCGAAGAGGGAAGGTGGAAGGATATCGACATGATCTCTTCCTAGCTTAGGGTTTAGATTAGAAAAGTGGAGGTGGGTGAATTTGGGCATGAACCTAATTGGTGAATCGTCGGGAGATATGAAATCTTACTTTGAATAACATGGAATTGAATTTGAATTCAAACTAAATATTTAAAGTTATAGAAATAACAGTATAAGAAAATAAATGATAGTCATTCATTAATTCAAGTCTTTATTGGATAGAATACAATTCAAGGAGTTAATAAAACAAAAATAAAGACTTTATTGTCGTGGTGGTGTCACGGCAGATGCCATAGGATGGCTAAAGATGTGGGGACGATGGACGCTGGAGGTGTCCGGGGAGGGATCACGCGACGAGTAGCCGCGTGAGGTAAGATCCACACAACACAAACAACACGATGTACCCAGGTTCAGGGCCCTCGTGAGGAGGTAAAACCCCTACTCCTGCCTTTCTCTATGTATTACGATGTCTCTCCGAGTAGATACAGTACAAATGGTATCGCTACCGAGTAGCCCCTCTCTCTTCTCCGAGTAGAGCTAGGTCAAGAACTTAGGGTTTCTAGGGTTCACTATGAGCCTGTGTGTGAGCATATGGGAGCATGGAATGAGATCGTGCCTCGCGCAGGAGGCGGCGGGGCACCTTATATACACGGTGCCCAGCCGGATACGTCCAAATCTAAACAAGTGTCGACATAGTGTACACACCGTCCTTTCTCCGAGTACCCGCTGACAGCTTTGGTCGTTGATCTTGGCTGCTTCTGTAAAGTCGTTGGGCAAAACTAGGGGACAGACTGGTATCACTGTACCCAAACACAGAGTAGGCCCCCCTTATCCTGCCACCGCCTGCTTCCATGCTGTCACTGTCAGGCAGGCCGTCCCCACGTGAACAGTAGTTCGAATGCTGCCAAGTACGGACCCAGGATACGCGGGATCCTGTGTCAGAACGGCTCCTTTGACTTTCTGCCCGAGTAGGTTCCCGCCAATTCTACTCGGGCCATCTCTTCTACTCGTACGGAGATAACTTGATTGATTCCTTCTTCTAGTCTTCCTTCTGTACGGCCGAGTAGCACTCGACCGGGTAGCCAGCTGCCGGGTAGAACGCTACTCGGGCAAACTTCTATTCTGACTCTTGCCTTTATCATACGCCTTTACCCTACTCGGGGGTAACCCCCCGACACTAGTCCCCGAAGCTGGTAGAATCTTGTGAACTTGTTCACTAGGCTCTGCCAGCTTAAAACCAATCTTCGCCGTATAGCCCTTGAATCACCATCAAGAAGCCGATTAGAACCTCCGAGTAGCTCTCTGAAAAGCACCTTGAGTTTCTTCCTTTCCGAGTAGCAGTTGCTTTCTACTCTGCTTCCGAGTAAAAAGACTTAGCGAAATTTCGCAAACTGAGCCTCTGCAGCGCAGAGCAACATCCAGCCCTTCACGCAGGCAGTGCCCATGTGTCAAGCATCCACGACCTCGTCGTTTGGTTGCCCAGGACACGACGCCACGCGTCCAGTTTTCACGCTGTGGGCCCACCGGCCGTCATGTCCCATCACGCGCAATTACTGGCCACGATCTGATGGTGGGATCAAATGCGGCCGTTACGCGCGCAGCCCGCGCTTGTGTGCGTTTCTAGCCGGCCACAGGACCCACCACACGCCACAGTCGATCCCACTTCCGCGGTGGTAACGGTAATCTCGCGAGGGAGATATAAATACCCCCGCGGTAACTTCCTTTTCCCCTTCCTCGCACTATTCCTCTTCTGCCTCTTGTTCTTCTTCGCCACCGAGCCCTCCGCCGCCGCGCAAGCTTCCGCGCCGCCGCGGACTCACTCCTCCGAGCAACTCCATTCGAAATCATCCACTCCTCCCACTCGCAACGATGGCCAAGGCTAGCTGGGCGGGTTCCCCCGTTACCAAGGCCAATCTCGCCTGGCTCGTGACCAGCAGAAGGGTTCCCCCCGGCGTGGAGTGCCGGGCACCCGACGACGAGGTTGTGCCAGCTCCACGGGACGGCGAGCGGGTGGTCTTCATGTCGCACTTCGAGCGCGGCTTTGGACTGCCCGCCTCCGACTTCCTGCGCAAGTTCTTCGATCACTTCGGGCTGCAGATGCATCATCTGCCGCCCAACGCGGTCGTCTTCCTCGCCTACCATGCCGTGGTCTGCGAGGCTTTCCTCGGCATCAAGCCCACGACTGATACATGGCTCAGGTATTTTAATCTTCGCCAACAGACAGTCGGGAAGAAAGACGCCGCAGGCATCGGCCGCGCCACCGACACGGGCTGTGCCATGATGGTGCAGCGGACCGGGACGAATCATCCCCGCATCCAGGGGCTGGATTCCTGCCGAATGTGGCAGCAGACGTTCTTCTATGTCAAGAATGTCCCCGCCACGGAAGGGGGTGCGGTTGATGATCGAATCAACCTGCCCGCTTGGAGGAATCGTGCTCCACTCGGGTCGAACTGGAAGGAGAAGCCCACCATCGACGAAATCGCCATCGAGATAGAAGATAGACTCGGCGAGCTGAAGAAACTGGGCCTCAAGAACGACGACCCGGTGGTGTGCTGGATCAAGCGCCGAGTGCTCCCTCTGCAGGAGCGCTGCCATCTCATGTGTTACATGGGAGGCCCCCGCGACTGCACCAGGACCACCACCATCGAAATCGACGACGTCGACGTTGCCTATCATGCCAAGAACATTCTGAAGACAAGCCTTAGCGAGAAGTGGCGGTATGGTTTCGTCCCGTACAGCCGCACGCAACCGATTGCCCGGGTACGCTGTTCCTACTCTGTTTTCGCCTCTGCTTCCCGAGTAGATAACTTCCCTTTCCGCCCCGACTAGCAATCACCTGGTGCACCGAGTAGAGCACTTAGTCGACTCACGCTTAGGCTTAGTATGCTTTGTGTTTGCACGCCTATCCGGGTAGAACACTTAGAAAACTGCATAGGCTTAGTGTGCTTTGTGTCTGCACGCCTATCCGAGTAGAATATTTAGAAAACTGCATAGGCTTAGTGTGCTTTGTGTTTGCACGCCTATCCGAGTAGAGTTCCATCCTGATACTCGGTTGACTTATGATCCTTCTCTGTCTTTCAGACTCTTACTCGACAGTTGATTGAGAGTCGCGAAGTTTTTGAGGACAACTGGTCCGACGATCGCGAGGAGGATGACATGCTGCCTTCTGATGACGCGGAACAGAGCAGCCCCGTTCCTGACAAGCGCGATGCTCTCCGCACTTGGTCGGATGAAGGCTCTCACGGTATTGTTATTTTCATCTTGTTTGTTTCTGAGAAACACCAACCCCTTGCATTGCTGTTTCTGATTCTTCCTTCTTCTCTTTTGAATTTCTCAGATGAGGCCGCTGCGGAGAAGGACGACGAGGATGAGGACGAGAACGAGGGCGATGCGCCCCTTGTCGTCCAACCTCTGTCTACTGCCCCTCCCGAAACCCGCAAGCGGACCGGCAGCGGAGCACAGGCACCTCCAGCCAAGAAGAAGAAGCCCGCCGAGAAGGAGGAGGCCGCCGAGAAGAAGAAGAAGGTTACTGTAAAGAAACCCCGACGACAGCTTAAATCCACCACTGCGTGAGTTCTCTTCTCGTTTGCCCTCCTTCTCGCGTAGTACTGTTTTCTCCCAAATCTTCTTCCAATCCCTGATTTCTTTCTTCTCTGCAGTCCTCCCATGGATGCGAACGCAGCCTTTGCGTCCGACCAAGACAGGGAGACAGCAGTACCCCTGATCGACCTTGTTGACGACGAGGACGACGCCGCCAATGCTGCTGCCACCAACGCACAGGCTAGTGATGCTCGAGGAGCAGAACCAGAGCCAGCAGCACAAGACACCACCGTTCACGAAGAGAGACCCCCTTCTCCTCCGGCTAGCAACGCCGAGGAGAACCAAGAACAAGAAATGCAAGACGCCGCCGCCCTTGAGCGGCCAGAAGTAGAACGGGAGCAGCCCACCACCGAGGCTGCTGCAGAAGAGAACATCACTGCCGAGCAGCTGGTGAAAGACGACACCGCCGCGGATGCTACCATAGCAGATGCCTACCCACTGCCAGGCGGCGCACCGAGTAGTGTTCAACCAGGAGCTGCACCGGGCGATGGATCTGCGGCGCCACCAACTGCGCAAGGCCCTACGCCACCAACTGCGCAAGGCCCTACACCACCAACTTCCTCCTCGTCGCCACAGAGCAAGGACACATCCAGCCCTCTTGGGCGAGTAACCAGGCAACGGGCCCTTGATGCTCTGAAGGATTACTGTTCCGAGAAAGGCCTTTCTGAGAAGGATACTGCCGATAAGGAGGCTGCTGAGGAGGCCAAGGCTGAGCAGAAAAGAGCCAAGGCTGAGCAGAGGAAGGCCGAGAAGCAAGTTGCCGAGAAGACTGCCGCCGAGAAGACGAAGGCCAAGTCTGACGGGAAGAAACCCGAGGATCTCGAGAAGCAGAGAATCGAGAAGGAGCAAACGAAGAAAAGGGCCAGAGACCAAGGCGCATCCACAGGCGGAGCGCTCGTGATCCGCGAGTCCGGCCCCATTCCTGCTGCGCTCTCCGCCGACGCACGCGCAGCTGGCCAACCCTGCTACCCGGATTACATGGTCGAGGTTAGCCAACAACACACCATCAGCTTCCCTCCCCAAGATAAAGCTTTAGCTATTCAGAAGGGAAGGAAAGTTGTAGCCAGGAATACTCCTCCCTTCGATCCAGCTCAAAACAAACCCGTCAATATTGCTTCTCGGGGAGCCCAAGACAAGCCAATAACCTCCAAGGGTCTTGAGCAGGTACTGGACACTGTTGGCCACATCAGCGCCAAGTGGGACAGCAAGGTTCTCGGGGAGCCGAAGTGGCATGGCCTGACCCTTGGCGGCATCGACCACATGCGCGTGGATTGGAACAAGATCGACCTGGGACACCAGCCCATGTCCGTCTCCACTGATACCGCAACCCTCGCAGCCAAGATGTTCTTGCACCGCAAGAACGCCGAAGATATCGAACAGAGCTACGCAGTAAGTCTTTTTTGCCTTTTCCGAGTTGAACTTTCTTTTCTTCTACTCGCATTTCTTCTTTCTTACCATCACCCCCAGTCCCCGAGATTTGGGTCGAGCAGACGGATACTCTCCGAGTAGCCTTCTACTCGGGTCTAATCTTTTCTGCTCTTGTCTAACTTTTTTTCTTCTCGCTTCTCAGGATAGCGTCCTGAAGCGGACCCACTTATACCGCATCCTTCTCTGGAACCACTCCATCGCCAGGAGGCGTATCGCCGTACTGGAGAAGGAAAAAGCAATGGCCGAGGCCGCGAGCAAAGATGCTACCACTAGCACCCAACAGCTGGCTGAAGTGCAAGGTACGCCTTTAGCTCCGCGGTTTCTGCGTTTTATGTTTACGCCCGCTTTTGCTTTCTTATGCGCTAACCCTTCCTTCTCTGCAGAAAAACTAAAGGCCTTGGCAGATGAACATGAAAAATGCCGTAGCTTCGTGGAGAACGCCGAGGCCACCATAAAGAGACTTGAAGGTGAGTTTGCTGTTTACTCGGTGTGACCTTGAATTTGGTTCTTCGCTGCTTATTTACTAACCTCATCTATCTTTTCGCAGAAGACCATAAGTCATTTGCTGAGGCACACCAAGATTGCGTCAAGCCAGCGGAGGTGGAGAAACAGCTATCCGACCAGGCCATTACTCTGGTGAAGGACCACACCACCGAGATGGAGAAGCTGCAGCTCCAGCTTCAGAAGGCACTCCAAGATGCCGTCAAGATTGGCGCCGAGAGGGACAAGGCTATCGCCGAGAAGGCCAAGGCCGAGACCACTTTCAAGGCCAAGGAGAGGGCCCTCGAGTCTGAATGCGAAACCTTGAAGAAGACCAATGCTGATCTCTTCGCTCAGATGGATAGGTTGCGCCTGATCCAAGAAAAGCACATTGGCAACGAGGAGTCCTGGAGAACCAAACTGCAGCAGCTGCGCCGCCAATTGATCGGTAAGTTTTCTCTTCATTGCATCTTTTCTTCTCGGTTTTGTTCCTTCCCGGCTTCTTGTTTCTTCTCGGTTTTTGATCTTGCCACTTGCTACTTCAGATATCTGGCCTCGTCTTGATTCTTCCTCTGCGCCTACGATAGCCAAGGCCCGAGCAGTTCGCCTTTCGCTGGGTGAGCCAATTGACACCAGGGCTGATATCGAGGACAGCTTGCTGGTGCTCAAAGGTTACTTCGAACAGCTGGCCGGCGTCGGAACTGATTTGATGCATGCGGGCTTTGAGCTCCACCGGCTGTTCTGGCCTCATGACCCCCAGCCAAGAAACATGCGGGATCTCGCCCACAAGCTGGAGAACGTGAAAGCCGAGCTGAAAAAATGGCGAGCCTCTGGAGCCCGTGCTGGTGCGGACGTGATGCTTCTCTGCATAGCATCTTGGTATGAAAACCTGGATATGCAGCGCATCCGCGGGAAGCGCAATGATTCCAAGTGGGAGACGGATGCCGAGAGCGTGGCCTTGCGCAAGCAGATTGCGTATGAGGTCGCAGAGTGCGCCGAGACGGAGGTCTACATCGAGGGCGTCCCCGAACCCGACACCGAGTACGAGGACGAAGGAGATGATGACGAAGACGATGACCTTGACGGCTTCTTCGAATCTCCCAAGGGCAAGGCCGGAAAGGGAAAGGCCGCCGTCGTCGCGAGTAGCGATGAAGACGAAGGGGCGCACATCGACTCCGAGCCACTCGACTTCGGCACCTCGTCAGGTGCTGCTCTCGACGACACGGTGCCTCCTCCTGGCCACGCTTCAGGCTCCTCCTCGGCTCCAGGACCCGTCTCGGTGGCCACAGCCACTTCCGAGCAGGCGGCCACCCAGGAGGATGCCGAGCTGACGGAATCCGCCACCGTCCAGACGGGAGCGGATGCCACTCAAGCCAGCACCGAAGGAACAGCTGCCGCGACCGCCACTGAAGAAACTGCTGCCAAGACCGCCGCCGAGGAAGCATCAGCCAAGGCCAGCGCCGAGAACACTGCCTCCTCAACTTGAAGCAACCTGCAATCTTTTTTTTCACTTGAACTCTTATCAGATCCCCGGGATGCCGGGAGCAGATGTAACAGACTATCTTTATTTTGCTTGCTACTCAGTTTTTATGCCCACTCTGTTTATGTTGACATTAATCAATTTGAACGACACTGGCTTAATGCCGAGTTGTGTTTCCATGCGAGTCCCCGAGTAGCATTTCTTATTCACCCTGTCTTTTCATCTCTGCTCTACCTGCGACTTGTCGCTTTTTTGGTATTCGAGTCACAAGAATCAAGTAGCAAGGCTGCAAATACTTAGCCGCTAGAAACAATCATGGTAACGCAGCCCACCACTTAGCCGAGAAGAGGAGAACAGGGAACAAAAAGTAACCGACAATCTACTCGGTTCCTGCACTCTTTCTTCCTTAGTGATTTTCGTGTGCTCATTGACCTTTTGCTTGTTCTCTTGCTTGCCATGAAGCCGGGTTTCGGACAGCAGCAGAGTCGAAGAGTTGGCATATAGGTTTAAACACAGTACTTAATGCACTTATGAGTTCTGAAGTGGAGCAACCGAATAGATAAAGGAACACGCCGAGTAAGAAAAACACTTAGAGCAAACTTGGACGAGGGCAGTCCCCGAGAACAATTTCAGATTGCAGAGTAGAATTTCAACTCGGATAAGAGGGTACATACACATCTTTGCTTACGAATGAAAACGACGAAGTAGAGCTACATTCCAGGGACGCTTGGTTTCCTCTCCAGCTTTATCTGCCCTGTTCGCCTGCGATGGGCGCACATCTACAAGATAGTACGCGTCATTGTGCAGCGCTTTGCTGACAATGAAGGGCCCTTCCCATGGAGGAGACAACTTGTGCATCCCGGCTGTGCGCTGCACAAGCCTAAGGACCATGTCTCCTTCTCGGAAAACCCTTGGGTTCACCTTTCGGCTATGATAACGCCGCAGGTTTTGCTGGTAGATAGCCGAACGTGACAGAGTCAGCTCTCTTGCTTCTTCAAGCAGGTCAACGTCATCTTCTCGAGCTTCTCTCGCCTCCACCTCAGTGTAGAGGGCTACTCGGGGGGAGTCATGCTCTAGGTCTATTGGCAACACGGCCTCAGCCCCGTATACCAAGAAGAATGGCGTGTAGCCGGTTGACCGGTTAGGGGTAGTCCTTAGACTCCACAACACCGCTGGCAACTCTTCTAGCCAACACCCAGGTGTTTTCAGCAATGGCTCAATCAGCCTTGGCTTTATGCCTGCCAATACCATCCCATTTGCTCTCTCAACTTGCCCATTGGAGGCAGGGTGCGCGACTGACGCAACGTCTAGTCGGATATGCTTATCTCTGCAGAATCGCACCATTGCCCCCTCTGCAAAGTTGGTGCCATTGTCGGTGATGATACTGTGCGGGTAGCCATATCTCATGATCACATCCTTCACAAACTTCACAGCTGTGACCCCATCGCACTTCCGAATAGGTTTCACCTCGATCCACTTGGTGAACTTGTCCACCATGACCAAGATATGTGTCATATTGCCTTTAGCCGGCTTGAAAGGACCAACCATATCCAAGCACCAAACAGCAAACGGCCATGTGATAGGAATTGTTTTCAACTCGGAAGCTGGCATGTGTATCTTACTTGCAAACATCTGGCAGCCGGCGCATTTCCTCACAATATCTTCAGCTTGTTGCAGTGCAGTGAGCCAGTAGAAACCATGCCGAAAAGCTTTCTTGACTAAAGCCCGAGAAGAGGCGTGATGCCCACATTCCCCTTGATGTATTTCCACCAGGATTTCTTCTCCTTCTTCTGGGCTCACACAGCGTTGCAGCACACCAGTGGCACTTCTCTTGTGCAGTACATCTCGGACTATGGTGTAACCCTTGGACCTTCTCTGAATCTGCCTCGCAGTCACCTCATCTTCAGGTAAAGTACCGTCCCTTAGGAAGGATAATATGGGCATTGCCCAACTCGGCGTCTCCCGTGTGGGAAACACTGGTTCGTCCAGTTCCATTGGGACAGGCTCTGGTGGCTGCACAGGAGGAGTAGGAGCGCTTCTCTGCAGCCCAGACCGATTGGCGAGAACTTCTTCAATGAATGCAACAGCTTCTGGGTTGAGGGCGGCAGTCCCCGAGTAAGGAGTGGCAGTCCCCGAGTAGAGGACGGCAGTCCCCGGGTTCCCTGCAGCACTTTCCCAGTCAATCTCCATTGGGTCAGATTCTTCACTTGGCAGAGAAGGAACAAAGATGGATTCCGAGTTGGGGGAAGGCTTGATGGATGGCTTCCTCAAATGCTCCAAGGCAATCCCTGCCGGGATGGACTGCCGAGAAGATCCCAACTTGGACAGCTCGTCTGCTGCTTCGTTCTCTGCTCGGTGAATGTGCTGGAACTCACAGCCTTCGAAAAACCCAGTCATTGACTGCACCAGGAAGCGATACGACGCCATGTTGGCATCCAAAGCATCCCAGGTACCCGAGACTTGCTGCACCACCAGATCCGAATCGCCATAGCATATGATGCGCTGCACACCAACCTCCTTTGCTACTCGCAAACCATGCACCACTGCCTCGTACTCGGCTACATTGTTGGATGCCTTGAAATGAATCTGCAGCACGTACTTAAGTTGATCCCGCTTGGGTGATGTAAGCACAACGCCAGCACCAAGGCCTTCTTTCACCTTTGCGCCATCAAAGTGCATTTTCCAATAGTTGGAAACTGGAGCAGGAGGTTCATACTGCATCTCGGCCCAGTCCACAAGAAATTCCGCCAGGACCTGAGACTTGATTGCTTCTCTTCTCGTATACGCGGGAGCGTACGCAGCTAGCTCAATTGCCCACTTGGCTACTCTGCCACTCGCCTCCTTGTTTCCCATGATGTCCGAGATGGGAGCAGAACTCACAACAGTGATGGGGTGCTCCTGGAAGTAATGTTTCAGCTTCCTGGCGCCCAGGTACACACCATATGTCATCTTCTGGTAGTGCGGATAGTTTTGCTTGGAACTGGACAGCACTTCACTGAGGTAATAAACTGGGCGCTGCACACTCTTGCCTTCTTCTTCTCGCTCCACCACTATCACCATGCTGACTACTCGGTTAGTCGCCGCAATGTACAGCAACATAGGCTCCTTGGGTAGTGGACTAGCCAAGACGGGAGCAGTAGCCAGCATTGCTTTTAGCTCATTGAATGCCACGTCCGCTTGCGGGGTCCAGACAAACTTGTCACTCTTCTTCATCAGCTGGTACAGAGGCAGAGCCTTCTCGCCCATTCGGCCCAGAAAACGGCTCAGAGATGCCAGACAACCCGTGAACTTCTGCACATCCTTCAATGATCTCGGCAAAGACATGCTCTCAATGGCTTTTATCTTAGACGGATTGGCTTCAATGCCCCGACTAGAAACGAGAAAGCCGAGTAGCTTTCCAGCTGGTACACCAAAGGTGCACTTACTCGGATTCAGTTTCATTTTGTACCTGCGTAGGTTAGCAAAGGTTTCCTCCAGGTCGGCAAGCAGAGTATGTGTTTTATTCGTTTTGATGACAATGTCATCTACGTACACCTGCACATTCTTGCCGAGCTGGTCATGCAGGCATTTCTGCATGCATCTCTGATAGGTTGCACCCGCATTCCTCAGGCCAAAACACATGACACGATAGCAATAAGCCCCGTACGGGGTAATGAAAGCAGTCTTTATTTGATCAGCAGGGTTGAGTGCAATCTGGTGGAAACCAGAGTAGGCATCTATGAAAGACAACAGTTCACAGCCGGCAGTGGAATCGATCACCTGATCGATGCGAGGTAGCGGGAAAGGGTCCTTGGGGCATGCCTTGTTCAAGTCGGTGTAGTCGACGCACATACGCCATGCAGTGGCAGCCTTGGGATCTTCCTTTTTCTTCTCGACCATGACCGGGTTGGCTAACCAGTCCGGGTGCAGCACTTCCATGATGAAGTTACTGATCAGCAGCTTGGTGATTTGATCACCGATGGCCTTCCTTCTCTCATCCCCGAAACGGCGCAAAGCCTGCTTCACGGGCTTGGCGTCAGGGCGCACATGCAAAGAGTGCTCAACCAACTCCCTCGGGACTCCTGGTAGATCTTCATTGGTCCAGGCGAAAACATCCCGATTCTCACGGAGGAAGTGGATGAGCGCGCTTTCCTATTTCTCCGCCAACCCGGCACCAATGATGGCCACGCGCTCCGGGAACTCGGGGTCAACCTGGACTGTCTTGGTCTCCTTGGCAGCTTGGAAAGCAGTACCATGCTGGGTACTCGGCACACCTTGTGCGCCCGCTTGTGCGGACTGAGCCATGGCCACCACCTCGTACATCTTCTTCTTCTCGGCAGCAATCACCATCGATTCCGCCAGCTGAGAGCTAGCAGAGGCACACTCCATGGACTTCTTGTAATCTCCCGAGATGGTGATAATGCCATTGGGACCGGGGATCTTCATCTTCAGATAAGCCACATGGGTAGAGGCCATGAACTTGCTCAGAGCAGGCCTGCCGAGTAGAGCATGATAGGGGCTCTGATGATCCACCACCTCAAACTGCAGGCGCTCTGTGCGGCAGTTCTCCCGAGTACCGAATAGCACATCAATCCACACTCGGCCAATCGGGTTGCATGAGATCCCGGGCACAATGCCATGGAAGGTGGTCTTGCTGGGCAGCATCATGTTCTCGGCCAGGCCAAGCTTCTCGAGTGTGTCCTTGTACACAATGTTGATGCTGCTGCCGTTGTCGATCAGCACCTTGCTGAACCTCACATTCTTCTCGGGACCCAGGAAGGTAGGATCCAGCACCAAAGCATAGGTGCCCGGGTTGGGCATCACCTTGGGGTGATCTGCCCGAGTCCACCTGATCTCCTGGTCGCACCAGTACATGTAGTGAGGGACAGCAGGAATCACTGCGTTGACCTCCATGGCCCGCCTGTGCTGTGACTGCTTGTCTACTGCCTCAGAAGTGAAGATCATATAGCTCTCATGGTGCTCTTGGTACTGGTTGGAGCCATTGCCCCCATTGTTGCCATTGTTGTTGTTGTTGCCCTGATAGTTGTTGTTGCCTCTGTTGTTGTTGTTGCGGTTGTAGTTGTTGTTGTTGTTGTTGTTGCGGTATCTCTCGTTGTTGAAGTTCCGGTTGGCTCCTAAAGCCACCTGGTTCACATTCTCTCTTCTCGGATAGACTGGCGGCCGAGTCGCGGGCGCGCGAGTGGGCTGAACAGTAGCATTGGCGGCTGGCAGAGGAGGTGGAGGAGGCAAGCCATCACTCTTGATCACATCCCACCATTCGCATTGCCGAGTAGTATGGTTCGCAGGCCTTGAGGGGTGGTGAGTGTGGAAGCTGCATGGACCATCCTTCATGTCATCAAAGACAAACTTCTTCGGCTGCTCGGAGTTCCCGCTACCCGGCTGCGCAGTGCGGAACGGTTTCTTGTTGCCTTGGCCCTGGTTCTGGTTCTGCCCGTAGGCTCCAGCAGGTTTCTGCCTTTGGCCACCACTGCCTCCGACATTCACTGCATTCACCTCTTCGGGATCATACCGAGTATCTACTCGGCGCTTGTTGCGGAACTCGTTGCGCTTGCTGCTGTTGAAGTTTCTTCTCGGCTCAGAGGAGTCCATCAATGGCTGAGTAGGATCACCGAGTGCGTACTGATCCGCAATCTTGATGGTCTCGGCCAGGGTGTTTGGCATCTCCCTCTGCAATCTCTGCCAAAGCATGCTGCCATGTCGGCAACCCTGCGCAAACCAAGTGATGGCCTGCGCTTCATTCACACCCTCACAAGTGTTCCTCAAGGTGCTCCACCGAGTAAGATACTCGCGGTCCGTCTCGTCTTCTCGCTGCCGGCAAGCCGACAACTGCTGTGGCCTATTCGGCCTCTTGTAGGTGCTGGTGAAGTTGCTGACGAAGGCGTCCGAGAAGTCCAGCCAGCAGTTAATGCTGTGCCTGGGCAGGTTGTTGAGCCAAGTGCGAGCTGGACCCTCTAGCATCTGCGGCACATAGCGCACCGCCCATCTCCTGTTGCCACCCGCGATGTGGACCGCGGTGACATAGTCATTGAGCCAATCTTCAGGCTTGGTGCTACCATTGTAGCTCTTGGTGCCTCTTGCGAGCTGGAAGCCCTTCACGGAAGGCTCGTTCATGATGCGCGGGCCAAAGCACTCGGGGCCAGGAGGACCCGTGCTCTCAAGCCGCGCCGACAAGCTGAGACGGTCCAACTGGTGCCTTGCATCTCCAGGCGCCAACACGCGCTCACCAACACGGTCATGAATGTCATAACCAGCCATCTCCATAGCCGAGTAGCCATCATCATACCTATCCACCTGCATTGCTGCGGGCTGCTCCACCGGGTTGGCGACTGGTGCCATTGGGCGCGGCTGCTGCCTCTGCCGAGTAGGCTGAGCTGCGGGTTGCCGAGAAGTACCCGGACGCGCGGCTTCTCGGACGCGGCTTTGAGCTTGATGGGCTTGAGAGCCTGCTCGTGCAGTGTTGTGTTCCTGCCCGGGCTGCTGCGGCACAGCAACCTGTTTCGCGGCAGCAGCCGGGTCATACACCTGCATTTGCCTGTCTCTACCCGAACGCCCGCTGCGGCTCTTCTCGCGGCTGGGATGCGGAGATGAGGCTTGATCGTTAGATCTTGCCGCATGCGAGTGAACCACTTGCGAAGCTCCAGCTCCCGGGTTGGCCTTGCGGAACTCCTCGTTCTGCCTGGCGGCCTCCAGCACCAACTCGTTGAGCCTCTCCTGCTGCCTGAGACGCGCCTCTCCATCCAGGCGCGGCAACTCGGCAGCCACGGCCTGCGCAGCCCTGAGCGTCTTGGCGGGTGTGCTGTACCTTGGCCTTGTGAAGGTGTTCGCGGTGGCGGACTGCGCGGGCTCCTCCGCAACCGTCGCCATCTCGGCGCCCAGGTTGCGCCGCGTAGCACCCACTCTGCTGGGCCTCCTGGCGACCGGCGTGAAGCCGTGAGCCTTGTTGTACTCGAGCTGGTCCAAACTCAGCTCAAGCCTGATCTTCTCCAACTCCGCCTGCTCGGCAAGCAGCTCCTGGCGTTGCCGCTCGAGCTGCTCCCTCGCTGCAAGGAGCTCGACATCGGTGGGCGTGGGCATGCCAGTTCGCGCAGCAGACGCGGGAATGACCGTGGACGTGGAAGGCGGCAGGTTGCTCTCCTTCTCGTAGGGCCGGTGATTCCTGCCACCAGCTGGCGGGTCGTCAACCTCCTCGACGACGGCCGCAGCGCCAGTAGCAGCTGCGCCATTGTTTGCCGCCAAGCCCGTCACCATCACCTCAGCGCAGCATGCGGAGCTGCATGCAGGCCTTCCGCGAGCAGCAACCACCGCGGGAGGATCCTCCGCATCGTGCACCAGCTCGGGGTAGGCGCTGTTGGCGACGGTGGCGACGTAGACGAGATGCGAGCCGAAGGAGATCACCGAGCCGCCCTCCGGCATGGCCATGCCGCCGAAACAGCCGGCGTTGTCGGTGACGAAGTCGAAGGAGCCGAATCTGTGGACAAGGCCACAAACTACGCGCTCCGCCGATGAAGATCCCGTCCGAACAGAAACTCCAGCCAGCGCCGCTGGTTGCCCCACGGTGGGCGCCAACTGTCGTGGTGGTGTCACGGCAGATGCCATAGGATGGCTAAAGATGTGGGGACGATGGACGCTGGAGGTGTCCGGGGAGGGATCACGCGACGAGTAGCCGCGTGAGGTAAGATCCACACAACACAAACAACACGATGTACCCAGGTTCAGGGCCCTCGTGAGGAGGTAAAACCCCTACTCCTGCCTTTCTCTATGTATTACGATGTCTCTCCGAGTAGATACAGTACAAATGGTATCGCTACCGAGTAGCCCCCCTCTCTTCTCCGAGTAGAGCTAGGTCAAGAACTTAGGGTTTCTAGGGTTCACTATGAGCCTGTGTGTGAGCATATGGGAGCATGGAATGAGATCGTGCCTCGCGCAGGAGGCGGCGGGGCACCTTATATACACGGTGCCCAGCCGGATACGTCCAAATCTAAACAAGTGTCGACATAGTGTACACACCGTCCTTTCTCCGAGTACCCGCTGACAGCTTTGGTCGTTGATCTTGGCTGCTTCTGTAAAGTCGTTGGGCAAAACTAGGGGACAGACTGGTATCACTGTACCCAAACACAGAGTAGGCCCCCCTTATCCTGCCACCGCCTGCTTCCATGCTGTCACTGTCAGGCAGGCCGTCCCCACGTGAACAGTAGTTCGAATGCTGCCAAGTACGGACCCAGGATACGCGGGATCCTGTGTCAGAACGGCTCCTTTGACTTTCTGCCCGAGTAGGTTCCCGCCAATTCTACTCGGGCCATCTCTTCTACTCGTACGGAGATAACTTGATTGATAATCAAATAATAATACAAAGTTATTACATAATTCAACAAATGAAAAATTACATGTTATATTACAAGTTGACAATTACAAAAAAAAATCCTAATCTAATTATTGCAAATCTCCAAGTCTTCTATTAATCTTCTGATCCTGCAAAATAAACAAAAAAAGAAAACAAAGAAAAGTAAAAAATAAGATTAGTGGGGGTTAGTACTCTCAGCTAGGCAGTGGGATGCACTGCTAATCGCATCATCGAGATTAGGCTAAGTCAAGTAAGTAGCTGTTCATATCAGTTATAAGCCTCAGAACAACCTCATTGGCCAAGTCATCAAAGTATCAGGATTACAAGTGTCAAGTCCAAAAATAAGTGTAGCACCAGGATAAGACCAAGGGCAAACCGAGCCTATCTTCCAGGAAATATCTTCTCAGCTAGCACACAAGCACACAGCACACTCACCAGCACCCTTTGGTGCTGTCAAGACCCCTGCTGTGGTATAAATACCACATCAGCCGCAAGGGGAGGGGATCACATCACACTTTTCCCTGTTCACAGCTCGAGCTGCACAGCTCCAGCAAGATCAGCAAGAACAACCACCAGGAAACCACAGCACCACAACTCAATTCATCCAACAAAGATCTATGAGATCATAGATCCAGTAAGATAACAACAAGGCCAAGCCACAAGCTGGGGAAGTATACCTGGAGCAAGGCAAAGCAAGGCCAAGCCTGGAGCCAGAGGATCAAGAGAGCTGGAACTGCAGGGAAAAGGCCAACAAGCCAGCAACACCATCTCAGCATCAACACCTAACAGGTTGGTCACTACACACCATCTAGCAAGCAATTGCTAGATTATGCACAGAGAGCAGGCTGGGGTATTTTCCTCAGGTAGGCATAGAAGTGCTATGCTAAAGTTCATCACTGGAAATTAAAATGATCAAATCTAGCATCTGTTCTTATTTAAACTTGGGCCTCAGGCTTTGCATCACTGGCCAGGGGCTTAATCAAGATGGAAGCAACTGTTCTTATCAGATAAAATTGCTTAGGGGCATTAGATCAGCAGTACCATGTTCTTATCAGTTTAGAAATCCAAATCTGTCCAGAAAATCAAGCCAACTAAGTAAATTGCTCCAAAGGAAAACACACCAAACACAAGATACCAGGAGTGCACCCCCTAGACACGAGATCTGGCAAGCAAACCCAATATCTTGTGTTTAGAATGTTGTTTTGCTCTCAGATTTGGTATCAAGTTCATCGTTGAGCTGTGGATACATTTGGTAATTATCAGTTCCTATCCAAGAGTTTAATTGTATCAATAACACCATCCAGGATGGGCTGGCCTAGAAAATTGCTCACAGATGTATACCAACAGCACTAGATCATATTAAGCATGTTTATAACCGTGCACACTTAATGAGGCACTAGAAGGATAAATCCTACTCCATAGATAAGCACATGGGCACAAAACATCAAGAATCATTGTCCCAAAACAGTACATATGCATGTCCAGGGGACAAGCAAGACAATTTTTACTACACTGCACATTCACTTTTCTAACATATACCACCAGAGTAAATCAAATAATCATAGGATCATTTTGATCTAACAGCAAAGCCACCCGAATCATACACACAAACCAGTAACATCTCACAGCACATAGCAACAGAGGGATTATCTAGGTGCACAATAAAAATCCCTCATCCATCACAGGTCATGGCATGGATTCCATGTCTCATACATCAAGTAAATCATAAGATAAAATCCAATGCTACCCAATCAAGCACTAGATCACAGAGAGCATCACAGTGAGGCGCAGTATGAGCTAGCTCGATGGCTAGACTCCATAGCAAGGGGGAAAGGAAGAATCTGAGAGAGAGAGAGGTTAGAGGGCAGAGAGAGGAGAGAGGCACTTACAGGTGGTCACCATCGTGGTGACCACATCCGGATGGAGAGAGGAGCACGGCGGCGAGCCGCGGTTGCCCAGAATACCGTCCCGGCGGCGGCATCTCCGGAGATCGAGCCACAGAAGCAACAACAGCAGCACATCAACCTCCTGGAGCCCATGAATCACTTCGAGGAACTCAGACCACCGGGAAGGTGGAGGAGCAACCCCGGGTACCGAAACCTAGGGTTAGGGTTAGTGGTTGCCACGGGCGCAACACGAGGAGAAAAGCAGATCGAGGAAGAAGGCGTAGGAGCGGGCAGGGAGGAGAGGCGGTGGCGCTAGGTCACGGTGGCGGAGATGGACGGAGGAGGGCGGAGAAATCGCCGGTGTGGAGGTGGCGATGGGCGCCTCTGCGTCGCCTCTGCGTCGCCACGCGCAGAGGGAGGGGAGAAGGAGATGGGGGGCTCGGGTGCGTATGCGCTTGGTCTGGTCCGGCTCGACCGGACCAGTGGGTTAGGTCCAACCCTAACCCGTGGGGCCACCTGTCAGCCTAGGGGCAGATGGGTAATTACCCTAAAATTTTAATAAAAGAATTATAAATAATACCTACAATTATATAAATTTCAAATTAATTTGGATTTAAATACTTATCAAATCAGTACAAGTTTTTGTATATAAACTATTAAACATAATAACACCATAATATTTATAGTCTTAAAATTGATTATTTTGGAATAGTAATTTATAATAAAAATTTGTTTAGAATAAGAAAAACAACTAAGATTATATCCTTCCAAATTTCTAGAGTTAGTCATTTCAAAACATTCCGTAAACTATGTTTTCTGAGAAACCAATAAGTACTTAAATAATTAAATAAAATAAAGAAGTAATAGTAGTAATAATAATAACCATTAACTCTGAAAATAATAAATAATTCATAAAATCAGAAAAATACAAGTTATATACCAAAATGTTCCAAATGACTTATGCAACTCATCTATGATGTTTCCAAAGCCATCTGACTAAGTTTTCATGTATTTAATATTTGCCTAGTCATCTAATTCATTTAAAATCAATAAATTAATAGTTTGTGCAAATCTTTTCATAAGCATTGCATGATATATCAAATTAAAGAGAAAAGAATTTCCAATTAAAATAGGTTAAACATAAAACATTTTCTTAAACTTAAGGAATTGTTTTAATTGGTATAATGGAATTCTGTAATATTCCATTATAAACATAAACAACTATCACAAACATGATTTTCCTTATTAATAAAACCATGTTTTCATACCTACTAAACCTATCATCACTAGTCACTAACAAGTTGTGTGAAGATAGAGTAGTTTTATTAGCTCATCATTTTCAACTGAACTCATTGACATTAGCTCTACACTTTCGAACATAAAATAAAATGTGTCTATTATCTGTTCAATAATTATTTCCCATGTGTTGTTGTTTTGTTGTTTTATCAAGTAATAAACACTTTTACCTAAACAAGATAACAATTGTTTTCTAAATAAAAGTGAAACACATGTAAGTCTAAAAGAAGTAATAACCACATCACCACAAGTAATGAAACAATTCACCTAAAAATCATAAGATTAAGTTATCATATCAAACATAGCTTACACTTGTAAGCTGGAGTATTTTCCAGGGTATTTCACGATTGCATCTCATTATTATGCATGTATCATGCTGCCAGTGTTTCTGTAGTCCTTACCGGGACTACTTTGCCATCTTTCAGACGTCAGGATATTCTACGTGACCCTTGACCCCGAAGACATGGAATATTATGGTCATTGAAACCTCGGGCAAGTTCATCACTTGCTCATGTCCCTTGAATTATTGCATAACAACTATTTTCAAAACCCCTATCGTATTACCACCTATTCAAAAAAAAAGAATGCATGATCCTATTTTTATAATAATATGACTAATTGAATGACTACCCGAGTGGTAGTGTTCTGTTTGGTGGGTGGATGGAACCATGGTAAGATGAATAGGTCAAAGGAAGGTTCCATCTGCATGGGAAAGTATTACCTAGGAATTAATCACAAATGCCATCAGAACTCGGTGCGCCGTAGATATCGCGTTGACCATGGATCTTCTATGGGGGGAGTAAGTCAATCGTGATACTTTTCTCGTTCGCATGTCAACGGACTGCCAGAGACATACGCTGTAGGTCTTGCGGGACTACATGCACATGGGTGGGAGCCCTTATGTCCGACGGGCTCTGGGGTCTATGAGTGTCTGCCAGGGGCGCGTAGATCTCCATCGTGAGGGGTGGAATCAGGCGTTCAACCTGCTGGCAGAAATGGGTGGGCATGCGTTGTGCGGAGAAGCACGGTTTGGCTTGGACCAACAACCGGGCCCCACACCTATGTGGGCGTGGACAGGATCTCGAGCCTAGTTGTGCAACATGGTCTTGGTCGTCCATGGGTAAAGTAACGCACCTCTGCAGAGTGTAAAAGGATGTGGCATGTTACCCCCTGTTCCGGGAAGGAACTGCGAACGCTACAGGAAAGGCAACTCCATGAAGTTCTAGTCCTGTGATGGTCTGGCGGGCATAGTTTTCAGAAGTAAAAGCAACCTCTTGAAGAAAGTTTTACAAAACCTTGCATTAGCTTATGACTCTTTCGAGTCCAAAGCTGTAGTTAGTGCATCAAACTACCCACTATATATCATGAACTTGTTGAGTAACGCTCGTTACTCATTCTATCCCGTTTGACCCCTTGCTTAGAGTTGAAGCCCTATTGAAGTCGTCGTCGAGAAGTCATCACTGCCTAAGGGAGCTACGTGGAGTGATCTACTACTTAATCGGTAAAGTATCATCATCAACAACACTGGTGGAGGAGGAGCTATCAAGATGTAGGGTGGAGATCATTCTTAGGCTTAGCTATTACAAGCCATAGATTGGGGCTGACATCAGCCGTAGTGGTTTAGTTCTGAGCTAGAGTTCTTCTCCGGCTTGGAGCTTCAAATTGCTTCTTCTGATGTTTCATTTGCTGGAGATCTTCTTGATTCATCAATGAGATTCTCAAGATTTTTGTAATGAAGTTTGTATCCTATAGCTTTGCTTGGACCCGCTGTGTTTCTGTTGTACCACTCTGAGAGATGTAATATTCACGGATAAGTCCTTCTGTGAGTATTATGTCACCGACTTGCGCACTACACATGCAGTGGTGTGCTGGGTCATCACATCGGAGTAGCCGGCAATGGCGCGGGGGCGGCTCACCGGTGACGAGGAAGATGACTCCGATTCCGGCGGCTCGGCAACTCCCCTCAAGCGGGATTAGTCCAGGAGGAAGAGGAGACCACGGGGAACGCATGGGGGTGCTCATCGGGGCTCGACAGTGGCTAGAAAGACGATGGAGAGCGGCGGCCCGTGAGCTAGGGTTTGGGTTCGGGTTCTTCCCGGCAGAGAGAGAGAGACATGGAGGGAGGGCGTGAGTGAGGAGGCGAGAGAGGAGTGCTGGAGGGGATCTCCTCGCTCTTATCCCCTCGAGAGGAGGCAAGAAAGACGTGGCGCGGGGAGCCATCGAAGACCTTCCGGCCTACTGTCACGAGGAGGAAGACGACAGGGGGATTGTTTCCTCCATAACCCCCTGAGAAAGCTTGAAAATCACAGGGAGGCCCTTTTCCATTTAAAATAGAACAGAAAACCAAAATTTGAGGGACTTTTTGAAAATGTAAAAAATGGCAAAAATACTTTTTGGAATCCTCACAAAATTTCCAACAAAACCATGTGTTTCTTTGGTGTATTTGAAATATTTTTCAGTACAAAATTTTGGAACCCCCTTTAAGTAGTATTTGTGGTATTTTCTCAATTCAATTTAAATTCACAATTTAAATTGTTTCAAACATGATTTAAATTTTTGTTTCATGCATGTATGAGATGAACATAACACCACACACCCTAATTTAGCAAAACAGGGATGTTAAACCTTGAAGGATTATGGTATTCATTTTGACAAGGTGCCTCTTTTTTGTGACAATGAGAGTGCTATCAAGATCACCTACAACCCCGTTATTCACTCCAAGACGAAGCACATTGAGATCCATCATATGTGTCCACCAAGGATCAACTTGCCGATATCTTCACGAAGGCCCTTGATGAACCAAGATTTCGATCTTTGAGGAATGAACTAAATGCCATCGATTCATCCAACTTCACTTGAGACCTTGCATATGTACCTTTATTATAGGTGTTATTCGGTTTTGATGTAGTCATGGACATAGGGGGAGCGTCACTCAACTCATGAGTATACACTCCTCTTATTATGCGAAAATCAATTCGTCATTGGATATCTAGTCATTTTGTGACTCAATGTGCCTAATTGTGAGTAGTACTCTTGGACCCAAGATACATCTTCGTGGTGCCAAAGTACACACTCAAACATGGTGGCCCCGGCCACCGACCTCCTACTCTCGGAGTTGCTTTTATCTTTTTTGGCTTTTTTTTATTGAATTAAAAGAGAGAGAACCGTACAAGTTTACAGAATATACCAAAAATATACAAAATCTACAAAGGGTGAGCCAAGCTATACTAAGTCCTCAATCCATTGTGATAACTCTTGCAGATGTTTATCCTTCACTCTGTGTGTATGCAGAGTGATCTCATGTATAAAATTCCTTTTCTAGGCCCTGAAAGTTGGCATTATGTGTTGAAAAATTGCCTCATTCCTCTGTTTCCATATATGCCAAGCAGCAAGGATGACCACCTCTGTAAAGAAAGGCTTGTGAAACTTCTTTTGTGTCCTATAGAAAACTTGCTCAAAGCTATCACCATCTTCCCAAAGAATCTGCAGATAATTCCAAATGCGGACACTAAAGTTGCACCTAAAAAAGAGATGCATCCAATCCTCTGTTTCCCTCAAGGGACATAATGCACAGTGCATAGTATCAGTAACATTCCAATGTCTGCGTCTGAGCATGTCCCTTGTGTTTAAATGATCACTGACCATTAACCAGGCGAAAACCTTGATCCTGAGCACCACTTTACTCTTCCAAATCCACTCATAGACTCTACTTGCTCTCTGATCACGAAAACAATGTTGATAAAATCTCTCTGACGTGTATCCCCCACGCTTCCACATGGTTTTCCACTCGTCAAAAGCCTTGTGATCCAGCTGAACATTTTGCAGAACCAACTGAAGTTGTTGATACTCTTGAAAAGCTTGCTGTGATAGGGGTAAATCAAATAGGCGTGATCTGTCCAGAGTAAGAAGTACTTCCCGAACTGAAATCTGGGAATCAATGGCAAATGAAAAGATCCTAGGGAACTCTGTTTTAAAAATTCTACCATGCCAAGCATCTCCCCAAAACATCACCGTGTCACCCATACCCACTTGGACTGTACTCACTTGAAAATATAGGGGAGCTAATTTCATGATATCACGCCACCAAAAAGATCCACACAGCCGATCCGATAGAGGTACCCCATTCGGGTAGTGTCTCCAAACCAGATTCACCCAGGGTAGCTCAGCCTTGTTAAAGAACTTATGAAGGTGCTTAATAAGCAGACTCTGATTTTGCTTTTGAAAGTCAACAATGCCTAGACCACCAGCACTCCTTGGCTTACAAATCATCTCTAGGGATGCCAGTGACTATTTTTCGAGTCTGGATGATTACCTATCCAAAGACAATGTCTGATCACTCGATGGAACTGTTTCAAAATACCAGGAGGGATTTCCAGTGAACATAGAAAGTAGACAGGCATAGAGGACAGACACGAGTTAATGAGCTGCAATCTCCCTCCATAGACTAAGAAAGTAGAGCTGGCTGTTAGGCGTCTTTCTAGCTTGGTGACAAGAGGCATTAAATCAATAATACGAGGCCTAGTAGTCCCCATGGGTAGGCCTAAGTAAGTGAAAGGGAAAGACCCCACAGTACAGCCAAAATCTGCAGCCAGTGTCTGTACCTCATCATCCGAAATATTGATTGGAAGCATGCAGGACTTGTGGAAATTAACATGGAGACCAGTGGACACACTAAAATCCTGCAAAGCCTTTTTGAGAACTGCCAATTGAATAGCATCATCTTGGAGTGCCAAAATAGTGTCATCTGCGTACTGAACAATAGGAAAATCTGGTTCACCCACATCAATTGGTAAATTGAGCAATCCCTTCTCTTTCAGATCATTAATAACATATTGTAATATCTCAGCTCCCAACACAAATAGCAAAGGTGACAAGGGGTCTCCCTGCCGAACCCCCCTCCTGCATCTAAACTTTCTACCAGGGACACCATTGACTAAAACAGAAGAGGTACCTGACTCCATCATGATCTTGACCCAAAAGATAAACCTCTCCGGAAAGCCCATGTGCCTCAAAACTTGATAGATGGACTCATGCTCCATAGAATCAAAAGATTTCTCAAAGTCTAGTTTCAGAATCACAATAGGTAGTTTAGAGGTTTTGCACTGATGAATATACTCGAAGGACCAAGCCAAACAATCGTCTATAGTCCTGCCCTTGATGAAACCATACTGGTTCTTATGAATACAATCCAAAATCCTCTTTTGTATTCTGTCAGCCACCATCTTGGTGAGAAATTTGAGGCAGGTATTAGTGAGAGAAATAGGCCTGTAGTCATAAATAGTATCTGGAGATGGCTTCTTAGGGATCAAAGTTATGAAAGAAGAGTTGATATTTTCCAGGCTAATAGACTGATCAAAAAATCCCTAGCAAGAGCATAGAAGTCCTGCTTGATGATAGGCCAACAATGCTTGAGAAACATCCCATTAAAGCCATATGGACCTGGAGCTTTATCCACATGCATTATCTTTACTAAATCATCCATCTCCTTAACAGTGAAAGGGGTCACAAGATCCTCCAAATCATCAACTCTTCTTATCATATCAGCTAAATCAAAGAGCATATCAATGCCATTAGATGTTCCCATTCTCTGGTTGTAACAATCCCATGCCACATTGGCCATTTGATCATGATAAGTGATAATATGACCATCAGAAAGCTCTAGACTAGCCATAGAATTTCTCCTGTACCTCTCAGTGGCCATAGCATGAAAAAAATTCGTGTTCTCCTCTCCCATTTTTATCCAGCGAATAGAACATCTTTTTCTCCAATATTGGTATTGAAATCTGAGCAGCTTCTCATGGTGGAGTTTGACTAATATACGAAAATTGGCCTCATGGATAAAGAGTGGCCGATCCTCTTCCAATTCATCCAAAAAGAGAATAACTATGTTACACTTATAGATGAGAAGTTTCAATTTGGAGAGCCCCATCTTCCATTTTTTTATGTTGACCGCAACATTTTCATTTTATCTGTAAGAATACCAGAAGAAGTGACTGCACGAGCCTGTCTGCACCAGACATCCTTAACACAATCGAAAAAACCAGGCTGCTGAATCCAGTAGTTCTCAAGACGGAATAAATGCACTTTTGGTATCACTGTGTCAATATTGACTATGCAAGGCACATGATCTGAAGTGGGTTTGGCCATCGGAGTGACAACTATATTTGGATAAACAGATACCTAGGAAGATGACGTAAAAAACCAGTCAAGTTGCACTAATAGGGGATCAGCCTGCATATTTGACCATGTGTAAGACCTACCTTTGAGAGGAAGCTCCAGAATTCCTAGATGAGAAATAACCTCATTGAACAAGAACATATCATTAGCATCCCCACCAGGTCTGTTTCGATCTTCCTCAGATTGAATGAAATTAAAACCCCCCATGAAAAGCCATAATTCATCATCAGGTATAGCTAGATCAAATAACTATTGTACAAACAAATCACGTTGCTCACCCTGACAGGGACCATAGACCACAACAAGAGTCCATTTCTGTAGAGAGTGTGCTGACTGAAAATAAATGATTAAACCAAAACGTTTGGACCCAAACAAGTGTACCATGCAGAATGCTTGAATTCCAAACCACTAGAATTCCTCTCGAAGCCCCAACAGAAGGTGAGTAAGCAAAAGTATCAAATTGTTTAGGACAACATTTTTTGATGAAAGCACGATCAAACTCTTCTTTTTTGGTCTCCTGTATACAAACCACAGCACATCCACTCTCAACAATTTTATTGTACATAGCCAACTGTTTATCATGTGAGTTCAGACCATGAATGTTCCAGCACAACACTTTCCAAATAAGATAATTCATATTTTGATCCATTAAAACACATTGAGCATAAAAGACCACCAAATCCTTCCAGAGGAATAGCAACAGAGCATAACATGACCAGACACCGCAGAACTAAGTACTGACACAACAAGAAAAAATGGATACAAGATGCTATAAGGTGTAACACCTGGGGTGTTACCTGTTTGTTTTCTTTTTGTTTGCATCATCTGCATCCCATAAGCATTGCATCATGTTTTCCAAACCACTCAAAACTTCAAAACAATTTAAACTTTCACACCTTGCTCCAAATTTCCAATTTCAAAATTGTAAATTAAACCACTCAATTGTTTTTCAATAATTTGAAGTTGTTTTAATCCAATTGCTTGTTAATAAAATTTTCCCTGTTATCAAAACCCTAATGGCCAATTGAATTTCAAATAAAATCCTAGTTGATATGATCCAAATTGAGGTTTAAAAAAAATTAAGTTCTTGCAAAACAAAATTTCAATAATGTTTGCATAATGGTTTTGAAACTTATTAAATGGAATCTATTTATTTCCAAAAATTCCCAAAAGCAACCTTATTTGAAAATTCACCCAACCACTTTAAAATTCCAACTAATAATTCCAATTTTGAGAATAATGCTAACATTGCTTCCATTTTGTTGTTTTGAAAGTAATAAAATTATCTAATGAAATAAAACCCTAAACCCCCCCCCCCCCAAAACCTTCTTCCATCTATCTCTCCCTTTGCTTCCATTACAAAAAAAAAGGCAAAAAAAAAATAGGAAGAGAGGAGTGGGGAGGCAGGCCAGCCCACAAGGGGCAGCCCACCTACAACCCTGAAGGAAGCCCACCTTCCCCCAAGCCCAGCCCCAAGCGCTGTCTTCCTCGTACGGACAGAGGGGAGATGTCGCTGTCATCTCCCCCTCCATGGTCCCTCCAGCCCCCTCCTTATCTACCCGGGAGAGGATCCCAAACCCTAGCCCTAGCCTCTCCCTCTCCCTTCTCCCTCCTCCAGCCGCCGCCACCCCTTCCTCTTCGTCCTCTGCTATCCCTCCCTCTTTCTCTGAAGTTTCTGAACCCACATCCCCACCACCATGGCTGCCACCTTCCTCCCCTCATCGCCGGTCACACGGACACCTCGAGGGTCCTCTGACCGTGGGAATGGAACAAGCATCCGTCCACCACCATTTTCGCTGAAGACTCGGAGGCGGGAGGAGGCCCGAGCCGGCCGCGCCGTCGCCGGCAACTCCGCCGCCGTTTCTGCCTCGACAACCGCACGGCGACCACGAGCAGCAGGTGCGCTCCGCCTCCTTCCCTCCTTGCGATCTCCCTCCTATCCGCAACCACCCGCCCTAGGCCCAAGCGCCGCATACGCCAACACCCCTTGCACCGCGCCGCGCGGACACGGTCATCGCCGGCCGGTTTCTGTCTGTCGTTCGCTGAAGGTTTCGTCAGGTTCAGAGATGATGGCCCTGTCAAGTTCAGTTAAACCTCCGTGCGTTGCCTCTTCAACCATCAGTACCCTGTACCATCACAACACACGAACCAGCCCAAGTGGCTAGAGCCCTCCGTGCGCGCTGTGGGATCTCGGGTTCGATCCCCACGCGAAGCACAGCGCCCCTTTTCCCTCTTTTAATCCGCGCTGACACTCGGGGTCCACCAGTCGGTGGCCCAGTGCGCCACCTCACCGCGCACCCGCCACGTTGGCGCTGGGACCCCACGGTCAGCGTGAAGGTGTGTACCCGCAGCGAGTAGAAAAAGTCCAGGACCAATCCGAAAAAACTTTTTCTTCCACACCAAGGTCCCTGCATTTACTTTTTGGCCCCTAAAATGGAAATGTGAATAACTTTCAAATGCCAAATCCAATTAAGATAAATAAAATATGCACACTGGTCCAAATTTAATTCTCTAGCTAATGGTACCAATTGTTTCCTGTTTTGAACTTTCAAAATGCAATTCAAATTTGAATTCAAATAATTCAATTGTAATTTGCAACAATTCATACTAATTCCAAATAAGGCAAATAAAATATGTTTTCCATACCATTTTGAATAACCTTTTCAAATATAACTTTTGTTTCATGGTTTGAATAATTTAAATTGCCTAAACAATTTAAATCTTGTTTAATTCAATTAAAAATTGTTTAATATTGTTTAATTCATAATTAAATAATCCTAAGTCCAATTTCAAAATGTGAAACATGTAATCCAACTAAAATTTGATGTTCTTTTCAAATATCAACTTTGTTATTTGTTTTGAACATTTTAAATGGTTGAAAACAACAAATACTTGTGTGTTCCCTTTAAGGCACCCAAAATTCCCTAAGTTAATAATAAAATTCTAAATTGCTACACCCTATCTTAAATTGTTTCTAATGTTGTTATTTTGCTGTTTCCCTTTTGCATGCATCATGCTAATCCACTTTCACCTGTTGATCAGTTGGAAAACAATTGTTTCAATCATAATGCATGGGCTTTTCATATGCAACTCAAATTGCATATGGGTCCATTTAAATTTGTTTATCTTGTTAACTAGTTTACCTTGATGCATCTTTAAACTTGTCATGCATCCATATCTTAATCATGCTGGATCTTTTGCCGTAGTAGTAATTGTTGCATCCGGTGTTTGTTCGAGGTTCGTTGCTTCTTCGCGGATAGGACGTTGAGATGATGTGAGCAACGACAAGTTCTGCTACCTTGCGGGATCTCAGGCAAGTATACTCACTTGCTGCCAAATGGCTGCCTTTCATCACTTGTTACCGATACTTTCCGTTGCTCTGTTCTGCTAGCCTTAGTAGTAGTTGTTTCTGTTACGAACCTATCACATGAATCCTTTAACCCTGATATTGCCTCACCTCCACACCTATAACCATTGCTTGTGCCCGTGTCTTACTAGCATGCTTAGGTTGCTTTGCTCGAGTCTGTTACCCGTTACTTTCTGTTATTACTTCATTATGTTCTGGGGGCTCGATGTTAATCAATCAACCGGTTATTAATAATATGCTGATAAGGCACCGGCAGGAGGCCCTAAGTGGTTTTGAGGCCTGCTAGTGTCGACCCTAATAGGAAAAGGGTCTTGTCTACTGATCCATGATGAGCGTGCTCACCGCATCCGGGTGGTAGTATGGGACCCCCCTCGACTTAGACCTGATCTGCAGCTTGTCCGAAGAGCCACACTTAGTTCGGGTGTTCCATTTGCTCCTTGCATAATGGGTGGATCCCCCATGGTTACTTATGATGATGATGCATATAGGGCGAGGCCTGTAGTGCCGGGGTGTTGTGTCCTGCGGGAGTTTTGCACACCTGCGCTGAGTATTCGGCTGCGTGGCTGGGACCTTATAGCTCCGTGGCTCCTAGGATGGGTTGTAGAGATGGTTTGGGTCGTGTCAAGCCAACCTGAGTTTTAGTTGGTGGCTTGAGTGTGTACGGGTACTGGAGCACACCCCTGCAGGGATAAATCTTCTCGAGAAGCCGTGTTTTCCGCGGTTATGGATTACTTGGTGAAAGTACTGGCTAACAAGTACTCAGACAACTTACACCTAATGATAATAACTTGACTAGTAATAGTCTTATTGACACAACAACCTGATCCATTATTCATTAATCCAACTGTGTGAGTTATCCTCGGATTGCTTCTTTGGATAAGGGGCGAGATCCAGGATGGGTTTGTTTGGAGTTACTTTCAGTTGGTTACGATACTCGATCTTATCTTCTTTCTGTTAGTCGGAAGTTGTAGTATCTCTCTGTAGTTGGTTAGTGCAGCCCGCTGTCGCTTATTTGCAATAACCCCTTCCTTTCCGTTGATCCTAAAGTATTTGTATCTTGTGACGACTAGCTACGCCGGTATCTTGTGAGTATGGGTTTTTATCCCCTTGCCAGTACTTAACCGTACTGACCCACGAATCCTTTTTCGTGGCTGCATATTCAACATTGCAGTCAACAGGTTTGAAGTCTGACGACGTTAGCTTGGGAATCCCTCCGGCTTGGCCTGGGCAGGGATTGGACGCTCTCGGTTATCTTCAGGACTCTTAGTCCAATTTGGATCTTGTCCGTAGACGGACGATATGTTGTTTTCTTCCGCTGTTATTTTGGATCTTTGTATTGTATCAGTTGTATCCCTGGCTCGTTTGAGTCATCTTGTATCTATCTGTTTCTGTTGTAATTGTGGAATATTCGTGAACTATTGTAATGTTATCATAAATGGCAACCTGGAATCGGTTATTATGTGGATTTTGGCGGGAATGCTGAAATCTGCATAGTGCCCGATCTCGGGGCGCCACAAAATGGTATCAGAGCCTTGGTTCCGATTCCCGATATTGTTTCGATACGAATGGTTATCGAAGCAACGGGTCCGCAAAGCCTGTAGGATAACCTCGCTAACGGTCGTTGTTTCTAGAGTGTCAAAAACTATTTCTGCTAAACTATTTTGGAAAACATCTCAATAGGATTCTGGATTTTTCTCCTTACCCCTATTCTATTTCCCCTCCCATCTTATTTGTTTTGGAGTCTTCCCCTTGTCTATCTTTCAAAGTGTTAGGATCCTACGTGGGTGGACGTTTTCTGAGCTTTTAACCTAGTAGGTTCGATCATCGGAAGATTCCTGGTGGAAGAACATCGTCATCACTCCCAGCAAGAAGCCCTTGTTAGTGGTGTCGAGGAGATCAACTCGAAGCACGAAGAATCGATAGTCGAACTTCTTTCCCCTCCCGGGTTAGCAGGTGGATTGCGAGGGCGCAATCCCTTGTTAGTGGTGTCGTCTGTAACACCTGGGGTGTTACCTGTTTGTTTTCTTTTTGTTTGCATCATCTGCATCCCATAAGCATTGCATCATGTTTTCCAAACCACTCAAAACTTCAAAACAATTTAAACTTTCACACCTTGCTCCAAATTTCCAATTTCAAAATTGTAAATTAAACCACTCAATTGTTTTTCAATAATTTGAAGTTGTTTTAATCCAATTGCTTGTTAATAAAATTTTCCCTGTTATCAAAACCCTAATGGCCAATTGAATTTCAAATAAAATCCTAGTTGATATGATCCAAATTGAGGTTTAAAAAAAATTAAGTTCTTGCAAAACAAAATTTCAATAATGTTTGCATAATGGTTTTGAAACTTATTAAATGGAATCTATTTATTTCCAAAAATTCCCAAAAGCAACCTTATTTGAAAATTCACCCAACCACTTTAAAATTCCAACTAATAATTCCAATTTTGAGAATAATGCTAACATTGCTTCCATTTTGTTGTTTTGAAAGTAATAAAATTATCTAATGAAATAAAACCCTAAACCCCCCCCCCCCCCCCCCAAAACCTTCTTCCATCTATCTCTCCCTTTGCTTCCATTACAAAAAAAAAGAAGGCAAAAAAAAAATAGAAAGAGAGGAGTGGGGAGGCAGGCCAGCCCACAAGGGGCAGCCCACCTACAACCCTGAAGGAAGCCCACCTTCCCCCGAGCCCAGCCCCAAGCGCTGTCTTCCTCGTACGGACAGAGGGGAGATGTCGCTGTCATCTCCCCCTCCATGGTCCCTCCAGCCCCCTCCTTATCTACCCGGGAGAGGATCCCAAACCCTAGCCCTAGCCTCTCCCTCTCCCTTCTCCCTCCTCCAGCCGCCGCCACCCCTTCCTCTTCGTCCTCTGCTATCCCTCCCTCTTTCTCTGAAGTTTCTGAACCCACATCCCCACCACCATGGCTGCCACCTTCCTCCCCTCATCGCCGGTCACACGGGCACCTCGAGGGTCCTCTGACCGTGGGAATGGAACAAGCATCCGTCCACCACCATTTTCGCTGAAGACTCGGAGGCGGGAGGAGGCCCGAGCCGGCCGCGCCGTCGCCGGCAACTCCGCCGCCGTTTCTGCCTCGACAACCGCACGGCGACCACGAGCAGCAGGTGCGCTCCGCCTCCTTCCCTCCTTGCGATCTCCCTCCTGTCCGCAACCACCCGCCCTAGGCCCAAGCGCCGCATACGCCAACACCCCTTGCACCGCGCCGCGCGGACACGGTCATCGCCGGCCGGTTTCTGTCCGTCGTTCGCTGAAGGTTTCGTCAGGTTCAGAGATGATGGCCCTGTCAAGTTCAGTTAAACCTCCGTGCGTTGCCTCTTCTACCATCAGTACCCTGTACCATCACAACACACGAACCAGCCCAAGTGGCTAGAGCCCTCCGTGCGCGCTATGGGATCTCGGGTTCGATCCCCACGCGAAGCACAGCGCCCCTTTTCCCTCTTTTAATCCGCGCTGACACCCGGGGTCCACCAGTCGGTGGCCCAGTGCGCCACCTCACCGCGCACCCGCCACGTTGGCGCTGGGACCCCACGGTCAGCGTGAAGGTGTGTACCCGCAGCGAGTAGAAAAAGTCCAGGACCAATCCGAAAAAACTTTTTCTTCCACACCAAGGTCCCTGCATTTACTTTTTGGCCCCTAAAATGGAAATGTGAATAACTTTCAAATGCCAAATCCAATTAAGATAAATAAAATATGCACACTGGTCCAAATTTAATTCTCTAGCTAATGGTACCAATTGTTTCCTGTTTTGAACTTTCAAAATGCAATTCAAATTTGAATTCAAATAATTCAATTGTAATTTGCAACAATTCATAAATAATTCATACTAATTCCAAATAAGGCAAATAAAATATGTTTTCCATACCATTTTGAATAACCTTTTCAAATATAACTTTTGTTTCATGGTTTGAATAATTTAAATTGCCTAAACAATTTAAATCTTGTTTAATTCAATTAAAAATTGTTTAATATTGTTTAATTCATAATTAAATAATCCTAAGTCCAATTTCAAAATGTGAAACATGTAATCCAACTAAAATTTGATGTTATTTTCAAATATCAACTTTGTTATTTGTTTTGAACATTTTAAATGGTTGAAAACAACAAATACTTGTGTGTTCCCTTTAAGGCACCCAAAATTCCCTAAGTTAATAATAAAATTCTAAATTGCTACACCCTATCTTAAATTGTTTCTAATGTTGTTATTTTGTTGTTTCCCTTTTGCATGAATCATGCTAATCCACTTTCACCTGTTGATCAGTTGGAAAACAATTGTTTCAATCATAATGCATGGGCTTTTCATATGCAACTCAAATTGCATATGGGTCCATTTAAATTTGTTTATCTTGTTAACTAGTTTACCTTGATGCATCTTTAAACCTGTCATGCATCCATATCTTAATCATGCTGGATCTTTTGCCGTAGTAGTAATTGTTGCATCCGGTGTTTGTTCGAGGTTCGTTGCTTCTTCGCGGATAGGACGTTGAGATGATGTGAGCAACGACAAGTTCTGCTACCTTGCGGGATCTCAGGCAAGTATACTCACTTGCTGCCAAATGGCTGCCTTTCATCACTTGTTACCGATACTTTCCGTTGCTCTGTTCTGCTAGCCTTAGTAGTAGTTGTTTCTGTTACGAACCTATCACATGAATCCTTTAACCCTGATATTGCCTCACCTCCACACCTATAACCATTGCTTGTGCCCGTGTCTTACTAGCATGCTTAGGTTGCTTTGCTCGAGTCTGTTACCCGTTACTTTCTGTTATTACTTCATTATGTTCTGGGGGCTCGATGTTAATCAATCAACCGGTTATTAATAATATGCTGATAAGGCACCGGCAGGAGGCCCTAAGTGGTTTTGAGGCCTGCTAGTGTCGACCCTAATAGGAAAAGGGTCTTGTCTACTGATCCATGATGAGCGTGCTCACCGCATCCGGGTGGTAGTATGGGACCCCCCTCGACTTAGACCTGATCTGCAGCTTGTCCGAAGAGCCACACTTAGTTCGGGTGTTCCATTTGCTCCTTGCATAATGGGTGGATCCCCCATGGTTACTTATGATGATTATGCATATAGGGCGAGGCCTGTAGTGCCGGGGTGTTGTGTCCTGCGGGAGTTTTGCACACCTGCGCTGAGTATTCGGCTGCGTGGCTGGGACCTTATAGCTCCGTGGCTCCTAGGATGGGTTGTAGAGATGGTTTGGGTCGTGTCAAGCCAACCTGAGTTTTAGTTGGTGGCTTGAGTGTGTACGGGTACTGGAGCACACCCCTGCAGGGATAAATCTTCTCGAGAAGCCGTGTTTTCCGCGGTTATGGATTACTTGGTGAAAGTACTGGCTAACAAGTACTCAGACAACTTACACCTAATGATAATAACTTGACTAGTAATAGTCTTATTGACACAACAACCTGATCCATTATTCATTAATCCAACTGTGTGAGTTATCCTCGGATTGCTTCTTTGGATAAGGGGCGAGATCCAGGATGGGTTTGTTTGGAGTTACTTTCAGTTGGTTACGATACTCGATCTTATCTTCTTTCTGTTAGTCGGAAGTTGTAGTATCTCTCTGTAGTTGGTTAGTGCAGCCCGCTGTCGCTTATTTGCAATAACCCCTTCCTTTCCGTTGATCCTAAAGTATTTGTATCTTGTGACGACTGGCTACGCCGGTATCTTGTGAGTATGGGTTTTTATCCCCTTGCCAGTACTTAACCGTACTGACCCACGAATCCTTTTTCGTGGCTGCATATTCAACATTACAGTCAACAGGTTTGAAGTCTGACGACGTTAGCTTGGGAATCCCTCCGGCTTGGCCTGGGCAGGGATTGGACGCTCTCGGTTATCTTCAGGACTCTTAGTCCAATTTGGATCTTGTCCGTAGACGGACGATATGTTGTTTTCTTCCGCTGTTATTTTGGATCTTTGTATTGTATCAGTTGTATCCCTGGCTCGTTTGAGTCATCTTGTATCTATCTGTTTCTGTTGTAATTGTGGAATATTCGTGAACTATTGTAATGTTATCATAAATGGCAACCTGGAATCGGTTATTATGTGGATTTTGGCGGGAATGCTGAAATCTGCATAGTGCCCGATCTCGGGGCGCCACATAAGGGGGCATCTACCCCGAGAGACATTGTCCTCAAGCATCATTGGGAAACTCTTGGTTTGAGGAAGAGTCCATGGAAGTAGCTATAAGCTTGTCTGCCTGTAGGTCAGCTGGGTCCATCTCAAGCATTTCACCTATCTGTTGCAGAGCTTTTATTTGCGGAGGAGGACGTGGAGAGCTGCGGCTAGTTGAGTCTTCAAGTTGCCTCTGCATCAAGTTTCTCTTCACTCTTTTCTTTGGCCTAGACACACCCGGAACCGACGAAGGCTTCAAGCCATCAAGTTTAGCCTGGCTACGGGTGCACATACGTGACACATTATTAACTAGCAAAGGTGCTTTCGAACGAGACTTCTTGGTTGTTACCACCATCTGACCGGACTGAAACTAAAACACATCATCTACCCGTTGATCCCCAGTCGGCATAGAAGTATCTATTAAAATGGTTGGACTCACCCTAGCAGGCACGGCAAGACGAGCCCTAGGAGCAGAATCCTGCAAGTTGGCTCCAGAAAAGTTCAGAGGAGGCATAGCATCACCGAAAGCCACGAGAGTTGAGCGTTTATTAGTAGGAAGCACGGAAACAGACGTGTCAACAGCCGTAACGGAGGCATCATTAAGAATCAGAGACCAAGGGAGCACCCCCGTAGAAGCTATCATTGGGGTACTGTCAGAAATGAGTGCAGCCTCCGGTGATCCATCAGCAGAAAGCAGGTCCGGTTCAGATTGAGCAATACCCTTCAGTTTCTTCCCTTTGTTCTTGTTGGCGGAGACTGATGTCTACGCACGCTTCTATTCTTGTAGACAGTGTTGGGCCTCGAAGTGCAGAGGTTTGTAGAACAGCAGCAAGTTTCCCTTAAGTGGATTACCCAAGGTTTATCGAACTCAGGGAGGTAGAGGTCAAAGATATCTCTCTCAAGCAACCCTGCAATTAAGATACAAGAAGTCTCTTGTGTCCCTAACACACCCAATATACTTTTCAGGTATATAGGTGCACTAGTTCGGCGAAGAGAGAGTAAAATGCAAGTAATATGGATGATAATAAGTGATAATAGCAATCTGAAATAAAAATGGCAGCAAGCAAACATATAGCAGAACAGGCGGAAAACGGTGTTTCAATGCTTGGAAATAAGGCCTAGGGATCCTACTTTCACTAGTGGACACTCTCAACAATGATCACATAAATGAATAACTAGATAGCTTCTCTCACTATGCTACTCTTAACCCTCTCTGGTTGGATAACAAACACTAATCATTGCGTAGGGATGTAACATCACTCCTCAAGTTTGTATTCCCTCTCTAGGTCACCCCACGCTGTCACTATGAGCGCCCTAAATTAGTACTAAACAAACGCCAAAATTTCATAGAGGAGACACACACGGCATGGACAGTGTCACCTTCACACCACGATACAAGGTGACTCCAAAGTTCATATTAATAAAACACTTGAGCAGCAAAAGATGAAGAGTAACATCTATGAATTCAAATAGATTACAAAGCTCATGATCACATATAGATCACACCATGGGAGAGAGAGATGAACCACATAGCTACCGGTAGAGCCCTCAGCCCCGGGGGAGAACTACTCCCTCCTCATCATAGGAGACATCAACGACGATGGAGATGGTGGTGGAGTCGATGGAGAGGGCTTCCGGGGGCACTTCCCCGTCCCGGCAGGGTGCCAGAACAGAGATTTGTCCCCGAAACTTGTCAGCAGCGGCGGTAGAGCTATAGATGTATTTTGTGGAAAAGGTCGATTCTCCTAGGGTTTATGCCTCAGGGAGTATAATTGGGCGAAAGGGCGATGCCGGGAGGCCTAGGTGGCGCGACCAGGGGGACCCGCGCCACCCCATGGTGTGGCCACCCTGTGGCCCCCCTCCGGGGCTCTTCGGGTCTTCTGGATGCTTTCGGGACTTTTAGGACTTCTAGCTTTCGAATTTTCCAATTTCGAGAATATTTCCAGAACAACTTTTCTGAAACTAAAAACAGCAGAAAATAGGGAACTGGCTCTGTGGCATCTTGTTAATAGGTTAGTCCCGGAAAACATAAGAAAACGTAGGAAAACATACGAAAAACATGTAGCAATTGGCATAATATCAACATGGAACATCAGAAATGATAGATACATTTGAGACGTATCAAGCATCCCCAAGCTTAGTTCCTACTCGTCCTCGAGTAGGTAAACGATAAAACAAAATAATTTCTGAGGTGACATGCTACCACACAATCTTGATCATAATATGTAAAATAGAACATGTAAACTAGGATCAAATGAACTAAAGTTGTGATCTATATTTGATATCAACAAGTAATGCATAAACAAAGAAGAAAGAAGTTAAACTTTTAATGAATCAATACTAAAAGACTATCAACCGTGCAAAGTTTATTAGAGGTGATTTAAGCTTTCAAGAACAACAATATCATGCACGTCAAACTATCTTCACAACCCCTGTTAGGATCAAGTCAAGCTTTCCACACGATGCAATGCTTGAATCTTAAACTATTTGCGCACTAAAAACAAGCAAGTGTTCTGCGTTGGTCCCTGGCACCAGGATGTTATGGCAAAGAGAACATTATGGGGGGTTTGGAAGGTCAATGGAAGAAAGGCTCACAAAGCTGAAAGTGGTCATTAGACAAGAGAAAGTCTTACAACCGAAGCTATGCAAGGAGTAGGGATTGCCACACAACGGATGCACATAGAGCTATAAGTGTATGAAAGCTCTCTAGTGGAACTAGTGGGGGTGCATCCAACTTGCTTGCTCACAAAGACCTAGAGCTCATTTGAGGAGGCTCGTCATTGGAATATACGAGCCAAGTTCTATAATGTAAATTTCCCCACATAGTTATGAATGAATGATAATGTGAAAACTCTCTCAAAATTGAAGTATTAGTGCTAAACATGAAGCACAAGTGTGGTATAAAGGATAGTGATGTGCCCCATCTCTCTTTATTCTCTCTTTGGCCCTTTCTTTCTTTTTTACTTTTTGGGATTTTTTCTTTTTTTCTTTTATATATCCTCACTGGTAGGGGAAACATCCTATATTACAATGAATCATCACACATTTAGTACTCATAACTCATAAAGAAATATCTCTGATGTATCTAACTGCATGCTCCTGCCAGTGTAGCAGTATGCATAAATAACCATGAAGCTCATCATCAAGTAACATAATGGAGGTGGATGTCGTGCAGCAATATATCCCGGAATGGCTATGGAAATGCCATGATAGGTAGGTATGATTTCTGTTTTGAGGAAGAATATATGGGCTTATGTGTAGGAGAACAAAGTCCTCCCACGGGATTTGGATGCACTGGTGAAATTTGCACCAACTCTCAATGTGAGAAAGGGCAATGCACAGTACCGAAGAGGCTAGCAAATATGGATGGTGGAAGTGCCAGGAACTGCAACATAGACTCACGAGTTAAAAGATTACAACAAGCAAATCATCTTACAAGGCACAATGCAAATCACTCCAAGAGGGTCTGTGGCAGTGACAAGTCACTGTTAGCTACCCCGACCGCAGCGCGTAACAAAAGGCCGATCAGAAATGTATCACTCGTAGCAATCATATACCATTGTTTCTATCAGCTGGTAATTTAAGTGTGGCATAGTTTCAAGTTTCTTAGACCAACTATTAAAAGTTTATACTTACTAGTCCTTCCCGTTTATCCATTAAGCAAATTAATATCTCAAAACAACAATAGTGATTCAAGTGAAGCAGTTTAGTGATCTACAAGACCATGCAAATTTTTCACTATACCAACTATCACATAAGCATTTCTATTCCCAACCAAGCACACAACCAACTAACTACAAAAGCTAACAGCTCTGAATAAGATATGCATGAAAACAAAGGCTAAACGCAGTACTAGCAAAAAGTGAACACTCACATAACAATAAGAATGAAAACTAGAGTGTTCTAAGCAATGAAAACAGAGCGTGTCTCTCTCCCACACAAGTATGATAAGAACCAACCATTTATTACAGCAAAGAAAACCAAACAAACTGAAAACAAAAATAAAAGACGCTCCAAGTAAAGCACATAAGATGCGACCGAATAAAAATAGAGTTTCACTAGAAGTGACCTGATAATTTGTCGATGAAGAAGGGGATGCCTTGGGCATCCCCAAGCTTAGATTCTTGAGTTTTCTTGGAATTTGCTTGGATGTACCACCGGCGCATACCCAAGCTTAGGCTTTTCAATCTTGTTTATCACATCATATCATCCTCTTCTCTTGACCCTTGAAAACTTACTTCACACCAAAATTCTCACAATCTTCATTAGCAACGTTAGTGCAATTGAAATAATAATTTCGCATGGTTAAGTTTCAACACAAGTATAACACTTAAAAACACATTAGCTACTGTCACAAATTTTTTCAAAATTATTTTTCTCAAAAGAACACCAAAAGAAAGAGATTAAGGGTCCGTTTGGGAGCTACTTTTTTTTTGAAGTATTGTGAGAATACTTCAGTTTCTAAAATTACTGAAGTATTAAATACTTCGTGGCGTTTGGTTCTGATGAATATTGTGGTTTTAGATACTTCAGTATTTGAAGAAACAACACTAATTTTGAAGTATGGAAAAAAGAGGTCCAGACCACTCTTTACAAAACTGAAGTATTTGTCTCCCGGGCATGTCAATACTTCAGTATTGGAATACTTCGGTTTCAAAAATACTTCATTGCCAAACTAGGCCTAAGATGCAATTGCGATAAATGGCAGAAATCTGTCAAAACAGAACAACAGGTAAACATCGATTTTTTTCAAAAATCTTCTGTTGCTCAAATCAAAACGTGGTATTCTAAGAAAAGTTGTGTATATAACTCAGGATTAAGCACAAAAAAGCTCATGTCATTTTGAATTTTCTGTGATTTTATACGGAATAAACAGTGGACAACAGAAATCTGTTTCCTGCGCAGAAATCCGAAATATAACTTCACATTTCCACTAGAGGCTTTACATGGCTCAACAAAAACACAAAATAAAATATACAGCGGGGTTGCTAAGGAAATATACAACACCCAGGTGCAAAGCACATAAAAGAAAACAAAGGAAAACGGGTTGAAAACAGAGAAATAAAACGGGTTGTCTCCCGGTAGCGCTTTTCTTTAACGACTTTGAGCTAGACATAGTGAATAACTAGATAGCTTCTCTCACTATGCTACTCATAACCCTCTCTGGTTGGATAACGAACACTAATCATTGCGTAGGGCTGTAACATCACTCCTCAAGTTTGTATTCCCTCTCTGGGTCACCCCACGCTGCCACTATGAGCGCCCTAAATTAGTACTAAACAAATGCCACAATTTCATAGAGGATATACACACGGCATGCACACTGTCACCTTCACACCGCGATACAAGGTGACTCCAAATTTCATATTAATAAAGCACTTGAGTAGCGAAACATGAAGAGTAACATCTACGAATTCAATTAGATTAAAAAGCTCATGATCACATATAGATCACACCATGGGAGAGAGAGATGAACCACATAGCTACCGGTAGAGCCCTCAGCCCCGGGGGAGAACTACTCCCTTCTCATCATAGGAGACAGCAACGGCGATGGAGATGGCGGTGGAGTCGATGGAGATGGCTTCCGGGGGCACTTACCCGTCCCGGTAGGGTGCCAGAACAGAGATCTGTCCCCTGAAACTTGTCGGCGGCGGCGGATCTATAGATGTATTTTGTGGAAAAGGTCAATTCTCCTAGGGTTTATGCCTCGAGGAGTATATATGGGCGAAAGGGCAATGCGGGGAGGTGGCCAGGGGGCCACACCCCTAGGTGGCGCGGCCAGGGGGACCCGCGCCACCCCATGGTGTGGCCACCCTGTGGCCCCCCTCCGGGGCTCTTCGGGACTTCTCGACGCTTCCGAGACTTTTAGGACTTCTGGCTTTCGAATTTTCCAATTCCGAGAATATTTCCAGAACAACTTTTCTGAAACTAAAAACAACAGAAAACAGAGAACTGGCTCTGTGGCATCTTGTTAATAGGTTAGTACCGGAAAACATAAGAAAACGTAGGAAAACATACAGAAAATATGTAGCAATTGGCATAATATCAACATGGAACATCAGAAATTATAGATACATCTGAGACGTATCAGAGACCGTGGTGCTTCTAAAACTGAAAACAGATCCTGGCAGAAACAGCTCGAAACAGAAACACGACAAGAAAACAATATATAGACCTCGGGGGGTCCGGGGGGTTATATAGCAAAAATATGCGTAAAGAAAGGAAATTCCAGGTCAAAAACGAGTCGGAGAGGGGCTCCGAGGCGCCCAAACCATAGCCAGGCGCGGCCAAGGGTGGGCTTGCGCCCAGGCATGGTATGGTGCCTCCGGGCACCTCCTCCTACTCTTCTTCGGCTCGTTATTTTTCATATTTTACAAAAACCAATAAATTATCACATGGAAGGTAATCCACGAACTTTTTCTTAACAGAATTGTTACCTATTCCAAAACGGACTCTGCAGATTCTGGAATCTTCCCTCTAATCAACTTCTCCGGAGTCATTACTTGAATAACATCAACCTCTTAATCATAAGAATCCTGAGAAATATAATGTTTGAGTCTTTGCCCATTTACCACTTGTGTAGTGTTATCTTTGAGGTAAGCAATTTTGATTGCACCCGAACGACACACTTCTTCAATAACATAGGGTCCTTCCAATCTGGAGAGTAATTTTCCTGCAAAAAATCTGAGACGAGACCGATACAATAGAACTTTCTCACCAACATGAAACTCTGTTTTCAGGATTCTTTTATCATGCCATTGTTTAACTTTCTCTTTAAAGAGTTTAGCATTTCATAAGCTTCACATCTCCATTCATCTAGATGATTCAAATCAAGCATTCTTTTCTTACCAGCAAGTTTAAAATCTTTATTAAGTTCTTTCACTGTCCAATAGGATTTGTGTTCTAATTCTAAAGGCAAGTGACAAGCTTTTCCATAAACCATTTTATAAGGAGACATACCCATAGGACTTTTATAAGAAGTTCTATAAGCCCATAAAGCATCATTCAACTTATCGGACCAATTTTTCCTAGATTTATTAAGAGTCTTTTGCAAGATAGATTTAATTTCTCTATTTGATAATTCTACTTGTCCACTGGTTTGAGGATGATAAGCTGAGGCAATTCTATGATTAACATCATATTTAGCAAGGGTCTTTCTAAAACCACCATGAATAAAATGAGAACCTCCATCAGTCATAAGACATCTAGGCACACCAAACCTAGAGAAAATAACATCTTTAAGCATTTTTAACGATATCTCACCATCAACACTTTTTGTAGGTATAGCTTCTACCCATTTAGTAATATAATCAACAACAACAGGAATGTGAGTACAGTCATTCGAAGGAGGAAAAGGACCCATAAAGTCAAATCCCCAACAATCAAAAGGTTCGATAACAAGAGAATAACTCATAGGCATTTCATTACATCTAGAAATATTTCCTACTCTTTGACATTCATGACAAGATAAAATAAATTTACGTGCATCTTTAAAGAGAGTAGGCCAATAGAAACCTGATTGTAGAACCTTTAGTGCGGTTCTATCTCCAGCGTGATGTCCTCCATAAGCACGACCATGGCACTTCTTCAATATTTCACGTTGTTCATGATCTAGAACACATCTTCTCATAATACCATCTACTCCTTCTTTATATAAGTGTGGGTCATCCAAAAAATAATGCCTCAAATCATAGAAGAATTTTCTTCTTTGTTGAGCTGTAAATGTTGGAGGCAAATACTTGGAAACAATAAAGTTAGCATAATCATCATACCATGGACTATCTTGGGATTTTACCTTTATTGCAGCCAACTGTTCATTTGGAAAACTATCATTAACAGGAATAGGGTCAAAAACAATGTTTTCCAATCTAGACAAGTTATCAGCAACAGGATTTCCAACACCCTTCCTATCCACAATATGCAAATCAAACTCTTGTAAAAGCAACACTCATCTAATAAGCCTAGGCTTAGCATCTTTATTTTCCAGAAGGTATCTAATAGCAGCATGATCAGTATGAATAGTAACTTTTGAATCAACAATGTAAGGTCTAAACTTATCACATGCAAAAACTACAGCTAAGAACTCCTTTTCAGTAGTAGCATAATTCTTTTGAGCAGCATCAAGAGTCTTACTAGCATAATGAATAACATTCAATTTCTTATCTACTCGATGTCCAAGAACAACACCTACAACAAAATCACTAGCATCACATATAATTTCAAAAGGTAAATTCCAATCAGGTGGTTGAACAATAGGAGCAGTAATTAAAGCCTTCTTTAAAGTTTCAAAAGCTTCCTTACAATCATCATAAAAAACAAGAGGTACATCTTTTTGAAGAAGATTAATAAGAGGCTTTGATATTTTAGAGAAATCTTTAATAAACCTCCTATAAAAACCAGCGTGACCAAGAACACTACGAATACCTTTAATATCCCTTGGACAGGGCATTTTCTCTATTGCTTGCACTTTAGCTCTGTCAACTTCAATACCTCTTTAGAAATTTTATGTCTAAGAACAATTCCTTCATTAACCATAAAGTGGCATTTCTCCCAATTAAGAACAAGACTAGTTTCCTCACATATCTGTAAAACTTTATCAAGGTTGTGCAAACAATTATCAAAATAAGTTCCATAGATGGAGAAATCGTCCATGAATACTTCCACAATCTCTTCACAAAAACCATGAAAAATATCAGACATGCATCTTTGAAATGTAGCAGGAGCATTACACAAATCAAAAGGCATACGTCTATAAGCATAACTACCATGAGGACAAGTAACGTTTTTTTTGTTGATCTTTTGCTCTAGCAATAATTTGAGAAAACCCAGAATAACCATCAAGAAAAAAAAAGAGTTTTCATAGACAGCCTCTCTAGCATTTGATCAATAAAGGGTAAAGGATAATGATCCTTCTTAGTAACTTTATTAAACTTTCTAAAATCAATGCACATTCTATAACCAACTACTACTCTTTGTGGAATAAGCTCATTATTTTCATTAGGCACAACAGTCATTCCCCCTTTCTTAGGGACACAGTGCACAGGGCTCACTCATCTACTATCAGCAATAGGAAAAATAATACCTGCATCAAGAAGTTTTAATACCTCATTTCTTACCACTTCCTCCATCTTGGGAATTAAACAACGTTGATGTTCAACAATTGGCTTTGCATCAGGTTCAATATTAATAGCATGCTGACATATAGTAGGATAAATCCCCTTCAAATCATAAAGAATATATCCAGTAGCTCCACGGTGTTTCTTCAGAATTCCCATTAATCTTTCCTCTTCTTCACCTGAAAGTTTAGCACTAATAATAACATGATATATTTTCATATCAACAATATAAGCATATTTAAGATCATTAGGCAAAAGTTTTTAATCAAAAACAGGACCCTCCTTGGGTGGTAATGTGGTACCCAAGTCTTCCACAGGTAAATTATGTTTCAGTATCACCGGTTGACGAATAAGAATATCGTCAATCTCATTTCTCTCTTCCATAAAGATCTCACTTTCATGGTCCTCCATATATTGCTGCAAAGCATTGTTAGGATCAAGAGCAATAGAAGCAAGTTGTTCAACTTTAAATTCTCATCAGGTAATTTAGATTCATAAGGTGCTCTAGCAAATTTGGAGAAATTGAACTCATAATATTTTCCATTAAATTTAGTTAATATCTTCTCCCTCTTACAATCTATAATCGCACCACAAGTGTTCAAGAAAGGTCTACCAAAAATAATAGGAAAATTTTTGTTAGAAGCCTTACCAAGTACTAGAAAATCAGTGGGATATTTAGTTTTACCACATAAAACTTCCACATCCCTAACAATACCAATCGAAAAAACAGTTTCTCTATTAGCAAGTTGAATAACCACATCAATATCTTCAAGCTCAGAAGAACCAATTTCATGCATAATTTCTTTATAAAGCTCATAAGGAATAGCACTAGAACTAGCACCAATATCACACAAACCATAATAGAAATGATCATCAATCTTAAAAGAAAGCACACGAACACTAGTTTTCTTAGGTCTATGAGGATGGGAAACAATATTAGAAGCATCCTCACAGAAGACAATGTGTTCATCCTCTACATTTCCACAAACAAGATCTTTTACTATTGCTATAGCAGGTTCAACAGTTATTTGTTCATCAGGTTGAATAGATTTCTTAATACTCTTATTAACCACACTAGCCACAATAGAGTGTTCTTTCACATTAGCAGGGAAAGGCATTTCTTCAATATAAGGCTCAGGAACAGCAGGATTAACAGCATGCACTTCTATATTACTAGCAGGAATAATATCTTTATAAGGTGCATGATATTTGTGATAATTCTTTTTAGGAATATCAAGATAGGAGGCAAAAGCTTTAAGACAGTTTGCAAAAATTTGAGAATCAAGACCACAAACAACACTAACATTATAGAAATCATCGCTTCCCATACAAGATTTAATGCACTCATAATCATAATCTATACCTGACTTTCTACCTTTGTCGTTCTCCCATCCTTCAGTGTTCTATTGGTACGGTCAAGAAGATCCCATTTAGCTTTTTTCTTCATACGTGTGAATGATCCAAAACAAGAAGCATCCAATAAATCCTTATCATGAAGAGAAAGCTTTGCATAAAAAATATTAATAACAATATTACTCGAGAGTTCATGAACGGGACATTTGAGCATTAATAACTTCATTCTCCCCCACGGTTGGGCAATACTCTCTCCATCATGAGGCCAGAAATTTAATATTTGATTCTGGTCTTTATGAATCTCACTAGGAGGATAGAATTTAGAATAAAAGAGAGGAACAATTTCCTCCCATCCAATAGATTCACCATTCTTTAGTAATTTGAACCATTCAGCGGTTCTTCCTTTTAATGATAAAGAAAATAATTTCCTTTTAACTTCATCCATTATAATACCTACACACCTGAATAACTCGCTAAAGTAATTAAAATAAATCTAACCACAGCCTTAGAACTCCGGTATCATATACTCCCTCGTGCATTGGTTTTCTAACGGGTGTTTAGGTTTCTGTCACTCCGGCAACCCCACAATTAGTAGACAAATACTCAATGCACCCTCCTAGGCCCATAAAGGTGAAGTATCATGTAGTCGATGTTCACATGACACCACTAGAAGAATAGCACCACAAATTAAATACTGAACCATGAGATATTACTTCAACATAACTTCACCACTAACATCATGACTTCTCCCATGTCCTCAAGAACTAAACTAACTACTCACGAGACATCATATGGATCATAATCAGAGGTGATATAATGGATAATAACAATCTGGTCATAAAGTGTAAACACCGATAAATCTCACAAGCATCAACTACTAACAAGTAATCCACACCGGGAGGGAGATCTAGTGGAAAGCAAGGATAAAGACCCCTAATTGTTACAATGGTATGAAGGTGGACGGTGGCGGTGATGGTGCTGGTGACGAGGATGATGATGATGATCTCGACGAAGCCCGGAGTGATGACGGTGACGATGGCGACGATTTCCCCTCTCCGGGAAGGAATTTCCTCGGCAGATTTCTCCCTGCCGGAGAGCTTTTCTCTCTCTGGTGTTTTCCCCCCGAGGCGGCGACGTAATAATTCTTCGACGATCTTTCCTGGCTCAGGGTTCCCTCGGGGTCAAGTATGCGAAAGGGGGCGCCCGGGAGTGGGCCAGGGGGGCCACACCACCCCCAGGAGCGGCCAGAGAGCGGGGGCGCCGCCTGGTGGTGTCGGCCCCAGGTGGCTCCCCCCTCCGGGTGCCCTTCTGGCTCACTTCCTCTCGGAACTTCTAAGACTCCTCCGGTATCCCCCCCTCTTCTTCTGATCTCCTGAAATAGGGTATCTTGATGGTGCCTTTTCCATCAGATTTCTGGTTCCGGTGTTTATTCTCCAAAATTTATGAAACATGCAAAAAAAGATAAACTAACATAAGTGATGCATAATAACATGAAATATATCAATGAATAACAGAAAATAACAATATAAAACAGTTATGCAAAAAGGACGTATCAGGTACCTAGGTAGCGGTTGTACCGCTAAGGGTACCAGGTACCGCGAGGCAGAAAAGGCTCAAACGACTAGATTTGGGGAGGAAGGTATAAATACCTCATCCCCTTCTTCTCCAAAGGGTTTGATCGTCCAACATTGAAGATAGTTTATTGAGCTCACCGAAAGTTAGATTTCTCCCAATTCCTTCACCCAAACTCATTGATACTTGGAGGATTGAAGGAGAAGGCCGGGATCTACATCCTGACCAACCAGTTTGTCGGATATATGCCAATTAGGGATGTATCCGGCATTGCCCAAAGGACAGATTATCAGGGTGGCCCGTAGGCAATGGAGTAAGGTCCATTGGGCGGCCCAGTAAGCTGACGCACAGGAATCCGATTCTAGAATAACCCGGATCATGGCCCAATACGTGGTCCAGCTTGGAGAAGAAGCCGGATGCCTTACTTCCCCGAATAGGATTTACTTTCCGTAGTCTTCTAGGTTTCCTTCATGTAAGCCCTAGTCCGGCTATCTATAGAAAGTCGGACGGGAGCAATCGAAAAACAAGAGAGAACAAGAGTTCGAATAGCTAGAAGGCAACTCGTCGGGAAGTTCATCCTCGCGGAGTTAGCGAAACCATACTGATACGTCCATTTTGCATCACTGTTTTATATTGTTATTTTCTGTTATTCATCAATATATTTCATGTTATGATGCATCACTTATGTTATTTTATCTTATTTTGCATGTTTCATAATTTTTGGAGAATAAACATCGGAACCAGAAATCTGATAGAAAAAGCACCGTCGAGATACCCTATTTCAGAAGATCAGAAGAAGAGGGGGGATACCGGAGGAGTCTTAGAAGGTCCGAGGAGGAAGTGAGCCAGAAGGGCACCCGGAGGGGGGCCACCTGGGGCCCACACCACCAGGCGGCGCCCCCCCCTTGGCTGCGCCTAGGGGTGGTGTGGCCCTCCTGGCCCACTCCCGGGTGCCCCCTTTCGCGCACTTGACCCTTAGGGAACCCTAAGCCCCAGGAGATCATCGAAGAATTATTCCTCCGCCACCTCGGGGCGGAAAACATCAGAGAGAGAAAAGCTCTCCGGCAGGGAGAAATCCACCGGGGAAATTCCTCTCCGGAGAGAGGAAATCATCACCATCGTCACCGTCATCGCTTCGGGCATCATCAAGATCGCCATCGTCATCATCATCATCACCACCAGCACCATCACCCTCATCATACACCTTCATCCTAATGTAACAATTTGGGGTCTCTATCGTTGTTTTACATTAGATCTCTCTCCCGGTGTGGATTACTTGTTAGTAGTTGATGCTTGTGAGATTTATCGGTGTTAGCACTTTATGACCATATTGTTATTATCCATTATATCACCTCTGATTATGATCCATATGATGTCCTGTGAGTAGTCGTTTATTTATTGAGGACATGGGAGAAGTCATGATGTTAGTAGTGAAATTATGTTGAAGTAATATCTCGTGGTTCGGTATTTAAGTTGTAGTGCTATTCTTCTAGTGGTGTCATGTGAACGTCGACTACATGATACTTCACCTTTATAGGCCTAGGAGGATGCATTCTGTATTTAGCTACTAATTATGGGATTGCCGGAGCGAGAGAAACATAAACCCCCATTAGGAAACCAATGCACGAGGGAATATAGGATCCTGGAGTTTTAAGGTTGTGGTTAGATTTATCTTAATTACTTACTTGTATTTGCGGATGTTTACGAGGGGTATAATCACAAGTATGTATTAGTCCTAGTTGGGCGGTGCATTAGCATAGGTTCACCCACACAACACTTCACGAACCAATTAATATTAATCAACTGTAATGAAGCAAAAACGTTTGACGAAATTCCCATGTGTCCTCGAGAACATTTGGTAATCATAAGTAATACAACTGGCTTGTACTTTTCACTAAAAAGGATTGGGCCACTCCTGAAATATTATTTACTGCACTTTATTTACTCGCACTTTATTTATCTGCTATACCAAAAACCTCCAAAAACCCGTTTGCTAGTGTTTACAGTGAAATCTCTATCCAACCTGCTTGTCAACACCTTATGCTCCTCGTTGGGTTCGACACTCTTATTTATCGAAAGTATTACGACACACCCCATATACTTATGGGTCATCACATACTCACATTATACTTTGTATACTTTAGGCTTCAGCCCTGATTTAGTGAGATTGTAGAAGTAGGAACGCCGCAATAGTTGCGACCTACCGAACCTGGGTAAACATGTGTCCTCGTTTCCACTCTCCCACGTTTCCACCCATGGTTTTATCAGCAGGCTTATGGCACCCCCGGCCATGAACCAAACTAAGAAGACTCGACAGTTGTCGCCCACTTTGGGGCCAGCGGCGTAGGGAGTCACGTTTCGAGCGGGGATACTCGGCGGAATCGACAATACGATCACTGTCGGAAGCCTGCAATTCAACGGGAACGTCGAACGCTTCCTCGATAACGGATCTTATATGCCGGCACGGAATCACCTGGTAAGTGCTTGTGTCCTCTCCATTGGGTCTGCTAACATTTTTATTGATTTGACGGCATAAGCTATGAGATTCCATGGTGGAATTAACTTTATCCCACCCGCCCTATGCCCAGTAGATGAAGGCTTTAATGCCGGATTCAGCTGAAATCTGCCTTATACATATATTGGGGCAGATCAAGATTCACTAGTTGCATATCACCAAAGCATGACTGGATTTGCCGCCTCTCAGGAGATGTCTGCACCCATATCTCACTTTATTGGCATGGTGCAATCCGATATCGCCGAAAACACGGAAGTTGGAAATCCCATGGAAAAGGCATACAACGTTGATCTCATGGAAAAAGTGGAAGATCCGACGTCCGCCGATCAGGCGACAAACTCGGAAGCCAAGTCCATACTAGCAGCTATAGAAGCAAAATTGGATTCCGATGATGAGGATGAAGATGCCTCCGAAAGAAAGGTCAAATCCATGCAAGGAAATTTCCACGAAATACTCATGGAAAAACCCACCACGAAATCAAATGCCGAGGAGGAACAGGAAGATCCTAAAACACCTCCGACAGCTGGTGAGGAGGAAGGAGAGGAAGATGGTGAAAAAAAAGCCCGTCGTATCCTGATGTTCAGGAACTGAGAGAAGACGAACCGCACAAAAAGCCCCCATCCTCCAAAAAGAAGAAAAAAATCCGCCAAGAAGCTGTTCACCAAGGCCCAGAAAAAAAGGATAAATTGGCAGACATAGCCAACAAAAACCTGGAAGTCGGAGGTGGCAGCAGCGTAAAGACGGTGGAGAAGAAATTGATCTAATTCAAAACCCGGTCGCACGAGGTGAGCCACCGGAAGTGCTGGAAGTCAGGAGACAAGCAATAAATTGTGTTTTGCCTGCAACGACACTAACTAAGCTACTTAATCAAGCAACTTAATCAAAGAAAAAAAACAATTCCACAATGATTATAATCATTAACATTACAACGTTTAGAGAAGAACAACCCTAGTACCATACCATAAGTATTACACCGAAATTTAGAAACACAAAAAATACTAAACATAACTAAAATTGAGAAAGTAGTGCGTGTCTCATGTTCGTCGTCGAAGCCGATCCACGACCAGCGCCACGGCTGGCCCGCCCACGACCAACGCTACTGCCACCGCCTCCTCGACCATTGTTCTGCTCAAGCCTTGACCGCCCAAGGCCTGAGCGTCACGCCCTCTCACGACCCTCCATGGACGCCGAAAGTGATAGGAGATGTTTTGCAAAGGGGGCGACTTGGGGAACAGGGGGATTTTATCACCCCAGCTAAGGAAACTATAGCGTCTACCTAGTACTACTGGCGGAAGGAAAAAATTCAATGCCAGTTGTAACTTATGTACTATTAGCGTGGGACATATCAGCCACGCCATTAGGGGAAAAGGGGTAGGCTCACTACCACTGGCGTGCTAGGAATGTGACACGCTACTAGTACGGATTTAGTACCGACGGGTTAAATATCTCCACGCCGGTGCTATGTTTTTCTTTGTTGTCCTGGGCTACCACCGGCGTGGATTTGCAGGACCCCGTCACCGGTAAGGTTTCAGATATAACCCTTTTCCTTGTAGTGTAAGTGAGATATGAATCACAAAAAGTATAGGATCTTTGAAGGAGTGAGGTTTGGAACTTTTTTTTGGAATAGCATGGTTCCATTTTATTACAACATTTTTCTCCGCCATCAACATTCCACGGTGTTCAACATCATAGTAATACTCGATGAGTTTTATCCTACATATGTTAAATATGGGAAGTTAAAAAATCATATGAAAAAAATAGTAACATAATAGAAAAAAATATGACACTTGCGATTGATTGGGGGGGGGGAGGGGTTGGGGTCGTCCCGAATGACTTATACATCCGCGGAGGGTTGCGCTCCAGCGAAAGGAGCTACCCTATATATGGTAGTGGCCCACTCGAGGGAGCTATCCTATCGATCCGTGGGGTCGGGAGAGCCCGCGGTTGACACGCTGGCAGGAGGGTAGCGCCCCCGAAAACGGAGTTACCATGTTTAGGGTACGCCCCACGTGCAGGCGTTACCCTAAAGGGTTAGATTCGTGAATTTTTTTACGAAGGGGTCACACGACGAATTGAAGGTCGGTTTTGTCAATTTCGACCCTGCAAGGTGCGTGTCTTCCGAAATACGATCTCTTCTCCGGCTACGTCTGACTTGGTATCCAGTGCAAAAGCTATGCATCTCCGATGTCCCATTTTTGCGCGAACGATGAGTAGTTTAACTTGAGTTTTGTTAGTGTCGTACAAATTCGAGTCGAATAGGAGGTAAAATCATGCACTACAAAACAGTGTTCCAATTACTCGCTGTACCCACGTGAAGTGAAGGACTAAATATTCCATCAGGACAAATATTTTTGTCCTATATGCAAATTGTGGTCACATAATGCTCTAGGGGCAAATACGTCTTTCCATGTCCACATTTGACATCACTACTGCTTAGAATGAACTAGAGTGTCATATAAGGAACAAAATTTAGACCAAGTGTCACATGAGGAAGAAAAACTTTTCTGATGTCAAATAAGAAATCGGATTTTTAACTAGTGTCAAATAAAGAATTCTCTCTATGATGTCAGCATGTGTCATTTGGAAAACGCGGGTGACACAGGCACCAGACACACAGGTGACGACATCTGCATACAGGCACAATTTTTAATGGACAACAGCGCATAAATACAACTGTTACGATTTACATGTCAAATTCTACAGAAACAAGAAAGCTACTCTGCAGAAGTACTAACTTAGCTAATATATGTACATCAGCTAAAATGGCTAGTCGGCTACAAAATTGCCAGCCCTCCCTTGAGGTGCGCCCCAACTAGGCTCATTCCTAGGCTCCAAGGCAGATCATTGGGTAGAAGCAGTAACAGCTAATGAGGAAACTACCTCGGTGCTCGTTCAGAATCATCTGAAATCATTCCTAAATAAAGCTCCATGCAAGAATCTATGCACCTTCCTTTCTTGCAAGTGAAGTGAAGACAACATCACCGGAGTACAAGTGTATTATGGCTGGCATATCGAAGACGGTATTTCCAATTTTTAACATTGACGCCCAGAGATCATCTATTCTTCTCAATGCACAGGCCATCAGAATCCAGGTGCGAAAGGAGAAGACCTTGATATCAAACTCTGCCACTGCCTGTTGGGATCCTTACATTTTCATAACCTTTCAGTGTCGCCTCGGTAAACGATTCCAGTGCTTCAAATATTGGAGCCAGACCCGATTTCAGATCAGTTGCACTTGACTCTTGCAATTCTTTCACAGTTTCCTCGTGCCTAGCTCTTTGCTCATCCAGTCTCGTATGCAACGCATCCAAAGCTACCATGCGGCTATCAACTGCCCGGTCGTTGTCAGTTTTGGGTAACACTGCTTTTCCAGTTTCAGGATGTCCAGGCAAGCCTTGCCGCTTTTGGTGAGATTTGAGCCTCTTTGAGAAATCCCTAGATAAATAGTCTGATTTCATTTTCTGCTGCTGCACTTGGTCTTGTCGTTCCCATAATATGTGCACGTTAACAGCGAAAGCATCCATTGCATCCACAACAGCACCTTCTGGTATCATTTTCATGGTTTGGCACCAATCATTAGCTGTGATGAACACACCGGGAGCTCCAAGTCTACCAGGAGAGAACGGTGCGACGCCATCCGACGTTTCCTCCTTTTCCTGAGGAAGCCATTTCACTAACCAGCCATTCAGGGTTTCGATATAAGCCTTTTGGGATATGATCCAATTTCTGAAACAGGAACACCAGTTCAAAAGTTCCATTTCCAGTTCCATCGTAACCTTGGAGGAGTTTCTTTCAGGACCACTCTTAGGGATGAGAATATGAGATTTAGTATCAAGTATGGCATGGAATTGCTTCCTGTGGCACTCGAGAATGAATTTCCACATTGTAACATGCCTGCATCATAATGATAACAATTTACTCTTTGTCCAATCACAAATATTTTAAAAAAATTGAGTAGTGGGACAATGAGCGATTCTTCATGTCAATTAGATGAGAAATAATATGCTGGCAAAGTTAATAGCAATTCGCCAGGAAAATAACAGCTTATTTAAGAAAGCAACAAACACAGAAGAGAAAAGCCATATTTGTATGCATCAGTATAAGTCCTCCGCGGAGGAGCCCCATGGAATTTAATTAAGACAGAAGCGATCATGTGAGATACCAGAACTCTCACCTAATTTTCTTAGGTAATGTTGCTACAGCTCAGATGGAAAAAAAAAAATTGTCGAAATGTTGCAACACTCAGTAGTGATGTTACAATTTAAAACATGATATAAAACATATTGTTGCGTATTTTTCACACGATGGTAACGTTGATCCGTACAATCACAAAGATCACCTAATTGGATGCCATCCTCAGTCTCACAATGGTTGTTATTTTCGGATACTCCTTGCATCTATACTAAGCTAATTTTCTCTTTACATGCAGAGACTATATAACAGTGGATAATTTGTAGCTCCATTTGAGTTGCCACTTTGCTAGAAATGCGTACTTTTAAAGTGATTCTTTGTCAACACACCACATCTAATGTTGCTGCATGATTTACTGGCAAGTGATGCAATATTTCAGTTGAACAACTGAAGATTTCTTAATATTGAACTTAAGTTAGTAATCCAAGCATTAGTAGTCTAGAGCAATATATGTGAACTGTGTTTGTAAAAAAAAAATACTCTGCAGCACAAATCAAACCTCACTAAAATTTCTAAACGCAAACTCTCTAGAATTATAAATAAAGTGGAAAGGATGCAATGAACCTCACAGACAGAATGATTGTTTGAATGTAAACCCTTCAAGACCCCCTCAACTGGATAAAAGTGTGATACTAGACTTCACATACCCTTGAATAAGCTTAATGAGGTACGGATGTAGCTCGTCATCTCGTAGTATGTGGATCCTCTTGGAAATAACTTTAACTGATCTAATGGCAATATTGATTCTGGTGAGCAGTGTCCTGATTGAGGCCCGTGTGGCATCAATTTTATATGGCTCTGCACCAGTGGCATCCAATTCTTTTAGGCGCTTCCATTCTTTGTCATATGTAATCCTCAACCTTTCTTCCTCCTAAATAATGTATGAATAAAATGCTAATAAGATGATTACAAAGGGCATTATAAACGTAAAGTGTCACAACATAGATAGGGATAAAATTAAATTCAACACCACAATGAGCCCCTGCGTTAACCATTTCGGCTCAACCAATGACTTTCAGCACATACAAGTATGATTTGATAGATGAAAAAAAATCAAGTCAAGTTCGAGAGCACTATTGGGTTGGGTATATCAAGAAAAGATCAATATCAGAGTTCAGATGACATTTCAGATGACGACAGGAATTAAGACACACCATATAATGAAAAGTAGCATACCATAATCTCCTTATGAAGTCTTTTCTCCCACACATATAACCGATCCATTATTGACGAAAGGGTATTAATTTCAACATTGCCAGCACTGTCGATTCTGTTATTCGAATTCTGAACTCTCTTGGGTGCACTTATTGCTGACTGTTCCATGTTCTTCGCCGGCGGCTCAGAAAACAACAGGGCAATCGTCCCCATCATCCGTGAAAATACCACTGCATCAAGGGTAAGGGTCAAGATATTTAAACTATTAGGAAATATCTTTGCAGAAAAGAGCAAGCAGTGTGAGGAAGAATCCCTGTCCACAGATCAATATAATTACTTATTAGAAGAAACAACGTAATACTATATCTCCTATATCAGCTATAGAAATGATTCATCAGTGCTATAACTTATTAGTAACTTATTAGCACACTTGCAGTGCCATAGCAATAGAACGTGTACTTAGTATAATAAAATGAAAAGGAGAAATGTACTCACATTTTAAGACTCTATTCTTCGGTCTATACCGAACACTGCCGACCTCAAGGATCCTTGCTACATCCTCTCCGCAGGCGACCGCCGATTTGAACTGCTCCTTTATCTCCTCCACAACCTCTGTAACATCTCTTGTCCCAAAGCTCGGCAGTGGCGGCACATCCCCACCGACTACCATGGAAGAGTGCTCCTCTGAGCTTACCCTCTTCACCTTCCCCGGATCATCGACAACAGGCACCGCCGCTCCTGTTCTAGCATGGGTATTGGCATTGACATTGTCACAGTCACAGCTGCACACACTCTCGTCCCCTGAACCAAGAACCGAAGAAGTACCCACGCTCTCGATTTCACACTCCTTGTGCTCCATCGACACCTTCACCTTGGCACCGACATCCACATTGTCGATCCGGTTTGACGCAGTGCTCTCCACCGCCTTCCTCGCCTTGAGGGACTCCCTCATCGACTCATGCTCCGTCTCCTCCTCCAGCTCCGGGATCCCTTCCCTTTCCCTCACCTCGCTGGAGTTGGGGCTGCTGGAGAAGGACCCATTGGAAGCGTACCCTTTGCCGTCGTAGTGCGGGAGCTCCTGGTTGTATGAGGGAAACGGGTTAAAGAAATCCCACGGCGACGCTTCCGAAGTCGGCATCGGCGGCGGTGGCGCCGGAGCCGCCGCCTCCCGGGCACGGTCCCCCTCGGGAGGCGCCGGGACGCCGTACATTGGGTTGCTGTACCCGTAGTCGTACCCCATGTAAGACGGCACGTTGGTGGCGAAGTTGCTGTAGCCGTAGGGTTCTTGGTACACCGTGTTCGCCTGCGCCGAACTGGCCTTCATGTAGTGGTAGTTGGGGACAGAGACACTTGGGAACGAAGGGTAGGAGGGCCCGTAGGACGCGTGCTCCCACGGCATTTCTTGCCTGGCCTCCCATGGCATCTCGGGCCTGCCGTCCCACGGCATCTCGGGCATGCCATGCCATGGCATTCCGGGCCTGGCCGCTCCAGGGTCTGGGATTTGGCGCTGTTGGCGCCCTTGAGCCGGCGGCGGGATCTCGCAAGCGCGGTCGTCGGCGGAGTCGGGATCGGAGTCGGAGTCGTCGGAGTGGAAGTGGAGGTGGGAGTGGCCGGAGTCGGTGTGGGGAGTGGAGCTGGAGGCGCTCCGCTTCTTGGTCTCGTCCGGCTCGGAGGGGGGCAGCGTGAGCACGGGCGACCCGGGCGGCGAGGCGGCGTGGTGCTCGTGCGCGAACCGCGCGAGCGCGTCGGCCACGCGCGGCAGCGCGCGGAAGTAGGCGGCGTGCGCGAGCGCGAGCGCGGCGCGGCGGTCGCCCGCCGCGAGCATCAGGTCGCGCCGCTCCCGGCAGAGCGCGGTCACGGGGGACACGTCCGCCGCGTCCAGCCGCGAGCTCCGGCACCCCATCCTTCCTCCCTCCCTACGCCCTTGGCCGCCGCGGCATTGCCCACAGCCGAGGCCGCCAAGTGTGGGGGTTTGCCGGCAAGAAGAGCGACGGGAAAAACGGGCGGGATCAAACCCCCGAGGAGGGTGGCGTGGACTGGTGCGACGGGAGCGTGAGAGGGCACGTAGGAGCACGTGGAGGAGCTGCGCGGAGGTACGTTTATTATTGAGCACGAGCAGGCACTGACACTGGCAGTGGCGATGGTTAAAGCAGATGCAATGCACTGCTCATTCCAGTACAGCAGTAGCAAAAGTGCTGCCTCTCTTGGCTCACATCACCGGAAAGATGTCTCCGGGCTGCCGGAGACGAGGGTGAGAGGGGCCATGGATTATTGGCTTTGCAAGGACTGTTCTCGGAGGAGGTCCAAGGAAGGAGGGAGAGATGCCTGGGGGGGATTTGTTTACTGCTCTGGTAGTAAAAAGGATTTGGCAGATGGTGTTTTACTAGGGTGGAGAGGGGACAGGGAGGCGAGGACAACAGGTTGGTTTCAGTGCAGCAGGAGTAAATCATTGCGTTTACTCCCGTTTCTGTGCGTGACGGTGACAGAGTAGTAGTAATGCTCTGCCCGCTCCTGCAGAGTACTCCTCCATGCGTTTAAATCTGTGTTCGATACGAGCCAAATCTGGCGCGCGATCACTCGCTCTGAATGCTGCTAATAAACCCACCCGTTTATTATCAACCCTTATTCAGAGATCTTTGCTACGGTCCTAGTTAAGCACCGGCTGTCAGAAATATTTACATTCCGGTGGGGCTGAGCACTACGGTGTGTAAAGTACTGTTTTCATCGTGTTCAATGTAAAAAAAATACTTGCACAGTCTACAGATCAATTGTTCCATCACCCAATTAATCTGAAGAGTTGGCATTAAAAGACCTTCATCGTGCGAAGGACGCCGTAGCACTGATGGTCAAAGATTCTGGAGTACTAAACCCCATCCTCACTCACTCATCACTCACGCGCGCACACATGCCACATCTCGCTAAATGGTGTAGCATCACGTGGCTCGTTAGTGCGCATCGAGGACGCCCTCCTTTCCTCTAGCAGAGTATAATTTGTCCTGTTTGGACCTTTCAAAAAAGTTCAGTTGCTTGTAAATGGTTTTCATAAAACTTTCAAACAGCTATGGTCCCTCTAGATATGCCCTTCACAATAGGGGCGCGTCTGGTAGTCTGGAGGTCCAACCCATGCCCTGGAAATGCAAAATGGGCATGGGTTGTTTGGTTGTTTTCATACGGGTAAAAAAAAATTGGCTCGATGTTTAAAACATTCTCGAACCAGACCCACTGGAATTGGTCAAATCGACAGTTTTTGTGGAGTGAGGCCGCGCAGCTAAAAAAAGCGCCCGCCACGGTGCGCGCAGGAACTTCGCGTGGATGGCGGGAGATAGGGAAATTACGGCGCCGTTTCGCGCCAGACTTAGTCGTCACCTCCCCCCTCCCCATTCGGTCACCTCCCATTTTTTTTGCATCCCACACCGGCGGCTCCTCTTTTCTTCCCCGTCAACGAATCTGTGGCGGTGTGTCCAACGACGGCGGATTTAGCCCGCGGCCCGCACTGGAGCACCCTTTCGTCCCGTTGCTAACCTCATCGCGCTCCCGTCCGTCCCACAAATCCATGGCAGTGTGTCCACGGGAAGCATGAGGTGATCTTCTTCAATGATGCCACCAGCTGATCTCCTTCATCTACAATGCCAAGAGTGAAGGTAAAACACATTTCTCCTCATCTAGACGGAGCGATATTGTCGATTTAGTGAGTACTCGTGTTAGATCCAACATATTAGGACGATATTATGGATTTGAACAAACACACACCAGCACTCATAGCCGTGATTCAAAATTGATTTTGTTGATTCATAATATTGTAGTTAGGCGCACTGCCACTCCTCTGGTCACATGGGGCCCTATATTCTTTAGAGATCAGGAGAGGATTGTTAATCTGAACTACATCCACAACAACAACGAGGTAGAGATGCCTAGGATGGGTAGAGCATATTTCTATGAACTTGTCAAAAGATTCAGAGACAGTGGCATGTTGAGGGACAACATCCACACCTCTATAGAAGAGCAAGCAGCCATGTTTCTTCATGTTCTAGGTCATAACCAGAGATTCAGAGTGATGCATGGCACGTTCAGGAGATCATGTGAGACCATCACCCGCTACTTCAAACAAGTATTGTATTATGTTGACGAGCTCGGACATGAGATGATCAAGCCACCAACTGGACAAACGCCTACAAAGATAAGAGACATATACAGATGGAATCCATACTTCAAGGTACACAATACTACATTTTTTGATCTCACCACCTAATTTTTTAGGCCAAATTCATGACTCTTCTTTCATCATGTGTCGTGATTGTATTGGCGACATCGATGACACTCATGTTACAGCTAGAGTGTCGTGATCACAGTCTAAAGCCTATAGAAGGAGTAAGCACTACACAAGTCAGAATGTGCTAGCTGTTGTTGATTTTGATCTCAAGTTCATGTGCTAACTGGTTGGGAGGGATCAACACATGATGCAACCATTCTTGCTGACAGCATGTCCAGACCTGATGGGGTCAATATCCCTCATGGTAAGTTCTACCTTGGAGATGCTGATTATGCATGTCGCCCTGAAATTCTTCCACCCTTCCAAAAAAACATGTACCATCTAAACGAGTTCATTGTAAGGTTTGGTCCTGCTATTTCCAAGGAATTGTTTCATGTTCGGCACTCTAGGCTTAGAGTCATGGTCGAGAAAGCGTTTGCTGCACTGAAAAATAGGTTCAAGATCTTTGACCAGAAGCCATTTCACCCTTTTGCCACCCAAGTGAAATGTGTTCTCTCGTGTTGCATTCTTCACGACCGGATACTTGGATGGGGCTTTGATTTTCATGTCTCGAATGAGGCATATGTGAACCTTGATAACATTTGACTCCGGCCATGGTGTGCCCTTGGATGACAATGAAGTTTGGAAGAACAAAAGGATGGAGTGGGCTGACATAGAGACCTCATGGCAATGAAGCAGCAGAAGCAGAAGAACACGAAGAATAAGAAGAAGAAGAAGAAGAAGAAGAAGAAGAAGAAGAAGAAGAAGAAGTAGAAGTAGAAGAGGCAGAAGATATGCCACCTCCCCCTTGATCATCGTCGGCGCATCGCTCATACTATACTGCTACTGTTGGATTCGTACTAGTTAGGGATATAATAATGAACTAATATTCGTATTAGTTAGGGCTAGATTTTAATTAACCCCATAGTAGTAATGCATGAATTTCTATTCTGTGCTCTTTCTTTCATTGTGTGTAGTGTGGTAATCTGCCATTTGAGAGACGAGGTGAGTACATACCAAACCGGGTGCAACCAATCACCGAGCATTGGTTAGTCGAACCAATTTATACCCGCCTACACCCTACAAAACGAAGTGAACAAAAGAGTTTCAGCAATGCAATGCGGGCTACCTAATAAGTTGCACAACAGAGATTAGGGGTTGGCTCTCTCCGGCCAGCCCCTGGAGAGAAAGCCCCACGGAGCCACGAAATCCCTGCAGGCTAACAAACACGCCCCAGGTTACTTGAATGGGTAGTTTCCTACACCGAGAACCAGTGATCCTGATAGTTTCAAAAATGCAAATATTTAAATGTCTTTAAAAAGCTAAAAAATCAAGATTTTCTCAATAGTGTATGGAGAATGCTTTCCCTAGGGGGACCTAACAAGCGAACGCTCAGGTCGCTCCCTCTAGAGAGCAGTTCACCAACTTGGGCTGGCCTATGTGCACGTATAAAGGCCCAATTAGCACCAATTTAATTCTTTTGGCCTATTTTTCGTGGCAACGCATTTTTTATCAGCCCAGCATAACAACTACGTTAGTCATTTGTACGCTAAGTGTTCTTCATCATTTTGACAAACGTTGACTACGTCTTTAAATTTTGTAACGATTTCGCACATATTTTTATTAAGAAAGCACAAACGAGATGTTGCAATGTTTTCTGGATGATTTTCTAGAAACTACGTTTAATTTTTCATAATTCATTTGGAATGATATGTTTATGCGTTTCTTCACATGTTGTAAACATGTGATTTTATTGTTACTATCGATTTATTATTTTGTTGAAATAGGGGATAATTTTTGTTGCAGCTGAAACAGTGATAAATTATTTTGTTGCTTACCAACTTTTTAATTGATGCAAATTTTTTTTGCAATATGTTGTGATTTTTGTTGAATTGTTTTAACTTTTTTGTTGCAACGCAATAAACATATTGTTTAACTATTTTTTGTAGCATTACTTACTTTTTGAGTTTTTTGGAATAATTTGTTGCAATACGGGTTTTTTTTTTGCACACAGAGCGATAATTTTTGTTGCGATACGAGTGAATTTGTTGCAATGACAGTTTTGCTGTAATTATCGAGATGATCGGGGGCAACACAATATACCCCTTCATTTAAGTGGGGCTGATGTGGAATGCGGGTTCTATATCCGAAAAATGGAGGATCTAAAATGCAAAAGTGTGTTGTGCTGATTTCTGGGTGTTTGATGATGATCGGACCGCTCACGAGTGGACCTAAGATTGATCACCCCTAGCGCGACCTGCGCTAGGCGCAGTCCATAGTATCCCATAAACATGTCAACTTTTAATTTAAAATACTTTATATTTTAACCTACACAAAAATCAAAAAAATTACAAATGTTAGTATAGTGAAAATACACATCTTGAAATGTACCAATTTTATCATTTTTATGTAGCTCAAAATACAAAGTATTTAAAATTTATACATTTGTGGGATACATTATTGAGAATAATCATGATTTTTTTTAGATTTTTTTAAAACTTTTAATATTTTTTATTTCTTTTTAAAACACCAGATCACTCGTACCCAGGAGCCAAAATGACTTTCCAATTTGCAGTGACGTATAACTTTTAGATGTTTTTGGACTCCCCGAAATTCTCGCCAATCAAGAGATACGACATCGAGAATAACGTCGAAAGTATTTAGCCATTTTTACAACTCCCAATACGAAATAAGCTAGTGCGAATGACAACATCCATATATTCGAATAAGCAATTTAAAGGAATTATTTTTCCAAAAAGGAACTAAAAGTGCATTTATGCATTTGATCTCTCGTATGTTTTGGAGTTGATAACAACACAATTAAGGTTCTAACCATGCGTCTAAGTCATTTCAGGAAACATCGTTTCGTCGCAAAAAGGAAGAGTGCAGAATGCCAAAGCAAAAGAAATTGACTTGGTCCAGCGGTAGTACCGGGCACTTCAACGGTAGTACCACTCTCCCGAGGATGCGGTAGTGCCGTTGGAAGTACCGCCAGAATAAGTTTGGCTACTGCAACCAACGGTACTTCAGCGGTACTGGCCCAGTAGTACCGCTGGTACTTAGACATTTTCGGAGGAACACTTACCATGGCGGTAGTATCGCTCCTTCCAGGAAGCGGAAGTACCGCTGGCGGTACCGGTCAAAGTACCGCCAGGGAAATTTTGCTCAGGGTAACCATTACGGTACTAGAGCGGTAGTGCCCTAGTACTACCGCCAGCCACATCGATTTTATATCGAGTTCGTGGCCAGCCGTAGTACCGGTGGGCCTAGCGGTAGTACCACTCCTGGAAGTACTGCGGTACTTTCGCGGTTGTACCGCCCGCGTCAAGTAGCTGGGACCTCCCAGTACTGTAGTGGTTGCCATCAAGCGGTAGTACCACCATGCGTAAATGGGTCAAACTGCTAGTTGTGAGGAGGGGGTATAAATACCCCATCCCCTTCTTTTTCAAGGGGTAGCTCGAAAAGCATTAAAGTCCAACATTTATTGAGTCTCCAAAATCTAGATCTCTCCCAATTCCTCCACCCAAACTTGTTGATTCTTGGAGGATTGAAGGAGGCCCCGATCTACATCTTCACCGAGCCGTTCTTCATTTCTCCCTCATTCACTTGAGGGATTTGAGTCTAGGGTTTCTTGTGAAAAACCTAGACTTCATTACTACACTTGTTGGTGATTGGTGATTGTTGGGAGCCCCCAATTTGGTTGTGGGTGTGTGACCCAAGATTGTTGTAAAAGATTCGATTCCCGCCTCAAAGAGGATCAATAGTGGAAGGTGGACTAGACCTGTGTGGCGTTCTTCATCGGAGTATAGGGTGAGTCCTTTGTTGCGTTGAGTAGGCCTTTGTGGCGAAACTCACACCCCTCCAACAAGTCGTACTCCCTTAACAAGGAGGAACTCGGGAATACATCGTGTCTCCGCGTGCTTCCTGTCGGTTACCTCGTTCCCCTCTCCTTTACTTGTGCTTGTATTGTTTTTATCCTTGTTCTTGTCATATAGGTAAATTCACCATAGTTGCATTATCTAGAAATTTAGCTTTGTGTCAAGCCTAATCTTGAAGAAAAATTAAAATTGGTCGTAGCACCTATTCACCCCCCCCCTCTAGGTGCCCATACTATCCGTTCAATTGGTATCAGAGCCTCGGCTCTTATTATCGGGCTTAACCGCCTAAGAGTTTAGTATGGTCGATGATCCGGATGTCACCGGTTCCGTGGTGCAAGTCACTATGAATGATATCAAGGAATTGCAAAATTCCTTGACCTCATCCATGGAGGGCAAAATGGATGAGTTACGAGCTCTCGTGTTGCAACTCATGAAAACCAAGGAACCGGATACATCCAATTCATCTCTGTCGGATGAAAGTCCGGAGGGTGCTAAGAAAGGGGCAAATGGCGAACCACCTAAAGATGCTTCCTCTAAGAACTCCACCGATAAGGATACAGAAGGAAAAAGAGATTAAACCTCCGTTGAGGGGCACTACTCTCCCGATCCTCCCGTCCCACATCTTCATATAATTCCTAGAGGAGAACCTCCTAAAGTTGATGCACATTCTTTTGGTGATTGGCAATATTACATGGAAACTCACTTAAACTCTTCTTGTATTGAGATTTGGAGGGTCACTCGAGATGGATACAAGCCACATGACCCCAAGAACTTGACAAGAAGAGAAGCCGTAGATTGTCAACTCAACTACACCGTCTTGTCCATCATTAAACAAGTCGTGGGTCTAAACCACATGCATCATCTTCAACAATATTCCACCGCCAAGGAAACATGGGGCGCTCTTGTCGTCATGTTTGTGGGCAATGATAGCATGCAAAGGAATAGGTATGATACCTTGTGCAATGAAACCGAAGGATTCTATATGCATGATGGTGAGAACCATGAAGACATGTATCGAAGGCTCAAGACACTTTCCACCGCATTCAATAATGTTGGTGCCAAGTACATTGATGATGCTTGGATCAAGAAGAAGTACATTAGTTCTCTCATGCCATTTGAGCACGCGGACTTCAAGAGTCTTCAAGGAATACATGACTTTGCTTCTTTGACCTCAACCCAAGTGATGCAAGAAATTAGATCCTTCCAAGTGAAAACAAATAATGGTCTTGACAATCGAGCTAGAGTTATGGGAATGCACAAAGGAACTTCGGTTGCTTTGAAGGGCAAGGTTGTATCAAGGGAGGTTGAACATCAAGAAGCTTGCATTGAGGACTTGGCCCCTTTGAAGGATCAAGAATATGACCCCCGAGCTCAAAGATGTCATTGCTCTTGACGTGTAAAAGTTTTGGAAGAATCCATCCAAGGCCAAAGCATATGTTGAGGAGAAGGGCAAGTCTAGTTATGGTAAAGAAGGGACCCAAAGGGTGAGGTATCGCTTCAATTGTCAAGACAAGCACCATTTTATTGCGGAGTGCCCCTATGAGAATAGGGAACGTCATGGTGGGGAGCTTATTCGCAAGGAAAAGTCCAAGGTTGCTTACAAGAAACCTCACTTCAAGAAGAAACCTTTCAACAAGAAGTCTCCCACCAAGTTTGTGCTAGTGAATCGAGAGGAGTATGATTCCGGAAATGATGATGAAGAAGAAGAATCCACAAGTGAAGTGGACGCTCTTGCTATTGCTTCAACTCCATCATCTTCATCACTATTTGAATCCCCCAATGAGAATCTTCCCCAACCCAATGCCAAGTGCTTCATGGCCTATGCCTCGGAGGTATCACCTTATCCCAATTCTAAGACTCCAAATGAATTGAATAACAATGCTAGTATTAGAGTAGAAAATGAAATTGCCTCTTTGGATCGTTTTATGTCTAACATGCAAGGAGAGACCAAGAATTACTTCGATAACCTCATGAGCAAATTGGAAGAGGCCCATGAAGCTCTTGATAAGAAAGGTGAGATTGAAAGAAGGGATGCGGATGAGAAAGCATCTCTCTCTATCACTCTTGAGGAAGAGCATAATGGTAAAGTTTCTCTTGAGGACGAACTTGAAACTATTGAAGTGTCACATAATCAACTTGTTTCAAAAATCACGAAAGAACGTGACCTTGCAATTTCTAAATATAAAATGCTAAAAAGGATAAGGTTGAGTTTGTGGTTGGTCATGACAAACTAACCGAGGAGTTTAAGAAACTCACCGAGGCTCACAAGGCCTTGCAAAGTCAACACTCTACCCTCAAAGAGTCACATGAAAAACTTCAAACCCAACTTAATCAATTAAACACCCCTAGCACATCTACTTGTTCTTGTGATCAAGCAAATATTATTGAGGAAAATGCTAGGTCGAAGGATGAGCTAGCAGGGCTAAAGGGCAAGAGCCCTCAAGTTGAGAAGGTTGTGTCCTCAAGCCCACAAGTGGTTGCTTCTAGACCACAAGTGAGTGCTCCTAGGCCACAAGTTGGTAATCAAGGTCTTGGCTATGTTGCCAAGAAGAAGAAAAATAGCAATAAGAATAAGAGAAAGAAGAAAGCCAACAATGTTGCTTCGAGTGGTAGTGTCATTAGGGACAACACTACTGGTAGCATCCCCGCGGGAACTAACAATCCACACCATTTCTTATATGTTTATTATTATGGTGTTGTGCAAGCTAAATATGTCGGTCCTATTGAAGGTTTCATTGACTATACTATTTGGGTTCCAAAGACCCTTGTTGCTAACATGAGGGGACCCTCCTCGGGTCCTAACTCTAGTCAATGATCTCTTGCAGGACTATGCTTCCGGTGGGTCTAAATGGATAATTGATAGTGGATGCACTAGTCATATGACTGGATGCAAAGAACTTGTGACGGAGTTGCGCCCAAATAAAAATGATGCGTCTGTCACATATGGTGATAAGTCCAAGTCTAAGGTAGGTGTCACTATCGTGGATGTCATGTTTGTCGAATCCCTTGGTTTCAATTTACTTTCAGTTCGTTCTCTTGGGAAGATGGGTTTCTCCGTCTTCTTTGATGAAAATGTTGTGGTCCTTTTGAGGAGAAAAACTATTGATGTTGCATACGTGGGACATGTCAAAAATGAGTTGTTTGTGGTGGACTTTTTGAAGTCTACCAACTCTCAAGCGATGTGCCTTTTGGGAAAGGCGGGCGTGGGGTGGTTGTGGCATCGCTGCTTATCCCATGTCAACATGAGAACTTCGCAAAGTCTTCACAAAGGTGGCCTAACCCTCGGACTAAAATAAAATGTTTCCTTTTCCAAAGATCACGTTTGTAGGTCGTGTGTTGAAGGAAAGATGCATGATGCCCCTCACAAGAGAAAGACCATTATCTCATCAAAGAGGATCTTGGAGCTTCTCCATGTTGATCTCTTTGGTGCCGTGCCCGAGGAAAGTCTTGGGGGCAAGAAGTATTGCTTGGTGATTGTCGATGACTATTCAAGATACACTTGGGTCTATTTCTTCAAGTGCAAGAGTGAGACCCAACAAACTCCAACCAAGTGCAACGTCAACACAATGTCCAAATCATGGCTATTAGGAGTGACAATGGCTCCAAGTTCAAGAACTACACGTTGAATGAATTACTTAGTGAAGAGGGTATTCTTCATCAATATTCCGCTACATATACCCCTCAACAAAATGGTGTAGCCTAAAGGAAGAATCGAACTATATTGGATATGGCAAGGACCATGTTGGCGGAGTATTCTTCTCCCCAATATCTATGGTCCGAGGCCATATCCACCGCATGCCACTCCTCCAACTTCCTCTACATCCATAAGGGCTTAGACAGGACTCCATATGAGATCCTCACCGGCAAAAAACCCAACGTCTCCTACTTCCGTGTCTTCGGTTGTAAGTGCTTCTATTTGATAAAGGGTGTGCAGTTGTCTAAATTCCAATCTAAAACTATTTAGGGTATATTTGTTGGTTACGGTGCCGAATCCCACATTTATAGAGTCTTTGACAAAACCTCACGGATAGTCATAGAATCTTGTTGTGTGGTTTTCGAGGAAAATTATGGCTCCCAAGTGGCGCAATTTCATGTTTCTAATGTAGATGTTGAAATGCCTCAAGAAGCCATAGGAAGGATGGGTGTGATATTTTTCCGCCCCATTGAGGGACACCTTATGGCAACTCAAGAAAAACTATGCTCTACTCAAGTGGAGCCCTCCAATACAATAGAAGAACAAGCCAAGGAGCCAAGTGATGCACCTATCAAAGAACAAGTTCAAGACCCTCCTCTTATTGACCAAGTTACTATGCAAGATGCAACCACTCCTATCATTCAAGCTAGTCAAGGTCAAGGCCAAGATCAACCTTCTTCGTCCTCCTCTCCTCAAGTTGAAGCAAGTGTTGAGGATTATGATGATTATGATGATGATGATGATCAAGGCCAACGATTCGATCAAGAAAGAGACCCAAATGATCAATATGATCGAGTGATCCTCCTCGCAATAATGAGGAGATCGAAGCCCGTCGTGCTAGAAAGATTAGAAGAGCATTTAAGCGTATTGATGAATCCGACAACAAGGTCTTGGAATACGTTCAAGCTAGAAGGTACACAAGGAGACAATTGGCTCACATTAGTGAGCATCAAGCTCACATATCCATGGTGGAACCAACAAAAGTGTTTTAAGACCTCGAGGACTCTGATTGGTTGGAAGCAATGCATGATGAGCTCAATAACTTTGAGCGCAAAAAAGTTTGGAAGCTATATGAGAAGCCCAAGGATTGCCACAATGTTATTGGCACCAAGTGGATATTCAAGAACAAACAAGATGAACATGGTATTGTCATAAGGAACAAGGAAAGATTGGTGGCTCAAGGCTACACTCAAGTGGAAGGCATTGACTTTGATGAAACCTATACTCCCGTGGCTCGCCTTGAGTCCATCTGTATCCTTCTTGCATATGCATCTTCGCATAATTTCAAATTTCAACAAATGGATGTCAAAAGTGCTTTTCTAAATGGTCCTTTGAAAGAGGACGTATATGTTAAGCAAAACCAGTGTTGGAGAACCCCAACTTCCCTAACCATGTATACAAGCTCGATAAGGCGCTCTGTGGACTTAAACAAGCACCATGTGCGTGGTATGAGCACCTTAGAGAGTTGTTGGAAGACTGATACGTCGAAAACGTATCTCCTTTCCCGAACACTTCTCTTATTGTTTTCCTCTAAACTTGTGTGTTTTGGATACAACTAACATGGACTAACGCAGTTTTCAACAGAATTACCTTGGTGTCTTGTTTTTGTGCAGAAAAATCAACTTTTGGGAAAATGCCCAGAAAAGAGCCCATTGATGTTTTCACCCCGGAAGACCCCGGGAGCCAGAAGAGGGCCAGGAGAGGAGCCACAGGGTGGCCACACCCCCTGGCGCGGGTCCCCCTGGCTGCGCCAGCATAGGGTGTGGGCCCCCCAGAGCCCCCTCGGACTCCCATTTCGACTATAAGTACCCTCCAACCCTAAAACCTGAGGGGGTTTGTCATATTCCACAGAAACACAATAGGGCGCCGTCGCCATCCCGAACCTCGATTCGGGGATCAGAAGTTCCTGTCATGGCACCCAGCCAGGACGGGGAAGTGGAGGAGATCATCGCCATCATCATCACCAACGCCTCTCCATCGACCATCCATGTTTCCCCATCCATGTGTGAGTAATTCCCCGATGTAGGCTGAAGGGGATGGTAGGGATTGGATGAGATCGTTCATGTAATAATGTCGTGATTGTTAGGACATAGTGCCTAGTATCCTCTATTAGTGCTATTGACATTGTTGCAACTTGTTATGCTTAATGCTTGCCACTTTGGGACCGAGTGCCATGATATCAGATCTGAACATGTTATTGAATAACGATGATAATTATTGTTTCTTGATCATACCCGCAAGTTGTTTACACATATTTTTGTCCGGAACCCGAGGCCCCGAAGTGACAGAAATTGGGACAATCAGAGGGAATGGCTGCGATGTGAGGATCACATGTGTTCACGGAGTGTTAATGCTTTGCTCCGGTGTTCTATTAAATGGAACACCTTAATTACTAGTAGTTCCCTTGATGCCCCGCTGCCACGGGCAGGTAGGACAAAAGATGTTGTGCAAGTTCTCATTGCGAGCACGTACGACTATTTACGGAACACATGCTTATGGTTGCTTAGTGCTTGGATGCTTTATCTTATTTATCTGCAATGCCCCTGACATGATCATTATTAGAACTTTCTTATCCATGCAACACCCGTTCATCCATCCCTATGCCTACATTATTTAATCCCGTTGTTTATTCAAACACTACTGCTGCTGCTATTTTCATTCCACTGCTGTTGTTATTTCATTGCTGCTACTATATAACTGTTACTGTTGATAAACCACTGCGAACTAGTCAACTTTCAGGTGCAAGTGAATTGACAACTCACTTGTTAAGGTTCACAAATATTCTTTGGCTCCCCTTGTGTCGAATCAATAAATTTGGGTTTTACTTCCCTCGAAGACTGTTGCGATCCCCTATACTTGTGGGTCATCAAGAATATTTTCTGGCACTGTTGCCGGGGAGCATAGCTTTATTTGCGAGCTCACCAGAGAGAATTATTATCTACTGCCAATCATTCATCATGGGTAAGTCTCGTGATGGAAGAGTTCCTATATTATCATCCACTACAAGAAGAGGTACGACTCTTAACACCTCTGTTGCTCTTGATTCACCGTCTGTTATGAGTAAGCTGCTTACACCACCACATGCTACATATGCTACTTCTGCTGAATCTAAAAATTCTTCTGATACTTTTGATGATGCTTCTACTGTACTTGATGAGAGTGGTTCTCTCGGACTTTTCTTAGATGCTACTATTGCTAAAGCTAAAAATATTGCAAACACTGAAACTCCTGATAAAAATCCTGTTACTCCTGCTTTTTCACCTGAGTTTAGAGAAAATCCTAGTGATGATTTTGATGATGCCTATATTGAACTGAGTGATGATCTTATTGATGAAATACATGCTATGAAGGATAAAGATGCTGCTATACGTCTTATGGAAAGTCGTGCTGTTAAATATAAATTATCTTCTGATGCTAAGTTTGCCACTTCTCCTATTAATATTAGGGATAAGGATTATGATTTCTCTCTTGATTTATATTATACATCTATCGTTGAGAAAGAACCTTTTTGTGGAACTGAAAATGAAACTGCTATGAAACATATGAATGAGCTCTCCTCTTTGAGTAGTTTATTCTCTGATGATCTTAGGAAACGTAGCTACTTTGTTGCTAAAATATTTCCTTTCTCATTAAAGGATGAAGCTAAAACTTGGTTTAACAATTTGTATCCTGGATCTATTGATAGTCCTATTGGTTTGGTTAATGCTTTCTTTCAGAAATATTGTCCTGCTAGTGCTCAACATCCTGCTTTACAAAATATATTTAATTGCAAGCAATTGGAAGAAGAGAAATTGTCTGTATCTTGGACAATGTTCTGTTCTTTAGTAAGGGATACACCTGGGCATAAGCTAGAAGATAATAAACTTCTTGATATATTCTATAATGGAATAACTATTGAATCTAGGACATACCTAGATAGTGGTGCTGGCTGTGTTTTCAGGCAAAGAACTCCAGAAGAAGCTGAGGAATTAATGGCTAAAATAAGCCAAAATCATGATGATTGGACTATGGTTGAGCCTAAGCCGACCCCTACTCCAGTACCTACACCAACACCCAAAAAGAGGGGAATGATTGAATTAAATGATGAAGAGATGTGAGAAGCCAAGAAATCTCTTAAAGAGAGGGGTATTAAATCTGAAGATGTGAAGAATCTTCCACCTATAGAAGAATTATGTAAGCCAATCCCTCACTCATCCATCATTGATGTACACTCTCTCCAATATTTCGATAGTAGAGATATTCCCTATAGAAAACCTCCTGATCAATGCTTAGTTGAATTTGATAATTATGTCATTAAGCATGATAATTTTAATATGAGAGTGCAAAATCACCTTATGGAAAACTCTAAAGCTATTAATGATTTGCATGGTATTATAGAAAGAACATCTAATGATGTTAAAATGCGTGTTAAACATTTTCAAATGGTTCAAACTCAAATTGATCAACTTGCTAAAGTGCAAAAAGATTTGCTAGTTAATGCTTCTAAAGAAAAACATGCTTATGAAATAAGAACTAGAAGTGGTATTGCTACACAAGATCCTTTATATCCTGAGGGACATCCTAAAAGAATTGAACAAGATTCTCAGCAGACTAATAATGATGTTATTCATACTAAGAAGAAAAAGAAGAAGAAACATAAAACTCCTGTAGAATCCTCTAAACTTGCTAAAGATCCTAATAGTATATCTGTCTCTGATGCTAAAACTGAAAGTGGTAATGGAAAGAATGATGCTTCTGATAAATAAGACCCTGTAGCTGAAAAGAAAACTAAAACTGCAAAAGTATACTAAGGAAGATTTCATTGCTAATAAACATGGTAATGAGAGAGAACCTTGGGTACAAAAACCAATGCCTTTCCCTGGTAAGAAACACAAATCTAAGGAAAAAGAACATTATAACAAGTTTTGTGAATGGATGAAACCTTTGTTATTGCAAATTCCTTTAACTGATGCTATTAAATTGCCTCCTTATGCAAAATATATGAAGGATATTGTCTCTAACAAAAGGAAGATTCCTAATGAGAAAATCTCCACTATGCTTGCTAATTACTCTTTTAATGGCAAGGTTCCTGAGAAGCTTGGAGATCCTGGTATACCTACTATTCCATGTTCCATGAAAATAATTATGTTAGAACTGCTTTGTGTGATTTGGGAGCTGGAGTTAGTGTCATGCCTTTTACTCTCTATAAAAGACTCCTCCTAGAAAAATTGATACCAACTGATATATCTTTGCAAATGACTGATAAGTCTACTGCTATTCCTGTGGGTATATGTGAGAATGTTCCTGTTCAAGTTGCTAATAATTGTTTGATATTAACTAACTTTGTTGTGTTGGAAATGCCTGAAGATGATAATATGTCTATTATTCTTGGAAGACCTTTTCTTAATACTGCATGGGCTGTTATTGATTGCAATCAAGGAAAAGTAACTTTTAATGTTAATGATAAAGAGCACACTGTTTATATTCTCAAGAAGATTGATAGAAAATATGGTCTAAATTCCATTGAAAATGTTGAGATCATCAAGATTGGAGAATTTTATTGTCCTATTCCAAAGCCACCAAAAGAATATGAAATTATTATGATTGGGACTATGCCTATCAAGGTTGAGGTAACATAATTATTTAGCGAGAAACAAAGTTTTGTTTCATATAAAATTATTTTGGTAGCATGACTTGATCACCCTTGTTAACAAAATGATTTTAAATGAAATGGGCAATGTTTTCACTATGTTTTCACCTTCCCCATTATGTTTCAACCATGTTTACTTCTGTTATCACATAATTAGTTGAGTACAATCATGTTTTCCACCATCCTTATGCATGTTTTCCTGACGTTTTCACTCTGATTACTGAAGTTATGCATGTTTTCACCACCCATAATTTTGTTTTCACCACTACCACCTTTGTTTTCTTTCGTTATTCTTTCATTGGAGTGTCTTAGAACCTCTGTAGTGCTGGTTTTTGTTTTTTCCATGTTTTCACTTTCGTTTTCCCGGTTTTTATTAATTATTAAAATTCTGGAAATACCTCAAAAATAAAGTTTCTCGAAAAATTCCGTAAAAATTGTAATAATTTTTTATGTCAAAAATGAGGCAGAAAGCCACCTGGGAGACCCAGGGGGACCCACCAGGAAGGCACACCCCAGGGTGGCGCAGCCAGCCCCCTAGTGGCGCCAGCACATGGTGTGGGCCCCCTGGCCCTCCACTTACTCTCTCCACTGCCAAAGTCTTCTCTCTCACCCTCAAAGCTGAAAACATTTCCTGGAACCCGTGTTCTTGCTGTTCTTCCTCTGGATTTATCCCTCTTCAGCCCATCATTTGTGCTGATTTTTGGTGTGTTTGATCTCCGGTATGTGACTCCTCCGATGATCCAAGTAGAATTTTGTTTAGTGAAGTATTTCTTGAGTATTTTGGTACTGTAGGTGATAGATTTTGTGAGTTTGCATGCTTGATTTGAGTAGAAATAATATAGTTTTGATGTATGTTTAGCTCTCATATAAGTCCCTATGGTAGTTTCCACCTTATAGTTGCTTGAACTTAATTTTTATGATGATTGTTGAAAAATTTCAGAGATGGATAGTTACAAATTTGGTGAGATATTTAGGAGTGATGCTCCTAGAAGGACAAGGCCCTCATGCTCATCCACGTCAGTGAGGCCATCGTATAATGAGGATGTTATTGCGTCAACTATTGATGATGCGGAAGATGACGGTATCATTCACCCATCTAGCTTCCCTTGCCGTACATTTTTAAGGAGTGCATGTCTTTTAGATGACTTTCTTATGCTTATTGAGAGAGTTGGTCTCACCAACTTTATGGAGGATGAAAGCCCTTAGTATGCCACGCTGACAAAAGCTTTTGTTAAGATATATAAATTTCAGAACACTCAATATGGTCCAACTGTTGCATTCAAGTTATATAGTAGTCATGTGTCTTTGTCCTTGGTGGAATTTTGTGTTATTATAGGTATTAACGCCACCGGGACGACAAGCAGGATTCAAGATAGACCAGCAGACCTCCAGGGGATCTGCCGAGAGATCACCAACGATGATGGTCGCTCATCCCAGCGTGGGAAGATAAGGAACATTCAACTTCCTGCTCTTAGATACTTTACTTACTATATTGGTACTAGTATTCTTGGTAGGGAGAACACTAGTAACGTTTCTCGTTATCACCTTGCTTTCATTGATGCTGCACTGAACTATAGCACAAAGTATAACCTTGGTGCACTTGTTGCACGCTCCTTGCTGCTGATAGACCTATTTTTGGCGGCATTATTGCTACACGTGTCGCAGCTGCTTTGCATGTTTCCATTGATCCTAATGATGAAATAATTGCTCCACATAGGCTTAACCTTGCTGCTATGAAATCCCATCAGTTTGTCACTTCTAACTCTACTACTGAACGTTTAATATATAGAGTTTTATATATGAATGGAGAAGAGCGGAAAGTTAATTTGTCGTAGCCTGTTTTATTTAAGATTGACAGGTCACCATGGTCGCTCTCCAAGGAGCAAGTAGACGAGCATCTAAGTACCATGGTGTTTTACAGGCAGCAGGAGAGGCGAGACGTGCCTCCCGAGGACCACAACACGCAGTACACTGGCGCATCCTCGAGCACATATCAGGAGGAGGCTTCCTCCTTGTCGTATTACAGGGGCGGCACCTCTTGGGCCCTTTGGTGATTGATCTCCACTTAGTCCAAAAGCCTAAGCTTGGGGGGAGGTATACCGACATCACACTCATTTATATATCATCTTTGTTCGGTTCTTTGTATATCCATGTTTATCATTTCTTTCGGTTGTTTTCGTTTCTCTTTGTTTCTTTTGTTTGTTTTCGTTTTCTTTTGCTTCTTTTGTTTTTATTGTTTTATTTTCGCTTTCCAAAACACAAAATACCAAAAATATTTCTGTTGTTTCTCTCTATTTGTTTGTTTACTTGGTTTGTTTTATTCTTTATTTGCGTTTTAATATTCAAAAACCCAAAAATATTTTCTTTTGTTTGTTGTTTGCTTTCTTTTGTTCTTGTTTCATTTTGAAAATCCAAAAAGATTTTTGCTTTGTTAGCTTGATCTCTTTTTGTTCGTGCTTTAATTGAAAAACCCAAAAATATTTGTTGTTCTTCTTTGGTTTTGTAAAGTTTGTTGCAGAGTTCAACAGTCGTCCGTGATTCCATTGGAGCTTGGTTTTCATTATATATTATTCGAGCCGCAAGTGAAGAACAATAATGATGATATACGACAATTCAACTTGTGGTGAAAGGCTGGTATGAATACTATTTGCTTTCATTTTTGTACATATATCCATCTATGTGAGCATGCTTAGTTTGTTCGTATAAGATATGTGTGACTTAATGCTTGCTTAATAGTTCGTGCTCTCTCATGTTTTGTTCCAATTTATTAATAGTAAATGACTTTTCATATAAATATTTGTTCGCATTGTTCTATTCATAGAAAGGTATGATATTGTGGTAGCCTCCTCTGACTGTTTCATTTGAATCGACTTGGCACATGCTCACGCATGCTAAGACTGAAAACAAAAAGTCAATAAGCCTCGATGATTTATTTTGTCGCAGAGTTCTAGTATCAATTTTAGGCCTCAGTTAATTTTACTTTATCGCAAACATGATTATGATAGTTGTTGCTCTCTTGATTGTCGCTCCCTGTCTATTTGCTAGCCTTCACCTGTACTGAGTATGAGCTCTACTCGTGCATCCAACTCCCAAAACCCAATGTTTGCCAAAGGTGTCCACCATACCTACCTATACGTGGTATTTAACCGTCACTCCAAGTAAATTGCTCATGTGCTACCTTTAAAATCTGCTAAAAATTACTCCTGTTTTGTGCCCCTGTTTTAGCTCCTGGGGACGTAAATAGCGAATCTTTATCTCACTCGTTGATTGGATTTCACACCCTGGACTAGTGGCTTCATACTCTTATCCAAATGATAGAAGAGCTGGCAGCGGGGTGCCCAGTCCCAAATTAATACACACAAATTCTTTTCACTCTTTTTACCCCTGATTTATCGGTCAAAGTATAATTGTGTAAACAAAAGAGAAAGAGGGATGACCTTCTACCCAGATGCGTCCTTCACATGGAAGCCGCTCTTGTGAATCCAGTTGGCTTGTGACATACTGTATTGTCTGTTTACCATGCGTTGACATAAGCATACACCTCTCTCAAAATGTTTTCAATACCTCTGTTTAATAAATAAAAAGCTATAGCACATGAGTGATCCATGCTTCCCTCTGAGAAGGGCCCTTCTTTTAATTTTATTTGAGTCTCCGCCATATTCTTTGACCACTTTCTTGAGAGCACAATGGTCATTGTTAGTGTGATGTGTCTGTCCCAAAGTACGGTTGATTGTGGTATAATTTTGATGCTTGTATCTTTGATATCTTTGCTTCTAGTCTTCCCTTGAACTTCAGAGGTGCCCTGGCATTTATGTTTTGCCCCACACTTAAGGGCAATCGAGATACCACTTTATTAGATCTTTTTTATGAATACTTCAATCTTGCAAATAATTATGCTTCATGTTGTTTATTATTAATATGTTGTTATCTTCTCATAGTTTGCATAGCTATTAAGTGACAGTATCTTGCATGTATCTTATCATGAGCATAATTAAGTATGTGATCATATAGTGAGTATATTTACATCATATGAAACAAATGTGTTTGTAAAAGTCTTTTATTGCACTCAGTTGTCACTGAATTGCTTGAGGACAAGCAATAAGCTAAGCTTGGGGGAGTTGATACGTCCAAAACGTATCTCCTTTTCTGAACATTTTTCTTATTATTTTCCTCTAAACTTGTGTGTTTTGAATACAACTAACGCGGACTAATGTTGTTTTCAGCAGAATTACTTTGGTGTCTTGTTTTTATGCAGAAAAATCAATTTTCTGGAAATTGCCCAGAAAAGACCCCATTGGTGTTTTCACCCCGGAAGACCCCGGGAGCCAGAAGGGGCCAGGAGAGGAGCCACATGGTGGCCACACCCCCTGGCGCGGGTCCCCCCTTGGCCGCGCCAGCCTAGGGTGTGGGCCCCCCAGAGCCCCCCTCGGACTCCCGTTTCGACTACAAGTAGCCTCCAACCCTAAAACCAGAGGGGGTTCTTCATATTCCACAGAAACACAACAGAGCGCCGCCGCCATCCCGAACCTTGATTCGGGGATTAGAAGTTCCTGTTCTAGCGCCCTGCCGGGACGGGAAGTGGAGGAGATCATCGCCATCGTCATCACCAACGCCTCTCCATCGACCATCCATGTTTCCCCTATACATGTGTGAGTAATTCCATGTTGTAGGATAAATGGGATGGTAGGGATTGGATGAGATCGTTCATGTAATATTGCCGTGATTGTTAGGGCATAGTGCCTAGTATCCTCTATTAGTGCTATTGACATAGTTGCAACCTGTTATGCTTAATGCTTTCAACTTTGGGCCCGAGTGCCATGATCTCAGATCTGAACATGTTATTGGAGCACGATGATAATTATTTTTTCTTGATCATACCCGCAAGTTGTTTACACATATCTTTGTCCGGAACCCGAGCCCCCGAAGTGACAGAAATTGGGACAACCGGAGGGGATGGCTGCGATGTGAGGATCACATGTGTTCACGGAGTGTTAATGCTTTGCTCCGGTGTTCTATTAAAAGCAACACCTTAATTACCAGTAGTTCCCTTGAGGCCCCGCTGAAAATGGGCTGGTAGGACAAAAGATGTTGTGCAAGTTCTCATTGCGAGCACGTACGACTATTTACGGAACACATGCCTATGGTTACTTAGTGCTTGGATGCTTTATCATATTTATCTGCAATGCCCATGACTTGATCATTATTTGAACTATCTTATCCATGCAACGCCCGTTCATCCATCCCTATGCCTACAATATTTAATTTCGTTGTTTACTTCAAACACTACTGCTGCTGCTGTTTTCATTCCACTGCTGCTATTATTTCACTACTGCTGCTACTATAAAACTGTTACTACTGATAAACCACTGCGAACAAAAGTACTTTCAGGTGCAGGTGAATTGACAACTCACTTGTTAAGGCTCACAAATATTCTTTGGCTCCCCTTTGTGTCAAATATATAAATTTCGGTTTTACTTCCCTCGAAGGCTGTTGTGATCCCTTATACTTGTGGGTCATCATGCGTCCACGCGTCGCAAGCATTGGAGTGGTTACAAGACCTTCCAGGAAAACGGCGGGGATGAGCACTATATGGAAGGATCTAAGTCGCTGCTTCGACCTAGAGGTTTCACTCCCACATATCAAGAGACATTTCCATACTTTAATTCATGAATATCAATATATGAGGGTACCCGAGGCAAAGTTTCCTTCTTGCTGGGATATGGATCGTTCTAACCGTGCAGATAGAGAAAGCTCTCAACCTAAGGAAGTATGGGGGGAATCTTGATGGCTGGATTTCACCGTATGACAAGCATGCAAACTATATTGATCACAATACGGAGATGATGCGTATGCTCATGTTCGCAATTGAAGATATGAAGAAATCAATTGATAAGCTCATTGAGAAGGATTCACCACCATCACCAAAGAATTGGTTCGTCATTGGTATTGGCATCCCCTTGGCTTGTTCCAAGCTTGGGGGAGTGTCGTGGTATCACCTTTATTGTTCACCCTTTTACCTTTTAGTAGAGTCATATCATGAGTAGAGATAATATCATATAGGATGGTTTGCAGTATGGAAGTGTCACTCCTTAGTTGGTTATCATTGTATCCCTTGGTTTGAGTTGCCGTAATGAAATATTACTAAGAAGTTTCATCATCTACTTGTTCTACTTTGTTTTTGTTTGCAATTTTTTTATGTGATTGATCTTGTTATTAGTATTGGTATCAATTTTGGAGCTTTAAGTGAATCTAGTTCGTTTTGGCAAACTTAGCATTGGTCAGTAGCAACAATACGTCGAGACTTAAGTAGAAAAGAGAGAGTTTCATGTAGATATATTATTCCATGATCTTTCTTTCCTGATTATCCCATAAGCTTAGTATTCTCAAATAAGTTTGTTTGCACCTTCAAGGAAGATTGCATGATTGTCTTTATCATCCATGTTTCTGTTTGTTTTACTTCAATTCTTATGCTTGCTACCCAACCTTTCTAGCCAAAAAACTATACTGAGAGGGAATTCTTCTCGTGCATCGAAACCTTGAGCCCAAAACCTTGCCATTTGTGTCCACCATACCTACCGATATGTGGTATTTCACCGCCATTCCAAGTAAATTGCTTGTGTGCTACCTTTAAACCTTCAAAATTACACATGTTTTGTGCCCCTGTTTTAGCTCATGAGGACGCAAATAGAGAATATTTATCTCACTTGTTAATTAGATTTCACATCCTGGACTAGTGGATTCATCCGCTTATACAAATGCTAGAAGAGCTGGCAGCGGGGTTCCCATCCCCAAATAATAATACAAATTCTCTTCATTATTTTTGCCCATGGTTTATCAGTCAAAGCATAATTGTGCAAAGAAAGAGAAAGAGGGATGACCTTCTATACCAGTTGCATCCTTCTATGGGAGCCGCTCTTGTGAAGTCTAGTTGGCTTGTGATGTATTGTATTTTCTGTTTGCTATTCGTTGACATAAACATACACCTCTCAAACTTAGACACTCCTCCATTGTTTGTGATTGTTGGTAGGCAGTAGGCACAAGAGGATTCAATTAGCCATGGTTTGTGTAAGAAAGGTTGGGAGGAGTGTCAACCATTTTATACATCTGTTTTACAAAATAAAAGCTCTAGCACATGAGTGATCCATGCTTCCCTCTGCGAAGGGCCTACTTTTTACATTTATGTTGAGTTAGTAAACCTACTTCTTTCTGTCTTAAGAAAGCATTTGAGCTGTTGTGATTCGTCCAGCTATATGTTGATTTACTCAATCATGTTCCTTATTCTTCCTTGTTTCTACAAATGCTTTTATCGGTTTGAATACCACTTTGAAAGTTACCAATGTTTGAAAAGAGACCATTATAATTGATCATGATAAACTCTGCAATATAGCTCTAATATAAAGACTCTGATCGAAAGATAAGTACACTATTAATAGTTCTCTGACCAAGAACAAAGTTTGCATTTACCAATTTTGATTTACTTTTTGCGCCTTTGTTGTTCCTTTACTTGTTTCAAGTATGATTATATGAGAGGAAGTTGTTGTCTAAAATGACTTGTTCCTTGTTAGATGTGATGCCTCTTGTTCGTATTTTATTTTATCGACAGCTCACTCCATAAACCTGTGGTCATGTTTACTGAGTTCAGTTTCGCTTGGGGACAAGCGAGGTCTAACCTTGGGTGGGGGGGGGGGGGTTGATACGTACATTTTGCATCACTGTTTTATATTGTTATTTTATGTTATTCATCCATATATTTCATGTTATGATGCAACACTTATGTTATTTTATCTTATTTTGCATGTTTCATAACTTTTGGAGAATAATAAACACCGAAACCAGAAATCTGATGGAAAAAGCACCATCGAGCTACCCTATTTCAGAAGCTCAGAAGAAGAGGGGGACACCGGAGATGTATTAGAAGTTTAGAGGAGGAGGCTAGCCAGAAGGGGAGCCTGAGGGGGACACCAGGGGCCCACACCATGGGGTGGCACCCCCCTTGGCTGCGCCGCCAGGTGGTGTGGCCACCCTGGCCCACGTCTAGTCGACCCCTTTCGCGTACTTGACCCCCAGGGAAACCTAAGACCTAGACTATCATCGAAGAATTATTCTGCCGCCGTCTCGGGGCGGAAAACACCACAGAGAGAAAAGCTCTCCGGTAGGGAGAAATCTGCTAGGTAAATTCCTCTCCGGAGAGGGGAAATCATTGCCATCGTCACCGTCATCGCTCCGGGCTTCATCAAGATCGTGATCATCATCATCATCATCACCACCTCTAGCACCATCACCCGCATCATCCACCATCATCCCGCTGTAACAATTAGGGGCCTCTATCGTTGTTTTACATTAGATCTCTCTCCCGGTGTGGATTACTTGTTAGTAGTGCTTGTGAGATTTAGCGGTGTTAGCACTTTATGACCAGATTGTTATTATCCATTATATCACCTATGATTATGATCCATATGATGTCTTGCGAGTAGTTTGTTTAGTTCTTGAGGACATGGGAGAAGGCATGATGTTAGTAGTGAAGTTATCTTGAAGTAATATCTCGTGGTTCGGTATTTATGTTGTGGTGCTATTCTTCTAGTGGTGTCATGTGAACATCGACTACATGATACTTCATTTATGGGCCTAGGAGGATGCATTGTGTATTTGACTACTAATTGTGGGGTTGCCGGAGTGACATAAACCTAAACCCCCATTAGGAAACCAATGCACGAGAGAGTGTAGGATCCCGGAGTATAATCACAAGTATGTATTAGTCCTAGTTGGGCGGTTCATTAGCATAGGTTCACCCACACAACACTTCACGAACCAATGGATATTAATCAACCGTAATGAAGCGAAAGCACTTGACAAAATTCCCATGTGTCCTCAAGAATGTTTGGTAGTCATAAGTAATACAACCGGCTTGTACTTTGCTCTCAAAAGGATTGGGCCACTCTTATTTATCGAAAGTACGACGATGCACCCTGTATACTTATGGGTCATCAATGCCTCAGGGCAATTTGACTAGAAGACAGAGGTATGTTTTGATGAAGTCTCAGGCTGCAAGGGACAAGTCCATCTCACTCATGCCAAATGAGCAATTCTGTAGAGAGAGGAGAACCAACCCCTACTCCAAGCCAAGGGATGCCAGGGCCAATGAGTGCTTCTGGACTCGCTTCCAGGAGCGCATCTTTTATGAGGAGTATCCGCTGAACAAGAACAAGGTTGTGACTCAATTCTCTATCAATGTGCCTTTCATGAGAACCAAGATGGGGTATTTTGGTTAAACCCTTGAGATATGTGAGGAGTTTTGTCTTCTAGACTTCATTGAGATCGACGAAGACTATGATGGGAATCTTGTGGGCCAATTCTATGCCACCCCGTAGTTCCACACTAATGAGAGGAGGATCACATGGATGACCAAGGATAAGAAATTCTCAGCTTATTGGGTGGAGTTCACTACACTGTTGGGCCTTCAGGAATTTGGGGAGGTTCCAGATGCCTCTTTCTCCACTACCTACTTATGGGTTCCTTACCTAGAGAAATCTATGCCTCCTCAAGACATGTATGATCTCTACATCCCTAGACGTGATATGGTTGGTTTCTCCAAGAACCTTCTGCGTGTGTATGACATCCTGCACCAGATCTTCCGGAACACTCTTGCTTCTCGTGTTCGGAACTTTGATCAGATCCATGACTCTCTCACTGATTTGATGATCTATGCTCATAGGCACCGTGGTGATGGTTGATACGTCTCCAACGTATCTATAATTTCTGGTGCTCCATGATCATATTATGTCAATTGATACTTGTTTTCTCCCTTATTTATAGCATTTTTATACGTTCTCCGGAACTAACCTATTAACAATATGCCAAGTGCCACTTCCCTGTTTTCTGTTGTTTTTGGTTTCAGAAAAGTTGTTCTGGAAACATTCTCGGAATTGGACCCCACAAAGCCCGAAGTGCCTATTTTCCCCGGAAGCATCCAGAACACCGAAGAGGGTCAAAGACGGGCACTAGGGGGACACACCATAGGGTGGCGCGACCCCCCTTGGTCGCGCCAGCTATGGGTGTGGGGCCCCTGGAGCTCCACCGCATTTGCCCTTTCGCCTATTTAATCCCCCCGGATGGAAAACCCTAAACACCTAATAAAAAATCCACAAAAACTTCCGCATCCGCCGTCACCGTCAACCCTAGATCAGGGGGTTCTGAAGCTGTTTCCGGCACCTTGCCGGAGAGGAGATCATCACCGGAGGCTTCTACATCACCATGCCTGCCTCCGGAGTGATGCGTGAGTAGTTCATCCTTGGACTACGGGTTCGTAGTTGTAGCTAGATGGTTGTCTTCTCCTCATATGCCTCCATGTTTAGATCTCGTGATCTGCCTACCATGATCTAGATTGATCTTATGTAATTCTATATGCTGTATTTGCTGGGATCCGATGAATATTGAACTTATGCCAAGTTGATTATAGTCTTTATTTGCATATGCTATTTGTGATCTTGCATGCTTTCCGTTGCTAGTGGTTGCTCTGGCCAAGTAGTTGCTAGTGACTCCAAGAGGGAGTATTTATGCTCGATCGTGGGTTCATGCCTCCTCACCACCTTGCTCGAGTGACAGAAACGTGAAGGGGAGGATGTGTCGTTGCCATTAGGGAGAAAACAGCGGTGGGAGTGCCCGCGTGCATAATCATTGCTTACATTACACACTTTGTTTAATGCAATTATCATTTGCTCGCAACTTAATACCTAAGGGGGTTCGGATGATAACCTGAGTGTGGATTATTAGTCATAGATGCAGATGGATTTCGGTCTATTTATATTGTTGTAATTCCCGCATTAAATATCATAGTAATCATCATGTCATATTGTGCACTACGGTGCAACCTCTATTTGTCAATTGCCCAGCTGTAATTTGTTTACCCATCATGCTATCTTTTATGGAGAGACACCACTAGTGAACCTATGAACCCCGATCCATTTTCCACACAGTTAAACAAACCACAACTATTTACCGCTTTCTTTACTTACTGCAAGCATACATCATTTTCCATACTATACATCTAATCTTTGTTTTCAGCAAGACTGGTGAGATTGACAACCTCACTGTACCGCTGGGACAAAGTATTTTGGTTATGTTGTGTGCAGGTTCCACGTTGTTGCTGACACCGGTGAAGCGCCAGCACCACCGTCAGTGGCATCAACCTTCCTGAGATCCTCTTCCTCCTACTGGATTGATAACCTTGGTTCTTAACTGAGGGAAATTCTTGCCACTTTCTCATCACACCTTCCTCTTGGGGTTTCCAACACGCCATCCATAGCAATCGAGAATTTCTGGCGCCGTTGCCGGGACTTATCATTATCAATAAGCCTCCCTGTCAAGGCACCATCAAAGAGCATCAAGAATTTCTGGCGCCGTTGCCGGGGAGGAAGAAGTGTTCTGGCAAGGGGAGTCTCTCACTCTCAACCTCTTTATTTTCTTTATTGTCTTGTTTTTATTTTTTGTCTTGTTTGCTTCTCTTTATCAAAAACACAAAAAAATCAGTTCTTATTCTAGTTGTTATTTTTGCTTTATCATGCTTGCTTTAAATGTTTGATGTCTTTGAAACTAGATCTTTTAGGCAATGTGGGTTCACGGATGAACAACAAAAACATTATAAGGAACACCGCTTGTCACAAAAATGGATACACTTATGGGAGAAAATTAATAAATTGCATGACTATGCTAAAAACTTGTGCTCTACTTATAATGTTACTTATTGCTTTGATAAATCTTGCTGCTGTAGGAGGTATAAACACCTCCCTTTTCAATGTGAGTATAATGATAATGTTACCATATCTTCTTATGTTAAGGGAAATTATGAATTATATGATGTAGAACAAATTGAAGAATTTATTGCTTGGAAGGGTGCATTTGAAATTGCCTATTTGCTTGAAAGTATTGATGATGCACCTTGTAAATATGAGATTTATGCTATACTTGGATATTTCTTTGATAATTACAAGGATTGTAATTACTAAATAATGGAATATCTTAATAAATGCTCTCAACCTAAGGAAGAGACTAATGCCTTGCAGGAACCTATGGAAGAAGAAACTGCTGAATCTGGAAGCTCATTGGATGAAAAAGAGGAGGAAAAATTGAACCCATGTCTACCTCCTAATGATAGTAACTCTTTAACTCGTACATCGTTTTATGATAATCCATGCTACTTTGATCAATCTTATGATAATCCTCTGTTTATTCCAACTGTTGATATGCATGATAATGAGGATGTTTGTTTAGAAAATTTATATGATAATGCTCTTGATGATGGTCCTATGCTACTTGATGTTATAAATTATAATGCTGCTGAAAATATGATTGCTATAATGTGTCCTATACCTTTTATGAGTGATCAATCATCTTGTTTTGATATTGCTAAAAGTGGGGAAACAGAGGAGATGATTTTAAATTTTGATCCCACTATTTTGGAGCTTGATATGAATTGTATTCTTTTAGACCATGAAAACATGCTTTATGTGATAATTATGTTGTTGAGTTTGTTCATGATGTTACTGAAAATTATTATGAGAGAGGAAAATTTGGTTGTAGGAATTTTCATGTTACTAATACTCCTCTCTTTTTGTTGGAAGTTTTGAAGTTGCTCTTGTTCTACCTTCCCATGATTTCTAGTTTGAGCTTCTTTAATTTATTTCTTTACAAGATTCCTATGCATAGAAAGTGGGTTAGACTTAAATTTGTTTTATAATTGCTTCTTGATTCTCTCTTTGCTTAATTCATATTTCTTATGTTAGCATCTTTGCCTTCCTATGCCTAGCTGAAAGGCGTTAAAGAAAAGCACTACCGGGAGACAACCCGTTTTATTTTGCTGTTTTCAACCCGTTTTATTTCATTTTCTTTGGTTTGCTTTGCACCTGGGTTTTGTCTATTACTTTAGCAACCCCGCTGTATCTTATCTTTTATGTTTTTCTTGAGCCAAGTAAAGTCTCTAGTGGAAAGTTGAGGCTATATTTCGGATTTCTGCGCAGGAAACAGATTTCTGAAATCCACTGTTAATTCCGTAAAAAATCACAGAAAAGTTAAAATGAACTGAGTTTTTTTTAGCTTAATCCTGAGTTATATACGCAACTTTTCTTAGTTGACCACTTTTTGATTTGAGCAACAGAAGATTTTTAAAAAATCGATATTTACCTGATGTTCTGTTTTGACAGATTTCTGCCATTTATTGCATTTGCATCTTAATCTCTTTCTTTTGGTGTTCTTTTGAGAAAAAGAGTTTTAAAAGAAGATGTGACAGTAGCTAATGTGTTTTTAAGTGTTAGACTTGTGTTGAAACTGAACCATGTGAATTTATTATTTCAATTGCACTAACGTTGCTAATGAAGATTGTGAGAAGTTTGGTGTGAAGGAAGTTTTCAACGGTCAAGAGAAGAGGATGATATGATGTGATCAAGAAGAGTGAAAAGCATAAGCTTGGGGATGCCCCGGTGGTACATCCTAGCAAATTCCAAGAAGACTCAAGCGTTTAAGCTTTGGGATGCCCAAGAAACCCCCTTCTTCATCAACAAATTACCAGGTCACTTCTAGTGAAACTATATTTTTATTCTGTCGCATCTTATGTGGTTTACTTGGAGCGTCTTTTATTTTTGTTTTAAGTTTGTTTTTTCTTTAAGTTTGTTTTTAATTTTTAAATAAGCTTGGTTGGACCCCCTCATTCTTTTATTGGAGAGTGACACGCTCCGCTTTTTCATGAGAATACACTGTATTCTTAATCTCTGTCTAGCTGATGCATTTATTTAGCTCCTGTTTTGCATGCATATCTTATTAGAGTTGTTAGTTTTAGTAGTGTTATGTGAGTAATCTCATGTTTGCTTGCTGTAGCATAAATAGTATTTTTGTTAAAGCATGTTTTGTATGGTGCTTGTTGGGAGAAAGAAAACTGCTGCTTGAAGTAGAATTTATAACACTACTAGTAGAAGCTTGTATAGACTGTGGCTAGAGCTTTTTCATACCATGCTAAATGTTATTTTAGTTTTAAATACTTTTAGTTATTGAGTAGCATGATTAGCCTCAAATAGATGAGAGTGTTTAATATGTTTTGAAATATTCATGAGTTGTTCTTGTCATAGTAAAGCATCAATATATGGTCTTCTCTTTCGAATGTTTTATTTGGTTGACTTGGCGCATGCTCACACCATGTTTATGACTACAAACCAGTCATGAATATCCTCTATGACCACTTAGTTTTTGAACTTGTGATACTGCTTATGTTTTAATTAATGATCCTTATGTCGCTATGCATGATTATGGCTCTTATGCTCTCTTGATTTGTCGCTCCGAGTCTTTTGCTAGCCACCACCTGTACTGAGTATGAGCTCTACTTGTGCATCCAAACTCCCTTAAACCAAAGTTTTTCCCATTGTGTCCACCATACCTACCTACATGTGGTATTTAAGTGCCACTCCAAGTAAATTGCTCATGTATTACCTTTAAAAACTTCAAAATTACTCCTGCTTTATGTTCCTGTTTTTGCTCATGAGGACGTCAATAGAGAATCTTTATCTCACTTGTTGATTGGATTTCACACCCTGGAATAGTGGCTTCATCCGCTTATACAAATGATAGAAGAGCTGGCAGCGGGGTGCCCAGCCCCAAATTAATGCAAACAAATTTTCTTCGCTATTTTTACCCCTGATTTATTAGTCAAAGCATAATTGTATAAACAAAAGAGAAAGAGGGATGGCCTTCTACACCAGTTCCGTCCTTCACCATGGGAGTCGCACTTGTGAATCCAGTTGGCTTGTGACGTACTGTATTTTCTGTTTACCATTCGTTGACATTAGCATACATCTCCCAATATATAGACACCCAATGTCAAACTTTTAATACCTCTGTTTAATAAAATAAAAACTCTAGCACATGAGTGATCCCTGCTTCCCTCTACGAAGGGCCTTTCTTTTACTTTTATGTTGAGTCTCCATTTTCTAACTTTATGCACAGTTGAGAGAGAATTTTTGCCATTCTGAGTTCTATGTGCATTTGTCCCATAAACATCAATAATTACTTCATAATGTGATATTGTTTGTTCATAAATTATTTGTTCATGAACTTTGAAGGTGTCCTGACATTTATTTTTGCCCTACTCTTAAGGACTAGCAAAATATCACTTTGCCATGCTTTTTCTATACCTGAAAAAACGTCTACCTTTCTTTGCATTATTATTCATGATCCTTTATTTGAGTTACTCTTCGTGATGCAAAGTAATTGGTATGCTTTATTATTAAAGTTCTATTTATCATGTTTGTGTTTGAAGTTCTATGATCTCAGCGTGCATATGCTTTTACATTAGATTGATCAAGTTTATGTTAGTAGCATGTCACCTCAAAAATTATTGTTTTATCATTTACCTACTCGAGGATGAGTAGGAACTAAGCTTGGGGATGCTTGATACGTCTCCAACGTATCTATAATTTATGATGCTCCATGATCATATTATGTCAATTGCTACTTGTTTTCTCCCTTATTTATAACATTTTTATACGTTTTCCGGGACTAACCTATTAACAAGATGCCAAGTACCAATTCCCTATTTTCTGTTGTTTTTGGTTTCAAAAAAGTTGTTCTGGAAACATTCTCGGAATTGGACCCCACAAAGCCCGAAGTGCCTATTTTCCCCGGAAGCATCCAAAACACCGAAGAGGAGTCAAAGGCGGGCACCAGGGGGGCCACACCATAGGGTGGCGCGGCCCCCCTTGGCCGCGCCAGCTATGGGTGTGGGGCCCCTGGAGCTCTTGCCCTTTCGCCTATTTAATCCCCCAGATGGAAAACCCTACACACCTAATAAAAAATCCCCAAAAAGTTCCGCAGCCGCCGTCACCGTCAACCCTAGATCAGGGGGTTCTGAAGCTGTTTTCGGCACCCTGCCGGAGAGGAGATCATCACCGGAGGCTTCTACATCACCATGCCTGCCTCCGTAGTGATGCGTGAGTAGTTCATCCTTGGACTACAGGTTCGTAGTTGTAGCTAGATGGTTGTCTTCTTCTCATATGCCTCCATGTTTAGATCTCGTGAGCTGCCTATCCTGATCGAGATTGATCTTATGTAATTCTATATGCTGTGTTTGCTGGGATCCGATGAATATTGAACTTATGCCAAGTTGATTATAGTCTATATTTGCATATGCTATTTGTGGTCTTGCATGCTTTCCGTTGCTAGTGGTTGCTCTGGCCAAGTAGTTTCTAGTGACTCCAAGAGGGAGTATTTATGCTCGATAGTGGGTTCATGCCTCCTCACCACCTTGCTCGAGTGACAGAAACGTGAAGGGGAGGATGTGTTGTTGCCATTAGGGAGAAAACAGCGGTGAGAGTGCCCGCGTGAATAATGATTGCTTACATTACACACTTTGTTTAATGAAATTATCTATTGCTTGCAACTTAATACCTAAGGGGGTTTGGAAGATAACCTGAGGGTGGATTATTAGTCATAGATGCAGATGGATTTCGGTTTATGTATATTGTTGTAATGCCCGCACTAAATATCATAGAAATCATCAAGTCATATTGTGCACTATGGTGCAACCTCTATTTGTCAATTGCCCAGCTGTAATTTGTTCACCCAACATGCTATCTTTTATGGAGAGACACCACTAGTGAACCTATGAACCCCGGTCCATTTTCCACATTGTTAAACAAACCACAACTGTTTACTACTTTTTTTACTTACTGCAAGCATACATCATTTTCCACACTATACGTCTAATGTTTGTTTTCAGCAAGACCCGTGAGATTGACAACCTCACTGTACCGTTGGGACAAAGTATTTTGGTTGTGTTGTGTGCAGGTTCCACGTTGTTGCTGACACCGTGAAGCGCCAGCACCACCGTCAGTGGCATCAACCTTCCTGAGATCCTCTTCCTCCTACTGGATTGATAACCTTGGTTCTTAACTGAGACAAATTCTTGCCACTTGCTCTTCACACCTTCCTCTTGGGTTTTCCAACACGCCATCCATAGTAATCAAGAATTTCTGGCGCCGTTGCCGGGGACTTAATCATCATCAAGAATCCTCCCCGTCAAGGCACCATCAAAGAGCATCAATGGTCTGAGGCTTGATGTTATGGATATTATATGGAACGAGATGTACAACTCAGTGATGAAGAGAAGGGTTCCCGTGTTTTCTGCTCTTGTGTTCAAACTCATTGCCATCACTTGGCGTCGTGCGCAACTTTCATCTGCTCTCTTGAATAATGACCAAGATCTCACTACTCACCGCGTCAAGGAGCTTCGTGTTAAGAAGCACTTACCTCCTCTACTTAGTATTGATGATCTTGGTGCCGACTGATACTTCATAAGCGTACCTGTAATTTCTGATGTTCCATGCTGTTTTCATGCCCTATGCTAGATGTTTTCCTTACACTTTATGTCATTTTTATCGATTTCCAAGGACTAACCTATTCACAAGATGCTACAGAGCAAGTTCCCCGTTTTCTGCTGTTTTTGTTTCACAAAAGTTGTTCTGGAAATATTCTTGAAATTGAAAAATTTGAAGCCCGGAAGTCTTAGAATTCCCGAAGGTTCCACAGAGTCCCGATGAGGCCCGGAGGGAAGCCACACCATAGGGTGGCGCTCCCCTTGGCCGCGCTTAGTGGTGGTGTGGGCCCCTCGGGCGTCCACCGCCATTGCCCTTTCGCCTATTTATTCCCCCCGATACGTCAACGCTAAAAATATACTGCTTCTTCCCGAGAAACACCTGAGGCCTCCGTCATCGTCAACCCGAGATCGGGAGGGTTCTGGAGCTCTCCCCGGCACCCTGTCGGGAGGGAGAATCATCACCGGAGGGGTCTACACCACCATGCCCACCTACGGAGTGATGCGTGATTACTTCATCCCTGGACTACGAGTCCATAACAATAGCTAGATGGTTGTCCTGTTCACTTTATTCCTCATGTTTAGATCTCGTGAGCTGCCTCACATGATCGAGATCATCTTATTGTAATGCTACATGTTGTGTTTGCTGGGATCCGATGATTATTGAATGCTATGTCTTTTGATTATCAATCTATCATGTTATCTTCATGTGTATGTTATTTATGATCTTGCATGCTCTCCGTTATTAGTAGATGCTCTCGCCAAGTAGATGCTAGTGACTCCAAGAGGGAGTATTTATGCCCGATAGTGGGTTCATGCCTCCTTTGCATCTGTGCTCGAGTGACAGAAACGTGACAGATGGAGGATGTGTTGTTGCCATTAGGGATAAAACAACGATGTTTAATTTGTTTACATTGTTTACATTACACACTTTGCTTACTGCGATTATCCGTTGCTTGCAACTTAATACCCAACGTTTGTTCCTATGATATTCGAAGGGTGGATTATTTGTCATGGATGCAGTTGGATGACGATCTATGTATTTTGTTGTAATGCCCGCATGAATTTCATAGTAATATTTATGTCATGCATGTTCCTTTATATGTCAATTGCCTAGCTGTAATTTTTTCACCACGCAAGTTAGCTATCTTTTATGGAGAGACACCTCTAGTGAACTGTGCGCTCCGGTCCATTTTCTCATACTGATAATACAACCACTGCAATTACTGTTTTCACACGGCTTCCATTGTTTTTATATTGTTCTCATACTGTTTTCCACACCATACGTTTAACCTCTTTGTGTATAGCAAAATCGGTGAGATTGACAACCTCACTGATTCGTTGGGGGCAAAGTGATTTTATTGTGTTGTGTAGGTTCCACGTTGTTGCTGAACCGGTAGTGCTCCCTACCATCTCAACCGCATCAACCTACTGAAGTTACTCCTTCCTCCTACTGGTCGATCCAACCTTGGTTTCTTTCTGAGGAAAACTTGCTGCTGTGCTTATCAAACCTTCCTCTTGGGGTCTCACAACAAACGTGTATTACACGCGCATCAAGCACTTTTCTGGCGCCATTGCTGGGGGGGGGGAAGAGAATTTCTGCAAGGGGGGTCTCTCACCTCCAATCATTTTTACTTTGTTATTGTTTTTCTTGTTACTTGCTTTATCATGCTTGCTATCAATGTTTTATTTCCATGAAACTAGATCTTATTGGAAAGGTGGGTTCACAGATGAACGACAAAAATATTATAAGGAGCACCTCTTGTCACAAAAAGGGATACACTTATGGGAGAAAATTAATAAATTGCATATCATTGCTAGAAACTTGTGCTCTACTTATAATGTTACTTATTGCTTTGATAAATCTTGTTGCTGTAGGAGGTATAAACACCTCCCTTTTCAATGTGAGTATAATGAAAATGTTACCACATTTTCTTATGTTAAGGGAAATTATGACTTTGATGATGTGGAACAAATTGAGGAATTTATTGCTTGGAAGGGTGCATTCGAAATTTCTTATTTGCTTAAAGATATTGATGATGCACCTTATAAATACAAGATTTATGCTATACTTGAATATTCCTTTGATAATTACAAGGATTGTAATTACTACATAATTAAATATCTTAATGAATTCTCTCCCCCAAAGGGAGAGACTGATTCCTTGCATTAGCCTATGGAAGAAGAAATTGCTGAATCTGGAAGCTCATTGGATGAAAAAGAGGAGGAGAGTGATGATCAAAAGGAGGAAGAATGGAGCTACCCATGTCTACCTCCAAATGAGAGTAACTATTTAACTCATACATTATTTGATGAAAGTGATGATCCTATTGATTCTTTTGAAATATCCCTTTTTGATGAAATTGATACTTTCTATACTTGTGACCTTGATACTACTATGAATGGAACTTGTGAGAGTGATATTGCTATTGTTATTTATGATAATCTATGCTACTTTGATAAATCCTATGATAATTGATGCTGACAATGGCGACAGAAATTCCTTGCAGAAATTCCTGTGTGTTGGGAACCCCAAGAGGAGGGTTTGATGAGTGCAGCGGTAAGAATATCCCTCAGTTAAGAACCAAGGTTATCAATCCAGTAGGAGAAAGAGGATCTTCGGAAGGTTGATGACACTGACGGTGGTGATGGCTCACCGGTGTCAGCAACAACGCGGAACCTTCACACAACACAACCAAAATACATTGTCCCAACTGTACAGTGAGGTTGTCAATCTCACTGGTCTTGCTGAAAACAAAGATTAGACGTATAGTGTGGAAAATAGTGTATGCTTGCAGTAAGTAAAGAAAGCAGGAAATTGTAGTGGTTCGTTTAACAGTGTAGGAAAATGGATCGGGGTTCATAGGTTCACTAGTGGTGTCTCTCCATAAAAGATAGCATGCTAGGTGAACAAATTACAGCTAGGCAATTGACAAGTAAAGGTTGCACCGTAGTGCACATTCATGACATGATGACTACTACGATATTTAGTGCGGGCATTACAACAATATACATAGACCGTAATCCAACTGCATCTATGACTAATAATCCACCCTCGGGTTATCATCCAAACCCTTTTAGGTATTAAGTTGCAAGCAACAGATAATCGCATTAAGCAATGTGTATGATGTAAGCAATGATTGTGCATGCGGGCACTCACACCGTTGTTTTCTCCCTGGTGGAAACAGCACATCCACCCCCGTCATGTTTCTGTCACTCGAGCATAGACGAAAAGGAGACATGAACCAACTATCGAGCATAAATACTCCCTCTTGGAGTCACTAGCAACTACTTGGCCAGAGCAACCACTAGCAAAGGAAAGCATGCAAGATCACAAATAACATATGCAATAAAAGACTATAATCAACTCGGCATAAGTTCAATATTCATCGGATCCCAGCAAACACAGCACATAGAATTACATAAGAACAATCTCGATCATGTTAGGCAGCTCACGAGATCTAAACATTGAGGCATAGGAGGAGAAGACAACCATCTAGCTACTGTTATGGACCTGTAGTCCAAGGATGAACTACTCACGCATCACTCCGGAGGCAGGCATGGTGATGAAGAGGCCTCCGGTGATGATCTCGTCTCCGGCAGGGTGCCGGGAGACACCTTCAGAACCCCCGATCTAGGGTTGACGGACGGCTATGGAACTTTTCGGGGATATTTGATCAGGTGTTTAGGGTTTTCCATATGGGGGAATAAATAGGCGAAAGGGAAAAGGTGGTGGAGCCCTGGGGGCCCCACACCGCCCCCTGGCGCGGCCAAGGGGGCGCCACCCCATGGTGTGGGCCCCCTATGGCCCGTCTTCGACTCCTCTTTGGTCTTCTGGATGCTTCCGGGGAAAATAGGAACTTCGAGATTTGTGGGGTCCAATTCCGAGAATATTTCCAGAAGAACTTTTCTGAAATAAAAAATAGCAGAAAAAAGGGAACTAACATTTGGCATCTTTTTAATAGGTTAGTCCCGGAAAACGTGTAAAAATGACATAAAGAAGGGAGAAAACATGTAGCAATTGGCATAATATCATCATGGAGCATCAGAAATTATAGATACGTTGGAGACGTATCAAGCATCCCAAAACTTAGTTCCTACTCGTCCTCGAGTAGGTAAACGATAAAACACAATAATTTCTGTGCTGACATGCTACTAACATAAACTTGATCATAAAAATGTAAAAACATATGTAAGCTGAGATCATAGAACTTTTAACACAAACATGATAAATAAAAATTTAATAGTAAATCATAGCAATCACTTTGCATTATGAGGAGTATCTCAAATAAAAGGTCATGAATAACAATGCAAAGAAAGATATATGTTTGTTTCAAGTATAGAGAAAGCATGGCAAAGTGATATTTCGCTAGTCCTTAAGAGTGGGGCAAAACATAAATGCCAGGACACCTTCAAAGTTCATGAGGAAGACTAGAACAAATAGTTTGAGAACAAGCAATATCACATCATGAATCAATTAATAATGTTTCTTGGACAAACGCACATAAAACTCAGAATGGCAAAAATGCCCTCTCAACTGTGCATAAAGTTAGAAGATGGAGACTAAACATAAAAGTAAAAGAAAGGCCCTTTGCAGAGGGAAGCAGGGATCACTCATGTGCTAGAGCTTTTTATTTTATTAAACAGGGTTATTAAAAGTTTGACACTACCCCCATCCATCTTTCACAAAGCATGGCTAACTGAATCCTCGGGTGTCTGCCAACAATCACATACCATGGAGGAGTGTCTATATTTTGGGAGATGTATGCTAATGTCAACGAATGGTAAACAAAAAATACAGTACGTCACAAGCCAACCAGATTTCACAAGAGCGGCTCCCATATGAAGGACACAACTGGTATAGAAGGTCATCCCTTTTTCTCTTTTGTTTACACTATTATGCTTTGGCTGATAAATCGGGGGCAAAAATTGTGAAGAGATTTTGTGTGTATTAATTTGGGGCTGGGCACCCCGCTACCAGTTGTTCTATCATTTGGATAAACGGATTAAGCCAATAGTTCAGGGTGTGAAATCCAATCAACAAGTTAGATAAATATTCTCTATTTACTTCCTCATGAGCAAAAACAGGAACATAAAGCAGGAGTAATTTTGAAGGTTTTAAAGGTAACACATGAGCAATTTACTTGGAGTGGCAATTAAATACCACATGTAGGTAGGTATGATGGACACAATGGGAAAACTTGGTTTTAGGGAGTTGGATGCACGAGTAGAGCTCATACTCAGTACAGGTGGAGGCTAGCAAAAGACTGGGAGCGACAAATCAAGAGAGCATAAGCGCCATAATCATGCACAACGACATAAACATCATTAATTAAAGCATAAGCAGTATCAAAAGTTCAAAAACTAAATGATCATAGAGGATATTAGTGACTGGTTCATAGTCGTAAACATGGTGTGAGCATGCGCCAAGTCAACCAAATAAAACATTCGAAAGAGAATACCATAAATTTATGCTTCAGTATGACAGGAACAACTCATGAATCTTTCAATGGCACATTAAAAACCCTCAGCTATTTCAGGATAATCATGCTACTCAATAACCACAAGGCTTTAAAACTAAAATAACATCTAGCATGATATGAAAAAGTTCTAGCCACAGTCTATACAAGCTTCTACTTGCATCATTAAAAATTCTACTTTAAACAGCAATTTCTTCACCCAACAAGCACCATTCAAGATATGTTTTAACAAAAAACACTCTAAAAATTCTACAACAAGAAAACATGAGAGCACTCACATAACACTACTAAAACTAACAACTCTGATAAGAGATGCATGCAAAACAGGAGCTAAATAAATGCAGCAACCAGACAAAGATTAACAATACAAAGTATTCCTATGAAAAAACGGAGCGTGTCACTCTCCAATAAAAGAATGCTGGGGTCCAACCAATCTTATTTAAAAAATAAAAACAAACTAAAAGCAAAAAATAAAAGACGCTCCAAGTAAAGCACATAAGATGCGACTGAATAAAAATATAGTTTCACTAGAAGTGACCTGATAATTTGTTGATGAAGAACGGGATGCCTTAGGCATCCCCAAGCTTAGACGCTTGAGTCTTCTTGGAATTTGCTGAGATGTACCTCTGGGGAATCCCCAAGCTTAGGCTTTTCACTCTTCTTGATCACGTCATATCATCCTCTTCTCTTGACCCTTGAAAACTTCCTTCACACCAAACTTCTCACAATCTTCATTAACAACGTTAGTGCAATCGAAATAATAAATTCACATGGTTCAGTTTAAACACAAGCATGACACTCAAAGACACATTAGCTACTGTCACAACTTCTTTTAAAACTTTTTTTCTCAAAAAAACACCAAAAGAAAGAGGTTAAGATGCAAATGCAATTATTGGCGGAAATCTGTCAAAACAGGACAGCAGGTAAAGATGATTTTTTTCGAAAATCTTATATTGCTCAAATCAAAAAGTGTTCAACTAATAAAATTTGCGTATATAGCCAAGGATTACACACAAAAAAACTCAGGTCATTTTTAATTTTCTGTGATTTTATACGAAATTAACAGTGGAAAACAGAAATATGTTTCCTGCGCAGAAATCCGAAATATAGTCTCAAATTTCCACTAGAGGCTTTACTTGGCTCAACAAAATAACAAAATAAAAGATACATCGGGGTTGCTAAGGAAATAGGAAATACCCAGGTGCAAAGAAAACAAAGGAAAACAGGTTGAAAATGGAGAAATAAAACGGGTTGTCTCCCGGTAGCGATTTTCTTTAACGGCTTTCAACTAGGCATAGAAAGCAACTCAAGTATTTTAAAGTGAAGAAGCATCAACATATGTAACTTCCTATAAATCATTATTTGCAGCAATAGGCACTCTAGGTGTTTCTAAAGATTCAACATGAAGGTCACTCTTAGTTTCATTAATCGTTTTAGCAATTTTCAGCACATATTGAGATTTGGGTTTAGTTATCTTGGGAACATACATGAATCTTTGCTCTTTTCGAACAAAAGCTTTCTCCTTTTTGAATTTAAGAGATGAAAAAGCTGAGCTTAAAGTTCCCATAGCCTCCTCCAGTTTACCAATCCTATAATTTTGATCATCGTGAGTGTTGCCAGCTTCTAAAGCAGTGATTCTTTTATCAATAGTTATTATTGATTCATTAACTTTGCTAGCATTATCAAGGAAAATTGGTAAGTTCAGTTCCAAATAGTTTAGTTTATTAATAACAACCTCCAAAGTGGTCTCAGTTTTAACAGTTATAGTGGGGGGCACTCCTACCAAACTTTCAATCAAATTGCAGGCTTCCAAGGCAGGAGTTCCTAGAAAATTTCCATTTGTAAGAGTATCTAACACACACCTATACCAGCCAGTAGTACCAACATAAAAATTCCTCAGGCGTATCAAGGTAGAATATTTTTTGTACACCTATTATGAGCATTGTTTTATTCTATAACAAGCATCTTTTAAACTCTCTCCCCCTGTTGCCTAAAAGAATGAACCTCAACTGCAGGAATACTCATTCTAGCAAAATAAAAGCAGGCCTATAAATAACAGCTATGAAGTAAACTATTTTTTTTTGTGTTTTTGATATAAAGAAGCAAAACAAGACAAAAATAAAAACAAGACAATAAAAAAAATAAAGAGGTTGAGAGTGAGAGAGTCCCCTTGCCAGAAGACTTCTTTCTCCCCGGCAACGGCGCCAGAAATTCCATGATGCTGACAATGGCGACAGAAATTCCTTGCAGAAATTCCTATGTGTTGGGAACCCCAAGAGGAGGGTTTGATGAGTGCAGCGGTAAGAATTCCCCTCAGTTAAGAACCAAGGTTATCAATCCAGTAGGAGAATGGGGATCTTCGGAAGGTTGTTACCACTTACGGTGGTGATGGCTCACCGGTGTCAGCAACAACGCGAAACCTTCACACAACACAACCAAAATACTTTGTCCCAACGGTACAGTGAGGTTGTCAATCTCACCGGTCTTGCTGAAAACAAAGATTAGATGTATAGTGTGGAAAATACTGTATGCTTGCAGTAAGTAAAGGAAGCAGGAAATTGTAGTGGTTTGTTTAACAGTGTAGGAAACTGGACCGAGGTTCATAGGTTCACTAGTGGTGTCTCTCCATAAAAGATAGCATGATGGGCGAACAAATTACAGCTAGGCAATTGACAAATAAAGGTTGCACCGTAGTGCACATTCATGACATGATGACTACTATGATATTTAGTGCGGGCATTACAACAATATACATATACCGTAATCCAACTGCATTTATGACTAATAATCCACCCCCAGGTTATCATCTGAACCCCCTTAGGTATTAAGTTGCAAGCAACAGATAATCGCATTAAGCAATGTGTGCAATGTAAGCAATGATTGTGCACGCGGGCACTCACACCGTTGTTTTCTCCCTAGTGGAAACAACACATCCTCCCCCGTCACGTTTCTGTCACTCGAGCATAGGCGAAAAGGAGACATGAACCCACTATCGAGCATAAATACTCCCTCTTGGAGTCACTAGCAACTACTTGGCCAGAGCAACCACTAGCAACGGAAAGCATGCAAGATTACAAATAACATATGCAATAAAAGACTATAATGAACTTGGCATAAGTTCAATATTCATCGGATCCCACCAAACACAGCACATAGAATTACATAAGAACAATCTCGATCATGTTAGGCAGCTCACGAGATCTGAACATTGAGGCATAGGAGGAGAAGACAACCATCTAGCTACTGCTATGGACCCGTAGTCCAAGGATGAACAACTCACGCATCACTCCGGAGGCAGGCATGGTGATGAAGAGGCCTCCGGTGATGATCTCCTCTCCGTCAGGGTGCCGAGAGACACCTTCAGTACCCACCTGATCTAGGGTTGACGACAACGGCGGCTGAGGAACTTTTCGGGATATTTGATCAGGTGTTTAGGGTTTTCCATCCGGGGGAATAAATAGGCGAAAGGGCAAAGGCGGTGGAGCCCTGGGGGCCCACACCACCCCTGGCATGGCCAAGGGGGGGCGCCACCCCATGGTGTGGCCCCCCCTGTGGCTCGTCTTCGACTCCTCTTCGGTCTTCTGGATGCTTCCAGGAAAAATAGGAACTTCGGGATTTGTGGGGTCCAATTCTAAGAATATTTCCAGAACAACTTTTTTGAAATAAAAAACAACAGAAAACAGGGAACTGGCACTTGGCATCTTGTTAATAGGTTAGTCCCGGAAAACGTGTAAAAATGACATAAAGAAGGGAGAAAACATGTAGCAATTGGCATAATATCATCATGGAGTATCAGAAATTATAGATACGTTGGAGACATATCAATAATCCTCTATTTATTCCAACTATTGATATGCATGATAATGAGCAAATTCGTTTAGAAAATTTATATGATAAGTTGATGGTCCTATGTTACTTGATGTTATAAATTATAACGCTACTGAAAATAGGTTTGCTATAATCTGTCATATGCCTTTTAAGAGTGACCAATCATTTTGTTTGCTATTGCTAAAAGTAGGAAAGAAGGGGTCTTTATTTTTAATTTTGATCACACTGTTTTTGAGCTTGATATGAATGGTTTGCTTTTAGAACATGACAAACATGATTTATGTGATAATTATATTGTTGAGTTTGTTCATGATGCTACTGAAAATTATTATGAGATAGGAAAATATGGTTGTAGGAATTTTCATATTACTAAAACACCTCTCTTTTTGTTGAACGTTTTGAAGTTGCTCTTGTTCTACCTTCCCATGATCTCTAGTTTGAGCTTGTTTGATTTATTTCTTTACAAGATTCCTATGCATAGGAAGTCGGTCAGACTTAAAAAAAAATTATACTTGCTTTTTGATGCTCTCTTTTGCTTAATTCATATTTAGTATGTGAGCATCTTCTTCACGTGAAAACACGTGAATCCACTTTTCTGAGCCTAGCTAAAAGGCGTTAAAGAAAAGCACTTCTTGGGAGATAACACATTGTTTTTTATTTTTTTCTTTGTCTTTCTCTGTTTTATTTGAGTCAAGGGGTTGTACATTTATGTAGAAACTTCTTTGTATCTTTATTTTTCTTGTTTTAGTTGTGCCAAGTGAACTTTGTAACAAAAGTTGGAGTTGGTTTCGGATTTCTGCGCGGGAAACAGATTTCTGCTGTCCACCGTAAAAAATCGTATAAAATCGAGAAATATTAGAATGACCTGAAATATTTTGTGATTATTCCTCAGCTAATTCCGAAACTTTTTAGTTCTTTATGTTTTTCGATCTGAGCAACATAAGTGCCCCGAATAAATTCGTCTTTACAGACTATTCTGGTTTTGGCAGATTCTGTCATTTTTCTTGCATTTGCTCTTTGACGATGTCAAGTGGATTTATTTGCTTCACGAAAGATCAGTGCTGTAGCTAATGTTTAAAAGTATCAATAGCACTTGTGCCCATGCATAACTCATGAATTTTTAATTGTTGCACTAACCCTCTAATGCGAATTACTCTTTGAGTGTGATGTGAAGGAAGTTTTCAAGGGTCAAGAGAAGAGGGTGATATAATGTTATCAAGAAGAGTGCAAGGTCAAAGCTTGGGGATGCCCCCGTGGTTAATCCCAGCAAATTCTAAGAAGACTCAAGCATCTAAGCACGGGGATGCCCAAGGCATCCCCTTCTTCATCAACAATTTATCAGGTCACTTCTAGTGAAACTATATTTTTATTCGGTCACATCATATGAAGTTTACTTGGAGTGTCGTGGGATAATCACGGCAGACGTTACCGGGGGTAACTGATCTTGGGGCAAGACGACACAGGCGTTTGGGAGAGGGTTTAGCTCAGAGGAAAACATGATGGAACTCGATCTGGTAGCCGGCAATCAAGTCGCCGAGTCTCCGATCTCAATATATTAACTCAACTCTCGTGTTACACTGGATGCTCGATATCAAGCGATATTGCTAGAACTCTTGGACCTCTCTTAACCTAACTTAGAGGCCGGTTTATAAAGCACCCGAACCCCCTGGCTTGCCCTCCAAGGCGCACCCAGAATCCTACCCGGACACTACGTACAAAACCCTAACTTTCCTTACCGTAACCCACAATCCGGGTTACGAGGCCTACAATATTGGGCCTTCTAGAAATTATTTTATCCTTAGCCGGATCTTGCGCAGCGTCCTTTGGGCCGAATTACACCTTGGAGTTGGGCTACCGGGTTATCATCCCTCCATCAGTAGTCCCCAGAATAGCTTGGGCTTCACAAGATCCTCTTTGAAGCGCACGTTATTCCCTGCAAAATTATCAAACTTACAAGTTCAATGGGGGCCGGGTTACATTGTTTTGATGAACAGCTAGGCCTAACTCCACGGCGGCCATATAGTAACCCGGCTTTCTCCAAGTCTTTACTTGTCTTTCCGGGTCAACACCCCGATAAGAATGTTAAGGATCCGGTTAACTTTACTCGATAATTGACCCTAATTTTGCGGAGAAGATCTCATTCTTGTTTCCGTCCGGATATCTTGTTTAGCACTCAAAGCTCACCCCACAGAATCCAGGCAAATAGCCGTTTAACCCGAAATTTCCGGCTGCCAACCGTTGAACTAGCTTTAGCCGCCCACACCCTTATAAATAGGCACTTAGGAGCAAATCCAACCCCAACGGCTCATTCTCCCCCTTTCTTCTTCCTCCTCGCCTCCGCGCCCAAGATCACAGAGCATCGCCACGGAGACCTCACGCGCATCACCAGAGCCAATCCGCCGCCGGTTGCGCTCCGCCACTGCTCGCCCCGTGCCGCCGCCAAGATCCGCCGCCGCACCCCCAACCCTTCCGCCGGGAATCGTGAAGGGAAACCAAGCTTGTGCTATTTGCCTTCGTCGGGCTTCACTTCGATCTCCTCCAGTAAGTCTCTCGTTTCTATCAACTTGCCCTTGCAATTTCTCGATTTACTTCAGATTGGATCTAAGTCAACCCGCCGGTCATTTTTCTGATCACGCCGAATTAGGTCGCTTGAATTCATTCTAACTCACCCAATGGATTGAATATAGACTTCACTTTACTCCCCTACTTCCCATAGTCACTAATTTCACCACAAATCTAGAAATGGAATTTCCAATCTAGGCTCGGGCCGCCCAAATTTTCCGCTCCTGACTCTGTTACCCGGAAAATCTTCTTTTTCCGGCTCTTTTGCTTACGGTACGTACATGGGCAACCATCCAACTTCTTCAAATACCTCTCAATACATAAGCTCCCCATAATTTTCATAATGATGCTTAATACCCGGATAACTTGCAATCTTGCTCCACAAAACGATACCCGGATAATACTTAGCTTCCATGTTATCTTGATATCACTCGTCAATACTCAGACAACTCATGGCTTCCAAGTCTTACTCCTTGTACCCTTCTACCTCGTGCTTTGCAGGTCAATCCCATGGCTCCCAAGAAGCAGGGGAAAACACCGGCCAAGGCCAAGACCACCAGCTCCATATCCGCCAATTGGGCGCGATCCACGGTTACGAAGGCCAAGTTAGAAGAACTGGCCGAGTTAGGGGTTCTGCCCCCTCAAAAGGAGATCTACTGGAGGGTGCCGGGTAACGAGACCCGGCCTACGCCCGCGGATGATGAGGTAATATGCTTTGTGGAGCACGTGACCCGGGGGTTCCGTCCTCCGGGTCACCCTTTCTTTCGAGACATTTTGAGCCACTATGGCCTCCGAATATTTGACATAGGGCCTAACTCTGTGTTAAATATTTCCCATTTCATCGTTCTTTCCGAGTCATACTTGTGCACACCGCCAAGTTTGGCTCTTTTTATCGAACTTTTTCAGTGCAAACCGTGCCGCGAAAGCGGTGACGGGGCACTTCTCGCTTGCGGCGGGGTCTCTATCCAGCGCCGCAAGAATTCTCTGATGCCACCCCTCACTCTCAACTCCCACGTCAAGCACTGGCAACTCTCATATTTCTATTGCCGAGACACCTCCCCACCCGGCCAAAAGAAACTGCCGGGTTACTCGGAGGGCCTTCTCGATATCTCCGAGACCTTCAACGCCTTTGCCCCTGACTCGGACAGGGAGGCAATCCGGCCTTTATTAGCCAAAATCTCTATTCTTTCGGCCCAAGGTCTCATTGGGCTTAACCTGGTGAAAACTTGGGTCGATTTCCGGATCCAACCCAATTCCATCCGCACTAAGTTAATGTGCGAGTATTCGGGACACACCACAGACTCGCTCCGATACTCCACCCATAGCTTCGCAGCCGGAGACACCAACAAGACTATCAAGAGCTTCTTGACAGAGAAGTTGGAGGTAATCCGGAATATAGCCGGGTTAGAACCCTTCACGCGTGAGAACCCGGCCCCCAAGGTAAAGACTCGGCTTTCATATCTTTATCTTCACACTTTCCACTCGATATGGCTAATAACCCTTATTCTTGTATTTTCATCTCAGGCCGATGATCCCTTTTGGAAAATTGAAACTCCTCCTAGCTCTGAAACTCCAGAGGAGAAAGAAGACGTCGTTAACTCGGATGAAGGTACATTCCGAATTTCACTTAGCTTTTTTGAAATCGCTGTTGCTCGTTCTTCATTTTCCGATTGTAAATCCTGATAACTTTCAGAACAATAAGAGAAGGACGACGAGGAAGAAACTGAAGGCAAAGTGGAATCAGCGAGTGACGAGGACGACGCTGAGCCAACAGTCAAAGTCGGAGCAAAGAGAAAACCGCAAGGGGTCGTCTTCAAGGTTCCATACCTTTTCCTTGCCTCTAAACCATATTTCTTTGATAACATGCACGAGCTAAACCGGAAATTATCCACTTGGTCATATTTGAAGGAACCGCTCGTGACCAAGCGTCGGGTGACTCGGAACTTTCCGGGTGATGGCGCTCTTAATCCGGGCATTTCGCCGTCTCCGGATCAACGCGCTGGTATTTGACTAATTCCTTCTTGGGTATCAAAGCCTATCTGAACCATCCCCTTACAGGATAATCCTATGTCTTTCTTGATGTTTTTCAGCTTCATCCGGGTCCAGCAGTGAGCTCCCCTCGGACTTCGTGGTGAATCCCGGGTAAAGTTCCCTTCCTGATGCTTTATCACCTTTTCATCACTTTTTTCCAGTTATATGCTAACTGCCTGCTTACATTGTCCATAGAGCCGCGGTCACTGTTAGCGACCAGGAAGATATGGAGACCGATGACCCGGATATGGAAAACCTGACTGATGATATGCATGCCGCAGCTGGCGGAGAAGGGCAACAAGTGCCACCAATAAACCCAGACGACCGAGAGGCCGAGTATCCCGTAGCCTCGCACATACTCGAGGAGGAAGAAACTGCGGGCTTGGGCACGGGAGGAGGGGAACCAGACTCCGATACTCGGACGACCCGTAAACCCTCTTTCAAGAAGAGAGCCCCTTCTCCAAGTCCCCAAGATCCCGGGTCTTCCCATTTGGGCAATGATACTTTTGACCAGATGATGAGAACTCTCCTTGCTATGAAGGCCTCGGAGAAAGATGTGCTAGAGCGCATGGCAGCGGAGCACCAGGTAATGTTACCTAATATCTCTTCTTACCCATCTAGTCCCCAAGTACCGAGTATAATTTGTTGAAATTGTGCTCGGTATTCTGCGCGACAATCGGCTTTGCCATGATACCCGACTAATTATCATACTTTGATTTCTCACAGGCACAGGCCACCCGGTCTGATGAACTTTTGCTCAAGACCGAGCAACTGCTGCTTGCCGAGGTAAAGCGGAGGGAGGCCCTTGAGGATGAAGTGGAAACTTTAAAGAAAAACGTTTCCAAATATAAGAAAAGGTGTACCACTGCTCGAACCGCACTGAAAAAGTTGTCGGAGCAAGTTACTGATACTTATCGTATCTTGCTTAGTAAGTTTCTTGCTGCTGACTGCTTTCACGTCTCTATTTTGTTACATGATACTCGGAATTACTGATATGGCCTTTCTTTGTTTCAACTGCAGGTGCTAACCTTGCAACCCCAGAAGAAGATGTTGTTGCAAAGGCTAAAACTTTAAAGACTGTGCTCCGGACTTTCTTTGTCGGCACCAAGTATATATTAGATGCCGTGAAGTGGCCGACTGAGGTATATCCGGGTGAGGAAAATCTTATCCAAGCTTGCTCCACTGTGCCTGCATGGATCGAGATCTGGAAACGCTCGGCATGCCGGATTGGTATGACCCGGGCCTTTGCGCTGGCGAAGGCTTATTTTCCTAAGCTTGAGCCGGCAAAAGTGATATCCGGGTTTCCAGAATTCAAAGCAGACGGCTCCAAGTTTGGGCCCAAGGACTTCAAGGCCGTACAATCCGCAGTGCGTCACTCGGCAACTACTTTGGCCGATAGTATGGACCTGGGTACGCTTATGAGTACGTACGATGCTGAAGGCAAAATCGTGAAGGAGGAAGCACCCCCACCCTTAGATATTTTGGAGAAATGGGCTGCCTATTCGGCCAGGAAGAGGGAAGAAACCGTGAAAAGGGAGGCCGAGTTAGGATCAGAGCCAACCACCTCTACACCGGCTGTCCTCCCGCCTGTCCGTCCTGATGCGAAGAATCCGGGTGATGATGCCGGGAGAGCTGCGGAGCAAGCCCAGGACCAAGACCCGGAGGGCAAGGGCAAGGGTGTGGACCCTACTCAAGAAGCCGAGTAAACAAATGCTATCACGATACCTTGGTCGTTTCGCTGCTCTTGTTCGAGACAGATATTCTTTTGTCGGTGCACCTATGCACCTTTGATACTAGTATCAAGATTTGTAACGTACTTTAATTCCTTGATATACCTCGTGCCTCTTCTGGCATCTGGATGAACTCAATATTTATCTGGTTTTTGAGCTTATTCTCGATATCCGGCTTTCCTTATTGTTCCTTTTGTGAGACTCGGTTTCCGAGCATCGTGGGTTCTGACAGGCGGACTTTTCTCTAAGTCCCCAAGTCCCCAAGACTCGGATGTTAGAGTTTTTTGAGCTTAGTAACGACTTGTTTCTGTTTCAAAATCCTAGTCCCCAAGGCCCGAAATCCGAGTCTGGGATGTGTGGTCTTTTCCAGAGAACAAATTGTTTCTACTAAGCCCAAGCCCTAGAGCCGTTTCACGTGAGTATTGAAGTTATGCTTGATAAACGTTGAGTTTCCAGCTATTAGCCTTATACTCTGCATAACTTGTGGTTTAGATGACCCTTTTGACAATCTTGTACTATAAGCCGGCTTTCGCGTGGATACCATGTTGTTACATCTATACGAAAACAGGGTCAGGCCAGTCCCATTGGGCTTCATGGCTGATTGTAATCGTAAGCGAGCAAATCATGCCACTTTAGTGCGAGTCACATCGAGCTTAAGTAAGAAAAGTCAAGAAAATTTGGCTCCTTTTCCGGTTATAAGATTGCAGCCGTACTCGTTTGCGAGGAATCGGCCCTTATAACTCATAGGCATCAAGGCCGGGTCTTTGAGTTTGTAACTGTGCTATTCAAGCAATCAGCCCTCAAGACCTATATATATGCAACATACTTGATGATACTGATGTACTGGTAGCGATAAATAATACTTATCTGTAACCGGAGTGAAGATCATAAAATAAGACTTGATAACCATCTCTTTATTGATACGAGAAAGTTTTGGGTCAGCAGGCCGCCTGATTAAAAACCTTCCAGTCCCCTTAGGTACCCTGGATAGGAAAAGAGTGCGTCTGAAACCTGCTGCCCGTTACATTGTTTAGTTCTCCTTGGGAATCTGTCCGGAACTGTCATAATCGATACACATTCTCCACTTGTTGATCTTTTTTACTATGAGTACCGGGTTTGCCAGCCAATCCGGATAAGGCGTTTCCATGACGCGGCTGGTTGTGAATGGCTGCGCAATTTCTTCTCTTGTGGTGGATTGTTTGAGGGAATCACCCTTTACGAAAGCCACCATCTTGGTATCTCGTGCTGCCTTGAGTTTTGCCCTTTCGCCTTCAGTACTCGGCTTTTTCAGAGTTGTTCTATCATCCGAGTCTGTTTGAGCCCGGTAATATTTGAGTTCCTCTTTTCTACAAGCTTGTTCAGCCATTGCTGCATCTCCTTCCTCGCACTCAGCCGCTATGTCCCGGCTTCCATGTATGGTGATGGTCTGTTTAGGACCCGGGATTTTTAGCTGTAGATACACGTAACACGGCCTAGCCATGAATTTAGCATAAGCCGGCCTTCCGAATAGCGCGTGATAAGGACTGCGCAATTTGACCACCTCAAAAGTGAGCCACTCAACTCGATAATTATCCTTTGATTCCCCAAAAGCTACCTCCAATGCGATTTTTCCCTCGGGGCACGCTGAATGACCCGGCACTATCCCATGAAAAATTGTTGAACTTTTTTGTAGCCGAGACTCCTTGAGACCCATGCGTAGGAAGGTTTCCCAATACAGTATATTGATGCTACTTCCACCGTCCATCAAGACCTTTTTCAGCTCATACCCATTGACCTGCGGTGCGACTACTAATGCTAAGACTCCCGGGTGTTCTATTCTTTCCGGGTGATCCCTTCTGCTCCATGTTACGTCATGTTCTGACCATCTCAGGTATCTCGGGACAGCCGAGGACACCGAGTTTACCGCCTGTTTCAGTATCTTCTTGTCCTTGTTGGAACTTCCTGTAGTATGCACGTGATACTGACCCAACTGCTTGGGGTTGGCCTGAAAACCTCCTGCTCCCCCTTGGTTATTACCTTGATTTCCAGCTGCCGGGTTACCGACTGGGGGTGGGCCGTTGCCCGGGTTTCCACCTGGACCCGGTCCTCCTCCCCGACCTGCACCTCGCATGGCTCTGTTCACTTCCTCATTCTTCCATCTCCGTAGGTCGGCGCACTGCTCCAAGGAGTGGTTAGCTGGCCTACCGTTCCTGCTGTGCTTCGGGCATGCCATTCTGAATATGTCCCAATTATTACTCGGCCTTGGTGGCCCTTGATAGTTTCCTCCATTGTGATTTCCAGTATTGAAATTTCCTTCTGCCCTGGGTCTGGAAGATCCGGCTTCAGTGTTGGCGACAAACTCGGAGCCTCCTTCAAACGGGCGCTTGTTCTGGCTGTTGTTACCCGGCGCTGATCCATTGCCGGTTCTTCCGTTATTACTTGTGTTTGCTTTTGCTTTTTTATCGTCAGTTTCCTCTTTCGTAGTGTCCGTTGCGGCATGTTTGTTGCATGCATCCATCAGTTCTCCCATTGTAACCTCCGAAGCATTCCGACTAGATTTCATGCGAGTTAATTTTTGTACTAAAGGTGTGTACTTGCAGGTCTTTGCCATAGCTTGCAGCGCATCCTTGGGCTGAATATCTGTAGATGAATGAAGTATTTCCATAACCCGGCGCACCCAGCTGCGCGCCGATTCTCTCTTCTTCTGAACACACCGCTCTAGGTCATCAATAGTGAATAACTTTCTGCACGTCCCGTGAAAGTGCTTGATAAACGCAGTTTTCAATTCTTCCCATGACTTGATAGATCCTTCCGGTAGATTGGTGAACCATAACTTTGCTGCTCCCTCTGACATCATTAGATACATGAATTTGGCTTGAAGATTCTCGGACGCATTGCGAATCGACATGGCCATCTCATAACTGCTCAACCATGTTTCCGGATCCATAGTCGGCTCGTAATTCACTACTTTACCCGGTTCTTTGAACTTTTCCGGGTAAGGCTCAGCCCTGATGCTATCTGAAAGACACTTAGGTCCTGCAAGAATGGTCGAAGCTGGTCTTACTCGGGAAACGTGTGATCCTGCAGGGGGTACAGCTGGACGCGGTACTGCTAGTATCCCATGTACCGCAGACCCGGCCATGGCTCTCCTGGCTCTGGAACTGTCCACGATGGCATGTGCTGCTGATGCTGCTGGTACTGCCTGAATGTGTGGAGGAGGCGACATTTGCTGCTGCTCTTCCCTCCGCCGTGCCGAACTTGTCTGGATATTGCCGGCGTTACCTTGCTGTTGGCTGACATATGGTGTCCCATGCATTCCACTTCTGTGATCCGGGTAATTAACCTGTTGTGCCACCGCGGTGCGCAGCATATCTATCGCCCGCCGGGTCTCCTCTGCGTGGGGTGACTCTCTCACGGGGATTTGATTTAGTGCAAGCGTTGCCGCGTACATGTTGTCCATGGGATTGTTGTGATGACCCGCTGGTGTGTGAAAACGTGATGGTCGTGGTGGTGGTGGTGGTGGTACAGTATTGCCGGTAGTAACTCCAGTCTGTGGTACGGGTAACCCGGCCTGCGTGTCTACCGGTTGTACTCCTCCGGTTGTCGGCTGAGGGGCGGTTCCTTGATTTGCCGCTGGGATCGGCTGATCCTGAGGCGTGATAAATAGCGCGGCCGGGTTTATGACTCCTCCCAATGCTCGCAATCTGGTTTGGTGCCTTTGACGTATTCTAGTCGTTTCCTCTCGGAGCCGGGTTTCCAGTGCATCCAGCTCGCGTTGTCGTGTGGCCATCCCTTGTCTTTCTGCTTCTACTTGCCTTCTCTGCTGCTCCAATGCACGACGGGCTACGTCCAAATCCCTAACACGTTCCGCTGCGTTCTCTGGAGTGATAACCGTGGCAAGAACTGTCGGATCTAGGATCAGATTGTTGTCGAACAGGGCCGGATGTTGTGGATTGGAAGGACCCGCTCCTGCTGTCCGGTTTGCTAGGAATCCAAACGTGTTCGCGTGTAACTCGTTTTCTGGCGCTTGACTGGTAACCGATGCCGACTCTCCGTCAACCTGGGCCAAAACCGTGTTTCCTTTAGCCGGCCCTTGCTGTCGGGTCAATGCTTGTGCTGCCCCGGCTGCGGCCGCGGTTACGTTCTCTTGGTTGAGATTGGTCGCGGGAGCCGTGTAAACCGCAACCCGGCGCACAATGCTTGGCGCGGATCCATATTGTTCCTCTTCGCTGCTTTGTTCCTCGTACCGGTTCTCCAGTAGATGCAGGATAGATTCGGTATCATCTTCTTTCTCGACCCGGCCACGCGGGGTCCATGCCGGCTCCTTCGGCTGTTCCCACTTCGTGGTGGGATCTTCTGTCGGGTTTGTTGTCCCAACTGATTCTTCTCCATCTGATTGGATATAGCTGGTCTTCCCTGACACATAATCAAACCCAAAGTCGTCAGGGATCGAACCGGAAGTACGTACCATACCGATGAAGACGCTGATCTGGCCGATTGTCATGATAGATCCGGATTCGAGGTGATCCGACTCTGGCCCCCAGCCGGAATCGTCCACCATCTTCTCTCCTTTGCGGTCGATGTAGATCTCGCCGATGACTAGATTCTCCATGTTCTTCCGAGCTTCTCCCGTGATGTAAACACCTTTGGACGCAGGCCCCACGGTGGGCGCCAACTGTCGTGGGATAATCACGGCAGACGTTACCGGGGGTAACTGATCTTGGGGCAAGACGACACAGGCGTTTGGGAGAGGGTTTAGCTCAGAGGAAAACATGATGGAACTCGATCTGGTAGCCGGCAATCAAGTCGCCGAGTCTCCGATCTCAATATATTAACTCAACTCTCGTGTTACACTGGATGCTCGATATCAAGCGATATTGCTAGAACTCTTGGACCTCTCTTAACCTAACTTAGGGGCCGGTTTATAAAGCACCCGAACCCCCTGGCTTGCCCTCCAAGGCGCACCCAGAATCCTACCCGGACACTACGTACAAAACCCTAACTTTTCTTACCGTAACCCACAATCCGGGTTACGAGGCCTACAATATTGGGCCTAATAGAAATTCTTTAATCCTTAGCCGGATCTTGCGCAGCGTCCTTTGGGCCGAATTACACCTTGGAGTTGGGCTACCGGGTTATCATCCCTCCATCATGGAGCGTCTGTTTATTTTTTTTCCTTTGTTTTCCTTGCTGCAATAATATAGTTGGACCCTATAATTATTTGTGTGGGATAGACACATGCTCCACTTTTTCATATGAATACTTGTTATGCTCGTATTCTTAGTTTTTCTTCTAGCTGCTGCAAAATTCCTGTTTAGCTCCTGTTTTTCTTGCATCTCTTATTTAGAGCTGTTAGTTTTAGTAGATTTATGTTAATACTCTCTTGTTTCCTTGCTATATCTCTTGGAGAGTTTTTGTTGTTTTATGGAAATAGAAAATTCTACGTGAGGTAGATGGTATAACGAAAAAGGTTACATATTCTTGTAGATCACTAAACTGTTTCACTTGATTATTTGCCGTTGTTTTGAGATATTAATATGCTTAAGGGTAAACTTTCTGGTCTAGTAGAGTAAAAACAATTAATGGTTGGTCTAAAAGCTTGAAACTGTGCCACACTCAAATAACCAGATGATAGGATAATGGTATATGACTTCCTTTGCTGATAACAATCGTAATGACTTTTTGTTACGCGCTACGGTCGGGGTAGCTAACAGTGACTTGTCACTGCCACGGACCCTCTTGGAGTGATTTTCGTTATTCCTTGTGAGATCATGATTTTATTTGAAATCTTTTAACTTGTGAGTTCTATGTTGCGGTTTTCTAGCACTTCCACCATCTATATTTGCTAGCCTTTTCGGTACTGTGCGTTGCTCATTCTCACATTGAGAGTTGGTGCAAACTTTGCCAGTGCATCCAAACCCCATGGGAGAACTTTGTTCTTCTACACGTAAGCCAAAAATTATCTTCCTCAAAACATCCAACATACCTACCTACCATGGCATTTCCATAGCCATTTCGAGATATATTGCCATACAACATCCATCATCATTATGTTACTTGTCATGCCTCATTGTTATTTTGCATACTGCTACACTGGCGGGACCATTTAGTTTTATATACATCAGAGATATTTCAGTTTGAGTTATGAGTACTAAAAGTGTGTTGATTCATTGTAAAATAGAGTGTTGCCCCTACCAGTGAGGTTATATATCAAAAAAATAAAAACAAGAGAAAAAGCCCAAAGAAAAAAAGAGGCAAAAGAGTAAAAATAAAGAGAGAGGGGGCAGCACTACTATCATTTATTCCACACTTGTGTTTGTTTAGCATCATTATTTCAGTTTGGAGAGTGTTTTCATATTATGACTTGCATTATAGAACTTGGCTTGCATATTCCACTGATGAGCCTCCTCAAAAGAGCTCTAGGTCTTCGTGAGCAAGCAAGTTGGATGCACCCCCACTAGTTCCATTGGAGATCTTTCATACACTTATAGCTCTATGTGCATCCGTTGTGTGGCAATCACTACTCCTTGCATAACTTAGATTATAAGACTTCCTCTTGTCTAATGACCACTTTCAGTTGTGTGAGACTTTCTTCCATTGACCATCCAAACCCCCATAATGTTCTTTTAGCCACAACATCCTGGTGCCAGGAACCAATACAAAACGCTTGCTTGTTTTGAGTGCACAATTTTTTGAATGATTTTCCTACGTGCATATTGTTATCAGCTGACTTGATCCTAATATGAGTTGTTGTGAGAGTTTGATGCCTTGGATGATTATATTGTTGTTCTTGAAGCTTAAATCATCTTTAATATACTTTACACATTGGATTGTCTTTTAGTATTGATTCATTGAATTTTTTTGCTTTGTTCCTCCTAATGGTTTATACATTACTCTATTTTGATATCAACTATAAACCACATCCTTTATTCATTTGATCCTAGTTTACATGCTTTACATTACTATGATGATCAAGTTTATGTTGGTAGCATGTCACCTCAGAAATTATTTGTTTTGTCGTTTACCTACTTGAGGATGAGTAGGAACTAAGCTTGGGGATGTTGATACGTTATAAACGTATCTATAATTTCTGATGTTCCATGTTGTTTTCATGCCATATGCTACATGTTTTCCTTACACTTTATGTCATTTTTATCGATTTCCCGGGACTAACCTATTGACAAGATGCCACAGAGCCAGTTCCCTGTTTTCTGCTGTTTCTAGTTTCAGAAAAGTTGTTCTGGAAATATTCTCGGAATTGGAAAATTCGAAGCCCAGAAGTCTTAGAATTCCCGAAGGTTCCACGGAGTCCCGAAGAGGCCCGGAGGGGGCCACAGAGGGGCCATACCATAGGGTGGCGGGCCCCCTGGCCGCGCCTGGGGTGGTGTGGGCCCCTCGGGCGTCCACCGCCATTGCCCTTTTGCCTATTTATTCCCCCGATACGTCAACCCTAAAAATATACCACTTCTTCCCGAGAAACACCCAAGGCCGCCGTCGTCGTCAACCCGAGATCGGGAGGGTTCTGGAGCTCTCCCCGGCAACCTGCCGGGAGGGAGAATCATCACTGGAGGGGTCTACACCACCATGCTCGCCTCTGGAGTGATGCATGAGTAGTTCATTCCTGGACTACGGGTCCATAGCAGTAGCTAGATGGTTGTCCTCTCCACTTTATGCCTCATGTTTAGATCTCGTGAGCTGCCTCACATGATCGAGATCATCTTATTATAATGCTACATGTTGTGTTTGCTGGGATCCGATGATTATTGAATGCTATGTCTTTTCATTATAAATTTATCAAGTTATCTTCATGTGTATGATATGTATGATCTTGCATGCTCTCCATTGTTAGTAGATGCTATGGCCAAGTAGATGCTAGTGACTCCAAGAGGAAGTATTTATGCTCGATAGTGGGTTCATGCCTCCTTTGCATCTGTGCTCGAGTGACGGAAACGTGACAGATGGAGGATGTGATGTTGCCAATAGGGAGAAAACAACGATGTTTACTTCGTTTACATTGTTTACATTACACACTTTGCTTCCTGCGATTATCCGTTGATTGCAACTTAATACCCAACGTTTGTTCGGATGATATTCGAAGGTTGGATTATTAGTCATAGATGCAGTTGGATGACGATCTATGTATTTTGTTGTAATGCTCGCATGAATATCATAGTAATCTTTATGTCATGCATGTTTCTTTATCTATTAATTGCTCAGCTGTAATTTTTTCACCACGCATGTTAGCTATCTTTTATGAAGAGACACCTCTAATGAACTGTGGACCTCGGTCCATTTTCTCATACTGATAATGCAACCACTGCAATTACTGTTTTCGCACTGCTTCCATTGTTTTCATATTGTTCCCATACTGTTTTCCACACCATACGTTTAACCTCTTTGTGTTCAGCAAAACTGGTGAGATTGACAACCTCACTGCTTTGTTGGGGGCAAAGCGATTTGATTGTGTTGTGTAGGTTCCATGTTGCTGCTGAACCGGTAGTGCGCCCTACCATCTCAACTGCATGAACCTTCTGAAGTTACTCCTTCCTCCTACTGGTCGATTCAATCTTGGTTTCTTTTTTAGGGAAACTTCCTGTTGTGCTCATCAAACCTTCCTCTTGGGGTCTCCCAACGAACGTGTGTTACACGCGCATCACCGACAGAGATGGCACCAGTGACTCTGACTTTGAGATGGAGGGGAGGGCTCAGAGGAATGGGTTTCGCAAGTGGATGTCCGAGACTCTGAAGAAGGTTTTGTGCCGTCAGGTTGACATGGAGAACAAAGCTTACCATGCTCATGTTCGTAGAAAGAAGGACTGCCAGCTGACTCGTGATAGATTTGCACATCTTGGTGTGCCCGTTCGTCCTGGCTCTGAGGACAGGATCACTGGTTCCAAGGAGTGGAAGTACAAGCAAGGTGGTTCTTGGGTGGACCCTGATCTTCTCGATGATGCTACCACTACCCAAGAGCCATGGACTCGTGGAGCCACTAATGATGAAGTTGAAGATATCAACTCTAAGGATGAGCGTGGTCCGGGGAGTCCTGCAAGCGCCTCTAGCCCAAGAAAGTGATCTCCATGGGACGTTAGTATCGCCTCTTCCCTTTTGGTACCTTGATGCCAAAGGGGGAGAGAGTTCTACTTAGGCTCGATCTATTTGCCTGGGTAGTTGTGTCAAACTATGGTGTCTTTGTGTCGTGTTCGTGTTGAACCTTATCTCGTTGTGATCTCTTGTTGGATCTTATCGTTTTTATCTATCTATCTTGTTTTGTGGAAAGTGTTTCTTATTGTTATATCTTTTATCTTGCTAAGATTCTAAACGATAGGGGGAGCTCACATTCTCAAAGGAAATAAAAAGTTTGCATCAACAACAAATATTCTTGACTTATCACATTTCCTCTCAAGAATTGCTCCGCCTAAATTTTACGAGCTCTCTTAGTGGTGTTGTCATCAATCTCCAAAACGGGGGAGATTGAAAGTGCATTTATGCATTTTATCTCTCATATGTTTTGGATTTGATAACAACACAATTAAGGTTCTAACCGTGAGTCTAATTCATTTCAGGAAACATCGTTTCGACGCAAAAAGGAAGAGTGCAGAATGCCAAAGCCAAAAAAATTGACTTGGTCCAACGGTAGTACCGGGCACTTCAGCGGTAGTACCGCTCTCCCCAGGAAGCGGCACTACCATTGGAAGTACCACCAGAGTAAATTTGGCTACTTCAACCAACGGTACTGGCCCAGTAGTACCGCTGGTACTTAGACATTTTCGAAGCAACACTACCCACGGTGGTAGTACCGCTACCGCCAGTGGTAGTACCGCTCCTTCCAGGAAACGAAAGTACCGGTAGGAGTACCGGTCAAAGTACCGCCAGGGAAATTTTGCTCATGGTAACCATTACGGTACTAGAGCGGTAGTGCCCTAGTACTACCGCCAGCCACATCGATTTTATATCGAGTTCGTGACCAACCGTAGTACCGGTGGGCCTAGCGGTAGTACCGCTCCTGGAAGTACTGCAGTACTTTTTCGGTTGTACCGCCCGCTTCAAGTAGCTGCGACCTCCCAGTACCATGGTGGTTGCCAGCGAGAGGTAGTACCGCTGCCCTAGCGGTAGTACCGCCAGGCGTAAAATGGGTTAAACAGCTATTTGTGAGGAGGGAGGGTATAAATACCCCATCCCCTTCTTCTTCAAGGGGTAGCTCGAAAAGCATTAAATTCCAGCGTTTATTGAGACTCCAAAAGCTAGATATCTCCCAATTCCTCTATCCAAACTTGTTGATTCTTGGAGGATTGAAGGAGAAGGCCCCAATCTACATCTTCACCGAGCCGTTCTTCATTTCCCCCTCATTCACTTGAGGGATTTGAGTCTAGGGTTTCTTGTGGAAAACCTAGACTCCACTGCTACACTTGTTGGTGATTGGTGATTGTTGGGAGCCCCCAATTTGGTTGTGGGTGTGTGCCTCAAACTTGTTGTAAAGAATTCGATTCCCGGCTCAAAGGGGATCAATAGTGGAAGATGGACTAGTCCTTTGTGGCGTTGTTCGTCGGAGAATAGGGTGGGTCCTTTATGGCATTGAGTAGGCCTTTGTGGCTAAACTCACACCCCTCCAATGAGACGTACTCCCTTAACAACGAGAAACTCGAGAATACATCGTGTCTTCGCGTGCTTCCTATCGGTTACCTCGTTCCCCTCTCCTTTACTTGTGCTTGTATTGTGTTTATCCTTGTTCTTATCATACAGGTAAATTTACCGTAGTTGCATTATCTAGAGAATTTACCTTTGTGTCAAGCCTAATCTTGAATAAAAATTAAAATTGGTCGTAGCATCTATTCACCCCCCCTCTAGTTGGCCATACTATCCGTTCAGGAACGAATTAGTAGCCTCTGCATCGAAATGATCCAGAAGGCATTTTTATTGCATAGTTTAAAAATATACAAAGAAAATAAACCCGAGGTAACGTGCCCCCCATAGAAACTCCACTAGACTACCATTAGCCCTATAATAAAGTAAAAAATAAAGAGAAAATACACAAACATCAGGCAAAATCTTCAAGAAAAAAAAGTCGGCACATGCACCGAAGATGATGAGTCCAACCTAAGATCGACTTAGGATTTTCATCCCAAAGCTAGATTCGAGCCACCACCTTTAAGAAGGGCACGACGCAAACACGCGTCAACATTGCAAAAAATGTTTCTACCGTAGTGTGCAAACTCAAAGTTAAAGCAACTATCATCATCACATGTCCGGCCAACAACACATCACTGATTAATGTCGCTGGAGGAGAAAGTGGAAAACGATGGTGTCCTGTAGCGTCACGCTTGCACCCACTATCGCAGCACCTTCGATCGAGCAGCAACCGACATGACTTGACACCGCAGAGGAGAACTCGGATGTAGAACCTATCAGGGTCAGGCATCACTACAGCTCCATGTGAGACGCCACATCATCACCACCAACCAGTCATGACTTGATAGCCCCCGAATTAGTCGTCGTAGCAACTGCTGCGTCTAATCGAACCCGAACTCGAAGTGGAGATGGCGTCCCATACCGGTAGCCACCGACCTCGAAACTCCAATGTCACAGAACAGGACATCCCATACCGCCATCGACCGTGACACACGTAGTTGGAGGCCATCACAATTACGAAGATCGAGACATCCGTCATCCACATTAACACGGGAGGCCGCCAATGTCAAAGAAGTCGGCCACCCTATCGCCAAACTTATACAACGTCATCAGACGACGACACAACGTGCAGATTGTGGCAGTCATGACCTCCCCACCACAAGTCGCTACAAATCTCTCCATAGACCCGATGGCCCAAAAAGACAAGGCCGTCATGACCTTGGCACTATCGCCACCGGTCCCTCTAACCGGTGAAAGCTCCAAAATCGGTGCCTTCGAGAGGGGCTACAATGCGCAAGTGTTGCCATTGCTCGACCCTGAAGAGATATGAGATTTTCCTTAGAGTTGCTTTGGATGGGGCTGCGGGTGCATCACACATCCACAATCCCCAACACAAAAAAAAAACCCAGAGATCTATCATGAACACGCCACCGAAAACGGTCGCCACACATCGGGACGTTGCCCACCGACGTACCGTCGACAGCCGATGAGATCTGCAGCCGGAGGACTGGATGTTTTGCACAGAGGTCAGGCCAAGTTAAAAGTCTTAGGGCATCTCCAGCCGTCCCCCCCAGAGCCCCCCTAGGGGGCTTTTTTCGCGGCGGAAGCGGCGAATAGCGCCGCTTCTTCACCACTCGGCCCCCCAGAGGCCCAAATAGCGCCGTTTCGGCGCTATTTCGCGCCGCGGCACCCAGGCCAAACCCAGCCCGCTGGGTTCGGCCTGGGGGGAGGGGCGAAACTGCGCGGCCGCGTGCGTGGGCCAGCGCAGTCAGCGACGCGACGAGAAAGCGCGGGAACAGAACCGCCCCGTGATCGTCTTCTCGGCTTCCGCGCGGTCAAAGGCTGCCGCCGTTTATGGCGTGGCGGCCGCCCAGTGCATGCGCCCGCCCAAAGGCTGCCGGCGTAATGGCGTGGCGGGCGGCAGCGAGGGGACGCGCGCGCGCTGCCCGGCCGCTCGCCGCGCTATAAACCCCCCTCCCCCCGCCGCGCGCCGCGCCCCGCCATTCTTCCACCGGCGAGCTCTCTCCTCTCTTCTTCCTCTCGACGCTCTCCTCCCCTCTTCTCTCCACGAAAATGGCCGCCTACAAGGACGGGGCTGCGGCCAACGGGTTCCCGCGCCATAACCTACGGCGGTGCGAGGCGATGGCGCTCTACCGCGCGGGCTACCCTTGCCCGCCGGACGTGCGCCTCCCTAGCTCCGCCGCGGGGGCGAGCCGCTAGGTGCTCAGCGCCGGCGGGGTTCCCGTCCCTCCCCTGCCCAACTCTGACCCCGAATTCCGGCGCGCCATCCACGAGATGCGCGCCGGAATGGAGAACCCCGAGAACTTCCCCGAGCTGGGGGTGGACCAGTTCTGGTGAGGGCAGCTCGCCGCTCGCCGCGACCAGGAGATCGCCTCCAACAACGACAATGGAGCGGTCGACAGGCGCTTCAACGCCAACGGGCGGCACCGCTGGTGGAGCGCCCCCAACAGGACCCTGGAGGCGGTCCTCGACCACATCCAGGCCGGCGACCAGCCGCGTCTGGAGATGCCGCCACGGCAGGCCCAGCCGTGGGCGGCACGGCGGACCGGCGCCTCCCCGTCGTCCGCGACGTCCAGCTCCTCCGCTGGGCAGTCCATCTCCATCTCCCCCCCTTTCTGAACGCCGGCGCGCTGCCCGCAGGCGTAGCGGCGGCGCGCTCCGCATCGGCCAGCCACGCTTCGAACGCGTGGTTCGCCCAAAGACGGAGGACGGCGGCGACGAGGAGGACGAGTGGCCCGACCAGAAGGTCGTGGAGCAGCTGTCCTTGGACACGCTGCAGCCACTCGACGACGACACCGCCGCGACGTGGAGTCTGCGGGACACCACCGAGGCGGAGCTCGAGCTCTAGCGCCGCCTGCTGGCGGAGGCCGAACAGCGTCCCTCCCCCGCCGCCGCAGAAGGAGAACGTCTACATCGTCCTCGACCCGGACTCCGACGACGAGGGCGTGATCCAGCAAGCCCTCGAGGCGAGCAGGTGGGAAGGCGGCGGCGACCAGGGACAGGGGCCGAGCACGCGCCCCGGCGACGACGACGACGACGGCGACTACAGCCAGGCTATCGCCGCCAGCCTCGGTCTTAAGTAGTTTAGTTTAGATTTTTATTTAAATTTGCAGTTCTACTTTAAATTCGCGCCCAATATGTACGCACTTTGCAAATTTCAATAAAAATCGACTATTTTTCAAATTGCGTTTGTTTTGGGCCGATTCTTGGGCTCGGGGAGCGACCGGGAACGATGCCCCCCAGGTTCCAGAATAGCGCCGTTTAGCGCCGCGGCGGCCCCATGGACCTTGGGGGGCGCAACGACTGGAGATGCCCTTAGGAGAGACCGTCGGTAGGTAAAATGTTTTGAAAAATCGCAATTAATTCTCGAAAAAAGGTGCCATTTAGAACAAATCATACGTAACTCCCAGACCAAGAGCACTGTTATAGATTCTGACGATCAACACGCACACAGATATGGCCGTACCTAGACTAGCTACTGTATACCAGTAGGGGTAGCTGGTAGCCTCGTAGGCATGCAAGATGCTCTTTCGTCCCTCCCCGCGCTTTTCCCTTTGGGCTAATCTGGAAGCGCTAGGCCACGGCCGGCACATGCTAATTCACTCATGGTTCACAGAACACATGGTGCAGCAGGCTGAAGATAACGTTTACTTATTTCCAGATCGAGCCGACTATAGTAGCAGTAGATAGAGATCGCTCTCGCTCGCATCTCATCATCACCCCGGCCCATTGCGGTTTACGCAAGGGTTATGCGATTCAGATCTGGGCTGGACTACAAGAATGTAGCCTCATGTCGAGGACAGACGCGCGAGAGTAGGCATCAAGCTGTTACGCACAGACACGACTAGAGCGATCGAGTAGGAGCATTACTAGCATAAGACAGCTGTTACGTTACGGGGTTTAGGATAGATTAAGGGCCCCGAGACCCATGCAGAAAATGGGAACGGAGTGGTGCTCGGAGAAGAACGAGGGGGCACGTGAGCGAGGACTTTTTGTCCGTCCATTCTTGATCGGGGCAGCTTGTTTAATCCACCCGAAGACAAAGAGGGCCGTACGGCTCCTCCGGTGTAGCTTCACGGGTTCACAGAGCACCGAGTCCCAAGGCCGGCTCTCGCCTCTGGGCTAGCTCTGGCGAGAGACGGGATCCCGAAGAACAGAGACAGGTCAAAGCGGGCATGGACTGCTCGGACAGCAGTGAGTGACAGGCGCGAACCAAAATTGATTGTACTCTCTTGTTTTTTGGGGAGTGAATTGATTGTACTATCATCACATTCACGCCGTCGCCATCACTCGCTCGCCGCTGAACAGCGCTGGGCTCGCTGCGCCGATCGACACCGACACGGAGAGTGAGACGACGGAGAGGTACGCTGGTGGTATGCGTGCGTTTTCCCGGTACGCCTACGGGCAGGCCGGCAGGACGGAGTGGCCTGCGGCGAGTACTACAGCTAGCTAGCGCACAGAGCAAAACGACACGACACGACGGGACGTCGGGATAAGTAGTGTAGTATGGCACCGCCTGGCTCTCTCCGGCCGTGTGCGGTATGAGGAAATGGCGTCTTTCTGATGGTGGCACGCAAGGCGCGGGCGGATGTTGCATGCGGCGCCCACCGGTGGCAGTGGCAGCTTCACTGAATGCATGGTAGACGGGCCCGCGCCCGCTGCGTGGGCGTACGCTCGCTTTTCGATAATGGAGGTCTGCGACTGCAGGAGGAGCGATGGAGGTTTTACTGTTGCCAGATAATGGAGGTCCGGCGACGGCGTGGGCGGAGCCGTTTTCGCGTTGAACGTTGGGCCTCAGCCCATATGTTCAGACGAGAACGTGGGCCGCCGTCGGTACCTTGCAGAAAGAGGAGGCGGTGGCGGTAGGCAGGATGCGCTCCTTCTGCGCTAGTATCATCAAGTCCCTGGCTCCCCCCCTCCTCAAGGAGATCGATTCCTTATCCAGTGCCCGTTCTGGCTCTGCGCTGGCCACGCCACGGAGAGTCACCAGAGCGGCGGCGTCCCACCCACAAGCTTCTGCTTCCAAGAAAGCCTCTGCTGCGGAGACGGTACTCCTCAATGCGCTGTGGATCAAGCAGCATGACCTGATTGCGGATGAAGGGGCGATACAAGAACTCAAGCAACTTTTCGACTCTCCCCTCCGTGAAAAGCAACTTCGTGCTGTCGCCATGATCTTTGGGAAGACCTTGCCTTCTCGGGCCGAGCTCAATACGGTGAACGCGCCTGTGGTCTGTGCGCAGTAGTGGTGGTGTTTCTCCCTGGTGTGCACTTTTGTCCCATGGATTTAGTGCTCGATATTCTCAGCTGGAACGTGCGTGGCCTCAACGACCCGCACAAGCGTGATGCGGTCAGGGTGTTTGTCACTTCGCTCAAGGTTAACTTAGTTTGCCTTATGGAGACAAAACTGGATGTACTTGATGCCTTCGTAGTTATGCAAACTCTCGGACCGTCTTTCGACGGTTTCGTCTACTTGCCGGCTGTCGGTTCTCGTGGTGGCATTCTGGTGGCTTGGGACTCCTCGGTTTTTCAGGTTGATGGAGTCTCCCTGGACTCTCACTCGGTTAATGCCAGGATTAGGTGTGGCGCCAACAATAGCTGGTGGCTTACTGCGGTCTACGGGCCACAGTCCTTAGAGGATAAATCTGCATTCTTGACAGAGCTCTCGGAGAGACGCGCTCTCTGTCCAGGACCTTGGCTCCTCTTGGGGGATTTTAACATGATTCTTCATCCTTCAGAGAAGAACAACGACAACCTTGACCGCGCTGCTATGGGCATTTTCAGAGCTTTTGTCGCTAGCCTCGAGCTCAAGGACCTTTACTTGCATGGTCGACAGTACACCTGGAGCAATGAAAGGGCGGTGCCCACTTTGACTAGGATCGACAGGGCGCTTGTGTCTATCGATTGGGAGCTAGACTTCCCCGATGCCATCTTACAGGCCCTCTCTTCCAACGTCTCAGATCATACCCCCCTTCACATTTCTCTTGGAGCGGCGTTCAGGCCAAAACGGAGGTTCCGTTTCGAGTTGTGCTGGCTCAACCTGGACGGCTTCGAGGACGCTCTGCAGGCTGGTTGGGTGTGCGATGCGACGATTACCGATCCCTTTGCTAGGCTCAATGAGCTGCTACGCAACTGTGCGGCCCATCTCCAGGCCTGGGGTCAGCGGGCCATCGGGGACGTCAAGCTGAAGATTGCGGTGGCGAATCTGGTGATTCATCGATTGGATGCGGCCCAGGACTTTCGGGTGCTCTCGTTGGAGGAAGCCTGGCTTCGAAAAACCCTAAAATTGTTGCTCCTCAGCCTCTCCTCCCTCGAACGGACGATCGCCAGGCAGCGGGCTCGCATGAGATGGCTGCGTGACGGCGACGCCAACTCTCGCCTCTTCCATTCTGTTGCTAACGGAAGACGAAACAGGAACTTCATACCAGCAATCTCTCTTGGTGATGAGTTGGTCACGGAGCAGCGACTAAAGGAGGAGATGTTCACCGCTGCCTACCGTGGCCTCCTGGGCACGATACAGAATCGGGACTGCGACCTCGATTTGACCGCACTCGGCCTGCGCTCGGTGCAACTTCACAGTCTCGACGCGCTATTCACCGAGGATGAGGTATGGGGCGTTATCAAGGAGTTGCCTTCTGATCGTGCCCCGGGACCGGACGGTTTCAATGGAGCCTTCTATCAACGGGCTTGGCCGTTCATTAAGCATGATATCATGGCCGCTATCCTCAAGTTGCAACACGGGGATGGCCGGGGCTTCGCCAAACTCAACACTGCCCTCATCTCCTTGGTGCCCAAGAAAAACGGGGCCATGGCGATCGGTGACTATAGGCCCATAAGCCTCATACACAGCTTTGCCAAACTATACTCAAAACTCCTAGCGAACAGATTGAGGCCTAGGATGGAGGAAATCGTGAGCGCTAACCAGTCTGCGTTCATCAAGAAACGATCTCTTCATGATAATTTTGTGCTAGTCCGTCAAATTGCAAGGAAGATCAACTCCCGTCGCGAGAAGGGTGTGCTGCTCAAGCTCGATATCTCCCGAGCCTTCGACTCCATCTCCTGGTCTTTCCTCTGGTCAGTGCTGCGCCACATTGGTTTCAGTGAGGCCTGGCTCCGCTCGTTGGCTATTCTGCTCAGAACTGCTAGCACGCGAGTTGTGGTGAATGGTGTGCCAGGCGAGAAAATCTGGCATGCGCGAGGTCTACGGCAGGGGGACCCCAGCTCCCCACTACTCTTCGTGATGGGGATGGAAGTCCTCACGGCGCTAGTGGCTAGAGCTGCGGAAGCAGGCATCCTCGCGCCCATTGGTAGATGTTCGACTGTCCAGCGTACGTCTGTATACGCTGACGACGTGGTCATGTTCCTCAAGCCCTGGGTGTCGGATCTGGTGGCCACCCGTGAGCTGTTGGATGTCTTTGGTAGAGCTTCGGGGCTACGGGTGAACCTCACAAAGTCCTCCGCCACCCTGATTCGTGGTGATGACGCTGACGCTAGGCGTGTTGACGCCCTGTTGCACTGCACCCAGTTGGCGTTCCCGATCAAATACCTTGGCCTCCCGCTTGCTCTCCGGCCTCTCACAAAGGCGGAATGGCAGCCTTCACTTGATAAGTTCCGGGAGTGCATACCGGCGTGGCAGCGTGGTCTGATCGCCAAGGAAGGGAGGCTGGTACTCATTAAGGCGGTGATCTCTGCTAAGCCAATCCATCAACTGTTGGTCGCGGACGCACCGGCTTGGCTGTTGGAGGAGTTGAACAGCTGGATGCGGGCTTTCTTCTGGGCTGGTCAGGACAAGGTTCACGGTGGTCAGTGCCTGGTGGCTTGGGACGCGATCTGCCAGCCTACTTGCTATGGTGGGTTAGGCATCAAAAACCTCAAGCTGCAGGGGCTGGCCCTCCGGGTTCGCTGGGAATGGCTTAGGCGAGCTAGTAGGGGCAGACCATGGCAGGGACTCCCCATGCTTGCGGACAAGCTCGCGGTACAGGTTTTTGATAGCTTGGTGTCGATCAAGGTCGGAAACGGCAAGAGCACATTCTTCTGGAGGGATAGGTGGCTTGATGGAGTCGCTGTCGGATATATACTGAATAGGGGTATAGAAGATGGTAGACAAAAGAGCCGGACTACCAGGGTGGCCTACATGGTAATGGGCTTGGGTCCATTGGGCGGCCCAGTAGTCCGACGCGCAGAAGCCGGATTCTAGAAGAACCCGGATCACGGCCCACGTGATCTGGCTTGGAGGAGAAGACGGATTCCTTACTTTCCAAGTTACAAGTTAAACGTAGTCTTCTAGGTTTCTTGTTCTGTAAGCCCTAATCCGGCTATTATATAAAGCCGGACGGGAGATAGATTAGATAGGTTCAAGTTTCACCAGCTAAAGCTCTACACAACTCGCCGAGAAGCTCATCCTCGTCGAGTAGCTAGATCTATTCCCTCACGCTGTAACCCTGTTATACGGGCTTTAGTCCCAATTAGTGAGAAGTGCAGGAGTAGGTACGCCGTATTGTCGCGACGTACCGAACCTAGGTAAAATCCCGTGTTCTGTGTTACTACGCTATCCCGTTACCCCACGTCTCTACCGTAGTCTCATGGCACCCCAGTCTATGAAAACTACTACGATGTCTCGACAGTTGGCGCCCACCGTGGGGCAAACGACGTCAGGCGTGAAATTCCGATTTGGGATACTCGGCGGAATTGGAAGATCGATCACTGTCGGAAGCTTGGAATTCGACGACGACGTCGGGCGCTTCCTCGACAACGGATCCTACATACCGGCGCAAAACCACCTGGTAAGTGCCTGCGTGTTACCGATTGGATCTGCTAACATCTTTATCGGACTAACCGCAGAGGCAATGGGGTTTTGCGGTGGAAGCAAATTTATCCCACCCGCCCTATACCCAGTCGAAGACGACTATGATGCCGGATTCTGCTCAGATCGCCGACAAAACAGTGATACACACTTCATCGGCATGGTGCAATCCGAAATCGCTGAAAACACGGATGACGGAAATCCCGTGCTAGAAGCAGATAACAACCTACCCGTCATAGAGACGGAAGAACCAATACCCGTCACAGAGACGGAAGATCCGACATCCGTCAACCAGACGATGAACTCGGAAGCAGAATCCGTGCTTGCCGCCATTGAGGCGAGATTGGAGTCGGAAACTGGATCGGATAACTTCGACTCCGAAGACGAAGACGAGGATGGCTTCGTAAGAAAGGTTAAGTCCTTTCAAGAGGGATTCCATGAAGTGCTAATGGCAAAACCAGCTGATACAACGGGTGCCGACAGCCAGGAAAGCCCTAAAACCCCTCCGCCAGTGGAAGAGAGAGAAGACGGAGAAACTTCTCCGATATTCCCTAATGTCAAGGAGATGACAGAGGATGAACCTGTCAAAAAACCTCCGTCTTCCAAGAAAAAGCACCGTGCTTCTAAAAAACTCCAGTACAAACTCCGGAAGAAAAAGTCAGCTGATCTCGCCGATGAAAACCTGGAAGTTGGAGATATTAGTGGCACAAAGCCCGCGGAAAAGAAATCTAAGGAAATCACTGCTCCGCCAATGACAGAACTGGAAGAGCAAGAACTATTACAAACACCAGTGGGACCAGATGAACCCCCTGAGATGCTGGAAGCCAGGAGACAAGCTTTCCAACGGCAACAGCAACATCTGCTTAGATCTCGGCAACATCTCCAACAAACCCATAATGACATCAAAGTCATGAAGGAAGAAATAGAGGAGTACGAGAGAAAGCATAGATCTGCCTTAAAACCTACTAGGTTACCCGGAATCGCAAAACCGGAAGAACTGCCGCCAAAAGAAAGGTTTTATAACCCATCTTGGCAAAAGCAGTTAAACGGCAAAGATGCCAAGGGCGAACCAATATACAAAACCGCAGCAGAAAACGCGGAAGCAGCGTTTGCCATCCTAAATAACGATCTGTACTCCAACGGGGAAAAACTCCAAGGGGTGTATGCTTTCCTAGGAAAAGCATTACAGCAGCAACAGCGAGGACAAGAGCGATCAGGGAGGCTGCATGATAATTCCGCCCTCTGCAAAACAGTTACTTGCGCTGCTGGAGCACCTGGACCGGAAGAACCCGGAGATTCGGATAAAAAAGAGGATCCGAGAAAAGACAAGAAAAACCCCGACAACCGGGACGCAGCGTCTAGAACCGGACCTCATCTCCCGAAAGATGGATATAAACCACACGATCGGGAAGACAAACACCGGAATGACGGCAAAATAATGCCACCTCCGAGAAACCCAGCTGAAAAAGCTGGAAGATACGATACACCTCACAGACGTGAAAGATCTCGGACACCGCCTAAAGATAAGGAAAGGTACAGGAGCAGGACTCCACCTAATCCCAGGGGGCGTGACAACGGAAGAGATAGAGATAACCTCGGAAAAGCGCGTCCGCGCAACAATGGAAAAGAAAGGAGCAGATCCCCTTCTGTCCATTCAGCCGGGAGATATTCTGCACATATTGATAGAGCAGAAAAGGATGATCTATACTTTGGTCCTAAGTGTTTTACTGACAGGATCCGAAGGATAACCCTGCATTCTGGCTTCGCCAAAGTTGGTCCAACCTACCAAAAGTATACCGGCAGTACAAACCCGGATACCTGGCTCTCAGATTATTACACAGCCGTCCAAATCAACAACGGGACAGACCTGGAAGCTGTCAAGTTTCTTCCCCTAATGTTGCTAGACGGAGCCAGAGATTGGATCAATGGTTTACCATCAAGAACTGTCGACAGTTGGGATGATATGGCGAGAGTATTTACTCAGCATTTTCGGGGAACATACAAACGCCCAAATAGCATCAACCAGCTGAACCGTTGCACCCAATTTGAAGACGAACCATACGTGGATTTCATCTCCAGATGGACTGCAATGAAGAATAGCTGCTCTGGAGTAACTGACGTACAAGCAATGCATGCTTTCGTCAATGGCCTAAAACCCGGACTTGTACCGTTCATGGTTGGTTCTAAAAAGCACAAAGATCTCGGATCTATGCTTACAACCGCTAATGAGCATGATGCAGCCGAAGATGATATCAGAGCAAGAGGAGGCAATATTGAGTCACTAATACTCGCCAAGAAAACCCCTCGTTCTGACAAAAAAGGAACTCCAGAGTCAACGACAAAGCCCAAGGAGGTCAACATAGCCTTTGGAGGAGAAAAGGTGAACAAGTGGAAAGGCCGCAGTCCAGATCCAATCAATTACACTCCCGAAGAATGGGAGAGAATTAAGTCGGAACCCTGCGTCCACCACTCACAATTTGGGAAACCAACCCACACAAACGCGCAATGCCGGCTAAACAAGCATATGAAAGGCAATGCAGGATCCGGAAATAAGGGGAAGGGTTCCAAAAGGAAACCTGCCAAACAAAAGCCAGAAGCTGAAAAAGAAGACAGTGAATCGGACACTGATGACAAAATCCAGGAACAGCAGCGAAAAGGCGAACCCAAATTTCCGAGAGTTGACGGAGAAGCAATGTTAACTTTCCTAGCAACCCCGTCAGCAAAGGTGGCCAAAAGGACACTTCGAGAAATAAACGCGGTTGTTCCTGCGACCCCGAAATTCTTGAAGTACTCCAACACACCGATAATCTGGGATCAGTCAGATCATCCCGGAAATATCCCTGAACCCGGCACACAAGCTCTTGTTGTAAGCCCTATTGTTCAAAACACTAGGCTAAGAAGAGTGCTGATGGACGGAGGATCCAGCATCAATATAATGTACCTGGATACACTGAAGCACTTGAAGATCTCCGAGTCACAGCTCAACTACAGCAAAAGACCGTATCCATACCGGTCAAAGGAGGTTTGGAGGAGGTGAGCTTGGCGATGCGCCTCTTGATCCTTAACAGATCTGGCGGCAGAACTTGGACGGCTTCTGTTCCCCAGTTATCCTGGGGAACGGCGGCAGAGTTCACAAAAGGTGGAACCCCGACGGCCTTTTTAGGAAAAGGCACGTCGGGATGATAGAAGAAAGAACCCGTCCAAAATTTGACGGGTTCTGAGGTCTTAATCTTGGGGAACCAATCCTCTCGGAATCTCCGAAGAGTAAAGGATATGGTCCCGCAAGTTGGGAGTGCGCCCTCCGAAGAGTTCCGCTTAACCCCAAAGCAGTACATCCAGAAGTCTAGCCTAGGTTCTATCCCTAAGTAGCCTTCAAACAGGGCCTGAAAGCCGGCCATGTAAAGAATAGAATTGGGGGGAAGATTGTGGGGCTGGATGTCGTAATGGGAAAGAACTTGGAGGAAGAAAGAAGAAGGTGGAAGCCCCATACCTCGCAGGAGGTGGGAAGTGAGAAGTACCCGTTCGCCGTTCTGCGGAGTTGGCTCGGTCTCTTCCTCCGGAAGCCGCCATTTCTTCTTAAGTACCAGGCCCTCCTTCTCCAGGTTTGGAAGGAGAGCCGGAGGAATACTGCAGGCAATCCAGTTGCCTGCAGATTCAGCTTCCTCCTCCGCTCCGGCGGTGGCGGCGGCGGCAGCCTCCGCGGCGGCGAGCTCGTCGCCGAGGAGCTCAATCTTTTCCTCCACCGTTTCGGGTGCAAACGGTGGGGTTGTCGCGGCGCTTGATGATGCTATGTCCGCGGCGGCGGAAGTGTTCTCTCCGCCCGCCGCGGAAGCCGTGGTCTTCTCCGGCTCACCGCCGGTGGGCTTTTGCGCTCCCGATTGCGGATCTAGGTCGTTGACGAGCTCGTCGATGGCGGCGCGGGTCGGTGAAGGCGGCGAGGATGCCATCCTTTGGTGGTGCGTTTTGGTGCGTTCTGCGTGCTTGGAAGCTAAGTGCGCTTGGGGCAGGAAACTTGCTCTCGAGCTCGCGTCAATGGCGTGGGCAGTGTGGGAGTGAGGAAAGTTTCGGAGGAGGACGATGATGGCTATTTATAGCCAGATATCCGTTTAGATACGTGCCAACGGCTCTTTTGACCGTTGGATGTTCGACGCGTGTCGCTCGCCGGAAAATCCGGGAAACGAAACGACAGGGGAATGATGGCTATCTCCTCGTTTCTCGTGAGAATCTGTCAGAGATACGTTGCAGGGTTTCCCGCGTGAAACCAAGCGGCGCTTGCGTCAGCATGATTAAAGCGCTAATGTCATAAGTTCCTTTTCCGCGAAGGATCGCGAGAAGAAAAGCCGGATTTTCATAGTTCCGAGTTATATGTTACCATCTCCTTCAAAAAGAAAGAAGAAAGAATCAAGACTGCTGAGTCAAGTTTTCCCGGACAAAATTATTTGACAGAAGACGGAGAATCAGAGTTTTGATCCTTCCTGGGGGCTACTGTCGGATATATACTGAATAGGGGTATAGAAGATGGTAGACAAAAGAGCCGGACTACCAGGGTGGCCTACATGGTAATGGGCTTGGGTCCATTGGGCGGCCCAGTAGTCCGACGCGCAGAAGCCGGATTCTAGAAGAACCCGGATCACGGCCCACGTGATCTGGCTTGGAGGAGAAGACGGATTCCTTACTTTCCAAGTTACAAGTTAAACGTAGTCTTCTAGGTTTCTTGTTCTGTAAGCCCTAATCCGGCTATTATATAAAGCCGGACGGGAGATAGATTAGATAGGTTCAAGTTTCACCAGCTAAAGCTCTACACAACTCGCCGAGAAGCTCATCCTCGTCGAGTAGCTAGATCTATTCCCTCACGTTGTAACCCTGTTATACGGGCTTTAGTCCCAATTAGTGAGAAGTGCAGGAGTAGGTACGCCGTATTGTCGCGACGTACCGAACCTGGGTAAAATCCCGTGTTCTGTGTTACTACGCTATCCCGTTACCCCACGTCTCTACCGTAGTCTCATGGCACCCCAGTCTATGAAAACTACTACGATGTCTCGACAGTCGCGGTGGAGGAAGTGGCACCCATGGTCTTGCAGCTGGTGAGCACCCGTAACCGTAGAAGGAGGACGGTGGCCTCGGCTTTGGAGCAGCAACAATGGATCCGTGATCTCTCGGGGCCGCTTTCCGCTGAAGCTGCAGGTCAGTGCGTCAGGCTTTGGGCCTTGATCAATTCCAAGGCACGGGTGTCAGAAGTCGAGGATGCCTTCTCATGGCCGTGGGACAAGCTTGGTGTATACACAGCCAAGTCTACCTATAACATGCTACATCACGGCCTCACCACTGCGCCTTCTGCTGAGGCGATCTGGAACAGCGGGGCGACCCTCAAGACCAAGATCTTCATGTGGCTAGCTGTCCAGTATCGACTTTGGACTTCTGATCGCAGGTTTCGTCATGGGCTGCAGGATGCCACCGCGCCATGCTTCGTCTGCCTGCAAGATGAGGACACTGCTGACCACATCCTCATCCAGTGTGTGCACGCACGGCAAGTTTGGCACGGTTGGCTCCGGGGTATTGGTGCGGCGCCACCAAGCCACGACGATCGCCTGGAGCCCTGGTGGTTGGAAGCTCGTGCTGGCTTCACTGCCAAGACACGCAAGGGTTTCGATGCCCGGGTCATCCTCGCCTGCTGGCACCTGTGGAAGAATAGGAATGCCTGGGTTTTCAACAATGTAGATAGGCAATTATCGGTGCTTCGTTTGCTTGACATGTTAAAAGAGGAGTTCACACGTTGGTGCTTAGCTAGGGCAGGTATTTCTGGTGTTCTAGAACGTACTGTAGGAGAGTAGGCCTTAGTTTCTTTTTCGGTGGGTGCGTGGCTGTCTGCTTAGACAGCGTTCTGTACATATCCCCTTTCTTTCCTTCTATAAAAGTTAGGTACGATCGTACCTTCAAAAAAAAAAAAAAAAAGAGAACGTGGGCCGCCAGCCCACCACAAACCTTGGGCCACTTCTTGTTTTTTCCTTAATGGTGAAATGTCTTTCCACCCAAAGAATGACCAGTCCATTACAAAGCGATAGATGGGGTCGGGAAGGAGAAAAAAAAGTATTGAAATCCTCACGACTTCGTTGTCGTGAAATATGTTAGAAACTTTCCTTCTACTGGCCGATAAATAATTCAGTTGAACAGAGGATACGCCGCCTCAGAGAGCGAAAGGAAGAACAAAGTCGAAGTCGTAAGATGAGATTGTTACCCCAGGGTATAGTATAGCACGCGGGCCCTTGGTTGCACCCTTGATAGCTTCAGCCAGAATAATAAACAGTTGCTCTATCGACAAATCATGTAACGCGTGTTTCTTTCCAGATGCGTACGTGTGAAAACGAATTGATCCTCGGTTTTTCTCCAACGAAAATAACCGTTTCTGGGGAAGGCGTTTGACGGCTTTTGCTCGCATCTGTCGACAAGTTGAGACTTTGTCTCTGTCTTTGAGCCGTTCAGTTCCTTATATCAAAAGTGGCAGGAAGCGATGCCTTTGTCTCGGTATCGGGTACGTGTTATATAGGGGGCAAACATGCCGGTTTTACATGGAGAAGATCAAGGGAGGATCACTAACCGAATCATCTTATAATGATGATGATTCGTTACAGGTTTTGGTACTTATCCTAACATCCCCCCTTAATCAAAACTTGTACAAGTTTAGATTACGCTTAAACACTTCGAACTCTTTGTAAGGCAGAGGCTTGGTGAATCCATCAGCAACTTGATCTTTGGTGGATATAAACCGAATGTCAAGCAAATTCTGTGCTACTCTTTCTCTCACAAAATGAAAGTCAATTTCAATATGTTTGGTCCTTGCATTAAACACAGGATTTGCAGACAAATATGTTGCTGAAATTCGGATGGACCTACAGGCCCATTAGGCAATTTTCATTTAATCCCTAAGGCCCATGCTGCCATAGCAAATGGTGGGAGTTTAGTCCCACATTGCTAGTTGGGAGAGTTTTGCACCAGTTATAAGGTGAGCTCTCTCCCCACTAGTGTGAGTTGGTATGAAGAGAGAGGAGTAGTGGAGGTGTTCCACACGCGCGCTCCTCCTCCGCCGCCCGCCTCGCCTCGTCACGACGCGCCGCGGGTTGCGAGAATGAGCCGAGCCGATGCCTTTATTTTGGCAGTCGGAAACAGGGAGTCAACAGACACGGCAATAATATGAGACGTCATAATTATTGTTGTCTAAATGCGTCACATTTATATTGGTAACAGCCGTACTGATCGCGTGTGATAACCGCGCGCAGTAAAACGCCGCCTTAATCACGTGGTAACGGCCCAAGCGGACGCAGTACACACAACTCACACACGCCGCCTCTTCGTTCCTCTCTCTGTTGCTGCCTCCGGTGATCCCATCCCGTCTACCGCGTACACGGCCGACGGGAGAGCAGGCCTCCGAAACCCCGCCTCTCCAGATCCTGTACGGGAGAGGGGCGATTAGGTTTTTGGGGAGCGTCTCCTACGCGACTGCTCGCTGCCGTACGACTACTTCGACTACTACCTCATCGTCAACATGGCCTCCGAAGCCGAACGACCTGCTGCTGCCGCCGCTGCTGCTGCTGAGGCCGCCAACGCTGCTGCTGCCGCCGCGGCCGCCGCCTCTGCTACGACTACTGCCAATTGGCCAACTGCAGGGTATAACACGTTTATCCCTGCCCTTGTTATTTCCATGTGTGCGATACTAGTAATTTGCGTAGATGTGTCTACTGTCAACCTAGTATGCATGAATATGGTTAATTGTCAGTATGCTTACGTCATGATCGTGATTTATACTTGGATTGATTTAATCTATAAATTGCCTAAATTTCTAACAATCCAAAAACCTAATATGTGTAGGCAATTTTCGATTCATGGTTTTGCTACTGCACTGAAACCGGACCCGTTTACGGGGACGTACTTTAAGCGTTGGCAGACCAAAACATTCTTATGTCTCACGGTTATGAACGTGTTCTGGGTCGTCGGTGTCACTCCCACGGAAACGATTACTCCTGATCAGGAGAAGGCGTTTAGGGATGCCACCATCGTCTTTGTTGGATGCGTTCTAAGCGTGATCGGAGAGAAGTTTGTTGACGCATATTTACATGTGCGGGTTGCCAATGACTTGTGGGAGGCGCTCGAATCCAAATTCTGCGCAACCGATGTTGGCAGCGAGATGTACAGTATAGAGCAGTTCCATGACTACAGAATGGTCGAAAACCGTTCTGTTTTGGAGCAGTCTCATGAGATACAGTGCATCGCTAAGGACCTTGAAATTCTCAAGTGCGTGTTACCGGGCAAGTATGTCGCGGGATGCATAATCGCCAAGCTTCCTAATTCCTGGAGGAGCTTTGCCACTACTCTGAAACATCAGAGGCGTGAATTCTCAGTAGAGGATGTCATCGGCCATCTGAGTGTTGAGCAGAATTCGAGGGCAAATGACTCGCATGGAAAAGGGAATGAAGGGACTTCTGCGGCCAATATGGTACAGAAGAACTACAACTCCCACAAGAACAAGGCGAGGACTGGTGTCCAGCAGAATACCGACTTCAAGAAGAAGGCTAAGAAGACCTTCAAGAAGGATAAGAAGAAAGATGGCTGCTTCACTTGTGGTTCACTGGAACACTGGGCTGGGAAATGCCCAAAGAAGTATATGAAGCCAGGACAGGATTCCAAGGCTGTCAACATGATCGTGAGCAACAATGAGAATGGGGCATCTGGGTATGGTAATTTGTTTACTGTATTTTCAGTGTGTCAGTCTACTGATTGGTGGATTGACACAGGTGCAAACATTCATGTGTGTGCTGACATCTCATTGTTTTCTTCTTATCAGGTCACAAGGAACGGGTCCGTATTGATGGGGAACGGCGCAAGTGCTTCTGTACTTGGTGTTGGCACGGTCGATCTGAACTTTACTTCGGGAAGGATCGTGCAGCTCAAGAACGTGCAGCATGTCCCCGCCATCAAGAAGAATCTCGTTAGTGGCTCCCTTCTATGTAGAGAAGGATTTAAGTTGGTTTTCGAGTCCAATAAAGTAGTTGTAACGAAATATGGACTGTTTGTTGGAAAAGGGTATGAGTGCGGAGGTCTGTTCCGCTTTTCCCTCGCTGATTTTTGTAATAAAGTCGTGAACAATATTCATTCGAGTGTTAATGAAACAGAAGTTTGGCATTCACGTCTTTGTCACGTTGGTTTCAGTTGCATGACGCGGTTAGCAAAACTAAATTTAATTCCAAGTTTCACTTTAGCCAAAGGTTCTAAGTGCCATTCGTGTGTACAAGCAAAGCAACCTCGCAAGCCCCACAAGGCTGCGGAGGAGAGACACTTGGCGCCATTAGAACTCATACATTCTGATCTCTGTGAGATGAATGGTGTGTTGACTAAAGGTGGAAAGAGATACTTCATGACGTTAATAGATGATTCCACTAGGTTTTGCTATGTATATCTGTTAAACACTAAAGATGAGGCTCTACACTACTTTAAAATCTATAAGGCAGAAGTTGAGAATCAACTTGAAAAGAAAATTAAACGAATCCGGTCAGATCGTGGTGGAGAGTATTTATCTAATGAGTTTGACTCTTTCTGTGCGGAACATGGCATTATTCACGAGAGGACGCCTCCCTATTCACCTCAGTCAAATGGGGTTGCCGAAAGGAAAAACCGTACTCTAATAGATTTGGTTAACGCCATGTTAGATACATCGGGTTTATCCAAGGCATGGTGGGGGGAGGCTATATTGACATCATGTCATGTCCTGAATAAAGTTCCGACGAAAGACAATGAGGTCAATCCCTATGAGCAATGGGAGAAGAGAAAAACAACACTCTCGTACTTACGTACTTGGGGCTGTTTGGCAAAAGTCAATGTGCCGATCCCCAAAAAGCGTAAACTTGGACCAAAGACCGTGGATTGCGTTAATTTGGGATACGCTAAGCATAGCGTTGGCTATAGATTTCTAGTAGTGAAATCTGAGGTACCTGACGTGAAGGTCGGTACGATTTTGGAGTCTAAAGATGCTACATTCTTTGAGGATATTTTTCATATGAGAGATATGCAAAGCACTTCTAGACAGGAATCAGAGGAGACTCCTGAACCTGCCATTCCTATGGAATATTATGAACAAACACATGATGAAAATCCTGAGAAGGATGACGAGGAAACCCTTGGTAGGGGCAAGAGACAGAGGACTGCAAAGTCCTTTGGTGATGATTTCCTTGTGTACCTTGTGGATGATACTCCCACTTCTATTTCAGAAGCTTATGCATCTCCAGATGCTGACTACTGGAGAGAAGCGGTCCGTAGCGAGATGGATTCCATCATGGCTAATGGAACGTGGGAGATCACTGAACGTCCTTATGGATGTAAACCATTAGGATGTAAGTGGGTGTTCAAAAAGAAGCTTAGGCCTGATGGTACGATTGAAAAGTACAAGGCTAGACTTGTGGCCAAGGGTTATTCCCAGAAAGAAGATGAAGATTTCTTTGACACTTATTCACCTGTGGCCAGACTGACCACCATTCGAGTATTACTCTCGTTGGCGGTCTCGCATGGTCTTCTCGTCCATCAGATGGATGTTAAGACGGCTTTCCTAAATGGAGAGTTAGACGAGGAAATCTATATGCAACAGCCAGATGGCTTTGTGTTAGATGGTCAAGAAGGAAAGGTGTGTAAGTTACTGAAATCTTTATATGGGCTGAAACAAGCACCTAAGCAATGGCATGAGAAGTTCAATACAACTTTAACATCTGTTGGCTTTGTTGTTAATGAAGCTGACAAATGTGTATACTATCGCCATGGTGGGGGCGAAGGAGTTATTTTGTGTTTGTATGTTGATGACATACTGATATTTGGGACCAACCTCAAAGTAATCAATGAGGTTAAGTCATCTCTATCCCAGAACTTTGAGATGAAAGATCTTGGTGTGGCTGATGTTATCTTGAACATCAAGCTATTGAGAAACAATGAGGGTGGGATTACACTTCTGCAATCCCATTATGTTGAGAAGGTTTTGATTCGTTTTGGATATTCGGACTGCAAAACTTCTCCAACGCCATATGATCCTAGTGTGCGGATTCGAAAGTTCAAAGGCACAGCTAAGGATCAGCTGAGGTACTCTCAAGTAATTGGTTCACTCATGTATCTAGAGAGCGCTACGAGGCCTGACATCATGTTTGCTGTGTGCAAACTAAGCCGGTTTGTTTCCAATCCGGGTGATGTGCATTGGCATGCTGTAGAAAGAATTATGCGCTATCTGAAACGTACCGTGAACCATGGACTTCACTACAGTGGATATCCTTCGGTACTTGAAGGGTATTGTGATGCGAATTGGATTTCTGATGCTGATGAGATGAAAGCCACAACGGGGTATGTGTTTACCCTTGGAGGTGGTGCTGTTTCCTGGAAGTCTTGCAAGCAAACGATCTTAACGAGATCGACAATGGAACCAGAATTAACAGCATTAGACACGTCTAGTGTCGAAGCAGGATGGCTTCGAGATCTTTTGATGGACTTGCATGTGGTTGAAAAGCCAGTACCGGATATCCTTATGAACTGTGACAATCAAACAGTGATTGTCAAGGTGAAGAGTTCAAAGGACAATGCACAGTCCACAAAGCACATAAAAATGAGATTAAAAGTTGTCAGACATTTAAGAAACTCCGGAGTGATAGCGGTGGATTATATCCAGTCGGCTAAAAATCTGGCAGATCCCTTTACTAAAGGGCTATCACGTGTTGTGATAGAAAGTGCATCGAGTGAGATGGGTATGAGACCCACATGAGTTGCCATGGCAGTAACCCAACCTATGTGATCGGAGATCCCGTGAAGTGGGACCTGGGAAAACAAGCTAGTGGTTAACTGAGGAGAGTAATTTTTACCAACCCACTCCACTGGAGATGCAGTACTCTCAAAAACTGTATGGCAGGTTGACTTTTGTCTTAATGTGTTCCAAGGCTTATATAAGCAAGATGATATCCTACAGAGCGATCTTTGGAGGAACACACCTATATGATCCTGACTGCTGGTCACAGTCTATGAGATTGGGTGATCTCTAATAAGTTCATGAATAGGCCAGGAGTATGACTAATATGCTCCACCCGAGGGGTCAGCCTTCGGCAGGCTAGTACTGGCAAGACATTTAGTGAAACTATTTTACGCCAAACTGGCAATTCAAGGCATAGTCCATTGTTCAGTTGTGATGTAGTGTAGCTACTTGTTCTAGGTGGATGTTCAACCTTAACGGGTCTCCACTGAAAATGCCGGTATATAAAAACAGTGAATGGAACAGAGGACAACACCATGCGTCTTCGGGATCTGGTGGGGGATTGCTGAAATTCGGATGGACCTACAGGCCTATTAGGAAATTTCCATTTAATCCCTAAGGCCCATGCTGTCATAGCAAATGGTGGGAGTTTAGTCCCACATTGCTAGTTGGGAGAGTTTTGCACCAGTTTATAAGGTGAGCTCTCTCCCCACTAGTGTGAGTTGGTATGAAGAGAGAGGAGTAGTGGAGGTGTTCCACACGCGCGCTCCTCCTCCTCCGCCGCCCGCCTCGCCACGCCTCGCCTCGTCACGACGCGCCGCGGGTTGCGGGAATGAGCCGAGCCGATGCCTTTATTTTGGCAGTCGGAAACGGGGAGTCAACAGACACGGCAATAATATGAGACGTCATAATTATTGTTGTCTAAATGCGTCACATTTATATTGGTAACAGCCGTATTGATCGCGTGTGATAACTGCGCGCAGTAAAACGCCGCCTTTATCACGTGGTAACGGCTGTAGTAAACGCCAATTAAATTGACCGTTCTCCTACTCGACCGTGCCTATAAATTGGAGGCCCAGGCGGACGCAGTACACACAACTCACACACGCCGCCTCTTCGTTCCTCTCTCTGTTGCTGCCTCCGGTGATCCCATCCCGTCTACCGCGTACACGGCCGACGGGAGAGCAGGCCTCTAAAACCCCGCCTCTCCAGATCCTGTACGGGAGAGGGGCGATTAGGTTTTTGGGGAGCGTCTCCTACGCGACTGCTCGCTGCCGTACGACTACTTCGACTACTACCTCATCGTCAACATGGCCTCCGAAGCCGAACGACCTGCTGCTGCCGCCGCTGCTGCTGCTGAGGCCGCCAACGCTGCTGCTGCCGCCGCGGCCGCCGCCTCTGCTACGACTACTGCCAATTGGCCAACTGCAGGGTATAACACGTTTATCCCTGCCCTTGTTATTTCCATGTGTGCGATACTAGTAATTTGCGTATATGTGTCTACTGTCAACCTAGTATGCATGAATATGGTTAATTGTCAGTATGCTTACGTCATGATCGTGATTTATACTTGGATTGATTTAATCTGTAAATTGCCTAAATTCCTAACATATGTAGCTCCCATGTTATCACACCATAGGCATGGGTTTTCACGAAGTTTAATACCAAGTTCTGAGAGAAGAGTTTCAACCCATATAACCTCTGCAGTAGCATTTGCTAGTGATTTGTATTCAGCTTCTGTACTTGATCTTGATACAGTTGCTTGTTTTCTGGCACTCCAAGATATGAGATTTGCCCCAAAGAATATGGCAAAGCCACCAGTGGACCTTCTATCATCAATACACCCTGCCCAATCAGCATCTGAAAAGGCACTAATAAGAGTAGAAGCAGATTTCTGAAAAGTGAGTCCAAGAGAAGAAGAACTCTGTACATAACGTAATATTCTTTTAACTGCAGTCCAATGTACTGTTGTAGGAGCATGAAGATACTGACAGACCTTGTTTACTGAGAAAGAAATATCAGGCCTTGTTAGTGTCAAATATTGTAAACCACCAACCACACTCCTATATCTGGTGATATCATCTATTCCAAGAGGTTCTCCTTCATGTGCTGATAATTTCTCTGTGGCTGATAATGGAGTATTGAATGATTTGCAGTCTTTCATGCCAACCTTTGCTAATAATTCCAAAGCATATTTCTCTTGAGTAAGAACTAATCCATCATTAATTTTCCTTACTTCAATACCCAAGAAATAACTAAGATGGCCAAGATCTTTAATTGCAAAGTGTTTATTGAGATCATCTACTAGAGTGGAAATTGCTTGATTTGATGAACTTGTAACTATTATGTCATCCACATAAACAAGAACAAACATAGTAATATCTGACTTGTTATAGATGAAAAGAGAAGTGTCTCCCTTAGATGGTGAGAAACCCAAGTGTTGCAGTTTGGTGCTCAAACGTGAATACCATGCTCTCGGCGCCTGTTTGAGACCATACAAAGCTTTGTCAAGTTTGCATATATGATGGGGGTGATGAGCATCTGTATACCCAGGAGGTTGCTTCATGAACACTTCCTCTTCCAGAACGCCATGTAAGAACGCATTCTTGACATCGAGTTGCCTGATAGACCAATTCCTGGAGACAGAGATAGCCAAAACAAGACGAATGGTTGCAACTTTAACAACAGGACTGAAAGTGTCGTCATAGTCAATACCATAACGTTATTTGAACCCTTTGGCCACTAATCTGGCCTTATAACGATCAATGGAACCATCAGCTTTTCTTTTGATCCTATAAACCCATTTGCAATCAATAATGTTGTTACCATGGTGCGGGGGTACAAGATGCCATGTTTTGTTTTTCTGGAGAGCTCCATATTCCTCATCCATAGCCTTGCGCCAATCAGGATGATCAAGAGCTTCTTGAAGAGTATTTGGTTCTCCTGAAACAGACAAAAAATTATAACGCACACAACCATCTTTCCAAACACGGGGATTAGTGATACCCTTTTGTAGACGTGTACTCCTAGCAGGTGGGGCTGCAGGATCGAGAGCCACAGACGATCCTGGCACCTGGGAGGAATCCGTGTCGGCATGCGCACGGTTTTTGGCGCGGCGAACCTGGGGCTGCCGCGTGGGAGACGGAGATCCGTCAGCTCGGCGTGTAGCGGTCAGAGGCCGACCGCGTGCTGGTGCTGTGGGCTGCATGGCAGCGCCTGGTTGTTGCGGCCCGCGATGCGAAGAGGAGGGCGGCCCGCGCGCAGATGCTGTCGCCTCCGTGGAGGCTTCTGGTTGGTGCGGAGGGGACGCAGGCGGGGACGCTGGCGGTGTGGTTGTCGGGGTCGCGTGCTCCGAGGGTGGCCAATCATTGGCACCCGTATCTGCTCCGGAACCAGCGCCATAATCATCCTCGGGATCGGCGGAAGATGCTGTATCAGCATCGGAGTCAGTGTTGTCCCCCTCGTCTTCTTCTGAGCTGATTTCAGCTCCGTTTTGCTCCAAATTTTGACCGTTGAGCTCCAAATTTTCTGCAGTAATCTGTAAGGGACTAAGAGGAGACACTTGTGAGGTATTGTTAGTCAATGGTTCATCATCATTCGCACCCCTAGTTTGTGGAACCAAGTTTTGAGGAAGAAGGAGGATTTCTTGTCTAAGGAGAGCACCAGCATTTGGATGAAGAGAGGCGAATGGAAAAATTTCTTCATCGAAAACAACATCTCTGGATATGTAAACACGGCCAGTGGGAATGTCTAGACACTTTACCCCTTTATGTTTTGGGCTGTATCCAAGAAACACGCATTGTTTAGATCTATAGGCCAATTTTTTGTTGTTGTAGGGACGTAAGTTAGGCCAACATGCGCATCCAAAAACACGAAGAGAGAGATAATTTGGTGTAGCTCCTAAAAGTTTTTCTGAGGGACTAATATTATCAATGACTCTACTTGGCATGAGATTAATAAGATAAGTGGCAGTGAGGAATGCTTCATCCCAAAACTTGAGAGGCATGGATGCATTAGCTAAGAGAGCAAGCCCAATTTCAACTATATGACGATGTTTTCTCTCAGCAGAGCCATTTTGTTGATGGGCATAGGGACATGAAACATGATGAGATATACCAAGCTTTTGAAAGAAGGGATTTAATTTCTCATATTCTCCTCCCCAATCTGTTTGCATGGTAACAATTTTTCTCTCAAATTTTCTCTCAACAAAGTTCATGAAATTATGAAAAACATCAAACACATCAGATTTCTTTTTGAGTAGGTATATCCAAGTGAAGTTGCTAAAGTCATAAATAAAGCTAACATAATAGTTGTGGCGCCCTACAGAGGTATTGGCAGGGCCCCAAACATCAGAAATTTTTTGTTGCAAAGGAACAGTGGATACACTAGAGGAAATAGGATATGGTAATTGATGACTTTTAGCTCTTTGACACGAATCACAAATAGTTTCAAAACTAGAATTCTTGGAATAAGGAAGACTAAATTTATTCAAGATGTATTGAACAACTTGTTTATTTGGATGGCCGAAACGACTATGCCACCTTGAAGAGGTGACTTGCTTGGTCCTGGGTGATGATGAGGAGATGATGGGGTATAGGCCACCTTCACACCGTCCTCTAAGAAGAATTTCCCTCGTTGCCCGATCCTTAACGAAAAAATGCCAAGGGTGAAATTCAATAATGACATCATTATCAACAGCAAGCTTATGGACAGAGATCAAATTTTTTGTAGCACTAGGAACATGGAGAATGTCATTGAGTTGGAGATTATGAAAAGGGGTTTGAATGCATGATGTACCAATATGACTAATTTCCATACCTTCACCATTAGCGGTGTGAATTTTGTCGTTGCCCCGGTATTTGTCACGCATCATGAGCTTTTCTAGGTTGCCGGTGATGTGATCGGTTGCTCCCGAGTCGGGGTACCAATTTGTATCCACCCCGTAGGCGGCATTGGCACCCTTGTTGTTGTCGTAGTCACGGTCACGGTTGCCGCTGTCGCGGCTCTCCTCGTAACTCCACCAGCAGTCGCCGGCCGGGTGGCCATGCTTTTTGCATATTTGGCAGTCGATGTCCTGGTAAGGGGTGGGGGCACGGCCTCTCGGACCACGGCCACGCCCGCCACGATCACCGTAGCCACCACGGTGACCATCGCCATAGCCACCACGGTGACCACCGTCGCGGTCATAGGACTGACCTCGACGTCCTCCATCTTTGCTTCGGTCGTAGTACCGACCACGAGTATCCTCGCGATCGCGTCCATCACGGTCACGGTCAGTGTACCGACCGCGGTTGCCGGTGTAGTTGTTGGTGTAGCGATTGCCGGTGTAGTTGTCACGCCGCTCGCGGCGCGCTGCATTAGCCGAGGACTCGAACTGCTTCTGGCCACCTCCTGACAGCCTCATCTGACGGGTATCATATGCAGCAATCATAGCATGGAGTTCGCTTACCGAGCAGGATGGCATGACGCTGACAGAGGAGACGAGGGCGGTGTAGTCGTCATCGAGTCCATTGAGGATGAACTCGACCAGCTCGTCTTCATCAACCGTACGGCCAGCAGCAACAAGTTCAGTAGCGAATCCCTTCATCTTGCCAACATACTGATCTGCAGTCATTGCTTCTTTCTTTGTGTTGGCAAGCTCACCGCGCAGGTGTGCCACGTTGGCCTTGGAGCGCGCGGCGAAGAGGGAGGTGATCAGCGACCACACGTCGGCGGCGTGGTCGAGCCCAACTGTTTGGGCTAGGATCTCAATAGACAATGAGTTTAAGAGATAGCTCAGTACTTGTTGGTCCTTCAGGATCCAGCTGTCGTAAGCCGGATTGGGAACAGATGTTTCTTTGCCGTCCGCACTCGTGGTGAGGAATTCCGGCGGCGCCGGTTCCTTGCCCTCCAGCAGTCCAAGTACCCGCGCTCCACGCAGAGCAGGCATCACCTGAGCCTTCCAGAGGAGGTGGTTTGTTCGCTTGAGCTTCTCCGCGGGTGGATTGCCGAGGGGTTGGGATGGGTTGCTTGCCGACGCCATTGGGTGTTTTTGGTGTGAGATCGGATGGGTTGTATCTGGTTTTTGGGTGTTTGATCAGATGAGATCGGTTTGTATTGCTGGTATTGGGTGTTTTTGGGTAGATCGGATGGGTGTTGATGATGGGTATTGGCTTGTGCAGATCGGAGCTGCGGTGTTCTAGGGTTCCTGGGTAGATCGGAGCAATAGGTTTTTGGGTTTTCTTTGGATGGCTATCCTACGATGTCATGGAAGATATTTCGGCTCTGATACCATATCAAAAGTGGAAGGAAGCGATACCTTTGTCTCGGTATCGGGTACGTGTTATATAGGGGGCAAACATGCCGGTTTTACATGGAGAAGATCAAGGGAGGATCACTAACCGAATCATCTTATAATGATGATGATTCGTTACAGGTTTTGGTACTTATCCTAACACCTTGAGGCCTTGTTTACTCGTCTGGGTTTTGCCGGGTTCGGAAGGAATATCCCGGCCCACCCTACAATCCCAAAAGATCCCCGAGAGGCCGTTTACTTCCAGCATATTTCCGAGTTTTTTCGGGCCCATCCCGAGAAATCCCACCCGAAAGGCCTACACCTATCGTCATTCTCACACGCGAGCCTCTCCTCGCGTTTGGTCGGGGAAGCGCCTCTCGAGGAAGTAGCTGACGTCGCAGATCGGAGGCGACGACGCGGACGCTCTCCTCGGACGCCGCCATGGACACCTCCTCCGCGCACGGCAGTGCCTTCAGTCTGGCCGTCACAAACACCTCCTCCGTGGACGCTCTCCTTGTTCGCCGCCGGCGGCGTCCTCTTCACGTCGTCTTCGCTAGTTCCTTGAAATCCCCAGAGAGAAAACGAACGGGGTAGAGTGGATAGGAGGGACACAGGCTCCTGTGGCCTTGCTCGCCGGTCCGACCAGCTTGTCGCCATGGCCGTGTTCCTGATCCCTGGTCGAGATGCTTGCCGCCATGGCCGTGTTCCTGATCCCCTGGCCGTGTTCCTGATTCCCATGATGAGAGTTGTTGCAGTGAGGAGGCCAACGGGTAGCTAGCAGAGCTGATCTGATCAGTGGCATATTCGAGTGCTCGGGCTGACCGATTTCCATTTTTTTCAGCTGCTCCTAATCATTTCTAATCCGCTGCTATCCCCAAAAATCAAAGTAAACAGAGGTTGTCGAATCTCTGACTCCACAAATCCCTTAGGTGAACCTATCGGGTTTCGACTAGGAGAACTCATGAGCGCTGGTGGAATCGTCGGCTAGACAGGGGGCGAGATTTACCCAGGTTCGGGGCCCTCGTAGAGGTAAACCCTTACTCTTGCCTCTGTCGATCTGTATTAATCATGTAGATCGGTTACAATGGTGGTGGCTCGAGTCGAGAGTACGATATCAAACTCAAGGCTTTGGTGTTGTGGTGTTGCCTGGTCCTCTTTCGGTGGCTCTCCTGGCCTTATATAGGCGGCCAGGTCTCAAACCCTACCCGGAGAGGACTCGAACTCTAACCTTAGGTCGGTTACATATTTCCAAACTTAACCCGCAAGTTAGTGCGGGTGGGCTTCACGTGGGCCTTCTGGAATACTCCAAGGGCTCCTCTTCTTGGGCCTGAGATGGGATGTCCTTACCCGCAGGGTCTAGGATCCATGTCTTCGTCAGTATCCCCCGAGCGTTTGCTCGAATGAGATTTTTTCAGACGAGTAAACGGTCAAATCTTTCTTGGTCTTCTTTCCTGTGGATAACCAGTTTGGTTGTTTCTTGTTTAGAGGGCGCGTACCCTGTATAATGAGTTTTCATACTCGAGTATCGAGCAATGCAAGTGCCTGTTTTTATGGCTTTTTATCGCAGAAGGATGTGGCGCAGTAGCTTGGCTCTCCCGAGAGATCAGGGCCAATTAATTGCGACTAGGGCAAAAACATTTCTGGCCTACACAGATTCGAGACCTCCGACTCGAACCCGATAAGGTGATTGTTGCGACTGGGCCGTTGCGGTCTTATCGAGTCGAACTTAACCTATGGGGGTACCCGGCGCGTCCGCTGGGATTTTTCTTCGTGTTGTTGACACGGAATCATACCGGAGGACGCAGCTTTGCGTGCGATTCCAGACCCTCAAGAGAGATCTTTCGGGTCTTACCTTCATATTCGAAGAATATGGCATCCGGATGTGCCTAGTCGGCCAAACAATCTAGGTTTTTATGATGTGAAAATATCATGCGAGTGAGAAAAGGATAGGTTCTGCCTACTCGTGTAGTTTTTGAATGAGTAGTTCTTTTATCCATACGAAAGAGTTTTCGTGTTTAGGAGTTTTTATGCCCATATGAAAGAGTTTTCATGTTTGGGAGATCGTGCCCATACGAAAGAGTCTTCGTGTGTAGGGTATTTTTCTCCGTTTTTAAAGGAGTCTTGCCTCATGATTTTGTCCATGAAAAAGTTGCTTCTATTCGAGGAGTTTTGTTCATACGAAGTTATTTTCGCGTTTGAACTTTCCATTCTAAGCTTTCTTCAATTTGATGATGCACGCTATGACGTCATGGCGCACTTTTCTCCTCCCGATGGGACGTGACGGAGTGAGAGCGGAGAGCCTGGCCCACATAGTCAGCTTTTTGACCGGGAAACGAGACGTCGTTCCTGGTTTTTACGCAAACCGTGCAGTAAATGCGCACGATCTTCTGTTAAGATCGTGGCAGGAAACAGCGCTCACCGCCTCCTCGTTTCGTCTTCACACGTGGTGGCGGCGATGGGCGCCACGTGGAGCATCGAATGGCCAGTATTGATTCGCTCCGTGTATAAGTACGGGTCTTTGCGGTGCGGTAAAACTTTCCCAGCCTTCGTCTTCCCATCCATGTTCTTCCTCGCGCTCATCTTCTTTCTTCCTCTAAGCTCGTGCTCAGCAGCGATGGCGGGAGGCAAAAGACGCGGTGCTGCCATTTCCGCATCCGTGGAAGCTTCTGTGCAACCTGCGCCGCGTTCGGGCGACTGGCGTTCGCCCAACACCACCGCGAAGAGCATCAAGGAGATGCAGCGGGAGGGGCTGCTGCCTGCGGAGTCCGAGAAGCGGGTGCGCCTCGGAAAGAAGGAAGAGGTACCCAACCCGCAAGCGAATGAGCGTGTGGTCTTCGCGGACCACATGTCTTGCGGTCTTTCCTTTCCCCTCCATCCGTTTCTCGTCGGGTTGCTGTATGTTTATGGCATACAGCTTCACGATCTTCCTCCGAACGCGGTGCAGCACATATCGTGCTTCATCGTGTTCTGCGAATTCTTCCTTGGCATTCGCCCACATTGGGCGCTCTGGAAGGCCCTTTTCAAAGTTCGGATCTTCCGCGAGAAATCGCGGGTAGACTCCGAGCCCGGCGAGCCGCTACGCACGGGTGGCTTTCTGATCCAAGCCAAATCGGAGACCAGCTACTTCAGTATGTACTTCATCGACTCCGCGCAGGGCTGGAGGAAAAAGTGGTTCTACGTCATCGACAACAGCTCGGGTGGGATCGTAGAATTCCACCCGTTCGTTGTTTTGAAGAGGCGGAAATCCTGGGCGCACAAGTTGTCGGCTGAAGAAACCCAGGTCGTCGCGCCACTACTCGCAAGGGTGACAGCTCCCCGTGATCAAGCGGCTGGAGTTATACTCAACGGCTTGCACCTGGCGGGTATCTTTCTCAAGCGCAGGATCCAGCCTCTGCAGCTCAGACCTTCCACGATGTGGGAATACCAAGGCTCTGAGGATCCTAGCCGAGTGAGTCGCGAGGAGCTTTCGAACGCCGAGTTCGAGAAGAAGATCGCGGCTATCACTAGCCTGAAGGCGGGAGAGAAATTTCCCGACTGCACAGTCGCAGCCTTCGACGCGTCGAGGCCTCCACCAGCTGAGGTAAATTTATTCTTGTTCTCCTCTTTTATTTTCTTGCTTGTTCAGTTGATTGAATTTTCTCTTGCTTTCTTCTGTCTTTTTCGTAGAGCTTATCCGTGGCCAACTGCTACCCTCCAACTTCTGGAAAGGAAGCCTCGGATTTATTGGCGAGTAACCTGGACGGCCCGGCCGATACCAGTGTTGCCAATGCTACTTCGAGTTCCGAGCACGATTCTTTGGATGGTGCAGAGGACTCGAATGGCGGTCTCCTTCCCCCCAAGCGCCGTCGAGTAGAGGATGATGAGGCTACTTCCAAAGACAACTCCTTGGAGGACTCGCCCAGGAAGGATCCCATCTCTGCGACTCCGCTGCGCTCACTCGCCCCTTCTCCTTCGTTCCCAGTAATCCAAACCGCCTGGAATGCGGATATGCTGGATGAGGATGAAGATGATGAGTAAGTCTTTCTGCTCGTTCTTAGTCGAACGTTTTCCTTTGCATCTTTGTTGACACTTTGTCTTTTGTTGCAGCCTTCAAACCATTAGTCCTCGCAGGTACGCCTCTTCCCTTCCTCCCGAAAGGAAGAGTAAAGCAGGAGCTGCGGATGAGACTCCTACTGCTGGCACTGTCCAGAATTCACCCAGCGCAACCCCCAAAGCGGCGACTACGGAACATGGAGTTTCTAGTTCTGCTGCCGGAGCTTCAGCTTCAAAAGAGGTGACGGGTAGCTCAGCAGATCCCCTCTCCCGCGCCAAGGGCTAGGTAAATTCTGCTACTTGCCTTTAATTTGTTATCGGGTGCACGACAGTGCTCCCGATGGGAGTAGCCCCCGAGGCTGTAGTTGATCGCATGTGATCGACTACAGCCTCAAAGTCTGTCTTTTCCTTCTTCTTGGTTTATCGGGTGCACGACAGTGCTCCCGATGGGAGTAGCCCCCGAGGCTATACTCGAATGTTTACAATCGAGTATAGGCTCAAATTTTACTCTTCTGATTGCCACTTTCATGTTACTTCCAGTCACTTATTGACTCCCTTGCGGCGATTGGGCGCCGTGTTGTTCTTGCTGAGTCTGACTGCGCGTTCCTTGGAGCGGACCGCAGTCAACTCACCTCTGAGAACGAGCTTCTTCGAGGTAAGTTCAGCCCTCTTCTTCTGTTTGTATTTTTTCCTTCCGTTCTTCGATTCTGATAAATGTTTGCTCAACTTGAGTTTTCGAAGACCGAGAAAGACAAAGCCTCCGCCCAGGCAACAACTTTAGAGGCAGAACTGGCGACTGCCCGGCAGGAGCTCGAGTCTTCCCGCATGTTAAATGCCGATTACGAGGGAAAACTTGCGGCTGCCCAGGATGCCCTGAAGAACTTGGAGGATGCTGGCGCCAATCTCGTCAATTTTATTCGTCCCCTTGCTGAGCGCTTTGCGGGTAAGTTTGTACTTTTCCACAGTCTTCTTTTTTGTCTTGGTAGATCTCTTGGACTAACACCTTTTTTTGTTCTTAGGTCTTCTGGGTGTCCCCCTGGAGCTTGCTGGGGTTCCTCGAGTGGACGCATTGACAGATTCTTGCGCCCAGCTTAGGAGGCATGCTGCAAGGGTTTGCTCCTTGGTCGGCAATGCTACTGAAGTGTTGACGCAGCTGCATGGTCGTCTTCTCGTCAATGCTTCATCTCCACCCGCGCTAGGTGACCTGCTGAAGATATTCTCAGAGAGCAATCTCCTTGACGCCTACGCGGTTGCCCAGTCGGAATCTGGGGCGAAGACGGCCATCCAATTCGCGCTGGCGCATGGAGTTAGCGGCTTCGAGGAGGCCTACTCGAATCTCCCAGTCGATCCTTCAACGGGAAAAAAGGTAGGGCTTCGTCGTTTTGGCGAGCCAGCCGCTGTCCTCGCTTGGAAGTTATCTGAGCTGTTTGCTCGACTTAAGGGAGGGACGACTGCCGCGAGTGGGAGTACCACTGTAGCTTCTTAGTTTAGTTCGTTTGTATCTTGCAACTTCGATTGTAATGAACCCTGGGATGTGCTCCCGTTTCCTCAATATTTTAATCGAGATGCTTTTTCTGAAATGTTTCCCGTGATTGATCGTGTGCTCCCGATGGGAGTAGCCCCCGAGTACCTGTCGAATACGTGGTAAATATATCTCGAGTGGGGAACCTTATTCCTTTAATCTTCTTTGTGCTTTTCAGGTATCCGATGTGGCCACAGAACCTTCAGGTGGGCCTGCTGCCCCAACAGATCTGCTTGTCGCCGCTGTGGGGTCTTTGGCAGGTCTTCGTGATCGTGTAGCTGACGGTGAGCGCAGGCTGAAAGCGTTGCGCGGGGTGGCCGATATGGCGAAGTCCAAGCAAAGACTGGCGACTGAACGCGAACAATTTCTGATGGACGAGTTGGCTTCCGTCGCTAGGGACTTGCTGTGTGAGTAATACAGCCCCCGAGTCTTTTTGTCTTGTTTTCCTTGCCTAATCGTGCATATTTGCTCTTCAGTTGTTAAACCGGATGATAGGGAGGAAAAGCAGTGGGTAGAAAACCACATTCTTCAGGAAGCTGGCAGCTCGAGGCCTCATGCGAGTAACTTTTGGTCTGATCGCAGTCGAGGCTTTGTGCTGGCTACTTTGAAGTTCCGTATCGCCCAGGTAAAAGTTCTCGTGAGTTCTTTTCACGAGGTCTTGATCGCGATGAACGCGGCGTTCTATCCGCTGGAAAGGGGTCCTGAAGACTGGAGCCATCTCCTCAGGCTGTTCGGGCAAGAGGGAGAGATTCGCGAGTGCGTGCGCAACCAGATGACTTGCGGCGCGGTGGTGGCCCTCTCCTTTGTCCGGATATGGCATCCTGAGATAAATTTTAACTCCGGAGCTAGGCTTCCAGACGGTCCAATCGATGATATTTCGCCACACTATGATGCTATTCGTCCAGCAGCGGAGAAAATCATTCGACTAACCTCTGAGGAAGTAGATAGAGTGTTGGCGACTGCCATGATTGATTGTTGGATGTGTACATCCTGTGATGCTGTATAGTTTGTAAAAACTGTTGTAAGGTGTGTGACCCTGTATGTATAAATTTTCCCGTGATGCTTAGTTGTAGGCGTAACCCCCGTGTGTTTGTGGGGTGTGTACCTGTAACTATTTTAGCATGTAAGAATGAATAATCTTCGAGTAAATATGGTTGAGAAACCATGTATTTTATTGCGATGACTGAGAAGTCATGTATTCGAGCTACAAGAGTGGCTAGTATAGCCTTATTTGTTGTAAGAACAAGTAAATCTAGGGATAAAATTTTCAGAGGTGTGCGATATTCCAAGGATTGGAATAGATTCCTCCAGTCGATGGGTTCTTCAGCCTGTAGGCTCCGCCTGGGATAACTTCATGTATGACAAAGGATCCTTCCCATGGTGGCTCGAGCTTGCGTCCCTCCTTCTGCTTGAGCCGCATCACTAGATCTCCTACCGCGAATGCTCTGTGGCGTATGCGGCGACTATGATAGTTTCGCAGTGATTGTTGATATACTGCGGATCTTGCGAGCGCTATATCGCGCATCTCATCGAGTGCATCCATATCTTCCGCGAGTGCCCTATTGGAGGTTTCTTCGCTGTAAGCCACGACTCGTGGGGCGCTGAACCTAACATCCTTGGGAAGGACCGCTTCTGCCCCGTATACCATGAAAAATGACGTGTAGTTTGTGGATCGATTTGGAGTTGTGCGGAGGCTCCATAATACGGAGGGTAGCTCTTCGGCCCAATGTCCTGCTGCTGGTTGTAGACGATCGAGTAGACGTTTCTTGATGCCAGCTGAAACTAAGCCGTTGGATCTTTCGACTTGTCCGTTCGTTTGCGGGTGGGCAACTGAAGCAAACTTGAAGTTGATGCCCTTTTCCTCGCAGAACTGTTGTGTTTCCTTTGCCGTGAAGTTTGTGCCATTGTCTGTAATGATATCGTGTGGTACCCCAAATCTGCATACGATGGAATCGAGGAACTTGACGGCGCATTGGACGCTAGCTGAAGTTACTGGCATGGCCTCGATCCATTTGGTAAACTTGTCGACTGCGACCAGCAAGTGTGTATATCCACCCGGCGTGGACTTGCGTAGGGGTCCTACCATGTCTAGCCCCCACTGTGCAAAAGGCCAGGCGATGGGTATCATGTGCAATTCCGTAGCAGGTGCATGTGGTCTTGGTGCGAATCGCTGGCAAGCGTTGCATCGTTCGACTAGCTCCTTTGCATCCTTGGCTGCCGTGAGCCAATAGAATCCTGCTCTGAATGCTTTTCCCATGATTGTTTTCCAACTAGCGTGATGCCCACAGTCTCCTTGATGGATGTACTGGAGTAATTCTTTGCCATCTTCGGGTGCGATGCAACGCTGAAGTATACCCGAGATGCTTTGCTTGTATAATTCTCCGTTGATTACCCGAAAGGATTTACTGCGTCTGATTATCTGTCGAGCCTCGCGAGGATCGGCCGGGAGCTGTCTGGAGGACAGATAGTCGAGGTATTTCTGCGTCCAGACTGGCTCGACCAGAAAAACCTGTCGTGAAATGTTATGAATAAGCTCGATGATGGCAACTTGCGGGCTGACCTCTGTTTCTGGTGTTGCGGGTGCTCCTGCAGCTTTTTTGAATTTGACTGAGCGCTTGATCATCCGTTCGAAATATATTCCTGGCGGTATGGGTGTGTTTGTGGAACCCATGTTTGTCAGTCTATCTGCTTCTTCGTTGCTAGATCTCGCAATGTGCTTCAGCTCGCATCCTTTGAAGCTCCCTTCGAGTAGGTTGTACATGTCGCGATATGCGATCATGTTTTCAGCAATTGCGTCACATTCTTTCATTGTTTGCTGCACGATGAGATTGGAGTCACCGTAGATCATTAATCGGGTAGCTCCACAGGCGACTGCCATCTTCATCCCGTGCAACAGGGCTTCATATTCTGCGTCGTTGTTCGATGCTGGATCATCGGTGGAAAGTCCAATCGTAGGAAGTATTGCAGCTTGTCTCCCCTAGGCGATATGAGGACGATTCCAGCTCCTGCTCCTTCGTTTCTTTTGGACCCGTCAAAGTACATTATCCAGTTGCTCGTGTACTCAGGCGGTCCAGGCGTTTGTAACTCTGTCCACTCGCTTAAGAATTTCCACGAGTACCTGAGATTTGACTGCGTTGCGTCCTGTATAAGTGATGTCCCAAGCGCCCAGCTCGATGCTCCATTTGGCTATTCTTCCGGATGCCATAGGGTTGTTCATGATTGTCCCGAGTGACGCATCATTAACCACTGTGATGGCGTGTTCCTGGAAATAGTGCTTGAGCTTTCGGGCTGTAAGAACAACTCCATACGCGAGCTTCTGGTAATGAGGATATCGTTGCTTGCATGGCGAGAGCACTTCACTGATGTAATAGATCGGTCGTTGGACTCCGTATGCTTTGCCCTCCTCAGGTCGTTCGACTACGATTGCTGTGCTTATGACCTGGTTTGTGGCGGCTAGGTATAAGTAGAGTGGCTCCCTTTCTTGCGGTGTTGCAAGGACGCGCGTGCTTTGCAACGATCGCTTCAAGTCTGCGAACGCTTGTTTAGCTTCTGGTGTCCACTCGAATTTGTCCGTCTTCTTCAATAGCTTGTAGAAGGGTAGCGCTTGCTCTCCCAATCGGGCGATGAACCTGCTCAGAGCGGCTAGTCGCCCTGCGAGCTGCTGGACTCCGCGTAGATTGGTTGGCTCCTTCATAGTCAAGATTGCTTGTATTTTTTCTGGGTTGGCTTTGATGCCTCTGGCGGATACCAGGTACCCGAGAAGTTTTCCTGCTGGGACGCCGAAGACGCATTTTGTCGGGTTGAGCTTGATCCCGTATGTGTTGAGGGCGTCGAATGTTTCTCTAATGTCCTCGAGGAGTGTGTCCTCGACTCGAGTCTTGATGACAATGTCGTCAACGTACACTTGTACGTTCTTGCCAATCAGCTTGGCGAGGCATTTTTGCATGCAGCGCTGGTATGTTGCGCCTGCGTTCTTGAGCCCGAAGGGCATTGTCGTGTAGCAATATACACCGTGTGGTGTGATGAATGTTGTCTTTTCTTCGTCCTCCCGTTTCATCCGGATCTGATTGTAGCCCGAATAGGCGTCCAGGAAGGAGAGGCGTTGACAGCCTGCCGTTGAGTCCACGATCTGGTCGATTCGCGGGAGGGGGAAGTTATCCTTGGGGCAATGCTTGTTTAATGACGTGTAGTCGATGCATACCCGAAGGATGTCCGTGTTCTTCTTGGGGACCAGCACTGGATTTGCTAACCAGGTGGATATCTTGATCTCCCTGATGAAATTTGCTGCTAGCAATCTGTTTACTTCTTCTCCAAGCGCTTTCTGTTTGGGTTCTGAAAATCGTCGAGTAGACTATTTGATGGGTTTGGCATCTGGAAAGACTTCGAGTGAATGCTCGGCAAACTCCCTGGGTATTCCTGGCATATCTGAAGTCTGCCAGGCGAAAATTTCTCAGTACTCACGGAGGAGTTCGACGAGCGCGCTTTCCTATGCTGGCGAGAGGGTGGTTGAGACCATCGCTGTCTTCGCAGAATCTGTCGGGTGTACTTGATGCTTTCGGGTGTCACTGTTGGCGCTGAACTCTAGCTTAGGCGCGTTTTTCTTCGTGAGGGGCATCACGGAGTGATCCGTGGTTTTTGCCAGCTCTTGAAGTTCTTCTTGCATCCCGAAAGATTTTGGGATCTCATTGAATTCAATGTCGCACTTGTTGGATTTCTGAAAGTCTCCGTCGATGGTGATCACACCGTATTCTCCAGGTAATTTGAGCTTCAGGTATGCGTAGTGTGGTACTGCCATGAATCTGGCGAACGCTGTTCGACCAAGAATGGCGTGGTACTGTGAAGGCCAGTCGACGACTTCGAAGTCGAGGAATTCTCTTCTGTAGTTGCTTTTAGTGCCCAGCACAACTTCTAAATTGATTGTTCCGAGTGGACGGATTGCCTTTCCCGGAACTATCCCGTGCAAGGATGTTTCTGATTCCGCAAGGCCGTCCAGGTTCCTGTTCATCGGACGGAGTGTATCCGCGTAAATAATATTGATGCCACTGCCACCGTCCATGAATACGCGGGCCAAGTCGTAGTTGCCAATCTGTGTTTGGATGACGAGGGCGGCGTGTCCTGGTCGATGGACTCGTGGTGGGTGGTCTTTCATCGAAAATGTGATCGGTTGATCCACCATCTTCAAGTACTCGGGCTTTGTTGGCGGAGTCTGCACAGCCATGCACAACTGCCTTGTGTTAGTCTTTTGAGCTCTGCGGGATGGACATACCTTCTGGATCATCGCGAGTTGCCCTGCCGGATTCGGGTATGCATTGGCCCCGGAGTTTTGTGCAGGTGGTGCTGGCAGTGCTGTCGTGGGATAATCACGGCAGACGTTACCGGGGGTAACTGATCTTGGGGCAAGACGACACAGGCGTTTGGGAGAGGGTTTAGCTCAGAGGAAAACATGATGGAACTCGATCTGGTAGCTGGCAATCAAGTCGCCGAGTCTCCGATCTCAAGATATTAACTCAACTCTCGTGTTATACTGGATGCTCGATACCAAGCGATATTGCTAGGGCTCTTAGATCTCTCTCAACTAAACCTAGGGGTCGGTTTATAAAGCACCCGTACCCCCTGGCTTACCCTCCAAGACGCACCCTGAATCCTACCCGGACACCGCATACAAACCCTAACTTTTCTTTACCGTAACCCACAATCCGGGTTACGAGGCCTACAAACTTGGGTCTTCCAGAAGTTTCTTTATCCTTAGCCGGATCTTGCACAGCGTCCTTTGGGCCGGGTTACACCTTGGAGTTGGCCTACCGGATTATTATCCCTCCATCAGTAGTCCCCAGAATAGGTTGGGCGTCACGGATCCTTCCTTGAAGCGCTTGCTATTCCCTGCAAAAATATCAAATGCACAAGTGTATGGAGGCCGGGTTAAGGTGCTTTGATAAATAGCTAGGCCTAACTCCATGGTGGCCATATAGTAACCCGGCTTTTCTCCAAGTACTTGGCTTAGCTCTCCAGGTCTAAACCCTGATAAAAAATGCCAAAAGCCCGACTTACTTTACTCGATAATTAACCCTGATATCGCGGAAAATATCTCCTTCTTATTTCTGCCCGGATATCACGTTCAACACTTGAAGCATATCTCAAAAAATCCGCAAGATGACCGTTATCCCAAAATTTCCGGATTCCGCCCGTTAGGATAGGTTTATCCGCCCGCATCTTATAAATAGAGCCCAGAGGGTAACTTAGATCCCAACGTTTCATTCCAACCTTCCCTTTGCTTCCTTATTCCCTGCGCTCCGCAATTCCACAAGAATCTCAAGCCCGCCATCGTAGCAAGGCCGCCGTCGGCCACGTTCATCCTTGAACTGTTCCGCGTCGCCGCCAAACTCTGCCACCGCGCCTTCATTCCGCTCATCAAGGGTTGCAGGGGGACATCCAGACCGCGACATCGGCCGCCACCACGCCAGATTCAAGTTCCTCCCAGTAAGTATTTGTTAAAATAGCTCCGCAATTTTTCGATTCACCTTAGATTGGATCTAGGTCAACCTGCGGGCCGTTCTTCCTGTTGCACCGGATTAGATCGATTTGACGCTCGCTAACTCCTTTAACCACCTGTTTGATGATTACACCTCATCCTCCTACCATTATTAATCACCAATTTCTTCGTAGAATCGTTCGCAAGTTTTCCAATCTAGATCCATTTCACCTCAATTTTCTGCGCATAACATTGACACCCGGAAAATCCTCCTTTTCCGGCTATTTTGCTTGCAGTAGATACATGGGAAACCATCCGTCTTCCCCAAATACTTTTCCATACGTAAGTGACCAGTAATCTCCATAGTTGTACTTAATACCCGGATACCTCGCAATCTCCACTCCATGGCGTGATACCCGGATAGTTATTAGTTTTCATACTTTCTTGATACCCCAGACTCGGATAATCCAATACTTCCGAGTCTTATTTCCTGTACCTTTTTTCCTTGTGTTTTGCAGGTTGATCCCATGGCTCCCAAAAGGCAAGGGAAACAGCCGGCCCAGGCAAAGACAACCCAATCCATATCCGCCAATTGGGGGCGATCCACTGTCACAAAGGCCAAGCTGGAAGAATTGGCCGAGTTGGGGGTTCTTCCCCCTCAGAAGGACATTCACTGGAGGGCGCCGGGTGACGAGACCCGGCCCACACCCGCCGACGGCGAGGTAATCTGTTTCATAGAACACGTGACCCGGGGATTCCGCCCTCCGGGTCACCCTTTCTTTCGCGAAGTCCTGAACCACTACGGCCTCCGGGTATTCGACATAGGGCCTAACTCTATGTTGAATATTACCCACTTCATTGTCCTATCCGAGTCGTACTTGTGCACTCCGCCAAGTTTGACTCTCTTTATTGAACTTTTCCAGTGCAAGCCGTGCCGCGAAAGCGGTGACGGAGCACTTCTCACTTGCGGCGGGGTATCCATCCAACGCCGCAAAAACTCCCCAATGCCAACCCTTAATCTGAACTCCCATGTTAAACACTGGCAACTATCCTTCTTCTACTGCCACGACACCTCTCCACCCGGCGAGAAGAGACTGCCGGGTTACTCGGAGGGCCTCCTCAATACTTCCGAGAATTTCAACGCTTTCGCCCCTGACTCAGACAGGGAGGCAATCATACCTTTGCTAGCTAAGTTAGCCGTTCTCTCAGCCCAAGGCCTTCTTGGGCTCAACTTAGTGAAAACTTGGGTCGACTTCCGGATCCAACCCAATTCTATCCGCTCCAAATTGATGTGCGAATACTCGGAGCACACCACAGACGCCCTTCGATATTCCACCAAGAGCTTTGCAGCCGGGGATACCAACAAAACCATCAAGGGTTTCTTGACAGAGAAGCTGGAGGTGATAAAGAACATCGCCGGGTTACCTCCGTTTACTCGGGAAAACCCGGCCCCAACGGTAAGACCCGATACTCATAAGTTTATTTCCTCATCTTGACTCGATACTGCTCCTAGTTCTTATTTTCATCTTTATGTCTCAGGCCGATGATCCTTTCTGGACAGTTGGAACCTTCCCCCTCTTCCAGAGACCCGGAAGAAGAAGATGAGCCGGCTGACGGTGATGAAGGTATTTGCCCGGATCTTGTATTATCTTTACTTGCATCATTTTCCTCCCATTTAACTTTTTCCCACGGACACACACTCGGTTCGCAGGGCTGGAGGACGAAGGTGAGAATAACGAGGATGACCCGGAGGCTACCGAATCTGATCAAGAGGCAACAGTTGGAGCCAAGAGGAAGACCAGAGGGGCAGTGTCCAAGGTTCCTTTCTCCTCTATATCCTCTGAACCTTACTCCTTTGATGCCATGCGACAACTTAACCATCAATTATCGAACTCGTCGTACTTGAAGGATTCTCTTCCAGCAAAGCGCAGAGTAACTCGGAGTTCCCCGGGTGAGGATCCCCTTAACCCGGGCATCTCCACCTCCCCCGTCCATCGTGCCAGTGCTCCTCCGCCTCGTCCTTCCAATTCTCCTCAGCGCCACCCTTCTCCTAACCATCCACGTGCCGGGCAATTCCGGGTTCCGCTGTCGGTCCCTTTGACATCTTCGTCTGCTTCCAGCAGCGAGCTCCCGCCGGATTACGCCGTAAATACCGGGTAAGTTTTTGCTATATGACATCTTTTGATGCCTAACAATTTTCAATCACCATTGCTAACTGCCTCCTCTCATCTTTCTTTTAGCGCTCAAGTCACCGTTAGTGACCCGGAGAATGTGGAGATGGATAACCGGGAGGCGGATAACCGTCAGACAGAGGAGCCGACTGAGAACGTAGATGCCGCGACTGGCGGTGATATTGAGAACAACCAGGAACAAGCCCCCTTGGGCAATCCACTTCACCAAGCCGCCGGGTCTCCTGCTTCATCCGAACCAGTGGACGAGGAGATCGAGGTTCCGGACACGAGGATGGGTTCTCCCAACCCGGATACTCAGACTGACCGGGTCTCGACCCCAAGGGCGGGGAGAGCTCCCCCATTAGGCGACCAGGCTGCCGGCTCTTCCGGTGTCCGACCCGAGGACCTGACGTTTGCCCAGATGCTCGAAACCCTGCGCGCTTTGAGGGCTAATGAAGAAAACATCTTGGAGGCTTTAATAGCCAAACACTAGGTAAACCCGACTAATATTGCTTGTGTCCTTATCCAGTCCCCAAGTTCCGAGTGAATTGATTCACAATTTTCTTGGAACTTTACGATATAAGCGACTGATAACTTGCCCCTTTACCCGGCTAATCCTTCCTTGCATCCATGCAGTCCTTCGTGACTCAATCTGAGGAGAAACTGGCAAAGGCCACCAAGCTCATTAAAAAGGAGGTGGCTCTGCGTGAGGCGTCCGAGGCTGAGGCCAGGAGGAGTAGGACGATAATGAAGAAGTATAGGAGGAGGGCTCACACAGCAGAAGATGATCTAACGAGTCTTTCTGTTCAAATTGCTGATACGTATCGTGCTTTGCTTGGTACGTTTCTTCATCCGGGTTATCCTTTTGATAAATAGCCGGAGTTTCCTGACTCATGTTTCCATTTCTGCAGGTCCGAATGAAGTGATGCCGGACGAGGGTGACATTGCCAGGCTGAAAACTATCAAGAGCGTTATCCGGCAGCTATGCGCCGGAACCAAATGGATCCTTCAAGAAATACGGTGGCCGAGTAAAGGGCATGCCGACCTGAAGAGAATGCTAGACGCTTGCTCCACTATCCCCGAGTGGATTTGGCACTGGAAACGCTCGTCCTGCCGGGTTGGAGTAACCCGGGGTCTTGCGCTTGCCAAGGCTTACTTCCCTAAGCTCGAGCTAGCCAAGCTTATGGGCGGTTTCCCGGAATACAAGCTTGATGGGTCCAAGTTCTCCGTGAAGGATTTCCAGGCCGTCCAGAAGGAGGTCCGTTACCCGGCCAGCGTGATTGCTGACGGCTTAGATGTCGATTCACTCGTTCCTGCATATGATGCTGCTGGTGAAGCGGTTAAGTCGGATCTTCCCGAGCCGTATGACATGCTGGCCCGATGGAAGGAGGAAGCTGCTAAGTTGAGGGAGGAGGCTGCCAAAAAGAAAGCTGAAGCCGATTCTGCACCCGCTACCTCCACACCAGTCGTTCCTCCTCCTGCGCGAGCCGGTACTACTGATCCGGGTGCTGCTGTTACCCCAAGTGATAGCAAGGGCAAGGCGAAGATGGACGCCGCGGCCTAGAACGCCGAGTGATGCCTGATGCCTGATGCTACTTCATACGCGTCAGTTGATCGATGTGTCGTTAAAACAACTATTTTTGGATGGTGCGCCTGTGCACCTTTGATACTATTTACCGGAGTTTGTAATGCACTCTAAGTTCTTGATACATTTTGTGCTTCTTCTGATCGTTTAAATTTATCCACTTTTGAGTCAACTTGTTCTTGATATCCGACTTTCTTTACGATTCCTTTTGTGAGACTCGGTTTCCGAGTTTCGTGGGTGTTGACGAGCGGACTTGCTTCTAAGCCCCCAAGTCCCCAAGACTCGGATGTTTGGGTTTTTTGAGCCTTAGCAACTAAGCTACTTTTTCCTTTCCAAAATCCCGAATCGCCAAGATCCGAATTTCCGAGTCTGCGATATGTGGTCTTTTCGAAGAGAACGAGTTTTGTTGTTTGCTAAGCCCAAACCCGGAGCCGTTTCACATAGGTAATGAAGTTATGCTTGATAAACATTGAGTTTCCAGCTATTTAGATGACCCTTTTGACAATCTTGTACTATAAGCCGGCTTTCGCGTGGATATCATGTTGTTACATCTACACGAAAACAGGGTCAGGCAAGTCCCATTGGGCTTCATGGCTGATTGTAATCGTAAGCGAGCAAATCATGCCACTTTTATTGCGAGTCACATCGAGCTTAAGTAAGAAAAGTCAAGAAAGTTTGGCTCCTTTGTCCGGTTATAAGATTGCAGCCGTACTCGTTTGCGAGTAATCGGCCCTTATAACTCATAGGCATCAAGGCCGGGTCATTGAGTTTGCAACTGTGCTATTCAAGCAATCAGCCCCCAAGACCTATATATATGCAACGTACTGAGATTAAGGAACATGAGAATAACCACTTCTTTTCTTGATATGAGAATGTTGGGTCAGCAAGCCGCCTCATTAAAAACCCATCCAGTCCCCAAGGGTACCCTGGATAGGAAAAGAGTACGTCTGAAACCTGCTGCCTGTTACATCGTGCAATTCCACTTGCCAATATAGTCTTTACTAAGTATAATATGGACGTAGCTGAGCCACGTTCCATGGTCTGTCTCTTTCTTGCATAGATGAAGTGGTATGAGCGGTGTCATTAACTGTAGCCGACTCTTCTCTTGCATCTACCAAGTAATATGATCCATTATGCAGATTCCGGCTTATGATAAACGGTCCTTCCCATGGTGGTGATAATTTGTGTTTTCCTTCGTTTGACTGTACCAGGCGCAGAACCAAGTCTCCTTCCTGGAATACCCGAGTTTTCACGCGCCGGCTATGATACCTCCGTAGATCTTGCTGATATATGGCTGATCTTTCCAGGGCTTGTTCCCTTTGCTCTTTAACATATCTACGGCGTCCTGCCGGGTCTTCTCGTTCTCTACCTCGACGTAAGCTGATACTCGAGGTGAATCATGAATAATATCACTCGGCAGCACTGCTTCCGCACCATAAACCATAAAGAATGGTGTCACCTGAGTAGATCTGTTAGGTGTAGTGTTGATATCCCAGACCACGGAAGGTAGTTCTTCGACCCATGCACCCGCAGCCCTAATGCAAGGGACTCGCAGTCGTGGTTTTAGTCCACGAAGTAATTCTTGGTTTGCCCTCTCCACTTGTCCATTGGCCTGCGCATGAGCCACTGATGCTACGTCAAGCCGGATTCCATTGCTACCACAAAACTTTTCCACTGCGCCAAGGGACATGTTGGTTCCATTGTCGGTAATTATACTGTGGGGATACCCGAACCGATAGATAATTCTTTTCAGGAACTTGACTGCTGTAACTGCTTCACAGTTGGTGACTGGCATAACCTCAACCCACTTGGTAAACTTATCAATAGCCACCAAAAGATGTGTCTTCTTGCAAGGTGACATGTGAAAGGGACCAACCATGTCCATACCCCAAACCGCGAACGGCCAAGTTAACGGAATAGTCCGTAATTCCATAGCCGGCACGTGGGTTTGGCGTGCGTACCTTTGACATCCGTCACACCTTGCCACTAAGCGCTCCGCATCTGCTAGAGCCGTGAGCCAGAAAAATCCGTGTCGATAAGCTTTGGCCACAAGGGATCTTGTGGATGCATGATGCCCACAATCACCTTCATGGATTTCCTTAAGAATCTGTCGGCCTTCTTCTGGTGCTACACAGCGCAAAAAGACTCCTGCTGCACTTCTCTTGTATAATTCCCCATTGATGATCGAATATCCCTTTGCTCGCCGCAGAATTTGCCTTGCTAACACCTCTTGCTGTGGTAACTCGCCCCGTGATAGGTAGGCCAAAAACGGTTCTGTCCACTCGGGAACAGCACGTACAGTGGCCACGAGTCCTAAATCCGGGTCTTGATTTGCCAATTCCTCCTCTGACTCGGTTTTAACTGATGGTCGCCATAATTCGTCCAGGAAAACGTTAGGTGGAACCGGCTCTCTGCGCGAGCCGAGTCTAGCGAGGGCGTCGGCTGCCTCATTCTTTCTTCTGTCTATATGCTCCACCTCGTACCCGAAAAAACATCCTGCAACCCTATCAACTTCCCTGCGGTATGCTGCCATAGTTGCGTCCTTTCTATCCCAAGTTCCTGACACCAGCTGTACCACAAGGTCCGAATCTCCGAAGCATCGTATCCTCTTAATGTTCATCTCCTTGGCTACCTTTAAGCCATGCAATAGGGCCTCATACTCGGCCACGTTGTTGGAACAGTCAAAGTGAATTTGTAGTACGTAACTCAATTTGTCTCCTTTGGGTGATGTTAGCACCACTCCAGCTCCTGATCCCTCGTACTGCTTTGATCCATCGAAGTGCATAATCCATGACTCGGAGTTTGGAACCATGGTAGTCATGCCTGTGTGTGTCCAATCATTAACGAAATCAACCAAAGCCTGAGATTAGATTGCTGACCTGGGCTCGTAGCTGATGTGATACTCCCCCATTTCTATCGCCCATTTGGCTATTCTTCCGGTCGCATCCGAGTTTCTGATGATATCCGACATTGGTATTGAGCTAACCACTGTTATGGGGTGTTCCTGGAAATACGGCTTCAGTTTCCGGCTGGCCATAAAGACCCCGAAAACCAGCTTTTGCCAATGCGGATAGCGCTGCTTTGCCTCTGATAATACCTCACTGACATAATACACCGGCCTCTGGACTGGATAACCTTTCCCATCCTCTTTACGCTCCACAACCACTACTGCACTGACGGCTCGGGAGCCAGCTGCCACGTATAGCAACATAGGCTCTTTAGGACCCGGGGCCGCTAGTACTGGTGCTTCAGATAACTGCTTCTTTAGTGCTTCGAACGCCTCATCCGCCTCTTGATCCCATACAAATTTGTCGGATTTCCTCAAGAGCCGGTACAAGGGTATTGCCTTTTCTCCGAGTCTTGATATAAATCGGCTCAAGGCTGCTACGCGGCCCGTGAGCTTTTGAACATGCTTCAAATTTTCCGGCTTTTTCAGACTTTGGATAGCTTTGATTTTGTCCGGGTTTGCTTCAATTCCTCTCTCGGAAACGATAAAGCCAAGTAATTTCCCGGCTGGAACTCCAAATACGCACTTTGTCGGGTTAAGCTTCATCTGATACCTCCTTAAGTTCTTGAACGTTTCCTTTAGATCATCGATAAATGTTTCTGCCTTCCTGGTCTTGATAACCACATCATCCACATAAGCATGGCCGTTGCGTCCAATTTGGTCCTCGAAGCACTTCTGAATACACCGTTGATAAGTTGCGCCAGCGTTCTTCAACCCAAATGTCATGGTTTTGTAACAAAAGGCCCCAAAAGGGGTTATAAACGATGTTTTCTCCCAATCCTCCCTCTTGAGTTTAATATGATGATATCCGGAATAAGCGTCCAGAAAGCACAATAGGTCACTCCCAGCTACTGCATCTATGATCTGATCGATCCTTGGTAGTGCGAACGGATCCTTTGGGCAATACTTGTTGAGACTCGTAAAATCAATGCACATTCTCCACTCATTGGTCTTTTTCATCACTAGCACCGGATTTGCTAACCAATCCGGGTGAAATACTTCCATGATGAAGCCGGCTGTCAATAGCCTAGCAATTTCTTCACCTATAGCTTTCCTTCTTTCCTCATTCATCTTCCTCAAGCCCTGCTTCACAGGCCTGGACTTGGGATCTACATGCAAACTGTGCTCTGCCAACTCTGTAGGGATACCCGGCATGTCGCTAGGTGTCCAGGCGAATACGTCCGCATTCAAACAAATAAACTCCACAAGTGCCTTCTCCTGCTCGCTGTCCAAGTTAGACCCTATAGTAAATTGCTTGGTGGGATCACCTTCGACAAAATCTATCATCTTGGTGTCCTGCGCTGCCTTGAATTTTGCTCTTTCGTCCTCAGTATTCGGCCTTTTCAATGCGGTTCCATCATCCGGATCTACTTGAGACCGATAATACTTGAGTTCTTCTTTTCTGCAAGCTTGCTCGGCCATTACCGAATCTCCTTCGTCGCACTCGGCCGCTATATCCCGGCTTCCATGTATGGTGATGGTCTTCTTAGGACCCGGAATCTTCAGCTGCAAATACACATAACACGGCCTGGCCATGAATTTGGCGTAAGCCGGTCTTCCAAATAGTGCGTGATAAGGACTGCGCAATTTGACCACCTCGAACGTGAGCCACTCAACTCGATAATTATCCGTTGATTCTCCGAAAGCTACCTCCAATGCGATTTTCCCCTCGGGACATGCCGAGTGACCCGGCACTATTCCATGAAAAATTGTTGAGCTTTTCTGTAGCTGGGACTCTTTGAGACCCATGCGTGAAAAAGTTTCCCAGTACAAGATATTGATGCTACTTCCACCGTCCATCAGGACCCTTTTTAACTCGTAACCATTAACCTGTGGTGCGACTACCAATGCTAAGACTCCTGGGTGCTATATTCTTTCCGGGTGATCTCTTCTGCTCCACGTTATCTCTTGCTCCGCCCATCTCAGGTATCCCGGACCAGCCGAGGAAACCGAGTTCACAGCTTGCTTGAGTATCTTTTTGTCCCTATTAGAAGTTCCTGTAGTATGCACATGATATTGTCCTTTTAAATCAGATGTACGTACCATACCAATGAAGACGCTGATCTGGCCGATCGTCACAATAGATCCGGATTCGAGGTGATCCGACTCCGGCCCCCAGCCGGAATCGTCCACCATCTTCTCCCCTTCGTGGTCGATGTAGATCTCGCCGACGACAAGATTCTCCATGTTCTTCCGAGCTTCTCCCGTGATGTAAACACCTTTGGACGTAGGCCCCACGGTGGGCGCCAACTGTCGTGGGATAATCACGGCAGACGTTACCGGGGGTAACTGATCTTGGGGCAAGACGACACAGGCGTTTGGGAGAGGGTTTAGCTCAGAGGAAAACATGATGGAACTCGATCTGGTAGCTGGCAATCAAGTCGCCGAGTCTCCGATCTCAAGATATTAACTCAACTCTCGTGTTATACTGGATGCTCGATACCAAGCGATATTGCTAGGGCTCTTAGATATCTCTCAACTAAACCTAGGGGTCGGTTTATAAAGCACCCGTACCCCCTGGCTTACCCTCCAAGACGCACCCTGAATCCTACCCGGACACCGCATACAAACCCTAACTTTCCTTTACCGTAACCCACAATCCGGGTTACGAGGCCTACAAACTTGGGCCTTCCAGAAGTTTCTTTATCCTTAGCCGGATCTTGCGCAGCGTCCTTTGGGCCGGGTTACACCTTGGAGTTGGCCTACCGGATTATTATCCCTCCATCAAGTGCAGCCAATGCCATGTTTGGATTTGCTGGTGGAGGTAGGGGTTGTGGTGGCTGGAATCCTTGGTGGCCTCCTCCTGGAAGCGGTGGGTAATTTTGAGTGGATGTGGATCTTTTTCTTGTGAGGGCTTCCGAGATGTCAATAAACTTTCGACAATCCTTAAGAAGGTGTGTTGCCTTAGTTTTGCCCGTGCGCTTATCTGTAAATAGATGTAGCGAGCAGTATGCGTCGAGGTCTTCCTCGGGAGACTTTTCTTCAGCCTTCGATCTCCACTCGCAATTCCCACGGCGACCGGAGTCGCGGCTTCGCGTGAATTCCGCCGCTACCAGCTCCTCTCGATCCTCGTGATCGTAATATTTCCTCCTTTTCCTTCGGCCATGGCGGTCTTCATCGTGCGCAGGTGATGATGCTCTCTCGTTGCGCACTGCGTCTTCTCCGTTAGCCCACTTTTCGGCTATGATCATTAGCTCTCCAATAGTTTTGGGTGCAGCCCTGCCTAGATCTTCTCTGAAAGCAGTTCTTCGGGCGCCTTTCGCAAAGGCTTCAATCGCCACTTCTTCCGAGATGGTTCCCGCAGTATTCCTGAGCGTGGTCCACCGCTGGATATATTCGCGGGTAGACTCACTGCTTTTCTGCTTGCATGCTCGCAATTCTTCGATGGTGGCCGGCCTCTTGTAAGTCGACTGGAAATTTTTGCAAAAGTCTCGGTGCAAGTCATCCCACGATGCGTAACAAGATCTTGGTCTTCTTTCCAGCCAGCTGCGGGCCGCGCCAACGAGATGAAAATTGAGATATTGCATAGCTGTGTTCTTGTTCCCATGTTGGCATTTTACTGCCGTGAGGTAATCGCTTAGCCATTGAGAGGGCTCGAGTGAGCCGTCGTACTTTGTCACTTCCGTGCTGAGCTTGAATCTTCTGGGTAGAGGCGCTTCGCGGATGCTGCGGGCAAAGCAGATCGCCCCGCAGGTTTCGTCATCCGAGGAGCTGGACGAAGAGCGCCCGCGATATCGCGAGGCCCTTGCCTTATCTACCTTATTTTGTGCGATGTCAGATCGCGCGTCATGTGCTGGCCGGTCGCGGTCGGCGTCCTTCCTTGGCTCCTTGCTTCGCTTTCGCGAGCGGCTGCTGTGATGTCGCGAGCTTTTGTCTCTCGGACTGCCTTCGCTGCTGCTTCGACTGTCATCACGGCGCCGGGCTTCTTTTCCTCGGCCACGACGTGGCGACCTGTCCCTTCTTGGCGAAGAGCTCCTATGTTTGCGGGACGCCTCTTTCTCCTTCTTTTTCTCTTTCTCCTGTTCCTTCTCCAGCTGCTCTGCGGCTTTCTTGCGGTCATAGGCGGCGAGCCTTGCGGCTGCCAGTCCTAGTCCCTTGCGCACTTGTTTATACTGCTCCGCCCGAGGGTCACTTTCCGTTGGTTGATTCATCTGCATGTAAGTTGCTGCGGCTAGAACCGCGGCAGCGGGAGTTTGCGGGTAGACGGTGCCGTCGTCATCGACTCGCATGAGAGAAGGGGTGATCGATCTGCTGGTCCCGGCTAGGGATTCATTGTCCCTGGATGTAGATGCGTGCCCCTTCCTCGTGGGTCGGGTTCCGACCGAGGGTGTTAGGGACAGCCCGGCTCGTCTTTGACTTGACTCATCTGCTGCTCTTCTTCGGCGGGCCAGATCTATCCGAGCGTCTTTGATGGTCGTGGCTGCTCTCACTAGGTGATAGTGGTAGGCAACCATGTCTTCGTGTGAAGCTCCGGCTGCGGGTGGCTTGCTCGTTCGCATAGCCTCCTTCGCTCGGTTCCAAGATTCCCGTGAGACGCCGATTATGTTGCGCTCTGCCGCGCTATGTTCCGTTTCCGGGGTTTGTTCCGATCCTGCCATGCAGACTTGAGCTAGTCGAAGCTCGTGTGTCCTAGGCGTAGATCGAAAGTTCCTTTGAACTCTTGAAGGTTCCTCTGTCGAGAGGGTATGGTAGTCGTTGGCGTTGAAGCGGACGGACTCGCCACTTTTCTCCAGATGACGGCGCGAATCGACGGCTTCGAATTCAGATTCTGATTCTTCCGAGAAGTGGAGGACTCCGTCTCTGTTGGTCACGACTCACGAACTTCAGGCTCCCGAACGTCAAGGTGACGCTCTTCTCCAGATCTTCGAATACCGGGCGTGATTCCGGCGAGTGAGGTGTGACCACGATAGATCCGATCCGTATAGGATTGTTCGGTGCCGTAGTCGATGGTTTCCAACGGGAGTTGGTTGTCGATGAAGCCGAAGATGCCGGTGATCCAGCGCCCGTCTTCCCCACAGTCGGCGCCAATTGTCGAATCTCTGACTCCACAAATCCCTTAAGTGAACCTATCGGGTTTCGACTAGGAGAACTCATGAGCGCTGGTGGAATCGTCGGCTAGACAGGGGGCGAGATTTACCCAGGTTCGGGGCCCTCGTAGAGGTAAAACCCTTACTCCTGCCTCTGTCGATCTGTATTAATCGTGTAGATCGGTTACAATGGTGGTGGCTCGAGTCGAGAGTACGATCTCAAACTCAATGCTTTGGTGTTGTGGTGTTGCCTGGTCCTCTTCCGGTGGCTCTCCTGGCCTTATATAGGCGGCCGGGTCTCAAACCCTACCCGGAGAGGACTCGAACTCTAACCTTAGGTCGGTTACATATTTCCAAACTTAACCCGCAAGTTAGTGCGGGTGGTTCACGTGGGTCTTCTGGAATACTCCAAGGGCTCCTCTTCTTGGGTCTTAACCTTGGGCCTGAGATGTGATATCCTTACCCGCAGGGTTTAGGATCCATGTCTTCGTCAGAGGTGGTTTGGGTTATTGGGAAAAAATCGGGGAAACAAGGGGATCGGGTGAAAGGGAGGGATTCACCAAATCTCCTCCCATCCTCAAACCTCCCAGGGGTGAAAATACATCAGGAGTAAATAAGGCCTGAGGCAAGAAAGAAGGCAGTGGATTAGATCATTAGACTGATCACGATGGGCTGCGTGAGTCCGTGCTACGGATGATCAGCCACGTACACTGGCTATATCTCTAGGGAATAAAAGAAGCCACGGTACAACAAAGGAACACGTCGGATGAAGAGCGCAAAGCACAAGTCAAAAAAGAAGAAGAAAGAAAAAGAGCGCCAAGCATGAGCCGCATGGAGGCGTCCTCCGCATATTAATTTTCCCGTCAATTCTATCTTCCCCTTGACATGATTAGATAATTCACTCTTCTTACCTTGACGATGGGTACATGGTGTTGTCGTGGTTCAGCGATCACCAACAGCTACGTGAACAAAGAGGCAAGAGCCCAAGGCCCCACCTGTCACGCACGTGTCGCCTTGGCACTAATCCCTAGCTCCTCGTGGTTGTTTGCCTCGGATGGTTCATTGCCCAAACTATAACAGCTGACGAGCAGCTTTGACCTTCTGCGTTCGTCACTATGTCACGGTTGATATTTAAAGGCATTTTGGTAGTGGCATTTTAAAAAGTGCCTAGAAAAAATATTTTTAGAGGCGTTTTTAATTAGTGCCTGTAAAAAATATGATTTTTTGTGGCACTTTCTAAAAATGCCTCAAAAAACTGATTTTTAGAGGCATTTTTCTGAAGTGCCTACGATAATCCCTGATTATTTGAGGCACTTTCTGATCTTTTGAGGCACTCTCTGGAAAGTGCCTGCAAAAATATCAGTGTTGTTTTTCTATTTTGTGAATACCCCCTTAGTACTATTTCACTTATTCTTCCTAGTCCTTCCACCTCGTCCTGGAGTTATATTTCACTGGTAAAGCGAGGAGGTCATCGAAAAAACAAACCGACGGAGCCTCCCATGTGCTATCTCTTCGAGGCAGAGAGAGGGATGCGAGATGGGAGAGGAGAGAGAAGGGGCCGAAGGCGAAGCAGAGGCGATCCATGTCGGCGGCGAGGAAGGTGAAGGCGAGCGGCGGCGGGGCAGGATCCCGGGCTCGACAGGTGCCTCGCCTCCCCTTCCCTCCCCCCGTAACTCACGTCACACCGCTCCGCTTCCTGCCCCGACTCGTTCGCCAGGTGGTTCCGATCGAAGAGGCCGAGGCGAGGGTTTCGTAACTGCGCCCGCCTCCTTCTCTCCATCTACCCCTCTCACGCGCGATTCGTGTCGGATTTTAATGTGGTTCTACTGATTTTGTCACGATTTTGTGGATGTTGATGCGGGGTAGTTGTGCGACACAGTGACTTAAGAAAATCGTGCCGAACTGTCGATGCTGCGCCATATCAAGGACGAGGCGCACAAGGACGACCTGAAGAAGACCGACCTCCAGGTGATTCATCTCCTTCGATTTCACTACAGATTTGTGAATTAAAGTGGCGTGTATCACTTAGTCTGACTTCTGCAACACACGCACCATAACAATGTAGAGTCAACGCCCTTTTATTTCTCCTATTGTTGTCAACATAACGCTAAAAATCTGATATCAGTAATGGTCCTGGGTAGCTCCTCTCCTTGCGGCGAGTGAGAACCCTATCATGTAGTCATGTTCAGGTTATCCTGTATGGTATGTGCCAGCCACATGTTCGTGCTAATGTCTGTGAGGAAGCGGGGAGGAGGCCCAGTGTAGGGAAGACCATGTGGTCGCGTGGTTTGTTCGCTAAGCCTACGGCACAAATCCATGTTGTAGCATGCCCCTAATTAGATTGAATGATCTTCCTACAGAAGCAACATAGCGACATGGTGCTTCTTATTTAGATAATCTGGTCGGCAAACTTGATTCGTTTCTTTTTGTGTGCTTCTTTCAGGGTGCTGGTACAGCAACACATTTGATGCTAGCAGGTTAGCCTTGGATACTTCCTATAATACTATATCTCTCGCTCATTGACCTTATTCACGCAAACCTCATGCTTGGTTAAGATTTAAGAAGGCTCATTGACTTCCTTCTTCTGTTATATCATGTACAAGGCAACAATTCAAGTTGATCCCTTGTGTTGAAAGGTGAGAATAATAAACTGACTCGATATAGATCAGATATTCTAATGCTTGTTAGCTTTGTTGATTAAATACATTGTCCCTTACAATCAATATCGCATAACTAATATACATGTAGCCTAATTTACCTTCAGTTTCCTCTTTAGTTCTCAGATCATTGAAACAAAAGTACGATGCTACACTGTATTTCAGATTTTGAGTTAGTGTCCTCTCTGAAATTGTCAAAGAAGATAGGTGGCTGTTAGCATTCCACTCATGTTTGATTAGGCAGGATCCGGAAAGAAGATCTAGCATGTCAGTACTTGTCTCCCAACTTGATGCTTATTTTTATTTTCTTTGATGATTCTTTCGTGCAGTATTAGATACTTACTGGCATATTTTCCGCTCTCATTCGCCGACACTCAATGCAGGAAGCGAGAAGTTATTGAGAAACAGTAAGTTCATCTTCTAATTTTGGTACCCGGTGATCCTATTTTCTGTTCACCATTTATTTCAGTAGCTTTCATAAGGAGAAATACAACTTAGCTAGATATTATGCATACTTTCATAAGGAGCTGATTTTGCTATTCCTTCCGTGTGTTGGGGTGTGGAAACCGGAAGGGATTAATTTTTTTTACTGAATTTAAGTGCAGGCCTACTGGCTTGTGGTTCATATGAGATTATGCAAATCGTCTATGTTCACATGATTCTGCGATATATCCATGTGTAAATGTGCTCATTCGATTATGCGCTACATCCATCTATTTCATCCGTTGCCTGCCAATTTCTCTGAAATTTAATTATGTACTTGCTTGTCTGTTGCCTAATGGTGTACTTGCTTGTCTGCTGCCTGCCATTTTCTACAACATCGCAACCAACCTGAAGTTAAGCACCGCTGTAGCTAGTTTTTTTTTCTATTATGAAGTTATTAGTGCATTTCTGTTACTGAATTTTTGTACAGGCAGACAGTAGGATTGCTAGTAGACGTAGGGTTTTTACTTATCAAATTCAGCTTTTCACTTGCACATCACGATATCTTTTTGTACAGCTAGTGCCACTGTTACAAGTGAAAAGATTACATTCGGCTTGGCGCAAGTGCTCTTTTGTAGATCCAAGGATGTCCACATTCTACTCTTCTGTAGATGGATGTTGATGGAGCAATTCAAGGATGTCTACATTCGGCTCTTTTGCTCTGGGAGCTTGTGTAGATGTAGAGTTACATACATGTGTGCTAATTAACTTGCTTAGAAAAAAAGAAGCAATTGTAATATGATATGTGTGCTGATATTATTCATATTTCCGGGCGAATCAATGTTTGCTTTAATTAGCGTTAAATAGTGTCTGAAAAGGCATTTGTAAAAGCGCCTAAGATGATTTTTTAAGGCACTTCTCAAAAGTGCCTAGAATTATCTTTTGAGGCACATAAAAAAAAATGCCTCTTGTGATATTTTGAGGCACTTCTAAAAAATGCCTCGGATGATTTTTTGAGGCATTTTTTAAGTGCCTTAAAAAGTGTAGTTTTAAAGGCACGTTACAAAGTGCCTCAAACAATAGTTTTTAAAGGCACTTTTAGGAAGTGCCTTAAAAGATTTTTCCCTACCCTATTTGATACCGCATTTTTTTTAAATGCCTTTAATGATCTTTTGAGGCATTTTAGCTATTTTTGGAGGCATTTTCTTGTGCCTTAAAAAATCAACTGTGGTGTAGTGCGTTTTGGATCACATCTCTAGAATTGAACATCATCCGTTTGGTAGGATTTACTAGGGAAACTGCGCCGGTTCCTAAAAAAACGGAGTTGCCGCGAACTATCCCAAACGCAGCTAAGCTTCAGAGTGCAGAGTGCGTCGTTAATCAGTTCTGATCGATTACCCTTGGGGTCTGACGGTGGCAAACGAGCTGACATGAACGGACAGGCTAATTCGTGGGCAGAAGTGCTGACAGGGCTCGAAGTCGATAGTACCGGTGACACGAGGTAGCCCGATTGTTTTTCGCACGCAGATGTGGAGTACTACAATCCACACGCCACAGCTAATTGACATTGCAATTATTCACTATCAGTTGTCATTTGGATTACGGCAGCCACCGGGAAGTGGCAAGCGATCAGCGTCCCAGTGTGATGGCGTAGCAAAAGATGAGTATATACTAGTCGGGAACGCGCGCTCCGCCGCGCCGTCTGTATTTCGTTGTGCAAGGCCTGGGCTAACGCGGCTGACGATCGCATTGGAGCAGGATGGCCGTGCGGGCTAGGTCAGGCTTGGCACGCAGGGCTTGTGTTGTGTCCCTTGTCAAGTGTGGTGTATAGGGAGGGATTATCAGCAGTAGTTGTTGTACTCCATGACGAAGGGCGTGTCATTGGTGCCGAAACAAATCCTCTTAATTTTTGCTATGAGGACTTCTTATGGCTAACTGTATCAGAGAGGGCTAACTGAATACAAAGTTTTATCTGTTCTGTCATATCAATTCTACCGTGTAGTAGGACTGCCTTCTAGAAATGACGTCAATTTTTGCTTCATGGTCTTTTAATATATATTTTTTGTAAAATAAGTGGGCATGGTTTGATAGTTTTTTGATATAGGAACTTGGTAGATTAGGTTTCTAACACGTTGGGGAACACGATATATAAGAACAATACGGCCCAAATAGCATAATACTTAGTTTAGAAAGAATGACACGCACATGGATTCGATCTTGATTAGGCAAAGTGGATCACCTAGAGATATAGACACACAAAATGTCTACACAGACGCCTACATAATGTAATACAGGAAGGCAACCGATTTTGGTGTGTAAGAGCAGGACACACAAAGCTACTGGATGCAAGAGCACACATCATTGAGGCCATGCAGCAAACGCCCTCCTAACATAATTTGACCTTCCGTACAGGCTGAAAGCTGAAAATAAGATTAGGACAAGCAAACCTAAGGTGAATGGGAATAATAAATAGGAACGGGACGTACATGCATGTGTTTCAATACCTTCTTTATCTTCTCGGTACCTTCTAGGAATAACTACCTTCTGGTGGTACCCTCCTGCAACAAAGAAGAGAATTAAATAATCGAAAATACACAGAGAACTGGTGACCTACCCTGATATTTTAAAATAATTTAAAATTTTGAAAAAAGATTATTTTTTTTCTAAAACTGAAATTCCGGTAAACACTTTCAAGCATGTTACCTGTACAAAAAAATTGGTAAGAAAATAACAACTATTGCTCCATGGGCTGATGATTTTGGCCAAAGTAGTGGTATATACACGTTAATTTGTTAGAAAAAATTCCTTTTTTTTTGCCGATCAGTCAATGAGAATCTTTCCAAGCCAAGTTATTTACACAAGTAGAATACTTGGTCGACTTTAAGCATAAACAATTCGGAATTATTTGATCATCTTCTAAATTTCAATTTCTTCTGAATATCAGGGTATCTGAAACCCGAAAGCCAAAGGGTTTGTGTGACATGAATAATGCTCATCACTTAATAAGTACCAGAAAAAACAAAATAGGATACCATACTTTTTTCGTAATGCTTCCGAGTGGCGATCTCGCACCATCAGCATGCAGATCTTCAGCTTGATCAGTGTCGAGCAACGCCTTCTCTCCTGTAGCTTCCTCAAGTGAAGTTTCAGCAAAGCTGCTCGGCAAACCAAAATAACACATGTATATAGACCTGTTGGAGGTGGCGCAGTATGCATGCCTACATCAGCCGATGAATTCCGTTATCTCCATAACCTTGAATACCGACATTCATAAGAAATACAACACGAATACAGTAAACCCAGAATAGCTAAATTACCAGTGGGGATGTCATGCCACCAGCAGCCTCCTGCACACCAGAGCTCAGCAAAGGGAGCCAAAGCCTCCGATGTCTTGCCAGTTGTCAAGAGAAAAATGTTAATTATAATCAGCTATTTTCCATCTGTGTTATAATTTTTTTTCTTACGGATATATGACGAAATCGCCATTAGTCCATCACAGTTGAATATACATAAAATTTGAACTAATATAACTGTCACTGAAAAATGGGTTACTTGCTGCTAGCAAACAACTTTTCCATGACCCAAATCAAATGGCATAATCCAAGAATCATCAATACTATAATACATACTTGATATTTATTAACCATGAACTGAAATAGCACTATGTAGATGAACGTCAAGTTAAGAGAACACAGAAATAACCCTGGTTTTTTTAATGCTCAAATTTTTCATCTTACTTTCAGGAAGGCAACAACAGCTATAATACTATAAAGTGAACCTAGTAAAGCATATCAGACCTGCATCAATCTTAATGCCAAGACCAGTATATTTCTTGTGAGTACTCCGAACTTTTGTCATCCTATTCTAGAAGTGTACCATCAACTATAGTGCTAGAAAATTTAAAAGGAAAAAAAATCATCACATTTGTGTAAATCTAAATGGTAGTAGCAAAATATTCTGGGTGAGTACTCAGTTCATCTAAGAGACCCCATCTTGCACAATCAAGGGCACCTTACACTTTAAAATAAAAAAGCAAAGGATATTCGATAATTTTTCTCAATACCACCATTGAAATCATGCTGAACGCCAACAAAGCAAACACTACAGGACTATTATAGTTTTCATCATCCTGATTATATGAGAAGTGTTTCTGAAGAAAAAAAAATCGCAGAAATGAACCAATCTGCATGCTATGTGCTTTTTATATGATACTGACATGTTTTTTAAGGCAAGAAATAACATGAATCAACTATGTTTGCCATAGAAATAACAACTTGTATATTTAACATCAAAATAACATGAGTCAACTTAGTTTATCCTAAAAAAGGAGGCACAACTTCCTTAGCACGGTAAAAAGTAGCAGTTTTGACAACATTTGAAAAACAAACCAGGCGCCTTTTTGCATATAACAATGTGTTAACGCTCTGAATGATTTGGAATGGATACAAAGCATGTTAACATAAATGTTGTAGCTTCAAAAAAAATCACTCAAGGACATCCATATTTCTGGAGGTGATCATAACCCATAACCACTTCAAAGAATCACCATAGAATTAAGTCGTCCAACAGCTTATCAAAGATGATCTCACTATATTATTGTACCATTAGGGGGAAAAGTGTCCTGGAAAGGGATATGTTTTCGTCAGTTGTGGAACATCATATGCAGATTTTGAATAAAGAAAAAATATTCCAGTGTTCAGCCTAATAGATCAACCATGCAGAATTAGCACGATACATGGAACACAAATGAAAATAGTAAGAACATAGACATTAGGATAGTGATTACTGTTGTAAAAGGAGGACTTTAACTGAAACCAAGACTAAGATAACCGAATATGTAGTATGGTATATATGTGCATAAAAATAATTGAAAGAGAGTACAATTTGTTAAAAAACCCGAGACATATTAGGTTAGTTGGTGCTAACAACCAAGTATTTTTTTTAAACCGAGATAGATTAGGATAGGTGGTGTAAAGATATTGTAACAGCTTATGCGATCTTGGCACCACTTAAGTATATAGACAAGCCTACGGGTTAATACACGGCAAATTACGCTACCTGACTAAATTAATCTATAGACACTAACCATTAAAAACTTAGTTAGGGATGCACTGTGCAGAGCATGAGCAACCCAGGTGAATCATGCAAGCTGGACCTGCATTTTAATTTTTAAATAGCAAAGGGGAAGAAAGAAGCAAACAAATGGGGTATCTGTGATACCACCGATGGATATTATAGTACACAAAAAAAAATCCAAAACTACAGGACACAAGCATAAGTAGAAACAAATATGTAATACTTAACGAAGCCAAACGCACATTGCAACATAATTTGGTCGCATGCACTGCACACTACCGTAGCCTCTCAAGCCGTGCCTCTAGCATGAGTGCGAAAGAATCAACTCATCAGACACCCAACATGCAAGAATCGTAAAGATGCATGCACCGTAGTATGAAAAAACAAAGATATATGTAGCTCGTGTCTGAATTTCTGTCTAAAAAACAAACATGGATGATAAGCGAGAACAGAAGCCCCGTCGACTTCGCTAGAGAAACTGCAACATTGTCAAGTAGTGAGGTCCGGGTTCCAGCCCGGCGAACCCGGCGGCAGTTATCTCTAGGAAGAGATACTCGAGTGGGTTCCGGCCTAGCGGCGTCATCTCTAGGAAGACACGCTCGAGTGGGTTCCAGCGTCCATCTTAGATAGACACTTTCCAGGGAATTCACCTTCAATTTGGGTGCGAAGAAGAGGAGGCAAATGTTCCAGCATAAGTCGCCAGTAACCTGGCGATCGACCATCAAGGGAGAAGATGAGTCGTACCTCCTTAAGAAGCCAATATGTCTCCCACCGACAAAACGGCGGCACCGGCGGCCTCCTTGCGACACGCTCTAACCGCCCCTCTTGGCTGCAACGGCGGATGATAAGTTGAAGAACTCCAAATCGAGAAGATGGGGTCAAAGCAGTGCTGGAAAACGTGCCCCAAATCCCCACCAACAAGTCCAAACTACTTGAGAATTTGATCTAGAACCAGGTCAGCACATCAAAGAAGCCGTCCATGGCCAAATCAAAACTGAAAAACGTGCCCCGAATTCCAGCTTACCGGAGAACCTAATTTGGTACCAGATCGGTAGCACATAAGAGTCGGTCATGGAGATTTGGTAGAAAACGACATCATCGGAAACCCACGAACCTGAACCTCTCAAATCTAGGTAGAAGTCGTCAGCCGCTGTCCTTTGAAGGAGAGGAGGAGCGGCGGTGGCCGATTCACCAAAAGGGCACTGTATCGGTTGGAGCTAACAGGGAGGGCATCAGGTCGTGGCTCCGCCGACTCCGCTGCACGCTTCCTTGCTCGATTCCCCACCGAGCCGCGACGCCGTCGACCCGGTGCTTCTCGACGGCCGTCGGTTCACCTACCCTCCCCGCTTTTCCGGCAGCCAATCCCTCGCTCGCTCATCCTCTTTCGCTCGATGGTTGTTGATGCATAGAACAGAGATGGCCTGGATTTGTCGGAGGACCGGAGGCGGGCGAATGGCGGCCTAAAGCCTAATCACGCAGGGAGGAAAGGAGAGAGACGGAGCTCGTCGCGACCACCGACCACGACCGCTCTATGGCGTCTGTGCGGGCCTACATGGAAGCGCCGGTAAATCCGCAGAAGGCCCGAGATGGCTCCCAGCTAGCCCAATCTAGTCAACCAAACCCAGACGACTCGTTCATCGGGCCAACGCGTGGCTATACTGAAAGTAAAGTATAGGCACCTAGAGGGGGGGGTGAATAGGTGCTACGACCAATTTTAATTTTTCTTAAGATTTAGGCTTGACAAGAAGGTAAATTCTCTAGATTATGCAACTAGGGGTGAATTTACCTATATGACAAGGCAAGCAATAGAGACAACTAAAACAACACTTAATGCAACTAGTACAACAATAAATGTGACAAGTACTAGAAGTAAATAGGGAGGAACGAGATAACCGATGGAAGCACACGGAGACACGATGTATTCCCGAGTTCCTCCTTGTTAAGGGAGTACGTCTCGTTGGAGGGGTGTGAGCTCGCCACGAAGGCCTACTCAACGCCACAAAGGCCTCACCCTATTCTCCGATGAACTTCGCCACAAAGGCCTAGTTCACCTTCCACTATAGAACCCCTTTGAGGCGGGGATCGAATCCTTTACAAACAAGTTTGGGGCACACACCCACAACTTAATTGGGGGCTCCCAACACTCACAAATCACCAATGAGTAGCAAGAAGCCTAGGTTCTCCACATGAGGAAACCCTAGGCCAAGATTCCTCAAGCAAAGGAGAGGGGAAATGAAATCCGGTTGGTGAAGACGTAGATCGGGGCCTTCTCCTTCAATCCACCAAAGATCTAGGCTTTTGGGTGGTTGGATTGGGAGATCTAGCAAGGTGGTTGAGCTTCAACAATGGAGTCTTTAAGTCTGGTCGAGCTGGCTTCAGGTTGGTGGAGGGGAGGGGGTATTTATACCCCCCATAAATGCAAAGAGCCGTTGGAGCTTTTCTGGCGAAAGTCACACCGGAGACTCCGGTGTAAAGACCGGAGACTCCGGTCTGGGCCGGAGACTCCGGACAGTTTCCGGTGTCCCAAAGCTTCAGGAAAAAAACACTCCGGAGACTCCGGTCTGGTGGACCGGAGACTCCGGTCTTGGTGCTTCGAAAATGCAGAGAGTATGTCTGTGGTCTTGCGATCGAAGGAAACAAATACTCACACCGGAGACTCCGGTAAGTATCCGGTAAGTCTCCGGTGTGGGTTCAGTGCGCGACACCACCAAGTCCTTAGAGAAAATCCTTGAAGAAGAGCCCACACCGGAGACTCCGGACAGTCTCCGGACACTCTCCGGTGTGGGTACAGTACGCGACACCAGAAATTCCTTAGCCAAAATCCCTGTGCAAATATCCACACCGGAGACTCCGGTATGGTAGACCGGAGACTCCGGCCTGGGGAAAATTCCAGAGAGCAGAGATATTGGACAGCAGCTCCTTTTTGTATCTCATCACCACAAATGATAATATGTTGACGTAACCCCTGAAATACATCAAACACCTATTAGATTACATGTGTTGTTAACAAACACCAAAACAAGATGATTTAAGCGCGTTTGCACTTTCAATCTCCCCCTTTTTGGTGTTTGATGACAACACACATAAAATGGCAAATAGATCATAGCTAGGCGTTGTTTGTAAAAGATAGAGCACTCACTAAGTGAGCTCCCCCTATTTTTCACAAACAAGCCCCACTTGAACAAACATTAGTGAACAATTACAAGTAGTAGAGACAAGGATATGATAAATAAGATAGTTTCACGGTCTCTCACAAATAACAACCATAGTTCACTAAGCACTTAAAATCGAAATCAACTAGGATAGTGGGAACACAAGCCATAAGAGGCAAAACAAGTTCAACGACTTGTGTTCCGAAGCAAATAAAGCAAAAAAAAGGAGAAGCCAAGCCAAAGCTACTTCTCCCCCTTTGGCATTGAGACACCAAAAAGGGCGAAGAGAACACCGTGGTCCAACAAGCTCAGTCCTCATCCTCATAGTCCTCATCATCATCCTCCCCAGGTTCTGTGTCACCCTCATCATCATCAGCTCCACTCCCATCATCATCATCATCACCGGAGGCAAAGTCACCAAGGTCTTCATCCTCTGGATCATCCTCAGGCTGATCATCAACGAAGTCCTCCTCAATCTCCGGGGTCCTAGCACGGTGAGTCGAGGTGGAAGGAGCCGAGGTGACATCCTCAAAGTCACCCCAAGGAAACTGATCAATGTTCCACCCCTCATAGGACATAGTCACAGAAGCAGTGGGAGGGGTGGGTGGAGTGGTGGGAGGAGTGCCCATAGGAGGGGTAGCACCAAGGCCCGCATGGTCATGCAGCTTGGTGATCATCTTCTTCAGCTCACGTCTCTCCTTATAAGCCACATGGTTCTCCTTGTGCACAGCCACAGTCATGCAAAGAATGTTACGCTGGAACCACGTGAGCTTCTTCATCTCATCCTGCGTCTCCTCCCTGCTAGAACGGCGAGAGGGAGGATCGGCATTCTTCCTCCTCGAGCCAGAAGGTGCCTCAACATCCCCCATGGGAGTGTCATCATCATCACGAGAGCGTCCGGACAGAATCTGGAGGGAGCCAACAGGGTGAACAGTATCGTGGGCTAAGCCAGGCAGCTGGTCAAGAATGAGCCTCATCACATATGGAGCATAGACAGGCACCTTCTTGATCTCAATCATGGCACAGTAAATCTCCTCCTTGATAAAGTGCATCACGTCAATCTCAAATCCCTCGCCATCAGGGCCGGCAAGGTGACACTGGAAAGCCTGATAAAGGAGGTTCACTAGGCCACCACGAATAGCATCAACGTTCCCCACCTTGGGAGCAATGTTGCAGCGAAAGAGACGAAGGCAAATGTTGTAGACCCTCTTCAGATTCTTGGCAGTGCCGCAGCTGGAGAGCTTGTCATACATAGGAGCCATGCGCTTTTTATCATAAGCAACTCCATGAACGTGCATACGCTCACCATTCCCTTCTCCCCAAGGGTAACCAAGAAGCTCAGCAAAGCGTTCCATGGACGACTCGCACTCCACTGTCCCAGACATCCACTTCATAGTGACCTTCTCATCTTCAGCAAGAGTGACAGTGGCAAAGAACTGCTGGATAATAGGAGGGTTGTAGTTCTGCTGAATGCCCACAAGCTGCTCGAGACCCAGCTTCCTAGTGATCCCGACTGCCTCCTCAAAGTACTCTGATCGTCCAAGTGCCTCTAAGTCAAGGATTTTCTGTGGACACACGGGCTGCCTGAACTGAGAATAGATCTCCTCCATGATCAACTCGGACTCCCTCCTCCAATAGTGGGCTGTATGAGCAGTGCGGGGCATCTCGAAGAAAGGACGACCCCTCATAAGCCTGTACTCCTTCTTGCTCAAGGAAGCCACTGAGGATAAAGAATCATATCTTGCCTTCTTTGCAATTTCAGCATTCATTCTGCTTTCGTGCTTGTTTTTCTGACGCCTCTCACTCTCAAAGGCACCCCTCTGACCATAACGACCGGTGGCTTCATCAACAACCATATAGTTGCGGGAGTGAGGGCGAGACTTTCGCTTGACCACGGCCTTCAGCTTTTGTCCTGAAAACCAGCACAAACAGAACAACAACAGAGAAAACAAGGAAAATGAGCAAACATGTCCAATGAGGTGCAGAAACACTGCAGATGCACCAGCAGACGCATCTGAAAGAACCACACCGGAGTCTCCGGTCTGAGACACCGGAGTCTCCGGTCTGAGACACCGGAGTCTCCGGTCTGAGACACCGGAGTCTCCGGTCTGATAAACAACGAGGTGCAGGGTTCTTAACAGAGGGTTCTACTGATGAATCTAAGCAAGTTCTACACACAAAAACTAGCCATAGGAAGTTCTACCAACAGAAAGTGCATCATCCCCAAAAAGGTCACCTAGGTTTTCAGATCTAGATGAAAAAACAGAGAACACACGAGGGGGAGAGGATGTACCCTTGCTTCCTTGGCCTGTCATTGTCTCTCCACGGATGGGAGAGGCAAGGGGAAGGTTGGGGGCGGAGGAAATCGCCCCGGGTCGGCTCCTGGTGAAGGCGGCGGCGCTGCAGTGCGTTGGGGGGGCGTGGGGGAAGTGGGGAATGAAACCCTAACTTCCCTCAGCCCCCAGATTAAATAGCACTCGCAGCACACCGGAGTCTCCGGTGTTAACACCGGAGTCTCCGGCCTGACCGGAGTCTCCGGTATGGTACACCGGAGTCTCCGGCCTTTCACCAGAAAAACGACCCAAAAGAACATGTAATGCTCTAAAACACCAAATATGAGTTTTTGGCATGAAACTCAGAAGCAACTCAAGGAGGGAAAAATGTACTAAAAAAAACAATGAGAAGGAAATGAAGAACATCAAATGTGAGTACATCCCTTAACAAAAAAAATGCCAAAAGCTCGCAAAAAAAAGAACCAATGCTCGACGGAAGAGGTTGGTGGCCTAGGCCACCATGTAAGAGTTTATGGTATGCAACCGCGAAGATATATCTTGGGGGCATTGCCATTACTCAACATTGAAGCTCACAATTCAACATTAGAAAAAGAGAGTTTACAATGAATTTTTGCTATGGGCATAATGGGGGGAGGGAGAACCCAATGTGTTAGGATAACACTCCCCCTATGTCCATGCCTACATCTAGACTCAAAAGCGTTTCATCTATAGGGGTGTGTGCAAGATAGTCAAGTCAAGCTCCTTGAATCAATCACATTTAGCTCATTCCTCAAGAACAAGAATCTTGCATCATCAAGTGGCTTCGTGAATATATCCGCAAGATTGTCCTTGGTGGGCACATAACTTAGTGCAATGTCTCCTCTTGCCACGTGATCACGGATGAAGTGGTGGCGAATTTCAATGTGCTTCGTCCTTGTGTGTTGCACCGGGTTGTAAGCAATCTTGATGGCACTTTCATTGTCACATAAAAGAGGCACTTTGTCCAAATGGACACCATATTCCTTAAGAGTTTGCCTCATCCATAACAATTGGGTGCATGCACTAGCGGCGGCAACATACTCGGCTTCGGCGGTGGAGAGAGAAATGCAATTTTGTTTCTTCGAGGACCAACTTACAAGGGACCTACCAAGAAATTGGCAAGCCCCGGAAGTTGACTTCCTATCATCTTGATCACCCGCCCAATCGGAATCCGTATAACCATTGAGAGAGAATTGTGCCCCCTTTGGGTACCACAAACCAAATCTTGGGGTATGAACCAAATAACGAAAGATCCTATGAACCGCCACTAAGTGGCAATCCTTAGGAGCCGCTTGATACCTTGCACACACACCTACACTCAAAACGATATCGGGTCTAGATGCACAAAGATAGAGCAAAGAACCAATCATAGAACGATAAAGTTTTTGATCCACATCCTTACTCCCTTTAGGATTGCGTGATAGATGACACTTGACTTGCATAGGAGTGGTTTTGATCTTTGCCTCTTGGAAGTTAAATCTCTTGAGCATGTCTTGAGTATACTTGGCTTGAGAAATGAAAGTACCACGGGCCAATTGCTTGATCTCAAAGCCAAGAAAGAATTTAAGCTCACCCATCATAGACATCTCGAACCTGTCAGTCATAAGCTTAGAGAACTCATTATTGAAAGCTTGGTTAGTTGAGCCAAAGATAATATCGTCCACATAGAGTTGGCATATAAAAAGCTCTCCTTTTACTCTCTTGGTGAAGAGAGTGGGGTCAATCTTCCCAACTTCGAAACCACGATCATCTAACAACTCCCTAAGGTGCTCATACCAAGCACGAGGTGCTTGTTTGAGACCATAGAGAGCCTTGTCAAGTTTGTAAACGTGGTTAGGAAAGTTGAGATTCTCAAACCCCGGAGGTTGCTTGACATATACCTCCTCTTTTAGAGGACCATTCAAGAAGGCACTTTTCACATCCATTTGTTGTAATTTGAAATTATGTGAGGATGCATAAGCAAGGAGGATACGGATGGACTCAAGGCGAGCCACGGGCGCGTAGGTTTCATCAAAGTCAATGCCTTCAACTTGGGTGTAACCTTGAGCGACCAATCTTGCCTTGTTCCTAATGACAATGCCATTCTCATCTTGCTTGTTCTTGAATATCCACTTGGTGCCAATAACATTGTGGCAATCCTTGGGTTTCTCAACCAATCTCCAAACCTTGTTGCGCTCAAAGTTATTGAGCTCATCATGCATAGCTTCAACCCAATCGGAGTCCTCAAGAGCTTCAAACACTTTCTTAGGCTCCACCATAGAGATATGAGCTTGATGCTCACAAAAATGAGCCAATTGCCTTCTAGTGGATCTTCTAGTTTGAACATCCTCCAAGACCTTGTCATCTTGGGCATCAATTAGCTTCAAAGCTCTTCTTATCCTATTGATGCGACGGGCTTCGATCTCCTCATTATTGCGAGGAGGAGACACTTGATCATCTTGATCATTTGGGTCCCCATCTTGACCAACATGGCCTTGATCATCAACATTGTCAACAACAATATCTTCAACACTAGCTTCATTTTGAGAAGAGGATGACGAGGAAGAATGATCTTGGCCTTGATCTTGACTCGCATTAGTGAGAGGAGTGGGTACGACTTGCGGAGTCACTTGATCAATGAGAGGAGGGTCTTGAATATGTTCTCGGTTAGGTGTAGTGGTTGGCTCCTTGGCTTGATCTTCAAATGTAGAGGAGGGCTCCACTTGGGTAGAGCATAGTCCTTCTCGAGTCGCCATAAGGTGTCCCTCGATGGGGCGGAAGAATCCCACACCCATCCTTCCTATGGCTTCTTGAGGCATTTCAACATCTACATTTGAAACATGAAATTGCGCCACTTGAGAGCCGTCATTTTCCTCGAAAACCACACTACAAGATTCTATGACAATCCGTGAGGCTTTGTCATAGACTCTATAAGTGTGGGATTCGGCACCGTAACCAACAAAAATACCCTCAATAGTTTTGGATTGAAATTTCGACAACCTAATACCCTTGATCAAATAAAAGCACTTACAACCGAATACCCGGAAGTAGGATACGTTGGGCTTGTTGCCGGTGAGGATCTCATATGGGGTCTTGCACAAGCCTTTGCGGATGTAGAGGCGGTTGGAGGAGTGGCATGCGGTGGATATGGCCTCGGCCCATAAATATTGGGGAGAAGAGTACTCCGCCAACATGGTCCTTGCCATATCCAAGAGAGTGCGATTCTTCCTTTCGGCAACACCATTTTGTTGAGGAGTGTAAGTGGCGGAGTATTGGTGGCGAATGCCTTCTTCACTAAGAAATTCATTCAATGTATAGTTCTTGAACTCCGAACCATTATCACTCCTAATAGCCATGATTTGCACATTGTGTTGACGTTGCACTTCGTTGGAGAAGTCGATGATGGTTTGTTGGGTCTCACTTTTGCACTTGAAGAAATAAACCCAAGTGTATCTTGAGTAATCATCGACAATCACCAAGCAATACTTCTTGCCACCAAGACTTGCTTCGGGCACGGCACCAAAGAGATCAACATGGAGAAGTTCCAAGATCCTCTTTGATGAAATAATAGTCTTGGCCTTGTGCACAATGTCATGCATCTTCCCTTCAACACACGACCTACAAACACGATCCTTTGCAAAGGAAACATTTTCTTTTAGTCCAACAATAAGGCCACTTTTGTGAAGACTTTGCAAAGTTCTCATGTTGACATGGGATAGGCGGCGATGCCACAACCATCCCAAGTCCGCCTTCCCGAAAAGACACATTGCTTGAGTGTTGGTTGACTTCGAAAAGTCCACCACATACAACTCATTTTCAACATGTCCCACGTGAACGACGTCAAGAGTCTTGCTTCTCAAAAGGACCACAATATCACCATCAAAGAAGACGGAAAGACCCATCTTACTAAGAGAACGGACGGAAAGTAAATTGTAACCAAGGGATTCGACAAGCATGACGTTCACGATAGTGATATCGGGAGCCACCACAACCTTGCCAAATCCGGATACCTTAGACTTGGACGAGTCCCCATAGGTGACGGTTGCTTGGATGTCATTTGGTTGCAACTCCGTCACAAGTTCTTTGCTTCCGGTCATATGATTAGTGCATCCACTATCAAGAATCCATTTAGTCCCACCGGAAGCATAGTCCTGCAAGAGATCATTGACTCGAGTTAGGACCCAAGTTGGGTCCCTTCATGTTAGCAACAAGGGTCTTTGGAACCCATATAGTGTAGTCAATAAAACCCTCAATAGGACCAACATATTTAGCTTGCACAACACCATAATAATCAACATATAAGAAATGGTGTGGGTTGTTAGTTCCCGCGGAGGTGCTACGAGTAGTGTTGTCCCTCATGACATTGCTACTTGAGGCACCATTGCTTGCTTGTGCGGGTGTGCTATGAGTAGGATTGTCCCTAATGACAATACCACCCGAAGCAACATTCTTGTTCTTCTTCTTGTTCTTCTTCTTCTTGTTCTTTTTCTTGGCTACATAGCCAAGACCTTGCTTGCCCACTTGTTGCCTTGGAGCACTCAATTGTGATCTAGAAATGACCACATTAGAGCTTGAGGCAACCACTTGTGGGGTGGCAAGCACCACCTTTTCAACTTGAGTGCTTTTTCCTTTGAGCCTTGCGAGCTCATCCTTCAACCTAGCATTTTCTTCAATAATATTTGCATGATCACAAGAAGAAGTAGAAGTGCTAGGATGGTTAAATTGAGTAAGTTGAGTTTGACGTTGTTCATGCAACTCTTTGAGGGATGAGTGTTCGCTTTCCAAAGCTTTGTGAGCAATGGTTAGTTTTTCAAACTCCTCGGTTAGTTTACCATGACCAACCCCAAACTCTACTTTATCCTTTTTAGCCTTTTTATATTTAGCAATAGCAAGATCACGTTCCTTAATGATTTTAGAGACAAGTTCATTATGGGTAGTTTCAATAGTTTCAAGTTCATCTTCTAGAGAAACTCTACCATCATGTTCTTCTTCAAGAGTCATTGAGAGGGATGCAATTTCATCCGCATCCCTTCTCTCAATCTCACCTTTCTTCTCAAGAGACTCTTGGGCCTCTCCCAATTGCCTCATGAGATGCTCAAAGTACTTCTTGGTTTCCCCTTGCATGTTAGACATAAAACGGTCCAAAGAGGCCCTTTCCTCTTCTTCTCTAAGACTAGCAATATGTTCTAGTTCACTAGGGGTCTTAGAGTTAGGAGAAGATGATACCTCCGTGGTCTTAGCCATGAAGCACTTGGCATTGCGTTGAGGAAGATTTTCATTGGGGGATTCAAAGAGAGATGACGAAGATGGAGTGGAAGCAATAGCTAGAGCGGCCACTTCACTTGTGGTTTCTTCTTCTTCATCACTCCCGGAATCATATTCCTCTTGAGTCAAGAGCACAAACTTGGTGGGGGTCTTCTTGTTGAAAGGTTTCTTCTTGAAGTGAGGTTTCTTGTATTCAACCTTGGACTTGTCCTTGCGGATGAGCTTCCCGCTATGGTTCTCTCTATTCTCATAGGGGCACTCCGCAATGAAGTGGTACTTGTCTTGGCAATTGAAGCAAGATCTCACTCTTTGAGCCCCATCATTACCATACCGAGACTTGGTCTTTTCCTCAACAAATTTCTTGCCTTTTGGGGGATTGTTCCAAAAATTTTGCACGGTGAGAGCAATTAGATCCTTTAGAACGGGATCATATTCTTGTTCCTTCAAAGGAGGCAATGCTTCTTCACCATCTTCATCATTCTCAACTTCTCTTGTCAACACCTTGGCCTTCAAAGCAACGGAAGCTCCTTGATGCATCCCAATGGCCCTAGCACGGTTGTCAAGAGCATTCTTGGTTTGCACTTTGTAGGAGCTCAATTCTTGCATGACTTGGGTAGAGGTCATGATGGAGAAATCATGTCTCCCTTGAATGCTCTTCATATCCGTGCCCTCAAAAGGCATCACGGCAATTATGAACTTCCTCTTGATCCAAGCATCATCAATATGTGTTGCACCCGCATTAGAGAAAGCGGTGGCAAGAGATTTGAGCCTCCGATACATGTCAACGTGATCTTCTCCATCACGCATGAAAAATCCTTCGGCCTCATTGGTCAAGGTGTCATAGCGATTTCTTTGCATGCTTTCATTCCCAACAAACATGATGACAAGTGCATCCCATGTTTCTTTGGCGGTGGAGAAGTGTTGAAGATGCGGCATGTGATTGGGCCCCACGGCTTGATGAAGGATGGATAAAGCGGTGTAATTGAGTTGGCAATCTACAACCTCTCTTCTTGTGAGATTCTTGGGATCATATGGCTTGTATCCATCACGAGTGATTCTCCAAAGATCTATACAAGAAGAGTTCAAGTGAGTCTCCATGTAGTATTGCCATTCACGAAAAGAATATGCATCAATTTTAGGTGGATCTCCCCTAGGAATTATATGAGGAAAAGGAATGGGGGGATCGGGAGAATACGAGCCTTCTACGGCACGATATCCTTCCTTTCCACTCGCACCCTTCTTAGAGGATTGTTCGGCGGAAGCAGTTTTAGGTAGTTCACCATCAACCCCAATCTTGGCACCCTCCGTTTCCGGAGGGGATGAGTCGACCACCTCCGGTTCCTTGGTTTTGAGGAGTGTTGTCATGAGTAGACGCAACTCCTCAAATTTAGTGTCTATGGATGAGGTCAATGATTCTCTCAAAGCATTGAGATCATTCATGGACACATTTACTTCGGACGGAGCGTCATCCTCATCACCCATACTTAAACTCTTAGGCGGTTAAGCCCGATAGAAGAGCCGAGGCTCTGATACCAATTGAAAGTAAAGTATAGGCACCTAGAGGGGGGGGTGAATAGGTGCTACGACCAATTTTAATTTTTCTTAAGATTTAGGCTTGACAAGAAGGTAAATTCTCTAGATTATGCAACTAGGGGTGAATTTACCTATATGACAAGGCAAGCAATAGAGACAACTAAAACAACACTTAATGCAACTAGTACAACAATAAATGTGACAAGTACTAGAAGTAAATAGGGAGGAACGAGATAACCGATGGAAGCACACGGAGACACGATGTATTCCCGAGTTCCTCCTTGTTAAGGGAGTACGTCTCGTTGGAGGGGTGTGAGCTCGCCACGAAGGCCTACTCAACGCCACAAAGGCCTCACCCTATTCTCCGATGAACTTCGCCACAAAGGCCTAGTTCACCTTCCACTATAGAACCCCTTTGAGGCGGGGATCGAATCCTTTACAAACAAGTTTGGGGCACACACCCACAACTTAATTGGGGGCTCCCAACACTCACAAATCACCAATGAGTAGCAAGAAGCCTAGGTTCTCCACATGAGGAAACCCTAGGCCAAGATTCCTCAAGCAAAGGAGAGGGGAAATGAAATCCGGTTGGTGAAGACGTAGATCGGGGCCTTCTCCTTCAATCCACCAAAGATCTAGGCTTTTGGGTGGTTGGATTGGGAGATCTAGCAAGGTGGTTGAGCTTCAACAATGGAGTCTTTAAGTCTGGTCGAGCTGGCTTCAGGTTGGTGGAGGGGAGGGGGTATTTATACCCCCCATAAATGCAAAGAGCCGTTGGAGCTTTTCTGGCGAAAGTCACACCGGAGACTCCGGTGTAAAGACCGGAGACTCCGGTCTGGGCCGGAGACTCCGGACAGTTTCCGGTGTCCCAAAGCTTCAGGAAAAAAACACTCCGGAGACTCCGGTCTGGTGGACCGGAGACTCCGGTCTTGGTGCTTCGAAAATGCAGAGAGTATGTCTGTGGTCTTGCGATCGAAGGAAACAAATACTCACACCGGAGACTCCGGTAAGTATCCGGTAAGTCTCCGGTGTGGGTTCAGTGCGCGACACCACCAAGTCCTTAGAGAAAATCCTTGAAGAAGAGCCCACACCGGAGACTCCGGACAGTCTCCGGACACTCTCCGGTGTGGGTACAGTACGCGACACCAGAAATTCCTTAGCCAAAATCCCTGTGCAAATATCCACACCGGAGACTCCGGTATGGTAGACCGGAGACTCCGGCCTGGGGAAAATTCCAGAGAGCAGAGATATTGGACAGCAGCTCCTTTTTGTATCTCATCACCACAAATGATAATATGTTGACGTAACCCCTGAAATACATCAAACACCTATTAGATTACATGTGTTGTTAACAAACACCAAAACAAGATGATTTAAGCGCGTTTGCACTTTCATATACGCGTACGGCCGCTCGACACCTGCCCACTCCAGCACATCGCTAACCATCTGAGCCCACATGCAGGGACACAGCGCTCGGCAGAGTCGCTGGGAGCGCTCCCAGCCCATGGAGCTTACAGCTTAAAGGTATATGGTATAGTCCTTATACACGTACTCCTACTAGATCATCGAAATCTGATCGGTTCATTGCGTTTCATGGATGCAAAGCAAGCTAGTTGTCGAGCTTGAAAGGTCGCTTCGATCTCAACTGTTGCCCGCACTACTAACACAGCAACTCCCATCTAATAGAAACCGTTTCTCTCCCTCCCGAGAGAAAAGGCGACGGCGGCGAGCCCATCTGCCCCACCTACACATGCCGCCGTAGGTCTCTGCCCCCTCCTCCGTTGGCCACGCCGGCGACGCGAGGAGGTGGGACCATGGCGCTTCGCCGCCAGCCTGTAGTTAGGGTTTGCCTAGTATTTTTCTAGGGCGTCGTTGGGTGGTGGAGCAGTGTTCTGACAAATAAATTTGACTCAACTTCTCTCATACCGGCGGCGATCTTTACGGTGGCGTCTCGGAGTTGATTGCAACATGTGTTGTTCGGTCCTTCAGATCAGCAGCTTGGTCTTCTCGCCGTTCTTCAGATCCGGCGAGATTAATTTCTCGTTGTATCGCCGGCATTCGTGGTTATTCGCTACGGCGCTGGCGGCCGGGCAATATGGTTCTTCTAGAGCGAGGATGCTGGTCCAGAGGTGGTAGATCTGTCGTTCCTCTCCGACTTCGTCGATGAGAGGCGACATATCTTTGTTCAAAACAACACGGGGACGTCTCCCGGTCGTCGTGCCACGGTGACATGTGTCTTGCTGCATGCAGCGGGTCTGTTCATCGACTCAAAAAACCTCGTTGGCGATGGTGCTTTTTCCGATCTTGCAATGGTGGAGGCTCAACGTCTCTTCTAGTGTTCGCCTCGGTGGCGCTGAAATTGAGCGGTGGCTGCTGTGGTTGCAGAAACCCTAGTGATCGTTTTGTATTTTTTGATCTTCTAGATTTTTATTTGCAAATTTAGGATAATTATTTTTTTCCGATTTGTCTTTTAGTTTTTACATGTGTTGTTTATTGTAACTTGATTGTTGTTTATTGTAACTTGATTTTCCATTAATGAAATACTCCTGGTTGCTAAAAAACAAAACTGTTGCCCGCACTGTGGCTGTCTGCCTTATCGGCTACAGTATCCACGATGGACAAGCCCACATACACGAGCACAGACTGTATCCAGCCACACGTTTGTTTCGCCTCGGAGCCCTCTCTAGCTCTAGATTTCCTCGGCCCTACGTGGGCACTGACGACGCCGTCCCGGATGACGGACCACGGGGACGTTGACGCTCGGGACGCCACCGCGCACAAGGCACAGCGAAAACCAAGACGAGGGCGGGCGGAACCGGAAGCAAGCTCGTGGCCTATTCCGCCCTCTCCCGGCCGCGTGCCATGATGACGGGACGAGACCTCGACGTTAAAAAAGGGACGCGCCGGGCCTCCCGTGCCGCCCAGCCGCGCCTTTCGACTCCATCCGGCCGCAGGACGAGGGGAGAAAAATCCAAGACGGCCCCTCTATCCGCGGGCACGTCCCGTTCCCGTCCCGTGTCGGCATCAGGGCGAGCGCCCGGCCCCGGCGTAATAAACTCGGCCGGCCAGCCCTCTGACCACAAGCACGCGCGCGCGCCACGCCAACTGCGTCAGCATCCAGCCTCCCCTCCTTCTTCCTCCCTCGCCACCTCAAGGTCTCCGCCTCGGCTCCGGCCACAAGCTGCGTCGCAACTCGCAAGGTATTCTTCTCTTCGCAGATTATATCGAATTGTTTCTCGGTTGGGTGGACCAGCTCCGTTTGCATTTCTCGGAGCAACTTCTTCGCCGGACCGGATGGATCGTTCCCCCCAATCATACGGCTTTTCTCCGACCGGTTCTCGCCACCGGCCGGGGTTTCTGCAGCCCTGTTTTAGGGATAGCCCGAAACTCGGAATCAAAGCTTTACCCGCTAGTAGTATATGGAATTGCTTTGCCGATTAGGACATCGACGCTTTAATTAATCCCTAGAAGGACGGACCTGCGATGTTCCCCTCGCCTTTTTGCAGGGATACTTTGCTCATCAGGTTCTACTATAAGTACGGTGGCCGTTTGTTGAAGTATTTGTGCCAAGACATTATTTTCCAGAGGCGACGAAATCGCGCCCCGCCCAGGCCATTATTTTTTGGTTAACCAGTGCTGTTTCAGGCCCTACTGCCTTGGGTCCGCTCCGCGCTACCTGTTTTAATTCCACAGCTTTGTCATGTGCGTTTTCATTAAATTTGCCCCACAAAATAATTATTTTCCTGATTGCTTTGCCATCTCTAACTGCAGCTGTTAGTATCACATTTCTTGGTTTCCAAGAAGCGGGAGGTCTGTATCGATTGCAGTTTATTGATCGAGCCTGCTTCCTGTGATTGCAGTGGCCGGTAGATTGGTGCTTGAAGTAAAACCGGAAATGGTTACCGCAAGGTCGGTAGACGGGGAGCTGGGTGCGTGCTTCAGGAACCTCACGCTGTCTAGTGGCGGTGGAAGGGAGCATGCTGAAACTGGTGGCGCTATGCCTACTCTGTCTGGCTGGAAGGACCTTCCGATGGAGCTGCTTATGCGGATTATATCAGTTGCTGGAGACGATCGGATTGTCGTCGTGGCATCCGGTGTTTGCACTGGCTGGCGCGACGCGTTGGGATGGGGGCTCACTAATCTTTCCCTTTCGTGGTGAGTAACTTTGTATCCTGCAGTCTAGTTCTTCAGAATAGCAGGTGTTTTCTCCTTGCTCGTGTGAGGGGTGCTGAATTTTTCTCAACATTACATTTACGCACATTAGGCAAGGGGAGTGCTTATCGAAGTTTGCTGAAATAGTTCGATCTGGCTTTAATTATTAAATGGTGGCGGTGTAGCTCTTGAACTAGAGAAATTCAGATACGATAATATATCATTCTTACTAGATTGTTTTCTCTTATCCTCTGGCATGTTCTAAACCCAGTCTTCTTTATTCAATCACATGCTACTTGATAGAAAATATAAGTAATCCCATTTTGTTCTTAAACTCGTTCTGCACCCCCTCCCCCCTTACAAGGCGCTCAAGTCTTCACCTTTCCCTTTTTAATTTTTTCAGTTGTGAAAACAACGTGTCATTTTATCAATTATGTTGTATGGGTCAACAGCTGGTGCCTTTGTAGTTTCTATATGTTTATGATAGTTATCACTTTCTACCATGGATGCATGCATCACAATGTGAGAAACTTTCACCTACTACCTTGATTCTTCAACTTGATATTAATATATTGTTCTTCATGAGAAAACTAACTTGATCTTGAAACTCTTCATAAAATAGAGTATGAAATACCTCTTCATAACGACTTATCTTTTCGTTTGTCATGGTGAGAATATTGTCCAACTGATGGAGCAATAAAATAAGTACTAATAAATTATTCCAGAAATAAATATAGGGATGAACCAGACTGGAAGTGAAGCTTATCAGGCTGTGGATCTTCTATGAGCTATTTCAGTCAAAATTTTCTATATGCCAAATAATTATATACTGGTAACTGAAAAAATAAGAAAATGGAACTCTCAGTCTACCTGAATGAACATTGGTCAGTATATTTCAGAAGGATTTCATATTTGCCTGAGGAGCACTAATAAACGTGATTTTTTTAATCATTTTATTCCTAATTAGATGTGCCATTTTGATGTTTCCTGTAAAGAATTATGTTATTTGCCTCCATCCTTTCTTTGCCTACTGGTTTTATTGATATATCATTTCGAACATAGCATCTCTTCTGATATTTTTTCTTCCCAATTTCACTTCATGCACACGGCCAGTCCTTACCAGTGAATAATAATTGGTATTTTTTTAACGGTCTTGTAATTGATGTTGATGGTAATATGGCATGTACTTTATAGGATTTGTTGGCTGAACTTAAATTTGTGCCATCTGCAGGTGCCAGCAGAACATGAATAATATAACAATATCATTTGCTCACAAGTTCACAAAGCTTCAGGTTCTCACTCTTCGCCAAATCAAACCTCAGCTTGAAGACAGTGCAGTAGAGGCTGTTGCCAACTACTGTTATGATCTACGTGAGTTAGACCTCAGCAGAAGTTTCAGGCTTACTGACCGCTCACTGTATGCATTGGCGAACGGATGTCCTCGGCTTACAAAACTGAACATCAGTGGATGTTCTAGTTTCAGTGACAGTGCCTTAATCTACCTTAGTTGCCGCTGTAAAAACCTGAAGTGCTTGAATCTGTGTGGATGTGTGAAGGCAGCCACTGATGGATCTTTGCAGGTATTTCACTTAACCCAAGGTCTACTTGTTTTCATGAACTTCTGTTTAATCTCTGAAAATCTTGATGCAGGCCATTGCTCGTAACTGCAGGCACATGCAATCTTTAAACCTAGGTTGGTGTGACAATATCACAGATGACGGAGTTACCAGCTTGGCATCAGGTTGCCCTGATCTCAGGGCCCTAGATTTGTGTGGCTGTGTTCTTATAACAGGTAATTACCACATATGTTTATGACAATTCTTTGGATAACCTATTGCTCTTCATTGATTGATGAGAAGCAAACCTGTTGATACATACTGATAATCTTCTAGATAACAAAATGTTGTATTTTAGGATATGAAAATACTCCCGCCGTTCCATATTAGATGACTCTCGTATAGATGTATCTAGACATATTTTAGTACTAGATACATCTAATTTAGAGTCATCTAATATGGAACGGAGGGAGTAGCATTTTGAAGCACTTGGTTGCTCTACTGTAGAAGATTTTGAGATGCTTTCTGATAGCCGTTAATAATTTGCTTGTCAAAAGCCACTCACTGTAATACCTATCAGACCTAAGATAGTGATGTTTCGTGTGCTCTTCCACAATTTAGAAGAAGTGTGCCCTGAGCATCTTAAACGCTAATTCTACCCAATTTCTTACTGCAGACGAGAGTGTTATTGCTCTTGCAAGTGGGTGCCCTCGCCTGCGATCTTTGGGCCTGTACTACTGCCAGAACATCACCGATCGTGCCATGTACTCCCTCGCAAACAGCTGCGTGAAAAGCAAACTAGGGAGGTGGGGCACGGTGAGGAGCAGCAGCTCGAAGGACGTTGACGGGCTGGCGAACCTCAACATCAGCCAATGTACGGCATTGACACCTCCAGCTGTCCAGGCGGTCTGCGACTCCTTCCCTTCACTCCACACCTGTCCTGAGAGGCACTCCCTCATCATCAGCGGCTGCCTCAGCCTGACGTCTGTTCACTGCGCCTGCGGCCTCCAACGGCACCGTGCTGGAGGCACGCTGCAGCCCACGAGCCATGCGTACTAGGCATGCGTTCATGCTCTTGGTTCTGGTGAACACCGTCTGCTTGGTGCCGGAAGTTTGCCCCTGCCCTAGAGAAATATCTGTACATAAACTCAGAACCGGAAAATGTAATGTATTAGGACTGTTGTATAAGGTGGATTCTGCGTGTGTTGAATCGACCATGGAGTGGTAAATGGCTGGAGGGTTTTGTGCTCTCCCATGCCATTCTGGAAACTGGCAGGAAATTGTATGGTACGTAGTGGATTTCTCTGAAGAATTATGTCTATTTATTCTCATGGACTGCTGTTTCTAAGTACATATTTTCATGCACATTGGAATTGATTGGTTCATTATGTGCACAAGTAGTTTGCAGCTTAGGGTATATGGAAGAAGCAGGTTGCAGGGAATTATGAGGGATGAGGTTCTCGAGGTTGAAGCTTTGCAAATGAGGCTGAAGATGATGGTTTTTTCGTGCTCATCAGTCATTTTTTTGGGAGGGATGTCCACCAGACTTTGTTTTGTTGAGAAAACCATCCAGCCTCTTTATTAAGTAATCATAGTTTGTGGCATACAAATGCCAGGCGGATTAGAGAACCAAACCTATGGACCAACTTGCGAGGAAGAAACTAGCCTAGCTAGATTGTATGGTTCCTTTTTTTGTTTTTGTTTTTTGAACATAGTATGGTTACTTATTGGAGGCTCGATTTTCATGAACAAACGCAAGCTCTAAAAACCCTGCAATGTCTGCCTTGATATCCTGCAGGACATGACACTAGTTTCCCAATTTTGGCTCAGCTAACGCCTTGACAACAGGCAGTCGCTCGCCAATTTAAACCTGGTATGGAGGTCTTGGGGTCCGTCGTGACCCCTACCCCTGTAAAAGGGACCGACTATGTTCGGCTAATTTTTTCTTAAATCTCAGTCAATTTAGAAAAGTGCAACTATAGTTTTAAAAAAAGTGCAATTGCACATTTCTGAGTAGAAAAATGCAACTAAACCGGTTATACTTTTCTCAAAATTGAGTGAGACTTAAAAAAATCTCAGACGACTGAGATTTAGCAAAACCGTAAAAAAAAAAAGTCTTTGTCCAGTAAGGTGCTTCAGCGTTCTTCGACCAATGGCGCCATATCTTACCCCTCCTCCAACCCCACGCGCGCCCAACTCCTCCCGCCCTGCGTGCGGCCTTATCGACGCTATTCCTCACCGGAACTTGAAGACGGCACCGCGCCGAAGCCGCCCCCACGTCTGCCGAATCACCACCTCGTCCTCGTCATCCACCTTGTCCGCCGCCCAAGACCTCATCGCCGGCGCGCCCACGCCGCCCGCATTCTCCGCGCTATTCAAGGCCGCCTCGTCCGCTAGATCCCCTTCCCCCTCCCTGGGCGCGCAGCTTCACGCGCAGGCCCTGGTGCGTGGCTTCTTGGGCGACGGGGATAACACCATCCTCTCCACCGCTATCCTCAACTTCTACGCTTCATGCCGGGAGCCCGACCTCGCGCGGCAGGTGTTCGACGCAATGGCACGCAGGAGCAGGAACACCGTTACCTGGAACGCGCTCATCAAGGGATATGCGCAGGCGGGCCGACGGGAGGAGGCGCTGGAATTCTTCCGCGACATGAGGAGACAGGGCCATGTAGCTCCAGACAAGTACACGTTCCCGGCGTTGTTGTCCGGCATTGGCAGGGAGCACGGTGGCGGCTGCATGCAAGAGTCCGGGGGAGCTATGCACGCGCAAGTCATTAAATCCGGGCTGCACAGAGATCCGTTTGTGGGCGCTTCAATTGTTTCTATGTACGCAGCTATAGGGGTACTGGAAGGTGTGAAGGTCGCCTTTGATGATTTGGATACTTTCGACCCCGGTTGTCTGGTCTGCTATGATCTCTGCGTATGTAAACTGCAAGGAGGAAGAAGGTGCTCTTCTTACATTCTACAAGATGTTGTGCCGAGATATTAAGCCGAGACAGTTTGTGTACTCTAGCCTGTTTGCCATCTGTGGGAGCATGTCATTGCTGGAGATGGGCAGGCAAGTTCATGCCCACAGCCTGAAGAACATCGCTGACAAGGATGCTGCGATGACAAATGCACTTTTAACCATGTACTCAGATTGTGGATGCATTAATGATGCATGGAGAGTCTTCAGTTCAAACGACATTGTGGATGTGATATCCTACAATTCGATGATTTTGGCACTTGGGCAGCATGGGAACCCGAAAGAAGCAATTGAACTTTTCAGGCAGATGAAGTTTTCTGGTCTGATACCCGATGAGGTCACCTTACTGAATTTGCTTTCTGCTTACAACCATGCTGGTCTTGTTCATGAAGGCTTACATATCTTCGGTTACATGTTGGATATAGAAAGCATAAAACCAACGTATCAACACTATGCCTGTGTAATTGACATGCTGGCTCGATCAGGAGAAATAGGCGAAGCCATGAAAACAATTAATGAAATGCCGTTTGAAGCCGAAACACCATTATGGAGGATTGTTCTTGGTGCTTGTAGCAAACACAGTGATATTGGAACTGGCATGAAGATTGCAGAAATGCTGTTGGAGATGGAACCATATGAAGCCACAAATTATGTACTACTTGGTAATATCTACACAAGATTAGGAAGGTGGACAGAAGCAGAAAAGGTTAGAAGTGTGATGGACAAGAGGGGTATAGTTAGCTATGATGCATTTAGCTGGATTGAAATGGGCAAAAAGACACATAGATTTGGTGTTGCTGACCGTTCGCACCCCATCTCTGAGGAGATATATAGGAATTTGGATAGGTTGATAGGCACTATCAAGGCTGCAGGTTATGTGCCTGATATCAGTTTTGCTGCACACAACATAGAAAAAGACAAAAGAGAAGAGTCACTACATTATCATTGTGAAAAACTGGCCTTTGCTTTTGGGGATTTAGCTTCTTCTTCTGGCGACACTCTCCGCATCATGAAGAACCTTCGTGTTTGTGGTGATTGTCATTCTGCATACAAATATTTCTCCCTTGTCACAGGAAGAAAAATAATTCTGAGAGACAATCACAGGTTTCATCATTTCAACAAGGGGGCTTGTTCATGTGGTGACTATTGGTGATATATCAATAAATTATTATGTTATTCTCCAACATGCATCGTAACATTTTTATAAATTTTGATATAATCATCTAGCATTGCCTAGTACAGAATGGAAGTTCAGTATGTGTTGAGCCACTTCATTCTACAGATTACTCAAAATCCCTTCAATAACCCAGAGTCTAACACCTCATTTCCTGGTTTCACCGGTCTGAAAATGTTGACTTTGACAAGGACCAGAGTCTGTTACAACCTCGGCACCTTCTTGGTCCCATCACCAGACATCTCTTTCATTAAACGTTGCTCCTGTAAGGTCTTAAATTCCAGGAAATTTGGGTCAGATACAATGCTGAGTATTGTGTAGTAACTATTTCACTTAAACTTTAAGCTTTTGACAAAAGGTGGATAACCTGCTCCTACCTTTTGTGTGTGTGTGAGAAACCTGGCCATATGTTAATACTATGCATCAGGAGCTCATATTTTGTAATCATGCAAATCACATGAAACTGTGGCCGTGTTTACTATCCCCAAAATAAACAAAACACACAATTCTGCCATGGTGAATATAAGGTTGGGCACCAGTTGTCTCATTCAGACCCACCAAATCTTTCGGTAAGATTTATGGTGATGCATTTCAGCTTGCAGTATCCCTTTTCTTCGAATGAAGCTTGTGGCATCCTAGAGAAAATGCTGCTCTTCTCTGTAGGTAATCCCATTTTTATCTGTGGGGAGCTGCATTTTCGCAACATTAATAAATTTTCCACAGATTCTCTACGTTCTCGTCAAGAGAAAAAGATAAGAATGTTCACAGTGTAAATTGGAATCTGCAGTGCTTTACTCTTCTGGATTTATCTTGTTTACCTTTTTTCTGATCTAATTTTTTTGTTGCTTTATCCAGTTTAAAATTAATAAGTTATTGCATATTACTCATCAATAATGACCTTTCAGTTTCCATCCTATAGATGTTTGTCTAGGTTTTATCTTGAGACTTCCATTTCTACACACTGGAAAGGAAATCTCACTGGCATTTTGAGTAGAGGACCCACTAGTGATGTAAGTAAATAGATGTACCTGGATTTGATCGAAATTAACAAGCCTAAGATTGTATTTTCCACTTAGCACGGTGTGGATAGTGAATTTGATCCACGGAGATAAACACTTCTATTCGGTTTGTTTGCTTGCAGCTTTTGTACTGTTGTTTTGTTCAAAGTTCAAAAAGGCGCTAGGCGGTAATTATGCGTTTTGCCAGCGCCTTGCGCTTTTCTGACCAAAGCGCCCGCTTAAGCGCTATTAGGCGCGCTTAAGCGCCATTAAGCGCTAGGGCGTTGGGCCAACGCCCAGAGCTTAGGCGCGCTTAAGCGCCCGCCTAGGCGCGCCTTTTTGAACCGTGGTTTTGTTACTTGCAGGAGAATAAAGCGGTGTCAAGTGTCCAAGGCTGTCAATCAGATTTGAAATTCGACAGAAGTCAGGTGATAATATCATTACAGTCATTTAAAATCAGCCTCACTGTTTTACCCTGTTATGCATATAGTAATAAACATGCACTTAGGATACATTAGAATTGATGCTCATTCGAGTAGACTCGACAAACTGTAAAATACACTCATACAAGTACATTATACCGCTATTTTTCTCAACATGTTGGTCCAAACATCTTGGGCAAAGTGAGTTAGTATCTTTGAACTTTTTGTAAGAGCATCTGATCTAGTAGATCTTGGGCACAGTTTCCCTTTTGGAGGGACATAGGGATTTAACCCTAGTTTTACCAATGTGTTACACTATTCCTTTACACTTTTAGTTACTAAGGTTGGGATTGCGTATTATGTGTCTGCTCATTCTCTGTGGCCTCTTTACGTCTAAAATTTCAAGGGAGATACTCTAACTACATCTCGACAGTATTTATTCCTCTTCCACACTTATGTGCAGAAATGTGCAACAGCTTGTATGTTGGTAAAAGGAATGTTGCTTTGCCATATTCTAATCACCTGAAGACAATCTTCTGGTACAGTGGTCAAACTCATTATCTGGCGATTACCATGGTGAAGTTTTCAGAGACCATCTTCAGTGCAGATAGACTTCTATATCTTCTAAAGAAAGATAAGACTTATGCATACAAAATGTTAGAACTGGTTATTGGTATCGGATGCTAGTTGGCGCCACAGTTTAAGCAGCAGCATAAACGGAAGTGCAGACATGCATGATTACAAGAATATCGATCAGCAGCAGGAACTGCAATTAACTGCATCACGATCTGCCAAGAAATTATACACATGTCAATCAGCATCAGACACCATCTCGAAGTACCTTTCTAGCATTATATCCCTGGACAGGTCGGTGAAATAACCCTTGTCAACTTCAAGTCCTTGTTCTTCTGCAATCTGCTCCACCAGCCATTGAACCTGATCGGCGCCAACATGATCTGGATCCAAAAAGCATGCAATCTCCGTGCAATTGTCGCCATGGAAAAGGGCAAGTGCTTGTACTGTCGGGAGCCCTCCAGTCCGTCCTGTCACCCTTCGGGTGATTCTCCTCACGGTTGGGACATCCTTACAAAGTATTGGCACATTATAGTTCTCAACAAAAGATTTAGCTCCGACCATTGTAGCACCTCTTTCACGAGAAACATGAGTTGGTCCCACATCTGGCTTGATTGGCAGAGTATCAGGGAGCACGTGGCCTGCCCACTGGATGCCCTTGTGGTTTGGCCGGTAGTAGCCGAGCTCACGTCGTACTGAACTAACACTCTTGCTGCTTGGGTGTGCTGCCGCATAGAGGAACACCGGGACTGCATAGAGAACCAGGGAGGAAGAGAATCAAAATGTTTATATAGCATATCATTTTATCTGTTATTTATGGAAAATGTTGTCCAAGCTAACACACCTTGAAAGCCATTGCCGATATCAGAGGCCACCAGCTTAGCCAGCTGAGCAGCATCCTCAATTGTGGCTTCTTGACTCAAGGGGTGGAATGAGATGTCATCAACGACACCAATCCTTGGATGAGTTCCACGGTGCAGTTCAAGATTTATGGCTGAAAATGCAGCCTCAATCATTGCCAACAATACCTTCCTGATTGGGCTAGTTACAACTTCACCAGTTGAGCTGTCGCTGGTAACATAGGAGATAAGCGTGTAGCGGACACGGTTGTAGTACTCATCCTCGAACTTACTGAGTAAAACCACCTCAGGGTCTTTCTGGCCTATGCGACTGATTGCATCAATAACCATGGCATTTTGGCCTTCAGAAATGTAGAGCTTGCAGCAGATGAGCTTTGCCTTCACCTTTGTCTGTGGAGCAGATGGACAAAAGATAAGAATTCAGGTGGTGACAAATCGTAATTTGCAAGGTAAGGTATATCGTTTGAAATACCTTACATGATCGATCCAGAGACAGAAGAATTCAGCTAGCTGCAGAACCCGAAAAAATAGCAGGTCTTGTGGTTCTTTCGCATTTTTTTGTTAATGTACAAATACTGTGTTTGCAATTTGAAGTTTGTCCAGTATAGGTTCGAGTTTGCTCCTTATTTAGAGACTTGGAGAACGCAGATGAACAAAGATACTTATGGTGGATTGTTTTTAGAACTGGGGTTGGGGGGTGATTTCGTATTATCAGTATATATTACCCTGACCAGACATCAAGAAGGAAAATCTCTCTCGGCAGATTTTATTTTGATGTGACCACCATAGGAATAGAGAATTAGAGATCCATACATGACTGGATTTTTTCGCGCTCTGTCTATCTAAATTCTCCATCTTGGTTCAATTTTCAGGAACTGGATTACAGGAGGGACTCGGCATCAGAACATACCTGGTCCGTGTGCTTGCTCTCCATGCCTGGTTCAGCTCCCTTCTCTTCGTTCCTCTTTCTCTCTTCCTTCGCCTGTGGGTGTGGGGAATGGAGTGGTAGAGCAATTCCTTCTTATCGTTGTATGCATAAAAAAAAAGTTGTTTGCGAGATATCTTGTTGATCTTGTCTTGTTCGTTTCCACGTGAGGCCCAATGAAAGGTGGCAGCAGCTTTATGACTCAGCAGTAGTGCAGATGGTTATCTTTGGATCCACAGCAGCATGCCACCGCCCTCCGGAAGCCTTATTTATTGTTTTGGATAATGAAGTCTTGTCTGGCACCCCTTCTAGGGACCAGTACAATGTCTTTTTTTGCACACCAGACCAGTACAATGTCATTGTCCACCTTGACGCACACGGTTTTGTCGAAAACCGTCAGTAGAAACGGGATGATAGCTCTCTGCATCTGTCTGTTGTGCTAAACATAAATGTCCTGTGACCGTGAGGATCACCTTGTGAGGTTTATGTCGATTCATTGTTGTTTTGTGCTTGTGCATTAGCAATTAATTCGCTGAAGACGTGTAGCTGAAAGTAGTTGGATCTGAATGACCATCCTGCATTATCTTAAGACCTCTGAGAGATTAGGCCCTCTATAATTGAACAGCTTAATTGATAGTCGATTTGCTTTTCTCTTGCAGGTTGCATTATATGTCCGTGTGTTGTGACGGATTAATTTTATCAAATATAGAAAGTACTAGATCTCATTGTGATACATATATATTTGGTGCGTGTTCATCACATCATTCATCCAATGATATGACTCCATTATCAATTGACATAAATGTTCATGATCAGAAAAACTTAATCATCTGTTGATCTCAATGGACTAGTCAAGTAGAGGCTACTGGAGACATTGGTTTGTTTATATACCACACATATCCTTTAGCTGCACGTTCGGTAAAAATGGGCCGCTCTCAGGCCATTTGCCGCGCTTGGTGTCGCTGGAATTGGGCCGGTCATTGTAGTGTATGCGCGTGGACGGTGTGAACGCCAGGTAGGGGCGTAGGGCCTCCCTTGACTCTGCCGACCCTCTCCTCCCAATTCTTTTTCCGCTGCTCCATGAAGACCAGCGGCGGCAAGGTCAAGATGGCGTTGGGGAGATGACGCTGGGAACAAGGACACACGGCGTGCTACCTCTCCTCTCTATGGCGCGCCCATCGCCTTCTCCGCCCGTAGCATCGCCTCCCTCCGCCGCCGCCATGCGTTCCTGCCATCGAGGAGGCCTTCACGTCGATGGTATCCTTAGATAGAGTGCCAAACCTACCCGTCTCGCGATCTGGCCCCGCTGATGGCGTGTGGACACATGTTCATTGGGAGACCCCAAGAGGAAGGTATGATGAGTACATCAGCAAGATTCTCTCTCAGAAAGAAACCAACATTTAATCGGACCAGTAGGAGAAAGAAATCACTTCTGAAGATTGTTGACAGCTGATGTTGGCAGGACGCACTACCAGGCTCAGCATCAACGTGGAATCTGCACACAACACAACCAAAATACTTTGCCTGAACGAAACAGTGAGGTTGTCAATCTCACCAGTTCGCTGAAACAAAGGACTAAACGTATAGTGTGAAAAATGATGTTTGTTTGCAGTGAATGAAATGAGAACAATGTTTGCAGTGAAAGAGAACAGTGTTTGCAGTAGGTTGTATTATCAGTATAAAAGAATGGATCAGGGTCCACAGTTCACTAGTGGTGTCTCTCCATAACAGATAAATAACATGTTGGATGAACAAATTACAGTTGGGCAATTGACAAAATAGAGGATGCACCTTAGTGCATATATATGACATGATGATTACTATGAGATTCATTTGGGCATTACAATATGATACATAGACCGTAATCCAACTGCATCTATGACTAATAATCCACCCCCTAGGACATCATCCGAGCAAACTTTAGGTATTAAATTGCAAATAACAGATTATTGCATTAAGTAAAGTGCGTAATGTAAACATTAGAATTATTCTTAGAAAAAAATGGTTGTTTTATCCCTTGTGGCAACAACACATCCACAATCTTAGAAGTTATTGTCACTCTCCTAGATTAGTGGAGACATGAACCCACTATCTAGCATAAATACCCCCTCTTGGAGTTACAAGCATCAACTTGGCCAGAGCATCTACTAGTAACGGAGAGGATGCAAGATCACAAATAACATATATGATAGATCTATAATCAACTTGACATAGTATTCAATATTCATCGGATCCCAGCAAACACAACATGTAGCATTACAATAAAATGATCTTGATCATGTTAGGCAGCTCACAAGATCTAAACATGATGACACGAAATAAGAGAAGAAAACCATCCAACTACTGCTATGGACCCGTAGTCCAAGGATGAACTACTCACACATCACTCCGGAGGCAGGCATGGTGTAGAGCCCTCCGGTGACGATTTCCCCTCCCGACAGGGTGCCGGGAAGAGCTTCAGAACCCTCCCGAACTAGGGTTGATGATGACGGCGGCTACAAAACTTTTCGTGGATGGAGGCTCGGGTGTTTAGGGTTTTTCAGAGGAAGATATTATATAGTCGGAAGGGAGATGTCGATGGGCGCCCAAGGGGCCCACACCACGTGGTGGCGCGGCCAAGGGGGGCGCCGCCATATGGTGTGGCCGCCTTCCTTTGCCCCCCTTCGGGTCTCCTTCGGACTTCGTGTACGTGTCAACAAAATAGGGACTTCGGATTTTGTTTCGTCCAATTCCGAGAATATTTCAGAACAAATTTTCTGAAATAAAAAACAACAGAAAACTGGAACTGACGCTGTGGCATCTTGTCAATAGGTTAGTCCCATAAAATGCATAAAAATGATATGAAGTGTATAGAAAACATGTAGCAATTGGCATAATATCAACATGGAACATCAGAAATTATAGATACGTTGGAGACGTATCAAGCATCCTCAATCTTAGTTCTACTCGTCCTCGAGTAGGTAAAACGATAACAACAAAATAATTTCTGATGTGACATGCTACCAACACAAGCTTGATCAACATTATTGTAAAAGAATTGTAAGCTGAGATCAAAGTACTCTAAACATAGGCATGATAGATATAATTCCAACAATGTAACTTAGCAACTATGTTGCAACATGAAAAGTAACACACGCAAAAGATCATGAATAATAATGCATTGAAAGGTATATGTTTGTTTCGAGCATAAAGAAAATATAGCAAAGTGGTATTCAGCTTGTCCTTAAAGGGTTAGCAAAACATAAATGCCAGTACACCTTTAAAGTTCAAGTGGTGATTAGATACAAATAATTTGAGAACAAGTAATAACAAAATCATGAATCAATCAATAATAAATTTTGGGACCGATGCACATTATACTCAGAATGACAAATATTCTCTCTTAGTTGGTGCATAAAGTTAAAAGATGAAGACTCAACATAAAAGTAAAATTAAGACCCTTCGCGGAGGGAAGCAAGGATTACTCGTGTGCTAGAGCTTTTTATTTGATAAACAGAGGTATTGAAAACAATTTTGAGAGAGGTGTATGTCTATGTCAAAGAATCAGCAAATAGACAATACATTAAGTCACAAGTTAACTAGACTTTACAAGAGCGGCTCCCATGAAGGACGTCCTTTCTACTGTGGTCAGTAGATCATCCCTCTTCTCTTTTGTTTACACACTTATGAACTTTGCTTAACTGATAAATCAGGGGCAAAAAGAGTGAAGGGAATTTCGCAGTAACCAAATTTGGGGCTGGACACCCCATTGCCAGCTCTTCTAGCGAATTGGATAAGCGGATGTATATGCCACTAGTCTAGGTGTGTAAAGTCTAGCAACAAACGAAATAAAGACTGTCTACCTACGTCCTCATGAGCTAAAATAGAGCACAAAACATGTTAATTTTGAAGATTTTAAAGGTAGCACATGAGAAATTTACTTTGGAGTGACGGTGAAATGCCACTTATAGGTAGGTATGGTGGACACATTTGGCAAACTTTGGTTTTTATGAGTTGGATGCACGAGTAGAGGTCAGACTTAGTACATGTGAAGGCTAGTAAGAGACTGGGAGCGACCAACTAAGAGAGCAATTATGGCCATAATCATGCATAGCGACAAAACATTATTAATCAAAGCATAAATGATATTAAAAGTCAAAAACTAAATTATCATAGAGGCTAGAGGTGACTGGTTTGTAGTCATAACATGGTGTAAGCATGTGCCAACTCAACCAAATAAATCATTCGAAAGAGAATACCACAATATTATGCTTCGATATGATAAAAACAACTCATGATTTCTTTCAATGGCACATTAAGCACTCTCAGATATTTGAGACAAGTAATGTGTATCTAACATGACATGTTAATGTCTAAGCCACAGTCTAAACAATCTTCTATTGCACCGTTATAATCATGAAATATTTTATTATTCTCCAACACCAATCACTTTATTTTAACAAAAACTCTCCAAAAAATTTATCAATGAAACAAGAGAGTACTACTCTACAAGAACTAACAGCTCTGAATAAGAGATGCATGAAAAACATGAGCTAAAAAAATTGCACTAGCTAGAAGATAAATGAAGAATACGAGTATTCATATGAAAAAGCGGAGTGTGTCTCTCTCCCACACAAGAATTGTAGGATCAAACCAAGTTTATTACAGAAAATAAAAGAAAATAAAAACAAACAGACGCTCCAAGTAAAGTACATAAGATGTGACCGAATAAAAATATAGTTTCACTATAAATGACCTGATAAGTTGTTGGTGAAGAAGGGGATGCCCAAGGCATCCCAAGCTTAGACGCTCGAGTGTATTTGAAATTTGCTGGGATAATCCACGGGGGCATCCCCAAGCTTAGACTTCTCACTCTTCTTGATCACATTATATCATCCACTTCTCTTAACCCTTGAAAACTCCCTTCACACCAAACTCGAAGTAATTCTCATTAGAGGGTTAGTGCATAATCAAAAAACTCACATGTTCTGCATTGACACAAGCATTACCAATACTTTCTAAAAATTAGCTACAACCACTCATGTTTTGTGGAACAAAGAAACCCATTCAACACAGTGAAAGAGAGAATGCAAAGTAAAAGACATAATCCGTCAAAACCAGAACATCCCGTAAAGACGAATTTTTTCGAGGAACTTACGTTGCTCAAATAAGAAAACTCAGAACTAAGAAAAGCTGCGTACAAATCTAAGGATCACGCATAAATTTTTTCAGGATGTTGTGAATTTTTGGAATTTATGGCGAATTAAACGATGAACAACAAAAATTTGTTCCTGTGCAGAAATCCAAATCTAGCATCAAATTTCCACTAGATACTTTACTTGGCACAATAATTCAAAAAAGTAAAGATACAAAGGAGTTGCTACAGAAGTAAACAACACCTTGACTCAAAGAAAAAATGCAGAAATAAAACATGGGTTATCTCCAAGAGTACTTTTCTTTAACGCCTTTCAGCTAGGCACATAAAGCAGGAATCAAGTATTTTCAAGTGAAGAAGCATTCAAATCAATACCAGAAACCTTCTCAACAATGCATTGTATTTCATCTATATAAGTTTTAGATGTCTCTCTCTCAACACTCTTGGGTTTACTACTTTCATCAAATGAGTTTTCAGGAATAGTCCAATCAAAATTCATTTCCAAAGCTTCATGCATTTCTAAGAGTTTAAAAGGTATTGGTATTTCGATTTCTTGCCCATTTTCAGGCTTGGTTTTGTCCAATTTTTCAAGAGCACCAATAACATCTACACATGATCCTAGCATCTTAAAACGATCAAAGACTTTCCTAGCCTCTACAACAATATCACCAAATTTTGTAAGCAAAGTTTCCAGAATAAAATCTCTCTTTTCAATGTCCTCAACATCATTTAGGTTGAGAAACATTTACCGCATTATGGGGTTAAGGTTAACAAACCTAGCCTCTAACATGTAAACTAAAGAGGTTGCATCAGTTTCATAATTAGGAGCAAGTTCTGCTAAGGAGTTATCCTCAAAATATTTATGCTTACTAACACGATTAAAGAATCCTTCAATGTTATCCTTTCCAATTATAGAACCACTACCTATTGATAAGTCTTCCAGGGTGTACTTAGGGAGTAACATGATGAACAATAAACTAAAAGCAGGGTAGCAAAAGTAACAACTATAATAAGAACTATTTTTTGTGTTTTTTATATAAAGAAGGAAAACAAGACAAAATAAAATAAACTAAGCAAAACAATAACAAAGTAAAAAGATTGGAGATGAGAGACTCCCCTTGCAGAAATCCTCTTCCTCCCCGGCAACGGCGCCAGAAAAGAACTTGATGGCGTGTGGACACACGTTCGTTGGGAGACTCCAAGGGAAAGGTACGATGAGTACACCAACAATATTTTCCCTCAAAATGAAACCAAGGTTTAATCAGACGGGTAAGAGAAATAAATCAATTCTGAAGGTTGTTGACAACTGATGTTGGCATGACGCACTACCAGGATCAGCAACAACGTGGAATCTGCACACAACACAACCAAGATACAAAACAGTAAGGTTGTCAATCTCACCGGTTTTGCTGAAAACAAAGGATTGGACATATAGTGTGGAAAATGATGTTTGTTTGCAGCACTGTTCAAAATATCATCCGATATGTATGATTTATCGCTTATCGGGTGGTGACCGATAAGATAAATGAATATCGGTGGAGTTTATCATTTGGGCCATTTTATCGGTCCTACAAGCGATTTATCGGTCGATATGCCGGTAAATTGGCCGATATATCGATTTTCCATCACCGGAACATGTGCTTAATGACATCCATCATAGAATTTTTAGTATTATTTAATACACTATATCTATATATCATAATTTAGAGATCTTAGTGCCGATATGATATATTTTTATAGCATATTTTAGATGTTTTAGTGCTACAATTCTGGATTTACAAGAAAAGTGGCCGATAAATAGTCGACCGATAAAATCGATTTATCGACCGATAAGCCAATATATCTCTTGTAGCAAAAGTAAAAACTATAATAAGAACTAATTTTTTTGTGTGTATTTTATATAAAGAAGCAAAACAAGACAAAATAAAATAAACTAAGCAAAACAATAACAAAGTAAAAAAGATTGGAGATGAGAGACTCCCCTTGCAGAAATCCTCTTCCTCCCCGGCAACGGCACCAGAAAAGAGTTTGATGGCGTGTGGACACATGTTCGTTTGCAGACTCCAAGAGGAAGGTATGATGAGTATAGAAGCAAGATTTTCCCTCAGAAAGAAACCAAAGTTTAATCATACCAGTAGGAGAAAGAAACCACTTCTGAAGGTTGTTAACAGCTGATGTTGGTAGGGCGCGCTACCAGGCTTAGCAACAACGTGGAATCAGCACACAACACAACCAAGATACTTTGCCCCAACAAAACAGTGAGGTTGTCAATCTCACCGGTTTTGCTGAAAATAAAGGATTAGACATATAGTGTGAAAAATGATATTTTTTTGCAGTGAATGAAATGAGAACAGTGTTTGCAGTGAAAGAGGACAGTGTTTACAGTAGGTTGTATTATTAGTGTAAAATAATGGACCGGAGTCCATAGTTCACCAGTGGTTTCTCTCCATAACAGATAAATAACATGTTGGGTGAAAAAATTACAGCTGGGCAATTGACAAAATAGAGGCTGCACCGTAGTGCATATACATGATATGATGATTACTATGAGATTCATTTGGGCATTATAACATGATACATATACTGTAATCCAACTGCATCTATGACTAACAATCCACCCTCAGGACGCCATCCGAGCAAACATTGGGTATTAAGTTGCAAGCAACAGATTATTGCATTAAGTAAAGTGTGTAATGTAAACAATAGAATTATCCTTAGACAAAGTATTGTTGTTTTGTCCCTAGTGGCAACAACACATCCACAATCTTAAAAGTTATTGTCACTCTCCCAGATTACTGGAGGCATGAACCCACTATCTAGCATAAATACCCCCTCTTGGAGTTACAAGCATGAACTTGGCCAAAGCATCTACTAGTAATGGAGAGCATGCAAGATCAAAAATAACATATATGATAGATCTATAATCAACTTGACATTGTATTCAATATTCATCGGATCCCAGCAAACATAACATATAGCATTATAATAAGATAATCTTGATCATGTAGCCAGCCCGCAAGATCTAAACATGATGGCACAAAATAGGAGAATACAACCATCTAGCTACTGCTATAGACCCGTAGTCCAAGAATAAACTACTCACGCATCACTCCGGAGGCAGGCATGGTGATGTAGAGCCCTCCGATTATGATTTTCCCTCCTGGAAGGGTGCCGTGGAGAGCTTTAGAACCCTCCCGAACTAGGGTTGACGATGACGGCGGTTACAGAACTTTTCATGGATGAAGGCTCAGGTGTTTAGGGTTTTCCCGAGGAAGACATTATATAGGCGTAAGGGTGATGTCGGTGGGCCCCCAGGGGGGCCACACCACGTGGTGGCGCGGCAAGAGGGAGTCGCCATATGGTGTGGCCGCCTCCCTGGCCCCCTTCGGGCCTCCTTCGGACTCCGTGTACGTGTGAGAAAAATAGGGACTTTGGCTTTTGTTTCGTCCAATTCCGAGAATATTTCCAAAACAACTTTTCTGAAATAAAAAACAGCAGAAAACAGGAACTGGTGCTATGGCATGTTGTCAATAGGTTAGTCCCAGAAAATGTATAAAAATGATATGAAGTGTATAGAAAACACGTAGCAATTGACATAATATCAACATGGAACATTAAAAATTATACATACGTTGGAGACGTATCACCCGTCACCCTCAGGCCTCATCCTCGATCCCGGCTCCTGCATCCCTGTTGGTGCTTGCGGTGGCTCCTGGTGCTCCCCAGCCGAAACCGAACTCCGCAGGGGTGGCAGCAGAGTGAAGGCCGGCCACCCTCCCCTTCTCTCAAACCGGTTATATTCTCTCCATTTTTTCCCAAGATCCCCAAATTCGTACACACATTCTATGGAGATGGAGGTGTGCGTGAGCGGCCGAGGGCCGTGCAGGACGCACAGTGGCCTGCAGCATGGGGAGAAGTAGCTCCGCAACAACCACGCCAATGGCCACCGCCGACTGGAGCAACAACTGGATGAGGTCAGAACAATGTTAGTGAAGTTCTTTTTTTTTACTCACCACCCACTATTCTTCAGTTTGCATGAGGTCAGAACAATGGTAGTGAACAATGATTGGCCTATTTGGTACAGTTCAAATTGTTATGGTTATGCTATCTACGACACTTGCCACTATCTTATATAGTATTAAGATATATAAATGATGATATTGTTGAATTTTTCGTCTTGCACAACTTGCTGACTGACTGGCTTTTACTTAATCAAAAGCATGTTTCTCTCTTTCCTATAATGATAACATTCATTCAGTTTGAGTATCAGTTTGCTTCCGGATAATTCTCTATGCCTAAATGCCTATTTCGGCCAATGCAAGAAGTTCATATAATGCCTCTTTATTTTTCTTTCAAAGAGAAAGCGGTACATATCTCTTAAATTGTAGTTCCGATTGCTATTGTTCTCAAGACCTCTGTGCAAACTCTTTCCTTGCAGTTGCAGTTTAAGCACCTGCTATTGCAACACATAAGAGGACCGATTGCAAATCTCTGCCAAGACAAGATTGGACTGTTGAAAAGACCAACGCGTTTTGCTGCATCAAGTTGATTTTGGTTCTGCATGATCTTTAATGTTCAGGCCTGGTAGGTCTGTCTCCTAGGAGCAATTAGAAGGGATCGATCAACACTTAACTAGATTACATAACATAAAGGCATTTCCATGTAAAGTAAGGCCAGTCTCTCATAATGGTAAATAATTTGACAGAACATCAAATGAATTGATGTCATTTGAATAATCATTTTGGGTTCTATTTTGCTAAAGTAGAAAATAGCAGTCCAGATTAAAAACGAAACAATTATGATCTCTCGGTGCAAAATATGTGCATGTTGCAGCATTAATTTGTTTAATGTTTAGTGGAAGATAGCTTTCAGCTCATGTTTGTATTTATTTGTTGTAGGATAAGATCATTATGTATATATAAATAAGACAAAAAAAATCTCTTGTTTGCAACCTTATTGAAAGTGCAATATGGTCAACTAGAGGGGGGGGGGTGAATAGGTGACCTACAAATTTACTTCTTTTTCACTTTTAATGTGGGCTTTAAGAAAGTAAAAGCTTGATTACCTAAATGTGCAACTAAGTGAAAACCCTAGGTGGTACGGAAACAAGTAGCAGCGGAAATAAAGGAATGGTACAAGATAACAACAAGTGAAAAACACGGAGACAAGGATATGTTTCCCGTAGTTCCTTCTTAAAAGAAGTACGTCTACGTTGGAGAGGTGGGGAGCCACCTAGGCGCTCCTCAATAGCACGGATGTGCACACCTTGTTCTCCTTGAGCTTCTCCGGTGAGGGAGATTCTCGTTTCCACTATGAGGTCGACTTGAAGGCGTTGAAAAAACCTTTACAAGGGGTTGAGGCTACTCCACAAGTGAGATGGAGGCTCTCAACAATCGAAGCTTCTTGCTACAAGGTGGAAGCTACAAGCACTAGGGTTTCCCTTGGATGACAAAGCAACCAAGAGATTACAAGATCCCAAGAGTTGTGGTGTGGGTACACACGTTTTGGCTTGGTGGAAAGGTAGATCTAGTCCTCCTCCATGAGATCCTTGAAGGGCATCGAGTTTGGTTGGAGGAGGAGGGAGATCGGGGCGTTTTGAGCTCTACAACAATGGAGGAGAGAGAGGAATGGACGAGCTGCCTATCTAGAGGAAGAAGACAGCTATTTATAGGCTCCTCCAATTTCTGACCGTTGCAGTCCTGTAGGACCGGAATATTCCGGTGTAAGCACCGGAAATTTCCGGTCTGCCTGGGCCGGAATTTTGAATAGCCCGGGGGGCGGATATTTGAAATATCCGGGGGCGGAAATTTCCGCCCCAATACTCCGCCCCCCTCTCTGCGCGCGGGCACCAGCCCGTTGACGAAAAATGGCTAAGGACCAGGGGCCGGATATTTGCACCGGAAATTTCCGGGGCAAATTTCCGCCCCAGCGTCTGTGCGCGGGCAGCAGCCAATTGTTGAAAAACGGCTAAGGACCAGAACGCCGGAATATTGAAATATCCGGGGGGGCGGAAAATTGAAATGTCCGTGCCCGGAAATTTCCGGACAGAATTTCCGCCCCCCATCTCTGTGCGCGGGCAGCTGAGAGTGCTCCAATTTCTTCTAAGTCCCAGAGGGCCGGATTTTTGCACCGGATATTTCCGGGGCAAATTTCCGCCCTGGCTTCTGTGCGCGGGCAGTGAAAACACTTAGTCGTTTCAGAGATGCCAGAAGAGGGCCGGAATATTCCGGTGCTGGGGCCGGATATTCCGCTCCATAGGCACCGGAAATTCCGGTGTGCATACTGAAAAATCCGGTGGCATAGAAACCAGAATGTAGTCCTTCTCTTTGATCTTCCGTCAAGAATATAACAATAAGCATCTGAGATAAGAGCTGCACAGACTAAAACAACGTTGTTAGATAGATGATACCCGTGTTATCATCATCACCAAAATCATTAGAGGGATCATGAGCTTTCAATCTCCCCCTTTTTGGTGAATGATGACAACACGGGTATTTGCAGGGAAATAAACTAACAGTGCACGATATGAAAACATCACAGATAGCATATATAGGAGACATGCCTCCTAATAATAATAGTTCACCAACGAATAACGAGTACGATAGAACGAAGTTCGGAAAGACGCACGAAATGATAAAAAAGGCAAATGAAGAACGAAACCCTCCCAAGCAAATGCCCGCGATCATCTAGATCTTCTCCCCCTTTGGCATCAAGATACCAAAAAGAGAAAAGAGAGAGCTACGTCCCATGGAGAAAACTCTAGGCCTGGGTGTCCTCTTCTTCCTCTTCTGCTTCATCCTCGGTGACATCCTCCATGTCCTCATCATCATCCACACCAATATCCCAGTCAACGTCGCGGTTGTTCCAGTTCTTGTAGGCAATCCTGGGAGGAGGAAGTGGTGGCACATTGGGAGCACCAAGAGAAGTCATGATGTGATGCTGGTTCTCGAGGATGCTGCAGCGCTCCACATAGGCACTGTAGTTCTCCTTGTGGAGGCACACATTCATGCACAGCACCTTCTCAATTGCGCGAACAAGCCATGAGCGCTTCTTCTTGCCAGTGGGAGGGGGACGCATGCGAGGATAACGGTGGCCTTGACCTGTGGCACCCACATCATGTGCAGCCTGCTGAGTGTGGGCAGCCTTCTTGTACAGGGTGACGTCCTTGTGCTCCTCACAGTCAAGCTCCAGGTCCTCACGGAGTGCTTCGGGATAGCGGGCCTTGATGAGCTTCATAATATAGGGAGCATATGGAGGCACTTTGCGGTGGAAGAGAGCAAAGTGGATCTCATTGAAGATGAAATCCATCACATCAATCTTGTGGGCCTCCATGTCAGTCATGTCGCTCTCAGTGAAGGTCAAGAAGGCGTGGTACATGAGGTTGACCAAGCCACCACGAATAGCATCATTATTGCCACCACTTGGGGCAATAGACTCCCGGAACATGCGCAGCAGGATGTCATATATGGGATACAACCCTTTGGCCGAGCCAATCACACCCGTGGAGCCATACAACTCAGCCAGCTTGTTCTTCTCATACTCAACCCCGTGAATATGCATGCGGTGACCCTGGGGAGTGTTGAGGCCAGAAAAAGGATACCCAAGCTCAGAAGCAAAGTCATGGAAGTTGGCGATGAGCAAGTGAGGGCCAGACATCCAGGACATCCCAATCTCTTCAGAATCATCAATGACAAGTGTGGCATAGAATTGCTGAATGAATGTGGTATTGTAGGAGCATCTAGTCTCCATAAGCGGACGCAGACCAAGTACCTCAGCTAGCTGAACAGAGTTGTTGAAGTAGGAGGGGTTGACAGCCAGATGAGCAAAGTTGATCACCTTCATGGGGCACACAGGCTTGCTCATCACAGTGTACACCTGCTTGAATAGGGTCTCCTGCTCAACATGCCAAAAGCACGAATCAATGGTGGGGTCCTGAGGACCCTCTGTGTACCATGCCTTGGCCCTCCATGCCTTGAACTCCAGAATGGACATGGTGCCCACGTTGAGAGTGGCCTTGCCTTGCTGTCTGCCGGCCTTGCGGGCAGCCCTGTCAGCATCACGTTGACGCTCATACTCTCTCTCAGCATCCCTCGCACGCCGGCGAGTCTCATTATCCTCAACATAAGTCCCCTCTTCATTTTCTGTCAGGTGACGGAGGCGCTTGCGGGTACTGAGCAGCTTGCCGGGCCTAGAGCTTGAACCATCTGCGAGGAAAGCAGAAAAGATGCAAAGAAAACCAAACAAGAATAAAATACGGGGGCTCACGACTTGAGAAAATGAAGCAAGTAGATGTCTGTTCGAGATTCAGTACAGACCGGAAATTCCGGTCGCGGGTGCGGAAATTCCGCAGGGCGGAAATTCCGTCCTCAGGGAAATTTCCGGGGTGCGGAAATTCCGGTCCTGTGGCGGAAATTTCCGGTCTGCGAAAGTTTCGAATCCAGATCTGAATCTGGGCCTGGAACGAATCTAGAAGGAGGAATCTAGTACAAAGATGAATCCTAGAGAATAGGTGATACGTGTGGGAACAAATAACCGTGCTATACCATGAGGAACACTAGATAGGAGAACAACGCATCTAATCAACCCAAAATTGCGGAGAAAACGTACACATACCGGGATCCATGAATAGGAACGGACGTGCGGTCTCTTGATCCGCAAAAGGTGAGTAGAGGACGAGGAGGGGAGGCGAAGGGGCCTCCCGGAAGTCTCGGAGGCGGCGGCGGCGGCTAGAGGCGAGTGGAGGCGAGGGGAGGGAAGCAATCTGGAACTGCTCCCTCCCGTCGTCCTTATATAGCCCCAGACCAACCACACCGGAAATTTCCGGTATTAAGGCCGGATATTCCGGGGCCCGGAAATTTGGGCCGGAATATTCCGCCCAAATATCCGGTGTGCCCTCTGCGAGCGGGCACGCGGGATACTTGGGGGATTATTCGAGTCCATTTTCGAACCCCGGAAATTTCCGGGTATTAAGGCACGGAATATTCCGGGCCCCGGAAATTTACCCCGGAAATTTCCGCTCCAATTTTCCGGTGTGCCTTCTGCGAGCGGGCACATCGGAAATGGGCGAAATTTCTGGGACAAATGTCTGAGGGCCGGAATATTCCGGGCGCTAGGCCGGAATTTCCGGTGTTCCCACGCCATCCGAGTTTTTGTGGAAGATGGAACAAGTCGTAAGCCTCCAAAAGCGAAAAACACAAACAAACGCACGATCACGAGGAAAACATCAAAATACAAACTCAAAGGAAAAAGTTGGTGGCCGAAGCCACCGTGTTTGAGTGATACCAAGGAGCCGCGAAGATGTATCTTGGACTCAAAAGTATAACTCACGTTTTAAGCACAATAAGTCACAAATTGACTAGATATGCATGACGTTGTGATTGTTTTACGCATGATAGGTGGAGTGTTGTTTCATGAGTTGAACTACGCTCCCCCTATGTCCATGCCTACATCTAGACTAGATAGCACATATAGTGAAGATACTCATGCAAGGGTTCAAGAGAAGTTAGACGCATCGATCACATTTAGTTCATTCCTCAAACCCCGAAATCTTGGTTCATCAAGGGCCTTCGTGAAGATATCCGCGAGTTGATCCTTGGTCGCAACATAGGAGAGGTCAATATCACCCTTCTCAACATGATCCCGAATAAAGTGATGTCGTATCTCAGTGTGCTTCGTCTTGGAGTGAAGAACGGGATTGTAGGCGATCTTGATGGCACTCTCATTGTCGCACAAGAGAGGAACGTTGTCGAAGATGATGCCATAATCTCTCAATGTTTGCCGCATCCAAAGTAATTGAGCACAACAACTCGCCGCGGAGATGTATTCGGTCTCAGTGGTGGAGAGTGCAATGCAGTTTTGCTTCTTGGAAGACCAACATACCAATGAGCGGCCAAGAAATTGACAACTTCCGGATGTAGATTTCCTATCCGTCTTCTCTCCCGCATAGTCCGCATCCGAATACCCAATGAGCTGAAAGCTTGAACCCTTGGGATACCAAAGACCAAAGTTTGGGGTATGAACTAAATATCGAAAGATACGCTTAACCGCTTCAAAATGACTTTGTCTCGGGGAGGCTTGAAACCTTGCACATTTACCAACGCTATACATAATATCGGGTCTAGATGCACAAAGGTAGAGCAAAGAGCCAATCATGGAGCGGTATACCTTTTGATCTACCTCTTTACCATTCGGGTCGGGTTTCAAGTCAATAGTCGTGGACATGGGAGTCTTCATAGGTTTGGCATCGTGCATATTGAAGCGCTTGAGCATGTCTTGAGTATACTTGGCTTTCTTGATGAATGTGCCTTCGGGATGTTGCTTGATCTCAAAGCCAAGAAAATACTCCAATTCTCCCATCATTGACATCTCGAATTTATCCGTCATAAGCTTGCAAAACTCATCATTGAATGCGACGTTAGTAGAACCAAAGATGATATCATCCACATAGAGTTGGCATATGAAAAAGTCACCTCCAACCTTTTTGGTGAAAAGGGTGGGATCGATTAAACCAACATTGAACCCACGATCTACCAAAAACTCTTTAAGGTGCTCGTACCACGCACGTGGAGCTTGTTTAAGCCCATATAGCGCCTTATCGAGTTTGTAGACATGATCGGGGTGGTTGGGATCTTCGAAACCCGGAGGTTGCTTGACATAAACCAACTCGTGGATGGGACCATTCAAAAATGCACTTTTAACATCCATTTGTTGCAATTTAAAGTTGTGATGAGAGGCATATGCAAGTAAGATGCGAATAGATTCAAGACGAGCAACGGGAGCGAATGTTTCACCGAAATCGACACCTTCGACTTGAGAGAAACCTTGAGCAACCAATCTAGCCTTGTTGCGGATGACGATGCCGTCCTTGTCTTGTTTGTTCTTGAAGATCCACTTAGTGCCGATGACGTTCTTGCAATTTTGGGCCTTGGCACCAATTTCCACACCTTGTTGCGCTCGAAATTGTTGAGTTCTTCGTGCATAGCTTCAAGCCAATCTTGATCTTCAAGAGCTTCATAGACCTTCTTTGGCTCAATGTGAGAGACGAATGCATGCGCTTTGCTAAAATCCTCTAGTTGCCTCCTTGTGACGACCCTTCCACGAACTTGTCCAAGAATCATGTCCTCCGTGTGACTGGCACGAGCAAGATTATCTAGTCTTCTCTATGCCCTACGAGCTAGCATCTCCTCCAAAGTTTCCTTGGATAGTACTTGATCATCACCTTCATCATCGGAGACATGACCACCTTGATCTTGATCATCAACGGGAGGTGGATCCCTTATGTTCCGAGTTGTATCATCACCATGTGTATCTTGTTCCTCATTGTGAGCTTGGCCTTCATCATGAGCTTGACCTTGATTGTTAGCTTGGCCTTGTGGTGAAGCATGAGGGCTTGGTGCATCTTGTTGGGTAGCTTGGTTATCAATGGATGTAGTCAATGGCTCCACTTGAGTGGGGCATAGTCCTTCTCCCTCCGTCATCCGGTAACCCTCAATGGGGATTATTTCACCAATCCCCATTCTTCTTATGACAATGGGAGGAATTGCATCTCCTACAATAACATGATTTATACGGACCCCTTGGGACCCATTATCCTCATCAAATACCACGTCTATAGCTTCTTCAACTTGTCCGGTGGACTTGTTATAGACTCTATAAGCATGAGCGTTTGAGGCATAGCCAACAAAGATACCCTCATAGGATTTAGTCTCGAACTTTGACAAGCGTTTCCCTCTCTTGCGAATGAAGCATTTGCATCCAAAAACCTTGAAGTATGAAACGTCCGGCTTCTTGCCCGTGAGAATCTCATACGGGGTCTTGTTCAAGATCTTGCGGAGATATAATCGGTTGCTAGCGTGACAAGCGGTGGAGACGGCCTCGGCCCAAAAATTATAAGGAGAAGAGAACTCCGCAATCATGGTTCGAGCCGCATCCATAAGAGTCCGATTCTTTCTCTCCGCCACACCATTTTGTTGAGGAGTGTAGGGAGTGGAATATTGATGAGCAATGCCTTCCTCACTAAGAAATCCCTCTACGGTGTAGTTCTTGAACTCGGAGCCATTATCACTTCGGATAGCCATGATGTTTGTATTATGTTGTTGTCACGACCCCGGACCCAGAGATATACATACTGTTATGTGCTCCTAGACATGGACCCACAAGGGCTTCAGGGTTACCAGCCCCGGCCGCAACAAACAACGGCAGGCAGACTGGATTCATCGGCACGTAGTCCGGATCCCCAGTCTACTACTCCTTGTATCCACGCTAGTCATAACCAACTATGCATATCAAAGCGTCCACGAATCGAATGAAACTGAAGGAAACGGGACCAAGGCTATACAGAGATGCTATGTGTCCAGAAAGTGCAACAACAATCGAGGGTTACTGGGGTTACCTCGCCCCAGGCCGATCAAATCGACAGGCGGGCTCGGACATGGATCATCGGCTCCACAACCCCTCGACTGCGACAACTATGCAGGCATAGCCAAAACTGTATAACAATGAGCTCGAATCCAACAACCAATCAAAGCAGTACTCTAAACATGAAACTTGTATTAACAGATGTTACTAGAGTATAGCTTACAAGCAGAGGTCACATGACCCAACATTACATCAGACAACGGAAGGCAAATTATGTTGCTAATCAACAAGAACCAAAAAGGCCTAAGAGGCCGCAACATAAGGCGACGTCCCAGCCCATAGATTCCAGGCTGCTACCTGGGAACCCCGAACTACTCGTCGATGTCCACGTTGAATCACCACTGAAGTGACGAACTCCACCTGAACCAAATTAAGCAAACCTGAGTACGGGAGGTACTCAACAAGACTTAGTTAACCTATTATATATCTGCTAGTTTCAGAAAGGGTTTTATGAAGGCTGATTTGCGTAAAGCAATCTTTGTTTTGCAAGTTGAGGAAGAATAGCACGTCTTGTAGAATATTTTGAAAACAGATGAGAAAGCTACTCAACTACTGAGATCATCATATTCTTGTATTCCACCAAGTCCTTATCATTCCCACACTATCTCATGCTACAAGGATCACCCCTCCCGGCATCTCCGGGGAGGCACCCTTCAATCATGGTTAACAAGTTTTAGTCATTCCGTTGAAGTTATCTATGATCACAGAATCCGTTGCCAAGTCGTCCGTAACCGTGGACACGGCTTCTCGAGGAGATTCATCCCTGCAGGGGGTACACTTTACCCACACGTACCATCCGACTCTTAACGCCACATGTACGCTCGTCCATGGAGCGCGGCAGAGGGTGGCTGGCCACGACCTTTACCTTGCTCGACCCTATCCATGAGTCAACCCAAACAGGGCCACCCCGTCAACAGGGAGTTGGCCACCTCCTGACGGCACCTGTTCTGTGAGTCGGGATCAAGATCCGTGTACGTCCATCACTTGTCCCGGTCACGCCCTAAGTTTTCTCCAAATCGTTTTCTGACTCACACGCAGATGGAAAGATCAAACTACGTGACTCATGGACGTGGCCAAACAAGTTAGTTAGTCGAGCGCGGTCTGTTAGGCCCCGCGTGTGGTTGCACGCTCAGTCTTGGCTTCGAAGGCGAGAACTCGCTCCTAGGGGCATGAACAGGACAAAACGCCACAACCCATTGTGGCCTCACATCCATGCCGTTGTTTAATCAAATTTATCAAAGGTAATACAATTCACAACAACCTGATATAAATGATTCACGTATTGACCAGATTCATCAACCGGATGGATCAGATCACAACTAAGCATGGCTAAGCAAGACTCACAAGGTTTAGCGGAGCGCGCACAAACAAACCTATAGCTGCTAGGAGCAGTGGATCAGGATATCTAGGTTATGCAGCATATAGGGGAACTCTATCTACTGACATCAAATAGTTTAGAACCGCATGCAATATACGAGATTCCAAATCACTTCGAAAACCATATATGAGCAGATAAGAGGTTATGCTTGCCTTGGTTATAAGAAAACCAGATAAAGTCTTCAGGAATAAGTGCTTGACTTGTCGGTTAAGATCAAGTATTCGTCATGGATTGCTGGTCTTCTCTTCGGAGTCGGATTCTATCGAGGGGGAAAATAACACCGAAACAAAGAAGAACAATCAACCATGGCATCGATGCAATGCGCAATATGTATGCATGAGCAGGTTAATGCACTGAAATAAAGCCCTAAGCATGATCGTTGGGTTGCTAGGGTTCATATGTCAGTTAGGCATTTTTACTGGATTTATCCCGAAATAGACCCCGGAGGGGGTTTCGGACGATTATGAAAGTGAGTGCAATTTTAAAAGCTCAAATGGGGTTGAAAACATCATAGCTAGATTGCATTTATCATTTTGAGCAATTTGGCATATAACTTTTAATTTTCTAATTTTATTGAATAAAAACTTATTTTTCTATTTTTAAATGATTAAACCACATTAAATAATGTTCAATTTTCAACTTTCTCAAACATGAATGAAAATGATATATTTGGGTAGAGAATAATTTTCTCAACATTTTGGTACCTTGTTTATATTTTTCTGAATTATAAAACAAAAGTTATTAATTATCAATTTTATTCATTTTTCTGCAATTTAAAAGAGACAGGGATATGACGTCAGCATGATGCAGGGATGATGTCATCGAGATCTGATCTTCACAGATGTTCTCAAATTCGGAGAATTTCGAGAGCAATCGACGGAACAAACTATACTACGGGCAAGAGGAGCTCACGAGGAGCAAAATGGTGGCGGCTATTGACCTTAAGGTCGCCGGAGGAACTCCGACGAGCACCTCCCGCGGTGGCCGGAGATGGCACACGGTGGCCGTGATGTGCAGAGGAAGAGGGAGCAAGGGGGCGGCGCTGGAAGGTGAAGGAGCTCACCAGGAACCTCTCGGAGGGGTCGGTTAGGTGGGGGAACCGGCGGTGGCGCCGGAGTCGCTCGTGGACGCGGCGGCCTGAGGCGGGGAAGAAGACCCCGATTCGCATGATTGCGGTCGTCCCGGGAAGCGAGACTGTACCAGAACGTGGAGGAGAGCATGGCGGTTGCAACGATGGTCTTGATTTGCTCCGGGGTAGCTCGTAGCGGCGACGGTGTCCGATGGCCTTCGGGATAGGGTTTCGGCCGGGTGCGGTTCTGGGAGATGTACAGAGAGAGAGGAGGTGGGAGTGGGCGCCTGAGAGGAGGAGAAGTGCACGGAGAGACCTCTCCTCGCACCTATCCCCGCGGAATGAAGCAGGAAGCTGCGTGGCATCGATGGCGGCATGGAGGACACGCAGGTGCTCGACTGGCAGAGGTTGAAGAAGAACATTTGCACAGAACCCCCTACAGCTTTCGGATTAAACAGAAAAGCCCTTTTCCATTTTAAAAACAAAGCAGAAACAGAAATTTTGGGGACCTTTTTGCAAATAGAAAATTTGGCAAAAATAGGATTTGGAAAGCTTATGAAATTTCCAGCCTTTCCATATTTTTGTTTTGTGAAAATTAAATACTTTTCAGTACAAAATTTTGGAACCCCTTTTAAGTACTTTTTGTGGGATTTTCTGAAACCATTTAATTTCACAATTTAAATTAGTTTCAAACATGATTTAAATTTTGTTTTCATGCATGAATGATATGAACACAACCTTACACACTTTGGTAGCAAAATTGGGATGTTACAAATCTACCCCCCTTACAAGAATCTCGTCCCGAGATTCCCGAAGGAGAAGAAAGAAGGAACACCGGTTTTGAACGATCTTCTCGAACCTTACGGTTCTCTTCTCGAAGAGATTGATCCGTATCACTTGCGAAGATCTCCAGAGGTTACACCTTAGGTAAGAGGGAAACTCTTAGGAAATGATCTTCACGAAGATCGAGTATCTCATGGACAACTCATGACAAGAATGTTCGTAAAGAACTGTTGAGTTATCATGCATGAAACACATCAAGGTAACGGAGTGAATAAAAGATGGTTTCAAGTTTACGGACGATGGTTCTTGAAAGGATTTGGAAAATGAGCTTTGCACAAAACTTTAAATCCTTTTGGAAAAGAAAGGTTGAACAACTTATGACTCCGAGGTTTTCTTCAAACGGATAACCAAGATGGAGAGGATGGTCTTGGATACCACGACATAATATCCGTAGACGAGGGAAATCACGAGAAAACACTATAATCGTGAGGCAAAGAGAATTTGATACAGGATCAGGTTCACTCTTCGGAGTGGACACAGAAGATAACAGAACTTCATTCCGTCAAATTTTGTCGAAATCTTTGTCAAAGATCGGGATGTTACTTCACTGCAGAGAATGAGTAACCAAAAGAAGTTGAGGCACCGTAACAAAGGAGGGATTTCTTGGGCACACCATAAAGATGAGTAACCAATGAGAATTGAAACACCAGAAGGAATAGGGAATCTCTTTCCTATGGTGGATTTGACGTAGCAATACATCTATCACATGGTTAAGATCCCACGGCTGAAGTGACTGACAAATTCACACAATGTGTGAGATGAGCAGAACTTCAAGTATGAACAACTTGAAAAGGGGAACTGATAACTGGTGGTTACGAAACACCACGATTTTTCTCATGACGAACTTGTTTCCACTAGAACGGAGGTTTTGGAAGATTAACAGGGAGATATTGGAGAAAACAACTTCCAGGTTATCCTTGATATTTTAGATACCAATATCAGGCTGATGACAAGCCTTCTATAGGTCATCAAGTGAAAGTGAAACTTTGGTTTGGAAGATCGGGGAGGAAAACTTGTTAGAATAAGCCAGACAAGAATTCTCACGGAGAGTGGTTGTTCTTACGGATTCAAAGGATTACAGAGTTAGGCCTTCTGGCTAATTGTGTCAACCACAACATCAACCATGCCCTATTTTGAGAAGACCTAATTCAATACCCTTGAGAGAGCACCAACCATCATTGCTGCTTGAGGTTCAGCTCTGGTTAGTGGATTGATAACTGAGACTCGGTATGTTTGATCAAAGAGATTGCACCAGTTACCAACGAGATACATTTACTGGATTCTCAAGGTATAGACTACGATGCCACGCTCAAGAAGATGAGCGAGATTGCAAAACTCATGTATTAGCAACTTGCAAAAGACGGTTGCACCTACATGGACTACTTGCAACAAAACACATCGGAGTCCTTGTGGGAAAGACGATACAAAGATAATGAAGTTCTCAAACTTCTTCTCTTTCGCGAGTAGTCAATCAGTGGCTTGGTGTGGATGTAAACTTCTTCAAGGAATCGAGGTAACAACCTACCATCTCAAGAATAGTCCACACGTGCATGACCAACTTGGGATGATTCCCGAGGAAATAAGGAAACTCTACTCGGATCCATGGCGACAACTTTCACCATAAGCACACGAACCTGAGAAAGTCACTTCGAACATCCAGAACACAATCTTCGTAATGAAACAAAGATGGTTCTCGAGAGTTTCCAACGTTAGGGCCAATTATTCAACATGAGTCTCTCGCAACTTGGATAAAATAGGAATGTCATCGATGGGCTCGAAAACACACTTATCAGAACACTCCAAGAGGAGGGGTTCATATGATTTATGAACAAGGCAGAATATTGGTCAGACTGAAGAACATGAAGGTGTACTTAGGGAAAACACCAGGAGTGAGACACCATCAAGATAGTCCTTGAATCTGGACTTGATTTGACGGTAGCCCAAATCAAATCAAGGTAGAATGACAGCATGTCCATTAAAGAGATACTATCATGCTTCAACGCGAGGAAAACTAGATATCCCTTATCAAAGGAACAAGTTAGCGGAGCTTTTGCCTTTCAACTCTCCAAGTTGTTGTTTAAGCTCAACCAACTGGTCCAGGATATCCAGCATTGTTCTCTTGGAGGAAAGAGTAATTCAAATTACCCTTTGCTTAGACATTATGGTCAGGTAAAACCTGGTGATACTTCTAGAAAGACAACCAGAATATCACAACCTACTGGTATGTCTTAGAAATCGAAAGGAGGCATGCTTTTCAAAGCAACCGATATGGTCTGGAGAGCTTTGGCATGGACCTAACTCTCTGAACAAGAAGGTGCACCAGAATGAACGGATTTGGTAACACTGTCAACTTCAAAAAGAGGTTGGGCGACCAGTAGTGCTAAGAAGGATACAGATGTTTCTTAGACTTTTCAAAGCAATAGAAATTGCTAGGAATATCTGATGCATACATCGGTACTCACTCAACCTTCTCGAGCATTTCAGGCTTGGAGGAAGAGTGAGTGGAAACATGTAGGAGTATCACTTCATCAATGAGGCCATGAAACACAACACAACCTCTTGATATATAAGGGTGTGATACTCGAAGGTGGAACAGAACAGAAGCTAACGAAGCTTCTTTATTCTGTGGATTACAAAACTTTGACCTGGTTCTTAAGATGAACGAGGTACTGGAGTTTGTTTCTCCTAACATCCCAAGGTGGAACGTTTTAACGGAAAACAGGAGCGAATGCATTGGAAGAATCCAACACACATGTGCAACTTGATGTCCAAACCAACGGATGGAGATTTTAGGCAACTGGAGGGTAGGAACATGCTCCGGAGAATCCAGAGATCACGTTGATTGCACAGGGTAGTACTCAGTTGTAAAACCCATGCAAAAGAGTTAGTATAGATGAATCAAGTAGAAAGATATGGAAGCCATGATGATCACTCTTGTTGTGATCCCTTTTTGGTTCCAAAGGAAAACCTATGGCTATGAGAGTTGGAATTTCCTAACCACCCTAAGGTACAACAGATTCCTCAGAATCCAAAGAAACAGAACTTGGGTTAAAGGTCAGCATCATGTACTGATGGCATGAGCATTACATGGTTATTAAACCACATGACTCAACTCACCACTACTCAGCACATCCCGGGACCTTCGGTTCAAGTTCAAGGGGTAAAAACACAGAGAAAGGAGTAACTACTATCTTAGTGCCTTAGGACACTACCAGTAGCAATCACGACGTATCTTTCAAAAGACACACATAACTCCGGAAGAATTTGAACGGAGGATGATGGATACATTCGAGATGGAAAACAGATCTCGAGGTTCAGGATTTTGAGACTTAAGAACAGGAGTATGTGGAACCCACACCACTCTGAGAGATTATGGATGGAAGGGAATCTCCCAGTTGAAACAAGGGATAACGGAACATGGAACACACACGACTCTAGAACTTAACACTAGGTCAACTTGGGTAAAAGACGTCATTGCCAAAGAAGGCAGCTAAGTTTTGAATGAATAGAAGAGATAGTAAAACCTTTTCAAATCAAAACAGGTAAGGTGACCCAGAGTTAGAGCGATACCAGATAAGGAGTAAAAAGAATCCTAAGAAGGTTTTTCACAATCCATTTGGAATTCCAAAATAGTTTTCATAAACTCTAGACTCGACATCGACCAAGCAGTAAGGTTTTCCTACAGGCAGTCCTGCTCTGATACCAAGACTTGTCACGACCCCGGACCCAGAGATATACATACTGTTATGTGCTCCTAGACATGGACCCACAAGGGCTTCAGGGTTACCAGCCCCGGCCGCAACAAACAACGGCAGGCAGACTGGATTCATCGGCACGTAGTCCGGATCCCAGTCTACTACTCCTTGTATCCACGCTAGTCATAACCAACTATGCATATCAAAGCGTCCACGAATCGAATGAAACTGAAGGAAACGGGACCAAGGCTATACAGAGATGCTATGTGTCCAGAAAGTGCAACAACAATCGAGGGTTACTGGGGTTACCTCGCCCCAGGCCGATCAAATCGACAGGCGGGCTCGGACATGGATCATCGGCTCCACAACCCCTCGACTGCGACAACTATGCAGGCATAGCCAAAACTGTATAACAATGAGCTCGAATCCAACAACCAATCAAAGCAGTACTCTAAACATGAAACTTGTATTAACAGATGTTACTAGAGTATAGCTTACAAGCAGAGGTCACATGACCCAACATTACATCAGACAACGGAAGGCAAATTATGTTGCTAATCAACAAGAACCAAAAAGGCCTAAGAGGCCGCAACATAAGGCGACGTCCCAGCCCATAGATTCCAGGCTGCTACCTGGGAACCCCGAACTACTCGTCGATGTCCACGTTGAATCACCACTGAAGTGACGAACTCCACCTGAACCAAATTAAGCAAACCTGAGTACGGGAGGTACTCAACAAGACTTAGTTAACCTATTATATATCTGCTAGTTTCAGAAAGGGTTTTATGAAGGCTGATTTGCGTAAAGCAATCTTTGTTTTGCAAGTTGAGGAAGAATAGCACGTCTTGTAGAATATTTTGAAAACAGATGAGAAAGCTACTCAACTACTGAGATCATCATATTCTTGTATTCCACCAAGTCCTTATCATTCCCACACTATCTCATGCTACAAGGATCACCCCTCCCGGCATCTCCGGGGAGGCACCCTTCAATCATGGTTAACAAGTTTTAGTCATTCCGTTGAAGTTATCTATGATCACAGAATCCGTTGCCAAGTCGTCCGTAACCGTGGACACGGCTTCTCGAGGAGATTCATCCCTGCAGGGGGTACACTTTACCCACACGTACCATCCGACTCTTAACGCCACATGTACGCTCGTCCATGGAGCGCGGCAGAGGGTGGCTGGCCACGACCTTTACCTTGCTCGACCCTATCCATGAGTCAACCCAAACAGGGCCACCCCGTCAACAGGGAGTTGGCCACCTCCTGACGGCACCTGTTCTGTGAGTCGGGATCAAGATCCGTGTACGTCCATCACTTGTCCCGGTCACGCCCTAAGTTTTCTCCAAATCGTTTTCTGACTCACACGCAGATGGAAAGATCAAACTACGTGACTCATGGACGTGGCCAAACAAGTTAGTTAGTCGAGCGCGGTCTGTTAGGCCCCGCGTGTGGTTGCACGCTCAGTCTTGGCTTCGAAGGCGAGAACTCGCTCCTAGGGGCATGAACAGGACAAAACGCCACAACCCATTGTGGCCTCACATCCATGCCGTTGTTTAATCAAATTTATCAAAGGTAATACAATTCACAACAACCTGATATAAATGATTCACGTATTGACCAGATTCATCAACCGGATGGATCAGATCACAACTAAGCATGGCTAAGCAAGACTCACAAGGTTTAGCGGAGCGCGCACAAACAAACCTATAGCTGCTAGGAGCAGTGGATCAGGATATCTAGGTTATGCAGCATATAGGGGAACTCTATCTACTGACATCAAATAGTTTAGAACCGCATGCAATATACGAGATTCCAAATCACTTCGAAAACCATATATGAGCAGATAAGAGGTTATGCTTGCCTTGGTTATAAGAAAACCAGATAAAGTCTTCAGGAATAAGTGCTTGACTTGTCGGTTAAGATCAAGTATTCGTCATGGATTGCTGGTCTTCTCTTCGGAGTCAGATTCTATCGAGGGGGAAAATAACACCGAAACAAAGAAGAACAATCAACCATGGCATCGATGCAATGCGCAATATGTATGCATGAGCAGGTTAATGCACTGAAATAAAGCCCTAAGCATGATCGTTGGGTTGCTAGGGTTCATATGTCAGTTAGGCATTTTTACTGGATTTATCCCGAAATAGACCCCGGAGGGGGTTTCGGACGATTATGAAAGTGAGTGCAATTTTAAAAGCTCAAATGGGGTTGAAAACATCATAGCTAGATTGCATTTATCATTTTGAGCAATTTGGCATATAACTTTTAATTTTCTAATTTTATTGAATAAAAACTTATTTTTCTATTTTTAAATGATTAAACCACATTAAATAATGTTCAATTTTCAACTTTCTCAAACATGAATGAAAATGATATATTTGGGTAGAGAATAATTTTCTCAACATTTTGGTACCTTGTTTATATTTTTCTGAATTATAAAACAAAAGTTATTAATTATCAATTTTATTCATTTTTCTGCAATTTAAAAGAGACAGGGATATGACGTCAGCATGATGCAGGGATGATGTCATCGAGCTCTGATCTTCACAGATGTTCTCAAATTCGGAGAATTTCGAGAGCAATCGACGGAACAAACTATACTACGGGCAAGAGGAGCTCACGAGGAGCAAAATGGTGGCGGCTATTGACCTTAAGGTCGCCGGAGGAACTCCGACGAGCACCTCCCGCGGTGGCCGGAGATGGCACACGGCGGCCGTGATGTGCAGAGGAAGAGGGAGCAAGGGGGCGGCGCTGGAAGGTGAAGGAGCTCACCAGGAACCTCTCGGAGGGGTCGGTTAGGTGGGGGAACCGGCGGTGGCGCCGGAGTCGCTCGTGGACGCGGCGGCCTGAGGCGGGGAAGAAGACCCCGATTCGCATGATTGCGGTCGTCCCGGGAAGCGAGACTGTACCAGAACGTGGAGGAGAGCATGGCGGTTGCAACGGTGGTCTTGATTTGCTCCGGGGTAGCTCGTAGCGGCGACGGTGTCCGATGGCCTTCGGGATAGGGTTTCGGCCGGGTGCGGTTCTGGGAGATGTACAGAGAGAGAGGAGGTGGGAGTGGGCGCCTGAGAGGAGGAGAAGTGCACGGAGAGACCTCTCCTCGCACCTATCCCCGCGGAATGAAGCAGGCAGCTGCGTGGCATCGATGGCGGCATGGAGGACACGCAGGTGCTCGACTGGCAGAGGTTGAAGAAGAACATTTGCACAGAACCCCCTGCAGCTTTCGGATTAAACAGAAAAGCCCTTTTCCATTTTAAAAACAAAGCAGAAACAGAAATTTTGGGGACCTTTTTGCAAATAGAAAATTTGGCAAAAATAGGATTTGGAAAGCTTATGAAATTTCCAGCCTTTCCATATTTTTGTTTTGTGAAAATTAAATACTTTTCAGTACAAAATTTTGGAACCCCTTTTAAGTACTTTTTGTGGGATTTTCTGAAACCATTTAATTTCACAATTTAAATTAGTTTCAAACATGATTTAAATTTTGTTTTCATGCATGAATGATATGAACACAACACCACACACTTTGGTAGCAAAATTGGGATGTTACAGTTGTCTTTCCACCAAAGTGATGAACTCGATGACCCGCTTTTGAGTCTCACTCTTTCTCTTGAAGAAGTACACCCAACAATATCGTGAGTAATCATCCACAATCACCAAGCAATACTTCTTGCCTCCAAGACTATCATATGATAGAGGACCAAAGAGGTCCAAGTGAATGAGCTCAAGGATTCTTGATGTGGTGATGTTCGTCTTGGTGGGATGTGCTTCTCCATGTTGCTTTCCTAGAACGCAAGAGCTACACACACGATCTTTGGCAAACTTAGCATTTGTTAGTCCTAGAACGTGATTGCCACTTTGAAGGTCATGCAACGTCCTCATATTGGTGTGGTCTAACCGGCGATGCCATAGCCAACCCACATCAACTTTAGCCATTAGGCATGTCGCGGCACACGTGTATCCTTTGGAGAAGTCCACTACATACATGCCGTTCTCGACATGCCCAACAAAGGCTACTTTAAGAGTCGTTTCCCAAGTGACAATCACATTCTCATTATTAAAGAAAGAGGTAAAACCACTTTTAGCAAGTTGAAGAACCGAGATGAGATTGTAGCCAAGGGACTCAACAAGAAGAACATTCTCAATTGACAAGTCATTTGAGATTGCTACCTTGCCTCGTCCCAATACCTTTAGTTCGGAGTTGTCACCAATAGTAACGCAATTGAGATGAGGTAGTGGAGGATGAATATCACTCATTGGGTCATATGTTGGGATGCACCACTATCCATCGTCCATTTGCTCAAGACGGAAGCACTTCCCTACAATAGATTAGTTTCTTGATTTAGGGACCCATCTTTGAATGGGTCCTCTCATGTTAGCGACAAGGGTGTTGGGAACCCAAATACTCCAATGATAATCGTCACCATAAGAAGTACCAACATATTTAGCATATACATGACCATCTCTAGACTTCATAAGAACATAAGATGGATTATATTTCCCGGCAAAGTTATTGTGAGTGGTGCTCCCCCTAGAGGTCTCACCACCCACAATAGTGTTGGTCTCCTTCCTTTTGGTCACCTCTCCCTCTTTCACAAATCTTACTCCTTGTGAGGGGGAGGTGACTCTCTTCTTGTTCTTCTTCTTGTACTTCTTCTTTGACTTGGATATATAGCCAAGTCCCTCCTTTCCATTGTTGGCACGTTGAGAAGCAATCTCATGGGGATTCTTCTCATTTCCTACAAGATTAGCTGTACTACAAGCATTGCTAGGCAAGACATTCAAGCTAGAAGGTGAAGTGGATACAACTTGCTTGTTTGAAAGTTGGGCTAGAAGATTGTCACGAGATTTGGTTAACTTGTCATGAATTTCCTTAAGAGACATGAACTCCTTTTCAAGTTTTTCATGACGAGTGCCAAGTTCCTCGTGAGCAATTCCTAGCTTCAATTCTTCATGTTCAAGAGTTTTAATTAAAGCAAGAGATTGAGCATTTTCCTTCCTAAGCTTAGAGACACTTATGGCAAAGTTTTCTTCAAGACAAGACAATTTCTCCTCAAGTGAGGCACGAATGGAACGCTCATTATCAAGTGCTTTTTCAAGCTCTTGCTCATTGCAAGTGTGACCTCCATGGCTTTCTAAGGTCATGATGATCTCCTCCTTTTCATCAACAAGAGAGTTAGCCTCATCAAGTTGCCTCAAAAGGGAGTTCACCTTTTCCTTAGTCTCACCTTTAAGGCTAGATAGCCATATGCTTAACTCATTAGACTCACTATCCTCCTCACAGGCATTTTCAACACAATCCAATAACGAAGGAGGGTTAGTGACAATGGTCTTGGAGTTGGGAGAGCATACCGAAGTGGCTTTTGCCATAAGACATATAGGTCGGGTAGCCACATTCTCATTGGGGGATTCGAATAGGGAGATCGAAGGTGAGGATGCGGTAGCCTTGGCGATGTGAGCAACTCCAACTACCTCATCTTCTCCTTCATCTCCGGAGATGTAGGTCTCAAGAACCGCCCCTTGTTGAACGTAGAGAGCCCTTGGCACCTTCCTTGCGAAGTTCTTGTTTTGAGGAGGCTTGGTCTTGTTCTTGCGAACGAGCTTGCCTTCGTTTTCTTCTCTTGGCTCAAAGGGGCACTCCTTCACGAAGTGGTTAGCGCTACCACAATTGTAGCATGTCCTTGGTCGCTCCCCCTTCTTCTTGTAGTTCTTGTTTCGTGGAGGCCTTGGAGATCCGGCCTTGTGAGCTTCCCATCTCTTCCAATATCCATGCATAGCAAGGGCAATGCACTTGTGAGCTCCCGTGTAAGTATCTTCATAGTCTTCCTCATCATCATCATCTTCTTCACTTTCATCAACCCGAGCCATTGCCTTTGACTTCAATGCAAGGTTGGGAGACTTTCCTATCCCTCTAGAGCGAGCTAGAGCATCATCCGCACTCTTGTGTGAGAGAGAGATTGCGATGAACCCACTAAGAACACCAATGGAGTTGAGAGTGTTGTAGTCCGCTCTTGTCCGGATACTAGTGGCGAGATTCTTCTCGAAGGGTGTGATAGCCTTGACAAATTTCCTCTTTATCCACTCATCGGTGATCTCTTCCTTGCCAAAGTCTCTCAGTTGATTGGCGAGAGTGACAACTCTTCTATAGAGCTCTTCAGGAGTCTCATCCTCTTGCATAACGAAGTTCTCGGAGTTGTCAATGGCCACATCATACTTGGAAGACTGAATGCTAGCATTTCCTTGAAACAAGGTGTCAAGTTTGTCCCAAGCTTCCTTGGCGGTCTTGCAACCGCGGATGTGAGTGAGATGCTCCCTTGGGAGAGCCTTCTGGATAATAACGAGAGCAGTTTTGTTGAGTTGAGATTCAACATCCTCCCTTGGAGTCAAGTTGCTTGGGTCATGAGGATGAAATCCATGGATCACGCTTCTCCACAATGCGGTACACGATCCTGAAATGTGAGATTCCATTTCAAACTTCCAAGAGGAAAATTCGTTAGTGTTAAGGATGGGTGGAACTCCAACATTAAGGATGTGTGGCATGGAAACGATTGGGTGGATAGAATCATAGTTTTGTGGTGGTGGAACTTTTGAATTGGACCCTGAACCATTAGCCGTTTGAGACTTGGAGCCACCGTCCCTCTCCTTAGCTTTGGCTTTAGCCTTTTGTGCGGCTTTAGCCTTAGCTTTGGCAATGTTCTCTTCGATTTCGGAAATATCCGGATTTGTTTCCTCATCCGAACTATCCTCATCGGTGACATGGGGAGAGTGAGACGGCCCCTTGGTTCTACCCATCATGTTCTCCAACATCTTCTTGATGGAGGAAACCTCCGAGCCCACACTAGAGCTAACCTTGGACAATTGGGTTTGAATGGTACAAACCGTTGTCTCTAGGTTGGCTATAGTGTCGGACATTTTGGAGAGCTCCTCCTTAGAAGATTCGGGATCATCTCCGTTGACCATGATTACTCTTAGGCGGTTAAGCCCGATAAAAGAGCCGAGGCTCTGATACCAATTGAAAGTGCAATATGGTCGACTAGAGGGGGGGGGGGAATAGGTGACCTACAAATTTTACTTCTTTTTCACTTTTAATGTGGGCTTTAAGAAAGTAAAAGCTTGATTACCTAAATGTGCAACTAAGTGAAAACCCTAGGTGGTACGGAAACAAGTAGCAGCGGAAATAAAGGAATGGTACAAGATAACAACAAGTGAAAAACACGGAGACAAGGATATGTTTCCCGTAGTTCCTTCTTAAAAGAAGTACGTCTACGTTGGAGAGGTGGGGAGCCACCTAGGCGCTCCTCAATAGCACGGATGTGCACACCTTGTTCTCCTTGAGCTTCTCCGGTGAGGGAGATTCTCGTTTCCACTATGAGGTCGACTTGAAGGCGTTGACCAAACCTTTACAAGGGGTTGAGGCTACTCCACAAGTGAGATGGAGGCTCTCAACAATCGAAGCTTCTTGCTACAAGGTGGAAGCTACAAGCACTAGGGTTTCCCTTGGATGACAAAGCAACCAAGAGATTACAAGATCCCAAGAGTTGTGGTGTGGGTACACACGTTTTGGCTTGGTGGAAAGGTAGATCTAGTCCTCCTCCATGAGATCCTTGAAGGGCATCGAGTTTGGTTGGAGGAGGAGGGAGATCAGGGCGTTTTGAGCTCTACAACAACGGAGGAGAGAGAGGAATGGACGAGCTGCCTATCTAGAGGAAGAAGACAACTATTTATAGGCTCCTCCAATTTCTGACCGTTGCAGTCCTGTAGGACCGGAATATTCCGGTGTAAGCACCGGAAATTTCCGGTCTGCCTGGGCCGGAATTTTGAATAGTCCGGGGGGCGGATATTTGAAATATCCGGGGGCGGAAATTTCCGCCCCAATACTCCGCCCCCCTCTCTGCGCGCGGGCACCAACCGGTTGAAAAAAAATGGCTAAGGACCAGGGGCCGGATATTTGCACCGGAAATTTCCGGGGCAAATTTCCGCCCCAGCTTCTGTGCGCGGGCAGCAGCCAATTGTTGAAAAACGGCTAAGGACCAGAACGCCGGAATATTGAAATATCCGGGGGGGCGGAAAATTGAAATGTCCGGGCTCGGAAATTTCCGGACAGAATTTCCGCCCCCATCTCTGTGCGCGGGCAGCTGAGAGTGCTCCAATTTCTTCTAAGTCCCAGAGGGCCGGATTTTTGCACCGGAAATTTCCGGGGCAAATTTCCGCCCTGGCTTCTGTGCGCGGGCAGTGAAAACACTTAGTCGTTTCAGAGATGCCAGAAGAGGGCCGGAATATTCCGGTGCTGGGGCCGGATATTCCGCCCCATAGGCACCGGAAATTCCGGTGTGCATACTAGAAAATCCGGTGGCATAGAAACCAGAATGTAGTCCTTCTCTTTGATCTTCCGTCAAGAATATAACAATAAGCATCTGAGATTAGAGCTGCACAGACTAAAACAACTCTGTTAGATAGATGATACCCGTGTTATCATCATCACCAAAATCATTAGAGGGATCATGAGCTTTCACTTATGTATTGGTAGCTAATGAAGACAAAGACATCTCTTTGTTTGACCAGTGAGTCCTTGGCTTTGTATTGCGGCAAATGGCGGTGCAAATTCCTTCGTTTTCGTCAAACTGTATGGTTTCATTTTTATTACTGGTCACAAAAGTTCTCTTGTGAATGCGAAGAAATTTGGCAAACTACTCTCCGGTTAGCTATAGTTCACCACTGAAAAATGGTACCCATTTTTATCCTTTAAAGATTAAATTGCCATTCTGTAGAAAAATTGTTTGAGCTACCATTCTTATCCTTGCAGAAATTAGAAGGCCAAAATAAATTAATGTTGATGGTGGGTTCCACCCAGCTATGAGACGGGGGGTTGGAGCTTTGTCATGCTAGAGAACAATTGAGAAGTTAGGATCTGACTCAGTCCATCTCTTGATCATTGCCAGTGCAGGGATTCTATGGGTTTGTGGCCCGGGACTACACACGTATACCATAGCACCAGGAAAACACTTCTAGGTAACTACCTCTTAAAATCGAAAGTGCAACCAAATATATTACCTCTATAATTTACTTCCATTTTATTACCATGTTTGTTTATTGGATCAACACGTCTGGTCTGCTTTCACAAATAGGCGTGAGGATGGATCTGTTACCGTACACACTAATCAAGCAATTGTTTTGTGGCACTCGACTTGTCACCTGTCGGGTGTCATTGCAAGGGTTTTAAGAGAGTTTTTTCTAGGATTATTTTGTTGTATGTTTATGGTAATTACTTGCAGCATTGGTGCTCCTTCTTACCTTCAATTTTAGCATCACCAATTTCTGTTGTGTTGGGTATTGTTCTTTGTGATGCAACATAATATGAGAAATTGGGTTCTTTTGTATAGATGGTATGAGAAAAGAGATGGTTTATGTGTTTATAGATGTAGCCATATAGGTTTCCCTTGCATTTTAGTTTATCCCGCAGAAGACGTTCCTTCTCTAGACCATTCATCTCTACTATTCCTATGGAGGCGAACCAAGAACCACTCATATTTTTTTTAACAAGAACTAAGAATTTCATATGCAATTAAATCATGTTCGGCGGTTTAACTAAGTTAGGGTCAAACAAGTATAACAAATACACCGAGGGGTGGATACAATTACTTTAACGCAACCCTTCTTTCCATGTCCATTTGTTGAGTCTTCCCTAATTTTCTGCTCACTGAAAGTTGTCGTTAAAGAGTAGCATGTAAGAAAAAGAAAGCAATACACCAAGATTATAGGAAACCGAATGAGCTAAAGAGCCTCCAAGATTATAAAAAAAATTATATGCTTCCGTGTACCGATCTATCTAGAATTTGGATTTAATGTCTCCTATAGTACTATATCTTATTGATATTACTACAACACAAACACCCGGCTCTGATGTAGGATATTCTTTGGATAATGGTGAAGAATAAAGTAGATCTTTAAATTTTTGTTTTTACAAGTGGTAGAAAAACATGCCTTGCTGGGAAAGTGCATCATATAATTAAGACTTTCCCATGAAATGGGTGCCTTGCCCCATGATTCTTTAGAGTACTCAAATATTTGATTGTTTGATCTCTTTGTGCTTAACTTAGGTGATAGTTACTTACATCTTCTTTCCTATTTATATTTTTGGCTGAAGCAAGGAAAATTGTAGAATTATTTCAGCTTTATTTTATATCCTAAAGCCGTACTGCTTACAATAAATTTGAAAAACAACAATGAATGTGATAACTGAAGGGGGTGAAGGGAATATGCCCGAGAGGCAATAATAAAGTGGTTATTATCTTATTCCTTGTTTATGATAAATGTTTATTTCTCATACCAGAATTGTATTAACCGGAAATGGTGATACATGTGTGTTTAATAAACAAACAATGGTTCCTAGTAAAGCCTCTATTTTAACTAGCTCGTTGATTAATAGGTGATCAAGGTTTCCTGATCATGAATATTGGATGTTGTTAATAACGGGGTCATGCTATTAGAAGAATGATGTGATGAACATAGACCCAAAGTGAATATAGCAATGCGATCAAGTCATTAAGTTACATTGTTATATCACACATACGAAGTAACTCTAATCCTTAGACCATGAGATCATGTCAATCACTAACACCGAAAGAGTGCTTTGATGTCATCAAACGTCACACCTTAACGGGGTGACGATAAAGGTGCCGTTGGGTATTTGGAAAGTATTAGTTGAGCCTCATGGATCAAGAGTGGGATTTGTCCATCCAAATGACGGAGAGATATACTCTGGGCCCTCTCGGTGATATCACATTGACACCGTTTGCAAGCACATGACTAGGTCACAAGGATGTCATATCACGGAACGAGTAAAAGAGTACTTGTCAGTAACGATATTGAACTAGGTATGGTTGATACCAGTGATCGGATCTCGGACAAGTAAAATATCGTGAGACAAAGGGAATTGGTTACGACGTTTGTGGTTCACATGATCACTAGATTCATCGTTGAATGTGTATGAGTCATTAATCTCCAGGTCCCGTTGTTGACTATTGATCAGAGAGGTGTCTCGATCATGTCTACATTATTCACTAACCATAGGGTGACACACTTAAGGTTCGATGACGCGATTGAGTGGATACGGAATATCGGAGAAAAGTTTGGACAACACCGACATTGTTTCGGGAATATTGAAATAGTCACTGGAATCGTTTCGGGGAATATTGAAATAGTTCAAGGTGGTATATGTTAATAGTTCAAGGGGTTAAGTGTTAATTTTTGTTAATAGGATTAACAAATATTAAAATAAAGAAATAAAATTGTTTTATTTATTTATTGAAGAAAACCCTTGGAATTTTGGGTGGGAATCGATGAGAGAATGAGTGGGTTGAGTGTAGACTCCACCCACATGATGAGGGGAGAGGTGGAGGCACCAAAATTTCATGGCTGCCTCCCCCTCCTATATAAAGAGGGGTTGGACCTCTCTCTCCACACACAACTTGGTGTCATCTCCATCTCCATCCTCCCGCTGATCCACCTCATGTTCATGCGCTTGGTGAAGCCCTGAACGAAGTTTTCTCCACCACACCACGCTGTCGTGCTGCCGGTTTCCGAGGGATCCTCTACTTCCGCTGCCCCGCTGGATCAGGGAACGGAGGTCGTCATCGAGCTGTACGTGTGACCGAGTGCGGAAGCGCTGCCGGATTGCAGCGTTCATCTTCGCGATCTTGAGATCGATGTGAGTACGACTACATCACCAACGAGATTTGATCTCGTAACACTTTGTGTATTCAAGGGTATGTTTTCTCCTTAAGACTCTCTCTATGCCCGTTGATTTCATCTCCTAGATTAGATATTGGCCTTTCAGGTGTCTCTCGCGTAGGATTTTTTTTCTTCTATGCAACAAACCCTTCAAGGGGGACCTCCCCAGATTTCATCTCCTCAATTCTCAACTCCGTCTCATCGATTCGGTGTGTGATCTTGCCTGCTACTTCAAGTTAGATGTATAGCCAATGAATTCCATGAATTTGGAGATAAATTTTATATAACTTCTCATCCACCAAGTCGTTTCTTGAAGGTATGGATATGTTCTACTGCAAATTGGCAATAGTATGATACATGCATATTCTTCCTCAAGCTATGCAAGGTGGTGAATTTTAGGACCGTGTTTTCCTTGCAGTACATATATCAGTTTCGTAAAATGTTGAAGATACCCTTTAAGGTTCCATTGTATTGCAATTAGTAGATAGGCTCGCATGCAATCCATTTGTCTCTAGGTGATTTTGTACTCCCTCCATCTCAAATTAAGTGTCACAAAGATGGTAAAAGTTGATGTATCTAGACACAATTTAGTATTAGATCGTGACAGTTAATTTGAGACAGAGGGAGTACTTCTTGTTTCTTATGGCACTTCTTATCAATAGACTTAAGCAGTTAAACCCATAAACATCATGCAAAGTTGTTCGAGGGTAGTGAATTTGGCTCCCATTGTAATATATTTTTATTATATTGGATTGACATTAATTACTTACACATGATGGGAATTCAATACTGTATTGAATTTTTGTAATTTGATGTTTTACAAAGGCAGCGAGAGAGGAATTTATTTGATGACTGTCAAGTAGAGGCCTAATGCTAGGATATAAGTTCGTTTTTTCTAATTGCACATTTATGATGTGGCCAAGTAATTGGATGACCATCCTGGAGCACTTTAATTTTTCCTAGGATGTTTGATCTCTATCTCTATCTCTACTATATAACGTCTCGTGACGACCGTAGGGGTACGTCGTGGCAATTGTCCACTTTAGCCCTTGAGGAGTCGTTAAATCAACCCACAGTCCTTTTATTTCAAACTATTTTGCTATTTTTTTCCACGCGCAGAGAGGAGGAAACGAGGCGAGGCGATGCGAGAGTTGACGCTTTGCCCGATCCCCTCCCTCATCTCTCTCCTCCCGACGGGACATGCAGCAACGACAGTCGAGAAGCTCCGACGTCGTGCCTCTTCCTCATGCTAGCTCTGTATGGGATGATGTAGTACCTGTCGGTAGCCCCAGATCGCCTCCCGGCGCAGGGCGTACTTAGGACTCCTCTGGCGGCCGCTCTCGGCGGCCGGCGTACTATGCCCTCCACTTGCGGTGGTGCCTACGCTGGCCGGACTAGCCAGCTGGCGTTGGTCTTCTATGCGGAAGAGGCGCTGAAATTCCAGCTCATGGCCCTGCTGGTCCTGTTGCAGGCAGTGTGCCAGGACCACCTACAAGCTCTCCATGGCCGTGGGCCTCGGTGCCGATGTGTCATGCAGCTCACTGCCGCGCATGCGCATGAAACTGGACAGGCACGGTTGTATCATCCCGTCAGATGAGGCAGAGACATTTTAGGCGTTGTTTGGCAGAGGAGTTTTGAGGGGGTTTATCGTGTATTATCCCAGGTCCAAGCCGAAACACCAGAAAACACTCTTGGGCTGTTTGGTAGCCAGGTATTGGGTGGGTTCAATCTCTGCAATCCCCAGAATACACGTCGGGTCAAGGTGGGACACGCCGCCCCCCTCGCGTTTTTCTCGGTCAAGCTCTCTCGCTGGGACGCATGTATGCATGGTTACGTGAGCTGACCGACTGTCTTTCAGATATTTTTTTTCTCTACTGGCCGGTGCTTACCAAGGACTCCAAACTTTGTGCCTGTGAGACTTGATCGCTAGCGCGCGCACACACGTAGACTACTCTATCCACTTGAAATAGAACCGAATATTACATGTGTGCCAAACACCTAAACTTTTTACCGATGGAAAGGAGATTAGGTAAACAAGGGGATTGGGTGAAGGAAGTGTTTTCACCAAATACACGTGGGAAAATACTCAGCAAATCACTACAAACCTCTTATGCCAAACAAGCCCTTAAGGTGAGTCAATCTTTGGCCTGACAATCACATATTTGTTCAAATAATGTATATATTGTAATTCAGTACGTGGAACCATAGAGTATTAAATGGATGAAATATGAACTGACTGTGATCTCTGGTCTACATCTCATGTAATTTTGGCGAACAGAAAATGACTGATTATTGGGTTTTGGATTGTTACTTTGTTTTGAAAATACCATGAGGTTTATCTTCTCTATTACAAATGATCAAGAAATCCTACTGGAGGAGAAACTAAAAGCAGCGAGAAGCTTGGAGCTATGGCAGAGTTGCATTCTGGACGGTTTAAAAAAGAAAAGAGAAGTTGCTGGCTTTTGCTAGATGCCATTGCGTAACTCCTTATTATTTGTTTTCCGTTCATAGAACCTGTTTTAGAAGAAATTGTCTGATAATGAAAAACTACAAAGAGGTTTGACAAAAGACACTAACTGCTATTTTTCCCGTTACATTTATTTTTATAAGTTTGCGGACCTGACGCGAACATATTGTCGTTTCATTAAGGTCATACTCTAAGTAACTGTGGTGTGGTTGTGGCATCCTGTTCGGCATGGTGTTCAGTATGAAAGCATCTGCAGCGAGTTGTTCATCATGTTTTGTCTATGTAGGTATGTAGACAGGACCATACATGTAGCATGTAGAAGGTTTTGTATAAGGTAGCGACGAGATTGGACCTTGATACATAGGATATATGCTCTTTGAGCCGTGTTGCAAAAAAAAGTTTTTTTTGTCTTTCAGTTACTATAGATTTACATGTTGTTAATGGATCCGTCAACTAAAAGGATAATTAGGCTATTATCACTGGAAACAAACGAAGAGTTATAAGCGTGCTCGATCTATTTAATCTGTGGGCACAGCAAAACGAAAGGAAAAGAAAACTGAACTAAATGTATACCGACAGATAGAGTCGCTTCCGAATACACATGTAAACCCACCAAGCCTACCACATGATACCCAATCGCCCAATAGGCGGCGCGGCAAAGTGTGCTTGCCCGTCTAGTATATCAATGTTTCCGTTTAATACAAATGCAGATGGGAGAATGTGCAGGTAGCAGGCTAGTACACCTTGGTCGCATGGAGTAAGAGGGGAGCTAGTGTCCGGTGGAGCTAAGGGCGGCTCGTCGTATGGTCTTCCTCGGCAGTGGCGCGATCGTACGTGGACAAAGTGGCACTGACGTCTGGTGGTGCGTCTTGCATCACGCAATACGAGCATGCATTGCCAAGATCAGATCATGCTATAGAGAACCTTCAAGAAGCACACAAACAAATAGAATGGAAATAACATTTGGATGAACCTTGTCCTCCTCTTACCGTCTAGGCATATCAAGCAATCCAAAATTTTAGATGTTAAGGAAGAGATCTTCTCCGTTTGCGTACATACTCTGAAATTTGCACACAAATATGGATAGACGCAAATGGAAACTACGTAAATGATAAACATCCCATCCAACTTACTTTCATAAGAAAGATAAACCCATGTAATACAAAACAAGAATATACATGCTGTAATGGTCAGACTAAGGTTGTTGGGGCAAGGACAACACTGGAGGGTTGCAGGACATTAGAACTCAAAGCCTACGGTTTAAGTTAAGGCACCAACTGATCGCGGGAAAAGAAGCACACTTGACATCATGATACGTCTCCAACGTATCTATAATTTCTGATGTTCCATGTTGATATTATGCCAATCACTACATGTTTTCTATACACTTCATATCATTTTTATGCATTTTCTGGGACTAACCTATTGGCAAGATGCCATAGAGCCAGTTCCTGTTTTCTGCTATTTTTTATTTCTGAAAATTTGTTCTGGAAATATTCTCAGAATTGGACGAAACAAAAGCCGAAGTCCCTATTTTTCTGTCACATACACGGAGTCCGGAGGAGACTCGAAGGGGGCAAGAGAGGCAGCGACACCATATGGCGGCGCGCCCCTCTGGCCGCGCCACCACATGGTGTGGGCCCCCTGGGCGCCCATCGACATCGTCCTTCCACCTATATAATGTCTTCCTCGGGAAAACCCTAAGTACCCGAGCCTCCATCCACGAAAAGTTTCGTAGCCGCCGTCGTCGTCAACCCTCGAGAGGGTTCTGAAGCTCTTCCCGACACCCTGCCGGAGAGGGGAATCTTCACCGGAGGGCTCTTCATCCCCATGCCTACCTCCGGAGTGATGTCTGAGTAGTTCATCCTTGGACTATGGGTCCATAGTAGTAGCTAGATGGTTGTCTTCTCCTATTTTGTGCCATCATGTTTAGATCTTGTGAGCTGCCTAACATGATCAAGATCATCATATTGTAATGCTACATTTTGTGTTTGCTGGGATCCGATGAATATTGAATACTATGTCAAGTTGATTATAGATCTATCATATATGTTATTTGTGATCTTGCATGTTCTCCGTTACTAGTAGATGCTCTGGCCAAGTAGATGCTTGTGACTCTAAGAGTGAGTATTTATGCTAGATAGTCGGTTCATGCCTCCAGTAATCTAGGAAAGTGACAATAACTTCTAAGATTGTGGATGTGCTGTTGCCACTGTCGGACCTACGGATACCAGGGTATCCTGGGCCGTCTGCTACTGGCCCAACCCGAATGGTACGGAAGGAGTCCATACCAGTCCACCACGAGAGGAAGGAGCCTTCGGCAGGTTCTCCCTTAGAAAGACCCCTTGGAGAGGAGTTGTCCTCGCCCGCACCACCGTGTATTGTTGGGGAGGAGCCCTTCTTCGTCCTCACTCCTCCCCGGAAGGGACCCCGCCCACTGGGGGACATCCCATGTGAGGGTGACATCCCGGTCTCTGCGCGGATGACGAAGGTGCCGTGGGCGACAGAGCGACTTCGGCCGCATTTGCCATTCTCGTGTATAAAGTGTGGAGGATCGCTGCATGCACCAAAGCCCAGTCCAAGGCTTTCCAATTTGGTGCAAGAAGACCAGTCCGCCACTACAAGACGGATGGAGCGTCACCGGAGCCCCCACCGACCTGTCATGGAGGGTGGTGACCGTCCTCGACGACCGGCGACAGCCTGTGGGGTAGGGCTCCGTAGTGTACTCCTTTGGCACCATGTGGCAGCTCTTTCCCGCCCAATGAGCGGGAAAGAGGGCCAAATGCCAGTATAAGTAGATCGCTGCCACTACCGTAGAAGGAGAGATCAATCCAGTAGTTCAGTAGACACACCACCGGAACATCTTGCATGATTATGGCTCTTATTATCTCTTGATTTGTCGCTCCAAGTCTTTTGCTAGCCTCCACTGATATGTCATAAACGTATCCCTAATTTCTGATGCTCCATGATCATATTATGCCATTTGCTACATGTTTTCTCCCTTATTTATAGCATTTTTATACGTTTTTCGGACTAACCTATTAACAAGATGCCATAGAGCCAGTTCCCTGTTTTCTGCTGTTTTTTTAGTTTCAGAAAAGTTGTTCTGGAAATATTCTCCGAATTGGAAAATTCGAAGCCCGGAAGTCCTATTTTCCCCGGAAGCATCCAGAAGACCGAAGAGGGGCAGCATGGGGCACACCATAGGGTGGCGCGCCCCCTGGCCGCACCAGCTAGGGGTGTGGGCCCCCTGGAGCTCCACCGCCTTCGCCCTTTCGCCGATTTAAGCCCCCCGGATGGAAAACCCTAAACACCTGATCAAAATCCCCGAAAAAGTTCCGCAGCCGCCGTCACCGTCAACCCCAGATCGGGGGGTTTTTGAAGCTGTTTCCGGCACCCTGCCGGAGAGGAGATCATCACCGGAGGCCTCTTCATCACCATGCCTGCCTCCGGAGTGATGCGTGAGTAGTTCATCCTTGGACTACGGGTTCGTAGCTGTAGCTAGATGGTTGACTTCTGCTCATATGCCTCCATGTTTAGATCTCGTGAGCTGCCTATCATGATCAAGATTGATCTTATGTAATTCTCTGTGCTGTGTTTGCTGGGATCCGATGAATATTGACCTGATGCCAACTTTATTATAGTCTTTATTTGCATGTCTTATTTGTGATCTTGCATGCTCTCCGTTGCTAGTGGTTATTCTGGCTAGGTAATTGTTAGTGACTCCAAGAGGGAGTATTTATGCTCGATAGTTGGTTCATGCCTCCTTGTTGCCTTGCTCGAGTGACATAAACGTGAAGGGGGAGGATGTGTTGTTGCCATTAGGGAGAAAACAACGGTGAGAGTACCCGCGTGCATAATCATTGCTTACATTACACACTTTGTTTAATGCAATTATCTGTTGCTTGCAACTTGATACCTAAGGGGGTTCGGATGATAACCCGAGGGTGGATTATTAGTCATAGATGCAGATGGATGTCGGTCTATGTATCTTGTTGTAATGCCCGCACTAAATAGAATAGTAATCTTCATTTCATATTGTGCACTACGGTGCAACCTCTATTTGTCAATTGCCCGTCTGTAATTTGTTCACCCATCATGGTATCTTTTATGGAGAGACACCACTAGTGAAACTACGAACCCCAGTCCATTTTCCACACTGTTAAACAAACCACAACAATTTCCTGCTCTCTTTACTTTCTGCAAGCATACACTGTTTTTCCACACTATACGTCTAATCTTTGTTTTCAGCAAGACCGGTGAGATTGACAACCTCACTGTACGTCTAATCTTTGTTTTCAGCTCTCTTTGGTTGTGTTGTGTGCAGGTTCCACGTTGTTGCTGACACCGGTGAAGCGCCAGCACCACCGTCAGTGGCATCAACCTTCCGAAGATTCTCTTTCTCCTACTGGATTGATAACCCTGGTTCTTAACTAAGGGGGAAAACTCCTACCGCTGTGCTCATCACACCCTCTTCTTGGGGTTCCCAACAGCAGCAATCAAGGATTTTTCTGGCGCCGTTGCCGGGGACTTAATCATCATCAAGAAGCAACCACTCCCTTGTTAACTCTGTCAGCATCAAGGATTTTTCTGGCGCCGTTGCCGGGGAGAAGGAAATCTTCTGGCAAGGGGAGTCTCTCACTCTCAATATCTTTATTTTGTGGTTTTTCTTGTTTTTATTTTTTACTTTTTTGTTTCTCTATATCAAAAACACACAAAAAATTAGTTTATTTCTCTATATCAAAAACACACACAAAATTAGTTCTTATTCTAGTTGTTATTTTTTGCTTTATCATTCTTTCTCTAAAAGTTTGATGTCTTTGAAACTAGATATTTGAGGCAAGGTGGGTTCACGGATGAACAACAAAAATATTATTAGGAATACCGCTTATCACAAAAAGGAATACATTTATGGGAGCAAAGTAATAAATGCTCTACTTACAATGTTACTTATTGCTTTGATAAATCTTGCTGCTGTAGGAGGTATAAACACCTCCCTTTTCAATGTGAGTATAATGATGATGTTACCATATCTTCTTATGTTAAGGGAAATTATGAATTATATGATGTGGAACAAATTGAAGAATTTATTGCTTGGAAGGGTGCTTTCAAAATTGCCTATTTGCTTAAAGTATTAATGATGCACCTTATAAATATGAGATTTATGCTATACTTGAATATTTCTTTGATAATTACAAGGACTGTAATTACTACATAATGGAATATCTTAATAAATTCTCACAACCTAAGGAAGTAACTGATGCCTTGCAGGAGCCTATGGAAGAAAAAATTGCTGAATCTGGAAGCTGATTGGATGAAAAAGGGGAGGAGAGTGATGATCAAGAGGAGGAAGAATGGAGCTACCCATGTCAACCTCCCAATGATAGTAACTCTTTAACTCATACATTATTTGATGAAATTGATACTTTCTATACTTGTGACCTTGATACTACTACGAATGAAACTTGTGAGAATGATATTGCTACTATTATGTGTGATAATCAATGCTACTTGGATAAATCTTTTGATAATGCTCTTGATGATGGTCCTATGTTACTTGATGTTATAAATTACAATGCTAATGAAAATAGGATTTCTATAATGTGTCCTATAACTTTTATGAGTGATCAATCATCTTGCTTTGCTATTGCTAAAAGTGTGAAGAAAGAGGAGCGGATTTTAAATTTTGATCCCACTATTTTTGAGCTTGATATTAATTGTGTGCTTTTAGACCATGACAAACATGCTCTATGTGATCATTATATTGTTGATTTTGTTCATGATGCTACTGAAAATTATTATGAGATAGGAAAATATGGTTGTAGGAATATTCATGTTACTAAAACACCTCTCTTTTTGTTGAAAGTTTTGAAGTTGCTCTTGTTTTACCTTCCCATGATTTCTAGTTTGAGCTTCTTTAATTTATTTCTTTACAAGATTCCTATGCATAGGAAGTGCGTTAGACTTAAGTTTGTTTTTCATTTTCTTCATGATGCACTCTTTTTCTTCAATTCATATATCTTATGTGAGCATCCACTTGATTCCACCTTTCTATGCCTAGTTGAAAGGCTTTAAAGAAAAGCGCTACCGGGAGACAACCCGTTTTATTTCTCTGTTTTCTTTTAGCTTTCCTTTGTTTTCTTTGGTGTGCTTGCACTTGGGTGTTGTCTATTTCCTTAGCAACCCCGATGTATATTTTCTTTTGTGTTTTTGTTGAGCCAAGTAAAGCCACTAGTGGAAAGTTGAGCCTATATTTTGGATTTCTACGCAGGAAACAAATTTCTGATGTCCCCTGTAAATTCCGTTAAAAATCACAGAAAATTTAAAATGACCTGAGATGTTTTGTCCTTAATCCTGAGTTATATACGCAAATATTCATAGAAGACCACTTTTTTATTTGAGCAACAGAAGATTTTTGAAAAAATCAATCTTTACCTGATGTTCTGTTCTTGACAGATTTCTGCCATTTATCACATTTGCATCTTAATCTCTTTCTTTTGGTGTTCTTTTGAGAAAAAGAGTTTTGAAAGAAGTTGTGACAATAGCTAATGTGTTTTTAAGTGTTATACTTATGTTGAAACTGAACCATGTGGATTTATTATTTCGATTGCACTAACGTTCCTAATGAATATTGTGAGAATTTTGATGTGAAGGAAGTGTTGAAGGGTCAAGAGAAGAGAATGATATGATGTGATCAAGAAGAGTGAAAAGCCTAAGATTGGGGATGCCCCGGTGGTACATCCAAGAAAATTCCAAGAAGACTCAAGCGTCTAAGCTTGGGGATGCCCAAGGCATCCCCTTCTTCATCAACAAATTATCAGGTCACTTCTAGTGAAACTATATTTTTATTCGGTCGCATCTTATGTGCTTTGCTTGGAGCGTCTTTTATTTTTGTTTTCAGTTTTCGTTTTCCTTTGCTTTCAGTTTGTTTTTACTTTCATAATAAGATTGTTTGGATCCCAGCATTCTTTTATTGGAGAGTGACACGCTCCGCTTTTTCTTGAGAATACGTTGTATTCTTAGTCTCTGTTTGACTGCTGCATTTATTCAGCTCCTGTTTTACATTCAAATCTTGTTAGAGATGTTAGTTTTAGTAGTATTATTTGAGTACTCTCATGTTTTATTTTTGTATAATAAAGTGTATTTTTGTTAAAGCATGTTTTGTATGGTGCTTGTTGGGAGAAACAAAGGAAAACTGCTGCTTGAAGTAGAATTTATGACAGTACTAGTAGAACCTTGTATAGACTGTGGCTAGGACTTTTTCATGCCATGCTAAATGTTATTTTAGTTTTAAAGCCTTGTGGTTATTGAGTAGCATGATTAGCCTCAAATAGCCGAGAGTGTTTAATATGTATTGAAAGATTCATGAGTTGTTCTTGTCATAGTAAAGCATCAATATATGGTATTCTCTTTCGAATGTTTTATTTGGTTGACTTGGTGCATGCTCACACCATGTTTATGACTACAAACCAGTCATGAATAGCCTCCATGACCACTTAGTTTTTGATGTTGTGATACTGCTTATGTTTTAATTAATGATGCTTATGTCGCTATGATTGATTATGGCTCTTATGCTCTCTTGATTTGTCGCTTCCAGTCTTTTGATAGCCTCCACCTGTACTGAGTATGATCTCTACTCGTGCATCCAAACTCCCTTAAACCAAAGTTTTCTCATTGTGTCCACCATACCTACCTACATGTGGTATTTAACTGCCATTCCAAAGTAAATTGCTCATGTGTTACCTTTAAAACCTTCAAAATTACTCCTGCTTTATGTTCCTGTTTTTGCTCATGAGCACGTAAATAGAGAATCTTTATCTCACTTGTTGATTGGATTTCACACCATGGACTAGTGGCTTTATCCTCTTATCCAAATGATAGAAGAGCTGACAACGGGGTGCCCAACCCCAAATTAATGCATACAAATTCTCTTCACTATTTTTGCCCCTGATTTATCAGTCAAAGCATAATTGTGTAAACAAAAGAGAAAGAGGGATGACCTTCTACACCAGTTGCATACTTCACCATGGGAGCCGCTCTTGTGAATCCAGTTGACTTGGGACGTACTGTATTTTCTGTTTACCATTCGTTGACATTAGCATACGTCTCCAAAAATATAGACACTCCTCCACGGTATGTGATTGTTGGCAGGCACCCGAGGATTCGGTTAGACATGGCTTGTGAAAGATGGATGGGAGGAGAGTCAAACTTTTAATACATATGTTCAATAAAATAAAAGCTCTAGCACATGAGTGATCCCTGCTTCCCTCCGCGAAGGGCCTTTCTTTTACTTTTATGTTGAGTCTCCATCTTCTAACTTTATGCACAGTTGAGAGAGCATTTTTTGCCATTTCGAGTTCTATGTACATTTGTCACATAAACATCAATAATTACTTCATGATGTGATATTATTTGTTCTTAAATTACTTGTTTTAGTCTTCCTCTTGAACTTTGAAGGTGTCCTGGCATTTATGTTTTTCCCCACTCTTAAGGACTATCGAAATATCACTTTGCCATGCTTTCTCTATACCTGAAACAAACGTTTACCTTTCTTTGCATTATTATTCATGATCGTTTATTTGAGTTACTTTTCGTGATGCAGTAATTGCTATGCTTTATTATTAAAGTTTTATTTATCATGCTTGTGTTTAAAGTCTTATGATCTCAGCGTGCATATGCTTTTACATTAGATTGATCAAGTTTGTGTTAGTAGCATGTCACCTCAGAAATTATTGTTTTATCGTTTACCTACTCGAGGACGAGTAGGAACTAAGCTTGGGGATGCTTGATACGTCATAAACGTATCCCTAATTTCTGATGCTCCATGATCATATTATGCCAATTGCTACATGTTTCTCCCTTATTTATAGCATTTTTATACGTTTTTCGGACTAACCTATTAACAAGATGCCACAGAGCCAGTTCCCTGTTTTCTGCTGTTTTTTTAGTTTCAGAAAAGTTGTTCTGGAAATATTCTCGGAATTGGAAAATTCGAAGCCCGAAAGTCCTATTTTCCCCGGAAGCATCCAGAAGACCGAAGAGGGGCAGCAGGGGGGCCACACCATAGGGTGGCGCGGCCCCCTGGCCGCGCCAGCTAGGGGTGTGGCCCCCATAGAGCTCCACCGCCTTCGCCCTTTCGCCTATTTAAGCCCCCCGGATGGAATACCCTAAACACCTGATCAAAATCCCCGAAAAAGTTCCGCAACCGCCGTCACCGTCAACCCCAGATCAGGGGGGTTCTGAAGCTATTTCCGGCACCCTGCCGGGGAGGAGATCATCACCGGAGGCCTCTTCATCACCATGCCTGCCTCCAGAGTGATGCGTGAGTAGTTCATCCTCGGACTACGGGTTCGTAGCTATAGCTAGATGGTTGTCTTCTCCTCATATGCCTCCATGTTAAGATCTCGTGAGCTGCCTATCATGATCGAGATTGATCTTATGTAATTCTCTGTGCTGTGTTTGCTGGGATTCGATGAATATTGACCTGATGACAACTTTATTATAGTCTTTATTTGCATGTCTTATTTGTGATCTTGCATGCTCTCTGTTGCTAGTGGTTATTCTGGCCAGGTAATTGTTAGTGACTCCAAGAGGGAGTATTTATGCTCGATAGTTGGTTCATGCCTCCTTGTTGCCTTGCTCGAGTGACATAAACGTGAAGGGGGAGGATGTGTTGTTGCCATTAGGGAGAAAACAACGGTGAGAGTGCCCGCGTGCATAATCATTGCTTACATTACACACTTTGTTTAATGCAATTATCTTTTGCTTGCAACTTGATACCTAAGGGGGTTCGGATGATAACCCGAGGGTGGATTATTAGTCATAGATGCAGATGGATGTCGGTCTATGTATCTTGTTGTAATGCCCGCACTAAGTAGAATAGTAATCTTCATGTCATATTGTGCACTACGGTGCAACCTCTATTTGTCAATTGCCCGTCTGTAATTTGTTCACCCAGCATGGTATATTTTATGGAGAGACACCACTAGTGAAACTACGAACCCCAGTCCATTTTTCACACTGTTAAACAAACCACAACAATTTCCTGCTCTCTTTACTTTCTGCAAGCATACACTGTTTTTCCACACTATACGTCTAATTTTTGTTTTCAGCAAGACCGGTGAGATTGACAACCTCACTGTACCGTTGGGGCAAAGTATTTTGGTTGTGTTGTGTGCAGGTTCCACGTTGTTGCTGACACCGGTGAAGCGCCAACACCACCGTCAGTGGCATCAACCTTCCGAAGATTCTCTTTCTCCTACTGGATTGATAACCCTGGTTCTTAACTAAGGGGGAAAACTCCTACCGCTGTGCTCATCACACCCTCTTCTTGGGGTTCCCAACAGCATCAATCAAGGATTTTTCTGGCGCCGTTGCCGGGGACTTAATCATCATCAAGAAGCAACCACTCCCTCGTTAACTCTGCCAGCATCAAGGATTTTCCTGGCGCCGTTGCCGGGGAGAAGGAAATCTTCTGGCAAGGGGAGTCTCTCACTCTCAATCTCTTTATTTTCTGGTTTGTCTTTTTTTTATTTTTGACTTTTTTGTTTCTCTATATCAAAAACACACAAAAAATTAGTTTATTTCTCTATATCAAAAACACAAAAAAAATAGTTCTTATTCTAGTTGTTATTTTTGCTTTATCATTCTTTCTATAAAGTTTGATGTCTTTGAAACTAGATATTTGAGGCAAGGTGGGTTCAGGGATGAACAACAAAAATATTATAAGGAATACCACTTATCACAAAAAGGAATACACTTATGGGAGCAAAGTAATAAATGCTCTACTTACAATGTTACTTATTGCTTTGATAAATCTTGCTTCTGTAGGAGGTATAAACACCTCCCTTTTCAATGTGAGTATAATGATGATGTTACCATATCTTCTTATGTTAAGAGAAATTATGAATTATATGATGTGGAACAAATTGAAGAATTTATTGCTTGGAAGGGTGCTTTCAAAATTGCCTATTTGCTTAAAGTATTAATGATGCACCTTATAAATATGAGATTTATGCTATACTTGAATATTTCTTAGATAATTACAAGGATTGTAATTACTAAATAATGGAATATCTTAATAAATTCTCACAACCTAAGGAAGTAACTGATGCCTTGCAGGAACCTATGGAAGAAAAAATTGCTGAATCTGGAAGCTGATTGGATGAAAAAGGGGAGGAGAGTGATGATCAAGAGGAGGAAGAATGGAGCTACCCATGTCAACCTCCCAATGATAGTAACTCTTTAACTCATACATTATTTGATGAAATTGATACTTGCTATACTTGTGACCTTGATACTACTACGAATGAAACTTGTGAGAATGATATTGCTACTATTATGTGTGATAATCAATGCTACTTGGATAAATCTTTTGATAATGCTCTTGATGATGGTCCTATGTTACTTGATGTTATAAATTACAATGCTAATTAAAATAGGATTTCTATAATGTGTCCTATAACTTTTATGAGTGATCAATCTTCTTTCTTTGCAATTGCTAAAAGTGGGAAAAAAGAGGAGCGGATTTTAAATTTTGATCCCACTATTTTTGAGCTTGATATTAATTGTGTGCTTTTAGACCATGACAAACATGCTCTATGTGATAATTATAATGTTGATTTTGTTCATGATGCTACTGAAAATTATTATGAGATAGGAAAATATGGCTGTAGAAATATTCATGTTACTAAAACACCTCTCTTTTTGTTAAAAGTTTTGAAGTTGCTCTTGTTTTACCTTCCCATGATTTCTAGTTTGAGCTTCTTTAATTTATTTCTTTACAAGATTCCTATGCATAGGAAGTGCGTTAGACTTAAATTTGTTTTTCATTTTCTTCATGATGCACTCTTTTTCTTCAATTCATATTTCTTATGTGAGCATCCACTTGATTCCACCTTTCTATGCCTAGTTGAAAGGCTTTAAAGAAAAGCGCTACCGGGAGACAACCCGTTTTATTTCTCTGTTTTCTTTTAGTTTTCCTTTGTTTTCTTTGTTGTGCTTGCACTTGGGTGTTGTCTATTTCCTTAGCAACCCCGCTGTATCTTTTCTTTTGTGTTTTTGTTGAGCCAAGTAAAGCCACTAGTGGAAAGTTGAGCCTATATTTTGGATTCTGCGCAGGAAACAGATTTCTGATGTCCACTGTAAATTCCGTTAAAAATCACAGAAAATTTAAAATGACCTGAGATGTTTTGTCCTTAATCCTGAGTTATATACGCAAATATTCATAGAAGAACACTTTTTTATTTGAGCAACAGAAGATTTTTAAAAAAATCAATCTTTACATGATGTTCTGTTCTTGACAGATTTCTGCCATTTATCACATTTGCATCTTAATCTCTTTCTTTTGGTGTTCTTTTGAGAAAAAGAGTTTTGAAAGAAGTTGTGACAGTATCTAATGTGTTTTTAAGTGTTAGACTTGTGTTGAAACTGAACCATGTGGATTTATTATTTCGATTGCACTAACGTTGCTAATGAGGATTGTGAGAATTTTGATGTGAAGGAAGTTTTCAAGGGTCAAGAGAAGAGGATGATATGATGTGATCAAGAAGAGTGAAAAGCCTAAGATTGGGGATGCCCCGGTGGTACATCCAAGAAAATTCCAAGAAGACTCAAGCGTCTAAGCTTGGGGATGCCCAAGGCATCCCCTTCTCCATCAACAAATTATCAGGTCACTTCTAGTGAAACTATATTTTTATTCGGTCGCATATTATGTGCTTTGCTTGGAGCGTCTTTTATTTTTGTTTTCAGTTTTCTTTTTCCTTTGCTTTCAGTTTGTTTTTAGTTTCATAATAAGATTGTTTGGATCCTAGCATTCTTTTATTGGAGAGTGACACGCTCCGCTTTTTCTTGAGAATACGTTGTATTCTCAGTCTCTGTTTGACTGCTGCATTTATTTAGCTCCTGTTTTGCATTCATCTCTTGTTAGAGATGTTAGTTTTAGTAGTATTAGTTGAGTACTCTCATGTTTTCTTTTTGTATAATAAAGAGTATTTTTGTTAAAGCATGTTTTGTATGGTGCTTGTTGGGAGAAACAAAAGAAAACTGCTGCTTGAAGTAGAATTTATGACAATATTAGTAGATACTTGTATAGACTGTGGCTAGGACTTTTTCATGCCATGCTAAATGTTATTTTAGTTTTAAAGCCTTGTGGTTATTGAGTAGCATGATTAGCCTCAAATAGCCGAGAGTGTTTAATATGTATTGAAAGATTCATGAGTTGTTCTTGTCATAGTAAAGCATCAATATATGGTATTCTCTTTCGAATGTTTTATTTGGTTGACTTGGTGCATGCTCACACCATGTTTATGACTACAAACCAGTCACGAATAGCCTCCATGACCACTTAGTTTTTGATCTTGTGATACTTCATATGTTTTAATTAATTATGCTTATGTCGCTATGCATGATTATGGCTCTTATGCTCTCTTGATTTGTCGCTCCCAGTCTTTTGATAGCCTCCACCTGTCCTGAGTATGATCTCTACTCGTGCATCCAAACTACCTTAAACCAAAGTTTTCTCATTGTGTCCACCATACCTACCTACATGTGGTATTTAACTGTCATTCTAAAGTAAATTGCTCATGTGTTACCTTTAAAACCTTCAAAATTACTCCTGCTTTATGTTCCTGTTTTTGCTCATGAGCACGTAAATAGAGAATCTTTATCTCACTTGTTGATTGGATTTCACACCATGGACTAGTGGCTTTATCCTCTTATCCAAATGATAGAAGAGCTGACAACAGGGTGCCCAGCCCCAAATTAATGCATACAAATTCTCTTCACTATTTTTGCCCCTGATTTATCAGTCAAAGCATAATTGTGTAAACAAAAGAGAAAGAGGGATGACCTTCTACACCAGTTGCATACTTCACCATGGGAGCCGCTCTTGTGAATCCAGTTGACTTGGGACGTACTGTATTTTCTGTTTACCATACGTCTCCAAAAATATAGACACTCCTCCACGGTATGTGATTGTTGGCAGGCACCCGAGGATTCGGTTAGACATGGTTTGTGAAAGATGGATGGGAGGAGTGTCAAACTTTTAATACATATGTTTAATAAAATAAAAGCTCTAGCACATGAGTGGTCCCTGCTTCCCTCCGCGAAGGGCCTTTCTTTTACTTTTATGTTGAGTCTCCATCTTCTAACTTTATGTACAGTTGAGAGAGCTTTTTTTGCCATTCCGAGTTCTATGTACATTTGTCACATAAGCATCAATAATTACTTCATGATGTGATATTATTTGTTCTTAAATTACTTGTTCTAGTCTTCCTCTTGAACTTTGAAGGTGTCCTGGCATTTATGTTTTGCCCCACTCTTAAGGACTATCGAAATATCACTTTGCCATGCTTTCTCTATACCTGAAACAAACGTTTAACTTTCTTTGCATTATTATTCATGATCCTTTATTTGAGTTACTTTTCGTGATGCAGTAATTTCTATGCTTTATTTATCATGCTTGTGTTTAAAGTCTTATGATCTCAGTGTGCATATGCTTTTACATTAGATTGATCAAGTTTGTGTTAGTAGCATGTCACCTCAGAAATTATTGTTTTATCGTTTACCTACTCGAGGACGAGTAGGAACTAAGCTTGGGGATGCTTGATACGTCATAAACGTATCCCTAATTTCTGATGCTCCATGATCATATTATGCCAATTGCTACATGTTTCTCCCTTATTTATAGCATTTTTATACATTTTTCGGACTAACCTATTAACAAGATCCCACAGAGCCAGTTCCCTGTTTTCTGCAGTTTTTTTAGTTTCAGAAAAGTTGTTCTGGAAATATTCTCGGAATTGGAAAATTTGAAGCCCGAAAGTCCTATTTTCCCTGGAAGCATCCAGAAGACTGAAGAGGGGCAAGAGGGGGGCCACACCATAGGGTGGCGCGGCCCCTGGCCGCGCCAGCTAGGGGTGTGGCTCCCTAGAGCTCCACCGCCTTCGCCCTTTCGCCTATTTAAGCCCCCCGGATGGAATACCCTAAACACCTGATCAAAATCCCCGAAAAAGTTCCGCAACCGCCGTCACCGTCAACCCCAGATCAGGGGGGTTGTGAAGCTATTTCCGGCACCCTGCCGGGGAGGAGATCATCACCGGAGGCCTCTTCATCACCATGTCTGGCTCCAGAGTGATGCGTGAGTAGTTTATCCTTGGACTACGGGTTCGTAGCTATAGCTAGATGGTTGTCTTCTCCTCATATGCCTCCATGTTTAGATCTCGTGAGCTGCCTATCATGATCGAGATTGATCTTATGTAATTCTCTGTGATGTGTTTGCTGGGATCCGATGAATATTGACGTTATGCCAAGTTGATTATAGTCTTTATTTGCATGTGTTATTTGTGATCTTGCATGCTCTCCGTTGCTAGTGGGTATTCTGGCCAGGTAATTGTTAGTGACTCCAAGAGGGAGTATTTATGCTCGATAGTGGGTTCATGCCTCCTTGTTGCCTTGATCGAGTGACAGAAATGTGAATGGGGAGGATGTGTTGTTGCCATTAGGGAGAAAACAACGGTGAGAGTGCCCGTGTGCATAATCATTGCTTACATTACACACTTTGTTTAATGCAATTATCTGTTGCTTGAAACTTAATACCTGAGGGGGTTCGAATGATAACCTGAGGGTGGATTATTAGTCATAGATGCATATGGATGTCGGTCTATGTATCTTGTTGTAATGCCCGCACTAAATAGCATAGTAATCTTCATTTCAAATTGTGCACTACGGTGCAACCTCTATTTGTCAATTGCCCAGCTGTAATTTGTTCACCCAGCATGCTATCTTTTATGGAGAGACACCACTAGTGAAACTTTGAACCCCGGTCAATTTTCCACACTGTTAAACAAACCACAACAATTTCCTGCTCTCCTTACTTTCTGCAAGCATACACTGTTTTTTCACACTATTCGTCTAATCTTTGTTTTCAGCAAGACCGGTGAGATTGAGAACCTCACTGTACCGTTGGGAAATAGTATTTTGGTTGTGTTGTGTGCAGGTTCCACGTTATTGCTGACACCGGTGAAGCGCCAGCACCACCGTCAGTGGCATCAACCTTCCGAAGATTCTCTTTCTCCTACTGGATTGATAACCCTGGTTCTTACCTAAGGGGAAAACTCCAACCGCTGTGCTCATCACACCCTCCTCTTGGGGTTCCCAACAGCAGCAATCATCCATCTGTACTGAGTATGAGCTCTACTCGTGCATCCAACTCCCAAAAACCAAAGTTTTCCCATTGTGTCCACCATACCTACCTACATGTGGTATTTAACCGCCACTCCAAAGTAAATTGCTCATGTGTTACCTTTAAAACTTTCAAAATTACTCCTGTTTTGTGCTCCTGTTTTAGCTCATGAGGACGTAAATAGAGAATCTTTATCTCACTTATTGATTGGACTTTGACACCCTGGACTAGTGGCTTCATTCGCTTATCCAATGATAGAAGAGATGGCAACGGGGTGCCCAGCCCCAAATTAATAACACAAATTCTCTTCACTATTTTTTCCCCTGATTTATCAGTCAAAGCATAATTGTGTAAAAAAAAGAGAAAGAGGGATGACCTTCCACCCAGATGCTTCCTTCTATGGGAGCCGCTCTTGTGAAGTCTAGTTGGCTTGTGACGTACTGTATTTTCTGTTTACCATTTGTTGACATAAGCATACACCTCTCTTAAAATATAGACACTCCTCCACGGTATGTGATTGTTGGCAGGCACCCGAGGATTCGGTTAGCCATGGTTTGTGTAAGATGATTGGGAGGAGTGTCAAACTTTTTATACCTCTGTTTATTAAAATAAAAGCTATAGCACATGAGTGATCCATGCTTCCCTCTGTGAAGGGCCTTTCTTTTTTACTTTTATGTTTAGTCTCCATCTTCTAACTTTATGCACGGTTGAGAGAGCATATTGCCATTCTGAGTTTTATGTGCATTTGTCCCAGAAACATTATTAATTTATTCATGATGTGTTATTGCTTGTTCTCTAATTATTTGTTCTAGTCTTCCTGATGAACTTTGAAGGTGTCCTGACATTTATGTTTTGCCCCACTCTTAAGGACTAGCGAAATATCACTTTGACATGTTTTCTCTATACTTGAAACAAACGTATATCTTTCGTTGCATTGTTATTCATGATCTTATATTTGTGTTACTTCTCATGATGGAAGGTGATTGCTATGATTTATTATTAAAATTCTATTTATCATGCTTATGTTTAAGTTCTATGATCTCAGCTTACTTACGCTTTTACATAATTGATGATCAAGTTTATGTTGGTAGCATGTCACCTCAGAAATTATGTGTTTTTATCGTTTACCTACTCGAGAACGAGTAGGAACTAAGCTTGGGGATGTTGATACGTCATAAACAGTATTTTTAATTTCTCATGTTCCATGTTGCTTTCTTATTGTTTCCCACATGTTTGCTATACACTTTATGTCATTTTTATCTATTTTCCGAACTAACCTATTGACAAGATGCCACAGAGCCAATTCCCTATTTTCTGTTGTTTTTAGTTTCAGAAAAGTTGTTCTGGAAATATTCTCGAAATTGGAAAATTAAAAGCCCAGAAGTCTTAGAATTCCCGAAGGTTCCACGGAGTCCCGAAGAGACCCGGAGGGAAGCCTCAGGGCCCACACCATAGGGCAGCACTCCCCCTGGCCGCGCCATGAGGTGGTGTGGGCCCCCCCGGCCTCCACCAGCTTTGCCCTTTCGCCTATTTATACCCCCCGAGACGTAACCCCTAAGGATATACCACTTCGTCCCGAAAAACACCCGAGGCAGTCGTCATCATCATCCCAAGATCGGGAGGGTTCTGGAGCTCTCCCCGGCACCCTGTCGGGAGGGGAATTCATCACCAGAGGGGTCTACACCACCATGCCCTCCTCCGAAGTGATGCGTGAGTAGTTCATCCGTGGACTACGGGTCCATAGCAGTGGCTAGATGGTTGTTATCTCCACTTTGTACCTCATGTTTAGATCTTGTGAGCTACCTAACATGATCAAGATCATATTTATGTAATGCTACATGTTGTGTTTGCTAGGATCTGATGAATGTTGAATGCTATGTCTTCTGATTATCAATATATCATGTTATCTTCATGCATATATTATTTATGATCTTGCATGCTCTCCGTTATTAGTAGATGCTCTGGCCAAGTAGATGCTAGTAACTCCAAGAGGGAGTATTTATGCTCGATAGTAGGTTCATGCCTCCTTTGCATCAGAGCTCGAGTGACAAAAACGTGACGGATGGAGGATGTGTTGTTGCCATTAGGGAGAAACAACGATATTTACCTAGTTTACATTGTTTACATTACAGACTTTGCTTACGATGATAATCTGTTGCTAGCAACTTAATACCTAATGTTTGTTCGGATGATATTCGGAGGGTGGATTATTATACATATATGCAGTTGGATGACGGTCTATGTATTTTGTTGTAATGCCCGCATGAATCACATAGTAATCTTTATGTCTTGCATATGCACTACGGTGCAGCTTTCATTTCTGTCAATTGCCCAGCTGTAATTTGTTCACCACACATATTATTTATCTTTCACGGAGAGACACCACTAGTGAACTGTGGACCCCGGTCCTTTTTCCTCATACTGATAAAACACCTACTATTTTCATACTACTTTCATACTGTTCCTACTGCTTTCCTACTGTTTTCCACACCAGACGTTTAACCTCTTTGTGTTCAGCAAAACCGGTGAGATTGAAAACCTCACTGCTTCGTTGGGGCAATGTGATTTGATTGTGTTGTGTAGGTTCCACGTTGCTTCTGAACCGGTAGTGCGCCCTGCCATCTCAGCTGCTTCAACCTTCTGAAGTTACTCCTTCCTCCTACTGGTCGATTCAACCTTGGTTTCTTTCTGAGGGAAACTTGTTGCTGCACTCTTCATACCTTCCTCTTGGGGTATCCCAACGAACGTGTGTTCACACGCATGTCCATTAAAAAAGGGGTCTACACTAGTGAAATTTTACATAAATAACCTTTTGGCGCAGCAAATTCACACTTTAACCCTCCAAACCAAAAAATTCGAGAACTAACCCTTTTGCTTAATGCCCGCTCCGAAGGCGTTATGGTCTATAGCTCAACGCCGCATGTTCGAGGCATTATTGACCGTGCCACCGTGGACTTGGACTCCGACGTGGCAGGCGGTTTAACGCCCGCGGCGAAGGCGTTATGCGCCTTAACGCACTGGACGGGGGCGTTACACCACTTAACGCCCTCGCCGGGGGCGTTATGCGAAGAGGTAAGTGGCCGGACAGGCACACTCCACCCCACTTCACTCTCCACTCCACCTCTAAGCTCTAGCTCGACCTTCTCTCTCACTGCACCCCCCAATCCCTCCAATTTTTTGTGATTTCTCCATGGAATTCGGCCTCCCTCGCTTCTCCAAGGTTAGCTCCCCCCTTTCCCTTCCTTTTGTCCAAGCAAAATGTTTCCATTTAGTCAATTTGCTCCCCTATTTTGTAAACCCTAGAAATTGGTTCTTGCCACTCTATTCCCTAAATTGGTTTGTTCTATGTTGATGTATGGAGCATATGTGGTTGTTAAATGGATCTAGACCTACAAATTTGGTGCCAAACCCTAGATATTTTTTGTAGGTCCTATCCCTCACCCTAACCCTAGGAATTGTTATGTTAGGGCCTATTTGTTAGCTATTACGGCAACATAATCGTTGCTGTGGTTTTTCTTTTCTAGATGTTGTCAAGAATTGTGGATTTTCATCATGTGGACTTTGCTGGGTTTTTGAAAGGAGACATTGATTATCGAGACCCGGACGAGGTAGTCATGTTCTTTGACACTAGTCCAACATTTCTTGATGTTATGGAGAAGGTCCGAAGTGAGTTGAATTATAAGAAAAAATGATGTAATTGACTCGCAAGGGAGGTAAAATGTCTCCCACGGTCATTACATTCGGTGGAAGATGATTCCGTCGACTCGGAGAGTCGTTGGGAAGCTTACAAGGCGGTTGTCTTAGACTCACAAGACAAATCGTTTGAGTTATTTGCAACAAATAAGGTTGGTGCTCGAGTGCATATTGATTTGAATGTCAAAGCATGTCCTAGCAAAGGCAGTAGCCCGGTTGAACGGGGTGAGGTACGTGTCGACCCGGAGGCCGAAGTGTATGACACAATGATGAGCCAACCTCCTTTGACACAACCCTTGAGCCCCTATTGCAATAACGATTATCGTGATGACTACGATGACGATGATGGTGGCTATGATGAGCCCGAGTGGCATGCGGAGGAAGATGAGCCACAGAGAGATAACGAAGGCGGTCATGAGACCGGGAGGCATGCAGAGGAAGATGAGCCCCCAGGAGATAGTGGTGGCGCTCATGAGCCCGAGGCCCGTGCCGAGGTCGTGCTTGAAGGGACCGAGGGCGATCCAAGGGAACATGCCTTCCGTAACCATAATATTGGGGATGTGGAAAATTGCTTTGAAGAGGACATGGACCGTGACATCCCATACTCCCGACCACATGCAATTGACTCGGAAGACGAAGGCTCAAATGAGGAACTTGACGAGGATGGTTTGACGACTAAGGAAGCAAAAGCCTTTATGTATGCATTTGGCTGGGATCACCACACATCATTGTTTTGTGATCTAAGCCTTGCGAGTAAGGCTATTTTTTATGGTGGTACCACTAAGATTCTTGGGCCAAGGTCTTATTCTAAGAAATAAACCGAGCTACGCAATCATGGGGTCAATAAAGCAACCATATTTCCATGCATGGATGAAATGAAACAATGGGTACATGACTACTCCTTGAAGCATCATCAAGAATTCACTGTGAAGTACTCGGACGAGAGCCTCCGTTACCAGGTGATATGTCCCCATAAACATTGTGCATGGACTATCCGTGCAAGGCCTATCAAGAAGGGCGGAGTCACAAAAATACCACGGTGGAAGCTTACATGATGTTGCCTCACGCACCAATGTGCGCCAAATAATATCGACGTGACCAATGCTAAGAATGATCACCGCCAATTGAGCTATGAGTTCATTGGGCAGAAAATAAGCTCAATGGTCAAGATCCTTCCAACATGTCCAATTAAAACCGTTATCAAGTATGTGTTGGACCTTTACGGCTACACGGTGAAGTACGGTAAGTCATGGAAGGCCAAGCAAGTCGAATTCAGGATGTTGTATGGAGAATGGGAAGAGTCGTACAACCGCGAGAAATTAGCATAGAACTACCACTTTAGAACTCAAATGTACCAAATGATACCGATTTAGTGATATAGCACATAAATCTACCACATTTTGTGTCCAAATTCGCAGAAAAGACTGATCATTCTTTGATCACGAATTGACGCCGAATCTGACAAGGGGGCCCACCAGTCACGTTGACGTGGCCGAGAGAGACAAATATTTTCTGTAGACGTGGACATGGGTCCCACCAAGATGATGTGGCCCCACCTGTCAGCCAATTAAAAAATGAAAAAAAAGCAGTGCGTCTTCTTCCCCGGCGCACACGCGCACGGTGACGCGCGCCTTGCACACGCCGTGGGCGCCGCCGCGCATCGCCGTGCTTGGCCTCCGTGAGCGTCGCCGTGCTTGGCCGTGGAGCACGCCGTGGGCGCCGCCGCTCGCCTGTCCGTCGTGCTTGGCCGTGGAGGGCGCCGCCGCTCGCGCGTCCGTCGTGGTTGGCCGTGGAGGGCGCCGCCGCTCGCGAGCGTCGCCGAGGACCACGCCGTGGGCGCCGCGGCTTGCGCGTCCGTCGTGGTTAGCCGTGGAGGGTGCCGCCGCTCGCGATCTGCGCCGAGGAGCACGCCGTGGGCGCCGCCGCCGCGCGTCCGTCGTTCTTGGCCGTGGAGGCGCCGCCGCTCGCGAGCTCCTATGAGGAGCACGCCGCGCACGCCGTGCACGCCCACGCCGAGGGGCACGCCGTGAGCGTCGCCGTGCTTGGCCGTGGAGCACGCCGTGGGCGCCGCCGCTCGCGCGTCCGTCGTGCTTGGCCGTGGAGGGCGCCGCCGCTCGCGAGCTTCGCCGAGGACCACGCCGTGGGCGCCGCGGCTTGCGTATCCGTCGTTCTTAGCCGTGGAGGCGCCGCCGCTCGCGAGCTCCTCTGAGGAGCACGCCGCGCATGCCCACGCCGAGGGGCACGCCGTGCACGCCGCACACGCCGAGGAGCACGCCGCGTGTCGTTGTGCTTGGCCGAGGGCCGAGGAGCCCGCCGCTCGCGCGTCGTCGTGCTTGGCCGAGGAGCACGCCGTCCGCGCCGCTGCTCTCCCATCGCGGAGCTTGGCCGAGAGCACGCCGGCCCCAGCATGTGTGCGAGGAGCACGCCATGGCGGCGGTGAGACCAGCGAGGAGTGCAGCCAGCGTGGGGGCGGCGAGTTCGCCAGGGGCGCCGCCGGTCAGCCCCTGCCCCTGTTCCGCCCTGCCCCTGCCCCTGTTCCGCCCTGTCATGGCTGCCGCCATGAGTCCCAAGCTCCCACGGGATACGACCTCATATTCCTTTTTTTTTTGGCTAAGTGGCCGATAGATGGGATCTTGTCCACCTCAGCGTTTTTTTTTTCCGGCCACATCAGCTCTGACTAGTGGGTCCCTTTGTCAGTTGTAGCATCAATTCGCAATCAACAACATATCAGTCTTTTTTGCGAATTCCTGGACGAAATGTGGTAGATTTATGTGCTATATCACTAAATCGGTATCATTCAGTAAATTTGACTTATAAAGTGGTAGTTCTGTGCTAATTTCTCTACAACCGCATAGCCAAGTTGTTGGGAGGGATGGCCGCAAAAAACCCGGATATCTACTATGTGGTTGAGCCCTTTGGCTCGAAAACAATGATTCACAAAGGTAAAACTGTTTGGAAATTTTGGACGTGCATTCTGGACTTTTAGTCCTTGAATCAAGGCTTTCAAGCACCTTAGACCCGTTTTGTCCGTGGATGGGACATTTCTGACCGATTGTTACAAGGGCACAATCATGGCGGCGGTAGGGCATGACAATGGCGACCAGTTGCTATCTTTGGCATTCACACTTGTGTACGCGGAGAACAATGATAAGTGGGAGTGGTTCCTTGGCCTTGTGAGGACTAGGCTTGTTGGACCTGAAATAGAGGTTTGCATAATCTCAGACCGACACTAAGGAGTACTCAACACCGTGGAAGTTGATATCCCCGGATACCCCGCGTTCACCATCGGTGGTGCTTGAGGCATTTTGTGTCCAACTTCTACAAGGCATGTAAAAACAAGGAGTTAGGTGATTTGCTCCAAGATTGCTGCCTCGCCTTCACTGCTCGTCATTTCTTGAAAAAAATTTAACCAAGTATTCATAGATGTCGAACCGGAGGGCAAAAAAATTCTTGACAAGGAACATGCTAGATAGGACAAAATGGTCGCGGGCATATGACCACCTCAGAATGAGATATGGTGACATGACAAGCAACATGGCAGAATGTTTCAACAATGTGATTAAGGGTGTGCATTCATTGCCCGTGTCAGCAATAGTGGAATATACGTTTTCGAAGATGAATGAATAATTTGTGAGATATAGTGAGAAAACAGCGAAGCTAATTTCCGTGGAAAACAAGGCAAAGGAGGTGTACGAGTACCCCAAGAAGATCGACCAATGGATGACGTACCAGAAATACAAGGCGGACACGGTGGAGGTAGAAGAATTTAACAACACAAATTTGATTTATCAAGTCATTGAGCCGGGTGGGATCACACAGAGTGGTGTCCAATACGAAGGCGGGGCCTTCAAGGTTAATCTGACAACCGGCGAGTGTTCTTGTTGTAGACCAACCGTATATCATCTCCCATGCGCACACTTGATCACGGCTGGTCGGAAGAGACATGTCAGTTACGAGTCCTCAAGTAATGTAAGGATGAGATATTACACCATTCAAGCTGTGAAGGCCACATGGGCAGGGAGGTTCGAGCCCTTCCTGTACCAATCGGTTTGGCCAGACTACGGCGGGCTTGCGCTATACCCTGATCCTTCTATGAAGGTCACGAAAGTAGGAAAACGCCACACATTTCTGGATGATTGGGGTGGTGGTGTTTTCCCTAGATGGGGCAACACACATTTCTGCAAGCCTCGTGAAGCCGAGAACCCACCGGACGACGTTAGTATGGGTAGTACTACCGCTGGTTCAAAAAGGAAGAGAAAAATTGTTGCAAGTACAGGCAAAGAAGGTGGTAGTACAGCTGCTGGTACAAAAAGGAAGGGAACAAATGTTGATGGCAATGGTGGTAGCGGTGGAGTTGGCGGTAACAGAGAAGGAAATATTGAAGATGGCGGAAATACTGAAGGTGGTCAGACCCGTGGTCGTGGTAGAGGTGGTGGTCGGGGTAGTGCCCGTGGCAATAGTGGTGCAGGAGAAGGTAATGTTGAAGATGAAGGTGTGAGCGGTGGAAATTATGAAAGTGGCCAGACTCGTGGTTGTGGTAGAGGTGGTAGCCAGGGTAGTGGCCGTGACAATAGTGGTCGAGGAGAAGGTAATATTAAAGATGGAGGTCTGAGCGGTGGAAATGGTGAGAGTGGCCAGGGTCGTGGCCGTGGCAATATTGGCCGTAGTGGTAGAGGGGGTGGCCGTAGTGGCCGCGCAAATCTTGGCCGTGGAAATGCTGATGGAGGTGGTGCCCGAGGTGGAGGAAGTGTGGAGGGTGGCGAAGATCGTGGTCGTGGCAATGGTGATGGAGGTGGTGGCCGAGGTGTAGGAAATGTTGATCGTGGCCGTGGTGATGGAGGTGCAGGCCGAGGTGTAGGAAATGCTAGATGTGCGTGTCAGAGGTGATGGAGGTGGCAGAGGTGGTGGAGGTGGTAGAGGTGATGGAGCTGGTGACCAAAGTGGAGAAAATGTTGACCGTGGCCGTGGTGATGGAGGTGCAGGCCGAGGTGTAGGAAATGTTGTGCATGGCCGAGGTGATGGAGGTGGTGGACAAAGTGGAGAAAATGCTGATCATGGTCGTGGTGATGAAGGTGGTGGCCATGGCCATGGTGGTCTTGTTTCTTTTGGGAGGGCCCACGGACGGGGTGACCCCCTTGTTGACTTTGTATCTACATGCCAATATGTTGGAGAAAGTAGTACACAATATGTAGATAACGGCGGTGGTGGAGGGTATGGTTATGTTATGCCTAGGCATAGAGGGATATGGTACGGGTTCAGATGCAATGAACCTGTTCGGCCTCGACGTAGAGGTAGAGGCAAAGGGTGGCGGTAAGGTAAATAATATTGTTCTAGACTTTGTACTTTGTCCACTATGATCATGCGTTATCTCCGTGCTAAGTTCCACCTTTCAATATTTGTAGGCATGGCGGCTTCTCAACCCAACAAGGCAACAAACAAGTGGGTGGACGAGTCGGACGAGGAAGGTGAGGAGCCGAGGTGGTTGAAAGTTGGTTTGCGAAAGGTGAAAGAGCAAGATGAAGCTTTACTAAAGGTAAAGAAGAGGGAGGAGGAAGAAAAGAAACGGGCGATGGATCAGAAGGCGAGGAACGAGCACTGGGCGTACGAATGGCGTCAGAAGAAAATGCATGAAGCGGAAAATAAGTAACGTCAAAAGGATTTTGAAGATCGGTCGAGGAAGTTATGGGCACTAGAGGCGGAGAAGCAAGCAAAGGAGCACAAGATTTTCAAAGAAAGAGTTCTTTACGAGGCTAGACTAGCAAAGGAGAAGGAAGAGGAACCAGAGTGCAGTTCCAAGAGGAAGGACAAAGGAAAGGGAAATAGGTCGACACAGTAGCTGTCCTAATTGCTCGTTATGTAATGCAACCCGGGAACTATGTTATTTGGTGAATTTCATTCCAAAAATTGTACTCTATTGCACTTTGGCATACTCAGGTGTTGTATTAAACTATGTTATGAACTATGTCGTTTTCTGCTATCTTGAACTTTATACTCCATTTAATTTGCGCTCGCGAACACACTCGAAAAATAGGAAGGAAACAATTGATCCAGGGGCATAACGCCCTGATACAAGGTGTTATGCTATGTAGACGCGGAATTGGGCCGGACTTCCGCCCTAACAACTGGCTAGAGACTATAGGGTCGAGGAATTTGCATGGACTTGACGCGGAATTCCTTGTCCTGTAACACCTTAACGCCCTCGCTTAAGGAGTTATGGCCCCAATTGTGGGATTCCGCCTCTAAATCCGGCTAGAGACTGTTAGCTCTAGGAATTAGAGAGATGTGTGCCCTTCAGCCTAACGCCCACCCGTGAAGGTTAATACTCGGAGCATAACGCTCTGGGCGGGGGCGTTATGCCCTGTTTCGCTGTTTTCCCTGTTCCTTACACGCTTAGCAAGTTTGTTAAAGTTGTTTATAACCCCCATGCACTACATCCATAACGCGAATGAAGGTAGGTTCGATAAATGACATATCAACGAAGGTAGGTTCGCTAAATAGTTGTACCATTACAATCCACTAAAAGTTTGATAGAAAACGGGCACAAATGAAAAGGTTCATACAACTCAGTGCAATCTCCTCACTCGTTGCATAGTAGTTTGATCCTCTTCAGCTTGTCCTTGTTAGTTAAGCTCGATTTCAGCAGATCGAACAACTGGTACTCTATCTTTTTTTTCTCCTCCTTCAGTGCACTGTTCTGCATCTCCCACTCATGTTTCTTGCTTTTGCTACTCTCAGCTTCGGTTATCTGCATTTGCTTCAGCATTTTCACTTCATTGTGAAATGCATCTCTCTCTTTCTGCATCAGCTCGAGACTTCTCTTCAACTCCTCCAACTCTGTGTTTTCTTTCTTCATTTTTCCAAGTTTTCCAGCTGCAGCTTCTTCTCCATGGAATCGAACCATTCGTTCGTATCTTTGATTAATCCCTTGTATTTTTCATGAAACTTATTCTTCTCGTCGGACAATTCTTGCACTAACTTATCATTACGAATCTTGTCATCGATTCTAGCATTGTTGCTCTCCTCATACATGTGCTAAAGTCTGCAATTGATCTTTCCAGGGTAGGCTCCCACACAACATCCACCCAACGCATAAATCCACGATTTATGGCATCCTACAAACACCAAAAAAATCATGTTATCATCCCAAAAAGTATCCACGATGGCCATTGTTTAAGCGGTGATGCACTTACGTTCCTAACAGAACACGCATAGAAACGTCGTCATGTGGTCGATCCTCCAAAAGCAACGAACCTCTCCGACACCGCATTGTAAAGGCGGCAAGTATCGGTTGAATCAAGCGCTACCCCACACCACAAAGGGTCCTCGATAGTATCGGGAACATAATCAACCTCGTGGAGCTACGAAGACCGAAAAAGTATTCATTAAAACACTAACCCTAGCATAATTCTACAACAAAATTCATGACCTAGTATATCAACACTAACATAATTGTACAACAAATTTCATGACCTAATCAACCTCGTGAAGGTACACAGTCCTAAAAACACTAAATTTCTAAATAACCTAATCAACACGAACTTAATTAAACAAAAATAATAATAACTCTAAATTTCTGAGAATACTTACAAGACCCGTCCATGAGTCCTGGGAACTCTCGCTATCGGGCCAACTAGGCATGGTAAATGCGACGTGAAGGTTGGAGAGAGGAGTTTGGTTGAGAAGGGACCTTTCTTGAGAAGAAAGGACAAAGGGAACCTCGAATGGGGTGGGGAGGTGTAGCTCGGAGCGCTCGGGGACAAGCAGGCCTAGAAGAGGAGCGGCGGCGGCTCCCTAGCCGGGCTGGAGACGACGGCGGCAGCGGCTCCTTTTTGGGTATGGGGAATGAATGTGGGGAGTGGGGGCTGGACGACGTCCATTTAAACCCTAAGTCGCATAACGCCTTCACTCAAGGCGTTAAGCCCATTCGCAGCGGAAATCCGCGTAAACTCCTCGCTATGTCCTCGTCCTAACAGACCCAGGCTGGACGTCGGAGCGGAAGTCCGCGTGCCATAGCAGCATAACGCCCTGACATGGGGCGTTATGGCCCCCATGGCGGAATTTCTCCCTAATTCTTGGTCAATTCCGCCCCTAACAGATCCAAAGCAGATCCCAGCCCGGACTTCCGAGCGCGAACAGGGCATAACGCCCTATATGGGGGCCTTACGCTTAAGAGGCCAACGCCTTACTTTGGGGCGTTATTTTCCTGACAACAATTTTTGTTTACAAAATGCGTGACGACAATTTTCCAAAACATTAACACAACAAAGGAACAAACTTTCCAACATGACAATTTGCATAACGCCCTCGTAGAATAGATTCTACAATAGGTTCAAATTACATAGATGGTTCAAATTCAACAATAAAAACACGACAAGTGTTCAAATACGACAAGTTATCAAATTAAACCATTACATGACTGGATTGACGATAAATTAATTCGCACTAGACCCATCGCTATCACCATCTTCCTGTCCGGTAACGAACCTAGAGGGTGCACCTCCCCAACCGCGGAAGTAATCATCATAAGGGTTGGCGTCGGGTAATCTTCTGCGTCACTCTCGGCCAAGTCTTGCCCATTGTTAGGAACATCGTTGAATCCACGTTGCCTTCGGTCCTGCCGAAACTCTCTAAATGCTTCTTCTCAAGCTGATGCATCCGATGGGTCCGGTTATAGTTGGCTTTGCACATGTTCCAAAACTTGCTGAAAAAATCCCGTAGCGCACTAGGGTCGCCCTACGTACCACTAGATGATGCACCCACATCAAATGCTCTTGAGATGTGCTTCGCCTTCGGCTGATATGAGTGATGATGCACATTTGCTGGAAACAAAACCTCAAGTGGTGCTAGCTGACTGTACCTCTCAGCTCTCACATACTTGATGAAGGCATAGATGTATGGTGCATAGCAAAGAGACCGCCGGTTCTTGACCACATGTCTCATTGTCTTGTACATCCACTACATCACATCTATCGGAGCATTGGAATTACAAGTATGGTACAAGAGCTGGATGACATGACCGCTAACTTCGCCTAGGTTCCCGGTCTTGGGAAAAATTGTGACGTTGAGGAGCTCATCAAATATTAATACCTTGGGTTCAGCCCCACAATTATACCGACATCTTTTAAGGGTATGCCCTCAGGGTAATGATACACACGACATGTCTTGCTTGGTGGAGCACGCTTACCATAGATGCAACTGCCCTCCCCCTTGTATATTGTTCCTCATAGCCCATTGCTTTCACAAAGTCGAGGAAGGGGGCACTAAGCATGTCTTCACCACACATCCACTTTATTGTCTTGTCTTGATCTTTCACGAAGAACATGGTTGCATAAAATTGTTTCACCACATCAGCATTATAGGCTTGTTTAAATTCCATGATCTTCTTAACACCAATGGTGTGACAGACGTCACATAGATTTCCAAACTGATAGTCATAGCCCTTAATGTACTCAAAATCCACGTGCTTCTGAGTCACAATCTCGGTGCTCTTGTTTTCAATGACAACTTCAAACACCGCAACTTGCTGTTTGTTCCAAAATCGGGTATCAGCTAGATTTTCTCTTGGTGACAAATAAGGGTCTACCTTCATTATAGCCTCTTCCCATTCATGCAAACCTATGGTCATGTAATATTTATCCTTCACCTTCTTTCTCTTTGAGGTAGTAGCCTTCATTGGTTTGGTCTTCACATTCTTGGCCTTGCTAGTCCCGGAGGCATCATCCTTCCGTTTTGTGGCCCTTGTCATCTAACAATGTAAATACCAAAGTCTCATTACATTGTTCAAATAAAATGTGGTAATCATTCCAACAAAAACGTTCACATTAAAACTATTAGAGTTTCCAAAATGGTCTAAGATCCCTAGACCAAAGTAGCCAAAAACACAAGTACCGACGAGGACTAAAATTATAATCAACTAAAATTTAGAATGAAATAAAATTTGCAATAATATGAACTTACAATGAACTAAAATTTGAATAAAATTATATTGATAATATGACTACACTACCTACTACTAATAGCAACCTAACAATCTAATAATAGCAACATATTACTAGAAATCAACTAATCTACTACCAAAATCTAGCAATAGAATGTAGGGTTTCAAAATCCACAAATAATAGCAACCTAAATACTTAAAAACACACTAATCCCTAATACTAACAAACTAAATAGCTAAGAAACTAAATAGATGAGAGATCGGGAAAACCTAGAGAATGAGATGTGAGAACTTCAACCAATAAAATTAGGGGAAAAGTGGGGCAATACCTTTGAGAATCCTTAGGGAACCAAATCCCTAACAAATGGCCTCCGATCTTGCCAAAAGTTGTCAGATTTGGGGGAGAAGAGGGGTGGGACGACGTGGTAGTTGGCCCTCTTCTTGAAGAAAAGAGAGAGGGGAAAAGAAGAAACGGGTTCGGGAGGGGGCCGTTGTTCGCCCGTGCTAAGTCACATGGCTTAACGCCCCGACGAGGGCGTTAAGTGGTGTAACGCCCCTGGCCAGTGCGTTAAGACTATAGCTGGCCAAACGGGCGGCCCGGCACGGCCCGAGTCGGGCCGAAAAAAGCCTAGCCCGTATACGGCACGGCCCGTATACGACCCGGCTTATTCGTGCTGTGCCGGGCCGGCCCATGGGCTACATTTCGGAACTGGGCACGGCACTATGGCTTGAATGTGGCTCGACGGGCCATTTTTCGGCCCGGCAGCCCATGAAAAGACTGGTACGGCTAGCCCAATAAGGGGAGGCGGGAATTTCAAATTTGAAATTTTTTGGGGGGCCTGGTGGAGGGGGGAAGCAGGAGTGCAAATTTTTCTTAGTTAGGGGGCAATTAGGGGCATAATTAGCCCATGTTAAGTACGATTTGTCTCATTTTAGAGGTATTTTGTCATATTTAACCGTTAAAGGCCTAATTTTATCCAAAAAATTACATTTTTTTCCTATAAAAAGGGTTTTCCACCCTCTATTTTAATCGTGCCATGTCGTGCTCGTGCCGGGCCGCGTGCCGGCCCGTTTATGTCGTGCCGTGCCGTGCCGGCCCACTGCTTCAAATCGAGGAGCGGCCCATTTCAATCGTGCCGTGTCGTGCTCGTGCCGGGCCAAAAAAGTCGTGCTTCGGGCCGGCCAAAAAAGCCCGGCCCGTTTGGTCAGCTATAGTTAAGACGCATAACGCCTTCGCTAGGGGCGTTAAGCCGCCTGCCACATCGGAGTCCACGTCCATGGTGGCACGATCAATAACGCCTCGAACCCGGGACATTGAGCTATAGAGCATAACGCCTTTGGGGCGGGCGTTAAGTAAAATGGTCATTTCTCGATTTTTTCTGGTTTGGAGGGTTAGACTGTGAATTTGCTACGCCAAAAGGTTATTTATGTAAAATTTCACTCTCCACTACTACTACAGAGCCGCTGCTTCTTCCACGTCCTGCTATCTTTCCCCTCCTCCAATATTCTACATCTCAGGCTCCTCCTCTTCACCTCGTATGGACGTGGCCCTTTGGCAGCTCAACTCAAATTAGTGCCTCCACTACATCTCAGGAATTCGCCAGGTAATTTCTTTGAGACGAGCTTCTGCAGATTCTTCTCAGATCCAATTTGTTCTCCAGGTTCAGTCACCTGTATACTGAGTGGAGGGGATTTTTGTGTTTCTTGTACTGATCGAGACCGCAAAACTAAGCTATTACGCTGCGAAGCAAACATCTTAATCAGGATGTACACTGATTCAGTCGCCTGTATATACAGGGAGTTGATTTGTGTGTTGCTCTGTTTCACAATATGTGTGCAGTATGGAGAGGTAGGGGTGTACTAGCAACGGGTCGTTGTTAAGCGCAGTTCAAAGCCAAACCAATAATATGCCATGACTAAAACATGCTTCTGTTGATCTCTTCTCCTTTTGAAATTGGTCTCTCAAATAAGGTTTTGAGAAAAAAGATGTGGAATCTTCGTGTTAATGGTTCATTCCTGTTTTTTTTTTTGAAATGAACATGGATCCAAAGCTACAAGCAAGAAATATTAGCATGAGTTTTACAAGCCTGGCCGTTGGCCAAGTAGGTTTTCCCCCTTTTCCATTGTTGTCAGCTAAGGATATAACTTTTTTTCTCAATAAGTATTAAGTAGGTCTGAATGTTTCGTGAACTGTGTTGAAGAAGCAGCTTCTTTGGAATTGAGATTCAGAGGTCAGAGATAACATACTGAAGTTACTATTTTTTTTATACTGCACCTTTAAGTTATATTATATTGTATTACCTGCAATGGAGGGAAATTTTCTTTCCATTATTTTCAGAATAACCAAGCTGTTGTCGGATCAAAAACCTCTCACCGTGTATGTCACCTATCAAGCATTGAAGCTACACAAATCTCTTCAGTTTTTTCATATCCATACATTTCCCCCTCTTCTCTCACTCCTGGTGTGGCTCCATGGTGATAGACCTCGGTAGCTCTTTGTTGACAACACTGAGCTCCTTCGTGACCACCAGCTTGGCAGGAGACTGTTTACTGTTGTCTTTCTCAGATGACTCATAATAGCTTAATTAAATATTGCAACAGACATATGTTCTTTTGCAATATTCTCCTCTTTTGAGTGCATGCATGGAACCCATTTAATTAAGTTCGAATCCCAAACAAGATCCCAAAGCACCCAAAGTGCAAACAAGATCCCAAGCAACTGGAGTGTTTCTGTTCTCTATTGTAAAAAACAGAGTGTGTTGTGTATTTTACGACTTTTAAGATTATCCAAAAAAAAATGAGTAATTGGTGGAGCTGGGTCTAGCAGCCTCACAGATAATGCCCCGTTTCAGGGTATAGTGTATGTAAACTGCAAATGGACCGCCAATCCAGTATTACACCAAGGGATCTGGAGTGCATGCTATGTGATGAAATGGCAGACCCAAAGGCCCTGCCGCTCTCGCTTCTCGAAGAAATCACATGTGGGTTCTCTGATGAGCAGGAAATTGGCAGAGGTGGATTTGCAGTGGTTTATAAGGTATAGTAGCTCTGACCTGTCTCTATCTTGATCAAAGATCATTTGAAAACTAAAGTTGCTGACAAGGCATATTCTCATGGCAGGGAAAGCTTGAGAATAGGACTGTGGCCGTGAAGAGGATGTCCAATACGTTTATGTATGAGAAAGAGTTTCACCGAGAAGTTGAATGTCTCATGATGGTAAAGCACAAAAATGTAGTACGGTTTCTGGGATACTGTGCTGACACGCAAGGGAGTATGGAAAAGTACGATGGAAAATTCATCATGGCGGATGTACAACAAAGATTGCTTTGCTTTGAGTATCTTCCTAAAGGGACTCTGCATGAGTATATCACTGGTAGGATCATGTAGTATTACAAATTTTCTTTTAACCTTTATTTCCATTATTAAAGATTGCATGGTCAGATATAGTACTCACTGTGTCATATACTATTTGTACACTCGAACGTAAATACTCGAAATTTGTCATATAATACTAAACTTCCTTTCCTTTATCCTTTCCCCTTCATAGATACATCTAACGGACTTCAGTGGAGAGATAGGTATAATATTATTAAAGGAATTTGTCAGGGATTACACTATCTTCATCAGAAAAATATTGTCCACCTAGATCTAAAGCCCGCGAATATACTGTTGGATGAGAATTTGGTGGCAAAAATTACCGATTTTGGTATATCAAGATGCTTTGATAAAATGCAAAGTCAGATTGTTACCAAGATAGGTGGAACATAGTAAGTTTGCTAAGCCCCTCGAAAGTTCATCTTCTACTATGATTTGCACAAATAATGTGTTACCTTTGCTTTTAACCAATTACACCAATATATATTTATGCAGTGGATATTTGGCACCAGAGTCTTTCAACCATACTGAAGTCACATACCGGCACTCGTACCGGCTTGATATCTACAGTCTGGGTGTACTAATCATAGAGATACTCACTGGAAAGAAGGGGTATCACGATGTTGACGATGTAAGAATAATTTAGGTCTTTTTTCGAAAATAAAGGTTGTACTCTAAAACTAAGGCATTACTTAATTTCTCTTTTTAGACGCGTTATAATATCACTCTAAATCCACCATGGTCCATATGTTTTGTCTGAAAGACTTAGAGATCATATGCATTATAAATATATTTGGAGCAGGGGGCTTGTTGAACTGTAATATTTAGCGCTTCAAAGTCCTAGAAATTAACAAATTGAAATCATGGTTGTATAATTTAGCTCAACACTGTGTGCATTTCAAATAACATGTTTCAACTTGTGATTTGTCAAACATAAGTGCTTCATGACCGAATCTATCTTTTTTTTAGAAACATGGAGTACAACGTACATGCGCACATGCACGATGCCACCATGTGCACACATTCACAGAGCGCCTACTGAAGACTAGAGTTATGGAGCTTCAAGTTTGACCAAGTAGTCAGCATGGACACCTCCCTATCGACATGAATGTTGACTCCCACTAAATAGACATGTAAGACGTCAAAACTGGGGTTTGATCCCGGTGGTTTGGGGGTACAACCACCATCCAGCCATATGTTAGTTCTCAAATCTACCTATTTCGTTTTTTCATATTGACTAATGCATCTGTGGTAACATGTACAACAGTGGAAAGCAAAAATTGGGTACACAAGGACCAAAAAACATTTCCTTTCGACTTCCCAAGCATCAATACTCTCAAACAAAAATCAGCATGCTACTTATAGAGACACTGGTAGCAGTACAAAAAAGTTGAAAAGGGTAATAAATGCATAAAGAGACACTACTAGCAGTCCAACAGTTAATGAGTAATATTTTTTCAAAAAAATACTTTCTATACATAACCATTTTTATAAATGGGAAAATTGCAAACTGATATGGCCCTGTATGTGAGAACGAAAGAAATGCCAGCTTATTTTGTGAGAGAGTGGTTGTGCAATTTCATCACTGCATATTTCTTCTTAATTGAATGGTTACGTAGTTTCTTCCCTGCAATAAGAAACCAGGGGTGCACCATATTTTTTTTTAAACGGGTAACCCTAGCCTCTGCATCAAATTGATGCACACCGCTTTAATAAAGAGTATATCAAGTTCGTGTTCCCGAAGTCGATACAAATCACGGATCACACAAAGTGGCCACATGAATAAGCCACCGAAGTACAATAGAGACAACTACACATTAGTCAATCTTCTAGTGTGCAACCAGCTACCCTTGTTGAAGATAGTCCGAGCGACCGCCATCAACCGAGTGCATCCTGATTCAGATTCCAAACGCTGACGCTGGCTGGCGAGTCGGAGGAAGGACCACATGTGAATCCAGTGCGTAGCTCGATGTACCACCTGCAAAAAATTCCCAGCTCTCTCATTGTTAAAAACCACATCATTACGTGCATTCCAAATCGCCCAAAAAAAGCCTATACACCAATGCGTATTGAACCATTAATTGTTTTGGTTTTGTGTAATCTGTTAGAATCTTAATCAGGTATGGAGCTAGCATATAGTACTCATACTTTAATTTCACATTAAAAAGGTATCTTATTTTTTAGGTAGTTGAAAGCTGGAGTAACATGTTGGAGAAATCAAAGAACGGGGTGCAACTGGAACAAGTACGAGTATGTGCAGAGATAGGAATAGAGTGCATCGAATCCAATCCAGCGAAGAGGCCAGATACACAACATATAATCAATAGACTTGATGAAACAGAGAGTATGGACCTACATATCAAAACAAGAGTGAGTACTTCACATCAGGTAAGGTCACTCTCCCCGTATCCATGAAATCTTCCCACAAACTTAATCTTGAGAGCTTGTGTACACCTCCATTTGCATGTTTGTTGCTCCGAGCCATCAAATGAGATATATTGTTAAGGAGTATTAGTATAGGTCTAGGAGTCCGTATTAGTCTAGATGTTATTTTCTTATTCCCCAAGTCATGTGTAATATATATATGCCCCATGGGCTATCAAATATAGACAAGTTGCCTATTACCCTATTCATAACATGGTATCAGAGCCCAGGTTTTAGAGTTTTTTTTTGGACGCCACAACTTGTCCTCACTTCTACGACCGATTCCGGTCTCTCCTGATCAAATATTTGGTCTAAATCCTTCCCTTCAGATCGGATCTGCCAGCCACCAGACCGGAGCTTCTCACGTCCGGCCTCCTTTGTGTCCGTCTTCAAACCATGCATGTCGCCGCTGTCACCTGGACGTCCCAGTCCGCCGGAGATCCTCCTGCCCCGGCCGCTGCTCGTCTTCTGCCGGCCGCTTTTGTCCGTTCCCGTCAACGCCGCCTCCTACCATCTTGTTTCCCGTCTCGCCCGTCGTCTGCTGTCTCCGCTAGGCCGCCGCTGGCCAGCGCTATTGAGAAGGCTCGGTTCCAGGTGTGACCGATATGTTTCTGTTCCACAAAAAAAAAGAGGAATGTCGCTATCTGCTGCTGATCCCCAATCTTGGCTGTCCCAAGCTTCCAAATCTTGGCTGTCCCGAGCTTCTATGTCTGCTCGGTTCTCCTCCACGTTCCTTGTTGTCCGGCCCTCGCCACCATGATTCACTTCCGCTGCCGCACCACCATTAGTCTCTCTGTTTTCTCTAGCTTTCTATATTTCCGCTGCGTCCACTAGATCCGTCGTTTCTTTTTGTGTTTCTTATGTCATGAGAATCCACCGTACTTCTACTTGTCAGCCTCTTTTACCGGACCTGGTCCTTTTATAAGATTTTTGTGGCCTCCTTATACCGGTCCTGGTCCTTTTTATAGGATTTTTGTGGTCTCATTATCTCGGTCCTGGTCCTTTCTATAGGATTTTTGTGATCTCATTCTCTCGGTCCTGGTCCTTTCTATAGGATTTTTGTGGGCTCATTTTCTCGGTCCTACTCCTTTCTATGGGATTTTTTGTGGCCTCATTTCGCATTGTCATGATCTACACATTCTTTCACTGTTGGACTTCTTATGTCGTGGGCTTCTTGTGCTATGATCGTTTGTGACATGCTCATCTCTTGATCGAATATCGTGGTCTCTGTCGGTCTCATTCTTCGATCGACTCTATTCGCTCTTTGTTCTGGCTTGACTCTACAGGTTTTGAAGACTCTTCATGCTACAACGACGCTTTCAAGACATGATTCTGGATTATCATTTTCTTTTTTCTAGTGTTACACTTCTTCAAATGCAATGCTATTGCATACACTTTGCATTTGAGGGGGGTGGGGGGTGTTAAGGAGTATTAGTATAGGTGTAAAATAGCGTAGGTGCAATATTTTAGGAGTCCGTATTAGTCTAGATGTTATTTCCTTATTCCCCAAGTCGTGTGTAATATATGTATGTCCCATGGGCTATTAATATAGACAAGTTGCCTATTCATAACATATATGTCCTTCATTGGTTATTTGAATAGGCCAAACATCCTCCGAACGAACTTCATCAAGCTACACCTAACAACCCAGGAGAGGCAAGCTCAGAAGTGAGTTCTCATCTAAACGGACCTGTAACTTAAATTACATGTATCAACCTCTAATAGACAGAATAGATACGTGTCTGGCACACTCAACTGAAATTTTGCTTCATGCAGGAGAATGCCACTGCAGTTACAGTGGCAGAGACAAACCCATATATCAGCCTTTGGAAAAATACTGCAAAGTTTGATATGTCGAATGAGACCGCAAATATTCTTTTGTGGAGCTATCAGCAGCTTAATCCAAACATCAGGCGATGCTTAGAATACTGCAGTATTTTCCCAAGAAGATCCAAGCTCTATAGGACAAGTTAGTTGCTTTGTGGATAGCACAAGGGTTTGTAAAGACCAGCTATGCCACAGAGGACATAGAAGATGTAGCTGAGGGCTACATTCAAGAGTTAGTTTCATACTCACTTCTGCAACCAGAAGAAACTAGCGATCAAGAGTTACTTTCATACTCACTTCTGCAAACAGAAGATTCTAGCGATGGAGAAGGTTGCTTCACAATTCATGATGTGTTGCATGATTTATTAGACAAGGTCGCTCGAAATTGCTTCAGAATCGAGAATGCAAGGAGCCAAGGAGAAAAAGGATGGGAAGGAGATGTCCCTCAAGATGTCCAACATCTCTTTGTTGAGAAATATGATATAGAATTGTTTACCAAGACGATCCTTGGATTGGAAAACTTATGCACTCTCATTATTTATGTTGTTGAAGAGGGTACACCAATCCATGAAAGAGTGATTGCGAGTATATGCAATAGGCTTCCAAAATTGCGTGTACTCGCTGTTGCTTTCAGCCAGGAACATGGTCCAATCAAGGAACCCATAAACTTATGGGTCCCAGAATCCATTAGTCAGCTAAAGCACCTACGCTATTTTTCTTTTAGAACATGCAAGTACTGCAAAGTAATTTTACCAATCACGATAAATAAACTCAGCATATCCAGCTCCTAGATTTCGGTTATGGCGGTATTGTGGAGTTTGACTTTGGTTACCATGTCAACTTGCGGTACATAATCTGTAAGTTTGGAGGGGAACATCCTAACATAGGCAGGCTGATATCACTGCAGACACTAGGACACTTCAAAGTAAGGAATGAACAAGGGTATGACCTAAAACAGCTGAGGGACCTAAACAAGCTTCGTGGCTGCCTGAACATCAAGAACCTTGAAAATGTTAGAAGCAAGGAGGAAGCTCTTGAAGCCAATCTAGCTGCTAAGGAACGGCTCAAAAAACTGATACTGAAGTGGGATGGTGCTTGTACTGCTGAAAGGTGCACTCGAGAAGTTGAAGCAGAGGTACTTGAGGGCCTATGCCCTCCTGTGGGACTTGATGCACTGCATATATACAACTACAATGGCTCGAGGTACCCAGATTGGATGGTGGGTAAGCAGAACGGTGGCCTGCAAAAACTTGCGTTATGGAGATGGAGTCAACTGGGGCCTGCTCCTCAACTTGTTGAGGCTTTCCCTCATCTGCGTGTGCTTGGCCTTTACTTCTGCAGCTGGGACGCCTTACCGGGCAATATGGAGCACCTCGCATTGCTCAAGGAACTTGTGATCTTTGGATGCGTGAATATCCGGTCCCTTCCAACACTGCCCCAGTCTCTTGAGGCGTTTCGTCTTGTTTTCTGCAATGTTGAGTTAATGGATTCTTGTCAGAGAGTCGGAGATCCAAACTTGCAAAAGATCAAGCACATTCGTGAAAAAAGATTTCGTTAACCCACCAAAGTAAGACTTAAATCCCATTTGCTGCCTTTTTTCCCCATTTCGTATTCGTCAAGCTTTGTCCGTGTGTGTTAATCTATTTGCTACTACTCATTGAAGTTTCAGCAAAGACATCAAAGGACGTCTGAGAGGTCTCGCATCAGTGGCTTGAGACATCGCAAGACAGTTGATTCAATGCTCGGCTGCTGCTTTGTGCCGCTTTGATGTGTTGTGTGTGGGCAGTTGGTTCAAATGCAAGGGAAACAAACGAGTAGACAAATTTCCATTTTTCATCTGTACCTGATGTTTCAGGAAGGAGCACGTTTTCATGCCCTAGCTCGGTTGAGATTTGTGATGATGACATCTGATTCTGTAATTATTAATGTGAGTTGAACTTGACCGGTGCTAGCTGTTTATTTGTTCCAAGTGTACATGCATGAAGGAACTGTATGGATCTGATGGCTTCTGTGCTACCAACTCCACTGGTTAAGTGACACTTAAACAGTACCTAGTTTTATTTTTTGCTTTCTTCTGAACTAGAAGGAATGGGGGCGCTTTGCTGCGCCCGTTGATATATGAATGTGAGATCACTTGCTTGTTTCAACTTAAAATAAGCATTTTGTCTTTTTCAAAACAGAAAGAACAAGCATATCATGAAGAAGTACGGAACAACAAATATTGTCTAGAAATTGGAATTGACGAACAAACGGACAATGTCAACCCAGAACAGAATGACATAACCAACAAATCATAATCCTCATTCAGGTAGACACATATACTTCATAAATTATAACAGAGAAAAAAACTGCTTATTTCCTAGCTGGCTTGCATCCCTGTGTTGCAAGACTTGCCAGCACGGCCATCAACATGAATCACAAATGACAGCTAGCTATCATCTAAAGTTTTAATCACTCAAGAAACTACTCCCTCCGATCCACAATAAGTGTCGTGAGGTGAGTAGTAATTTGTATGTGCCCAATACAACTCCCTCCGACACTTTTCCCGGATCGGAGGGAGTACAAGGAATCATCCGAAATTCTGATCGTACACAGAACTGCAGCACATTTTCTCTAGACCAAACCTGCAAGGATTATTTGTCAAATAGTGCCCGACTGCCCGCCAATTGAACATGTATCATCGACTGACTAATATATTTGTCAAAAACAATATAATGTACTATTAAAAACCAATCAAGCAAATAAGCCTAAATGCAATCACTTTTCAAGTCACCATTTTACTTCTTCATGCAGAAAGAATGCAAGATTATATCTTGTAAAGGAAAATCAATGACACAACTTAAACCTTCTTTTATGTAGTCAACATGCATTGACATTTTATTAATAGACAATCTAGAAAACCAATGTCAGTATATGCATTTATTTGATAATCTCATTGCTTGGAAAATTATAGGCCTTTAACATGATACAGTCTATGTGAGTCACATATAAGAGACCCAAAAATGATTTAAGGTGGTGGTGGAAATAGCTCACAGTTATTACCTCTGGGTCAGCCAAAAATGCAGGTTATTCTGATTCTAGCCTAACATGAAGATCCCACTTCCAAATAGGCTAGATCTCATGTACAAAAATGTGTTATATAAATTATGGTTATGATTTGTAAACCAATGCATATGGTGGCAAGCATGTAAGGAATTGCTAGCACCTTACTGATCTGCAAAATAGTCGTATAGCTCAAAAAGGTCATCTCTCAGCTAGCCAATTCTCATGTGATGTCAACAATACAACTTGAACTAACTGGATTACAGGTATAAAAGAAAAACATATGCATATAGCAAATATCAGATTTTAATGTTTCTTTGTATAAGGCTAAACAAAGGTAATTACGGAAACAGAAGAGTCAAACTAACAAAGAGCCTGGAAGGATAGCTACTGCTCATGATCAATACAACCACTGGTAGTCTCTTATCACATCCAAAAGCACACCGCAGCTAGTACCACAAGGTTCTGCTCCAAAACACTTCACAATCCAACTGTCGAAAGAACTTCAAAGTCATTATATCCTTATTCACAAGGTGGCCCAGTACCTCAAATTGTGTCACGTGATTTTTTTCATGACTCCGAAACTTCTAAGATGATAAAAAAAATTAGTACTTGTATAACTGCTTTCATTTGATGCACAGAATCTATACATAATTTCATGAACTGAGCAACAGTCATTGGTCCTCTCAATAAGGTTTATTATATGCACAGATGATTAAGTGCAAGACCTTTACAATTAGTTTATACTTAGCGCAAAAATCTTTAGGCAAAATACTTGTGCTTATGGCTAAGATGTCATATTGGCGCAAACATGGATTAATAGGTAATAATTAAAATTGTTAAATGAAACATTGGAGAACGATTAATGAATCCGCATTAAACATGGTATATGTAGTGTGACATCTGATTAGAAGTTTGGCAACAAGGACTTGGCTGCACAAAGCCTAAAATCTAATAACTGGACCAATTCATGTCAAGTGTTAACACTAGCTGGATGGAAGAATTCATCTAACTACTAAATAGCTACCAAGTATTACTGAATTTAAACAAGGAGCATGTCGAGCCTCTCGATATCAGGGTATCCCGAACTGACAGCTGCGGCCCAGCCCAACAATACGACCACAGAGCCAAGGGTTCAATCCGTGGTGGTGGGGCCGCCCTTAAGCCCATCCTCCAGGTAGGCCCACCTAAGGAAAGGTCCTCCATGCCAGGAGCTCGCATCTTTCGAGAGGAGCTCTACTCCGCCCCTGCTCCTCTCTCGAGATATCCTCCCTCAAGAGGGAACATGCCATGCGCTCACGACCACTCCTCTGCATGATGATGAGGGGAGCTCGCATCTTTCGAGAGGAGCTCTACTCCGCCCCTGATCCTCTCTCGTGATATCCTCCCTCAAGAGGGAACGAGCCATGTACTGCTGACGACCACTCCTCTGCATGATGACGAGGGCGCTGCAGAACCACAGAGCCTCTTTGGTCGCAGTTTCCGTTCTCGTGTATAAAGGAGGGCTGACACAGTGGGCGCCAAAGCGCCCTCCCATGACTTCCCCTATGGTGTAAGGAGACCAAGACCACGCTACAAGACGGAGGCAACGTCACTGGGCGCCCCCACCGTGCTGCCAATAACGGTGGAGCTGTCCTCGGTGACCAAGACCGCACATGCGGCGTAGAGTACGGGACACTCGTCACTTTGGCCCCTTGTGGGAACCCTTTCCCACCAAATGAGCGGGAAGGAGGTCCGAACGCATGTATAAGAAGAGCCCTTGTGGCTCCGGTAGAGGAGAGCTCAATTCAGTCTACAGCTCAAGTAGTCTGAGATGAGCACAAGCTCTCATTTGTACTCTATGTCGTGGTGTGAATCACGACAGCACCAGAAGGTGTTCCTAATGGTGTTTAAAGAGGGGACAAGCTAGTAGATGGTGGCGTTGGCATGGGATTGGGTAGCAAACATGTAGACACACGAAGTACCCAAGTTCAGGGCCCTCACGTTGAGGTAAAACCCCTACTCCTCCTTATCTCTCTTTGATATCATTGCACATGTTACAAAGTTGCTCCTGGAGCTGTTTTGGAGTGGAAAGGCAGAGAAGGCTCGATCCTCCCTGGTTATTGGGGCTGGGGCAGTCCTTATATACTGTAGGACTGACCATCTTACAGGTGGGGGTCGGCTGGTACAAGACCAGCCGGATAGATTCTCGGACAAGCGTCCCTCGTCCTTGCGCCCGCCGAATCCGGTTGGTGCCGTACCGGGCACCGTACCGCAGCAGAGCCGAGTTCATCCCTGCGTACCCGGCAGCCACTCCCGGCTGTCCTAGCGCCCATGCGTCCGTACCCGAGCCGTACGCCGGGTACCCCGAGCCCATGCGGCGGGTACTGGAGGGGGGTAGGCTGGTACCGGCTAGCCCGAATAGAAATACCGCCGGATGTACGCGGGTACGGCCGAGCCCATTCCTGGGTACCCCGAGTAACTGGGGAGTAGACGTACTGTACGGTGTAGAGAGGCTATGTGGCTTGCGTGAGCCTAGGGAGTTGGCGTGCTTCACCATACCTCCCCCATGCTGGTTGACTTGCCATCCAGGCGGTTGGGACCTTTAGCAGGTTGGTCAGCCGGCAGCCGGGCGGCAGCTCCCATACGGCAGGGGGATGGTGGCTCGAGACTTGCCCGTACACGTCTAGCCACGTGTTTGTATGAAGAGTGACCCTCCGGTTACTTCTTTCTGTCTGCTTGAGGTACCCGGGGATCATCCCCCCGACACTAGCCACCGAACAGGTGGGAGTTAAGGAGCCGGCGTTCCGGGTGCAAAGCTTCTGTATGTTCCTTGCCTTTGCTGGCTCCCCCAGCTGGTTGTCGCGACGCCGGCTGGTGGTGACGTCGGTGATGACGCGAGCTGTCACGTGGGCCTCGTTTCCAGTACTCTGACATTTCCACCCATGGTTCTACTAGTAGGTTATGGCACACCCGTCCATGATCCTAACTAAGAAGACTCGACAGTTGGCACCCACCATGGGGCCAGCGGCATCGGGAGTTACGTTTTGAGCGGGAATACTCGGCGGAATCAGCAGCACGATCACTGTCAGAAGCCTGGAATTCGACGGAAACGTCGGACGCTTCCTCAACAAAGGATCCTATATGCCGGCACAGAATCATCTGGTAAGTGCGTGCGTTTTACTGATCGGATCTTCTAATGTTTTTACCGGTTTGACAGCAGAAGCAATGGTATTACGTGGTGGAAGTTATTTCATCCCACCCGCCCTATGCCCAATAGATGAAGGCTTCAATACCGGATTGTGCTCAGATTTCCCCTGCTCATACATAGGGGCGTATCAAGCTTCCATAGCTGCATATCACCAAAACATGTCTGGATTTGCCGCCTCTCCAGAGATGCCTGCATCCAGATCACACTTTATTAGCATGGTGCAGTCTGAAATCGCCGAAAACACGGAAGATGATAGCCCCATGGAACATGCATAAAATACAAATCCCAGAGATAAGGTGGAAGATCCGACATCCGCCAGTCAGGCGACAAACTCGGAAGCTGAGTCCATACTAGCTGCCATTGAGACAAGATTGGACTCGGAATCCGGATCTGCTAGGTACAACATAGATTCTGAGGATGAAGATGAGGACGCCTTCGGATGAAATGTGAAATCCATGCAGGGAAGCTTCCATAAAATACTCATGGCAAAACAACCTGGAAAGTTGGATGCCGAAGAGGAAGAGGAGGAATACCCTAGAACGCCTCCGCCAGATGATAAGGAAGAAGGAGAGGAAGAGGAAGGCAAAATTAGTCCGACCTATCCCGACGTCAAGGAATTGACGGAAGATGAACCGAACAGAAAACCTCCATCTTCCAAGAAAAAAAAGAAGTCCTCTAGGAAGCTGCTGTCCAAATCACATAAGAAAAAGATGAAAAAATTGCCAACAAAAACCTGGAAGTTGGAGGAGGCAGTGGCGTAAAATCTGCGGAGAAGAAAAAGGATGAGATCCCTGTTCCCCAAATGTCGGAACAGGTGGAGATCGATCTAATACAAACCCCGGTTGCACGCAATGAGCCACCAGAAGTGCTGGAAGCTAAGAGACAAGCAATAATGCGGTAGCAACAACTTCTGTTCCGAACTCGGGAAAACCTCCTCAAAACCCAAGCTGATATCAAAATACAATAGGAAGAAACTGAGAAATACGAGCGAAGGAATAGATCTGAAATTAAACCCACGAGGTTACTCGGAATTTCAAAGCCGGAAGAACTGCCAGCAAGAAAGCGGTTTGAAAACCCGTCTTGGCAAAGGTACGTTAACATCACAAATGCTAAGGGTGAACACATCTACAAAACTGCAGCTAAAAACGCAGAAGCCGTCTTCGCCATCCTTAATGATGATCTGTACTCCAATGACCAAAAGCTGCAAGGAGTATATGCTTTCTTAGGGAAAGCATTACAACAGCAACAGCGAGGAAAATCACGCTTAGGCAAGCTACACGATGATTCAGCCTTGTGCAAAAACTTCCACGTGTGCCGCTGGAGCACCTGACCAAGGCGAACCCGGAGATTCAGGTGATTCGAAGGAAAAGAAGGGAGATCCCAAGAAGGAAAAGAAAATCCCGGATAACAGAGATGCAGCGTCCAGAACAAGATCCCATCTGCCGAAAGACAGAAATAATGCGAAACCCCGTGATAACAAAGAACGGGAGGAGAAAAAACGGAATGACAGAAATGCAATGCCGCCACCGAGATACCCGGCTGATAAAGTCAGAAGATACGACAATCCTCACAGGCGTGAGAGATCCCAAACCTCTCCAAGTAACAAAGAAATGACAAGGAGTAGAACTCCGCCTTATTCCAAAGGGAGAGATGTTGGAAGAAATAGGGACGATCCCAGAAGAGCGTATTCACGCAACAATGGACTAGAACGGTGCAGATCCCCTTCCGTCCATTCAGCTGGAAGATACTGCGCGCACGTCGATAAGGCGGAAAGAGAAGATTTGTACTTCGGACCAAAGGGTTTCACTGAAAGTATCCGGAATATCAGTCGGGCCAACTTATCAAAAGTACATCGGAAGCACAAACCCGGATACATGGCTCTCTGATTACTATACAGCCGTCCAAATCAACAAAGGGACAGATTTATAAGTTGTGAAGTTTTTGCCCCTAACGTTACTGGATGGATCCAGAGATTGGATTAACGTCCTTCTGTCAATAACAATAGACAACTGGGAGGATATGGCTAGAGTTTTCGCTCAACACTTTAGGGGTACGTATAAACGCCCCAAGAGCATCAACCAGTTGAACCGTTGCGTCCAATACGAAGACGAGTCGTATGTCGACTTTATCTCAAGATGGAATGCAATGAAGAATAGTTGTTCTGGATTAAGTGATGTACAAGCAATGCATGCTTTCATCAATGGCTTGAAACCCGACCTTGTACCTTTCATGGTTGGTTCGTAGGAGCACAAGGACTTAGGTTCCATGCTCACAACTGCCAATGAGCATGCAGTGGCCGAAGACGACATCAGACCAAAAAGGCGTCTCGTTCCGAAAAGAAGACTACTCCAGAGGCACAGTCAAAACCCAAACAAGTAAACATAGCCTTTGGAAAGGATAATGGCAGCATATGGAAGGGAAAAAGCACAGAAAGCAGGGAACCTATCTCCTACTCTAAATAAGAGTGAGAAAAAATTAAGTCGGAATCATGTGTCCACCATTCGCAATTTGGGAAGCCTGCCCATACCAATGCGCAATGCCGGCTTAATAAGCACATGAAGGGCAATTCAGGATCCGGTAATAAAGGAAATAATTCCAAAATGAAATTCAACAAGCAAAAGCCGGAAGCTGACAAAGACGAAAGTGAGTCTGACACTGATGATAAAATCCAGGAGCAGCAACGGAAAGGCGAGCCTAAATACCCGAGAGTTGAAGGAGAATGTAACCTAACGTTCCTTGCAACTCCTTCAGCAAAATAGGCAAAACGAACATTTCGAGAAATCAATGCGGTTGTGCCTCCAACCCGAAAATAGTTGAAGAATTCAAATACGCCAATTACCTGGGATCATTCTGATCATCCCGGTAATACCCCAGAACCCGACACACATGCTTTGGTCGTAAGTCCTATTGTTCAAAACACTAGGCTCAAAAGGGTGCTGATGGATGGAGGATCCAGTATCAATATCATGTACCTAAGTACTCTGAAGCAGTTGCATCTCTCCGAGACCCAGCTCAAACATAGCAATGTACGTTTTCACGACATTGTTCCCGAAAGGCAAGCACATTCCCTAGGAGAAATTTCCCTAGAAGTAACCTTCATAAAGAGGGAACACTTTCGCGAGGAGATGATCTTGTTCGAGGTGATGCCGTTCAAAAGTGCGTACCACGCAATACTCGGGCGTACGGCTTTTGCCAAATTCATGGCAAGGTTGTGATACATGTACAATAAACTTAAGATGCCAGGCCCAAAAGGCGGAGTAATCACCATATCAGGAGATTTCAAGCTGGCAAACGAGCTGGAGAAAGGAAATGCCATGTGTGCCGAACAGGTGATACGGAAGGAGGAGCTGAAGGAGCTGGCTAAAGAAGTATCGCCGACAGAAATGCCGGTAGGAAAATAAAGCTGAAAGCCGGTCGACAGCTTCAAAGCATCCGAGAATACAAAGCAGATCATCCTGGACCCAAAAGGCCCGGCAACATACGTCGTGGTGGGCACAGGAATGACCGACAAATAGGAAATCGCGCTCATCGAGTTCCTCCGTGAGAATGGGGATATTTTCTCAAGGTGTCCTGCTGATATGCCAGGTGTACCCCTGGAACATGCTGAGCATGAATTGAAGGTTATTCCGGGATAAAAACCCGTCAAACAAGGTCTCCGTCGTTTCGATGGAAGAAGACGGAAGGCTATTGGCAAGGAGATAATCCGGCTTTTAGCAACTGATTTTACTCGGGAAGTTATACATACCGATTGATCTGCAAATCTGATATTATTCCCGAAGAAGGATGCTACTGTTCTTAGGATGTGTAGAGATTATACCGGCCTGAACAAATTGTGTCCAAAAGATAGGTGCGCGTTACCGCGAATCGATCAAATAATAGATGCCACTGCTGGATCTGAGCTTTTATGCTTTTTGGATGCTTACTCTAGGTATCATCAAATACGAACGAAAGTAGAAGACTAAATAAAAACCTCTTTCGTAACTCCTTATGGAACGTATTATTACATAACCATGCCTTTTGGCTTGAAGAATGCTGGAGCAACATACCAGTGTTGCATGCAAAGATGCTTGCATGATCAAATAGGTAAGACCACCCATGTTTACGTAGACGATATTGCCATCGTTTCCAAGGAAAAGCATACGCTCCTTGAAGATCTACGAGAAACCTTCGACAATCTACGCATGTACAAAATGAAGTTAAATCCATTGAAGTGCGTGTTCGGGGTTCCCTCAGGAAAACTTCTGGGTTTTATCGTTTCTCACAGAGGAATAGAGGTAAACCCGGAAAAGAGCAAAGCAATCTTAAACATCAAAAGACCTACATGTCTAAAATATGTCCAAAGATTGACGGGTTCTGCAGCTGCCGTAAGCAGGTTCATAAGACGGCTTAGCGATAAAGCTCTGCCATTATACAAATTGTTGAAGAAATCCGACATATTTGAATGGACAGAAGAGGCGGACAAAGCATTAACCCAGTTAAAAGAAACTTTGATGAAGGCACCGATTTTAGCATCCCCAAAAGACGAAGAACCCATGCTACTGTATCTCACATCAACAAACATGATTATTAGTGCGGTGATAATTGTGGAAAGACGGAAAAAAGACCAAAGTGTTCCATATCAGCATCCAGTGTACCACATCAGTGAGGTATTCTCGGAGTCAAAAAAGGTATCCACAGTATCAAAAGCTAGCATATGGCGTATTGTTTGCATATCGAAAACTCCGCCATTGTTTCTAAGGACATTCCATAATAGTGGTAAGCAAAGAAACACTAGGGGATATGATAAACAATGCGGACGCAACTGGCAGAGTAGCCAATTGAGTTTGTTGTGTTCAACATTAAGTACCAACCCCGGACGTCGATTAAATCCCATGTGTTGGAAGATTTTGTAGTTTATTAGATAGAATCAATGGAAAACACACCAATGCTAGAGTTGAAATACTGGATAATGCATTTTGACGGATCCAAGATGAAAGAAGGCGCTAGTGCTGGTGTGGTGCTTAAATCTCTAAAAGGCGACACAATGGAGTATGTATTACAGATTCACTTTAACGCCAACAACAACGTGGCAGAATACGAAGCATTGCTTTATGGCTTGCATATTGCAAAAGAAATAGGTGCCAAGTGCATACTCTGTTACGGAGACTCGGATTTAGTACAACACTAGCTGAACTACACATGGGATTCCAAAAGCCCCATAATGGCCAAATATCGAAGAACAATCGACGAGTTTGACATTTTCTTCCTAGGATTTGAGGTACATCATGTCAAAAGGGAAGAAAACTGGAACGCGGATGCTCTAGCCCGAATGGGCTCGGAAAGGGTGAAAACATTGCCACCTGGTGTATTCGTCCATCATCTGTACGAACCATCAATATAAAGCGGAGATGTTGATTATCCCCTAGTTTCCGAGTCAATAGAAATTCTGCTTGTTAACCCGGATTGGACAATTCCATACTTAAACTTCTTAGTTGATCAGAAGTTCCCGGATGAAGCATATGAAGTCTTGCAAAGGAAGGTAAAACGCTAATGCAAAGGATAGACGATGATCAATGGTTGCCTGTATAAACGCAACACTATCGGAATTTTTCAGCGATGTATTTTGCCAGAAGAAGGACGAAAAATTCTACAAGAAATTCATGCCGGAGATTGGGGACATCATGCTCAATCAAAAAGCATAGTTAAGAAAGCATTCAGTGTAGGGTTTTTATGGCTTACAGCCAAGACAGATGCAGAGCACATAGTAAACACATGTGCCGGATGTCAGTATTATGCCAAGCAGATAAGTATGCCGGCTCAAACACTCAAAACTATCTCCATAACATGGCGGCTTGCGGTCTGGGGGCTAGATATGATGGGGCCATTCAAAACTGCAAGAGGCGTACTCATGCATCTACTCATTGTTGTAGATAAGTATACCAAGTGGGTGGAGGCAAAACCCATCAAAAAGCTTGACGGTGTGACTGCTAGAAATTTCTTCATTGACATTGTCATGCGATATGGCGTCCCACATAGCATAATCACGGATAACGGGACAAATTTTTCAATTGGAGAATTGGCAAAATATTGCTGACAAACAGGAATTCGCCTAGATCTTGCATCTGTTGCGCACCCACAATCCAATGGCCAGGTTGAACGAATCAATAGTTCAATCTTGCAAGGAATACGCCCAATTTTCGAAACTCCTCTTCACATAGCAGCTGGACCATGGGTAGAAGAATTGCCTTCCGTGCTTTGGAGTATTCGAACGACGCCAAATAGATCAACAAGGTAGATGTCTTTTTTTCTTGGTCTATGGTGTAGAAGCAGTGCTTCCTATGGACATGATCCATGATAGCCCAAGAGTGCAGGCATATGATGACTCTGATGCCAAAAGTGCGCATCAGGATGCCATCAATCTTTTAGAAGAAGAGTGAGAACTTATGTTGCAAAGATCCGCCATTTATCAGCAGGGTTTACGGCGATATCATAGCCGGAAAATCAAACACCCATCTTTTAAAGAAGGTGATAAGATTGGTACAAGAAAGAAAGCACAAGCTAGCCCCAATATGTGAATGACTGTTTGTCATTAGAAAAGCTATGAAAATGGGTCATATTACCTTGTAGACATTCGGGACATAGAAGATGACCCAAAAGATCCGAATCGCAAGAAAAAAAGAAGCATAAATGTAGAACTAGGAGAGACAAACATGCCTTGGAGCATCCATCAGTTATGTCCCTTCTACACTTAGTTCAATTCTATGCAAACATTATTGAGATCATGAAATAAAGTTGTCAAAAATTCATGCAAAATTGTTTTTCTGCCTTTATTGTTCAAAGCATGTTCCGTCTTTTCTATTTCCCAATGATCTTTCAATTTGCTTCAATGTTTACCCGAATTTTGCCTGCGTGCTCGGAGTTATAAATCTGAATGTTTTTGGCCTAAGGAGGCTACAATACACCGGATTGTGCCTGTGTGCCTGAAGTTCTTACTTTCAAGTTCTTTATTATTCCTAAGTATTATCTGATTGTTTCTTGTGTTGGGTCACTTGATCTAGTAAGTAAAGTGTCAAAAGTATAATCCGCGATTCCGAGTTTTGGCTGATTGGTTACTTAACCCGGTCACTTGGCATGAAGATTGCATACTTTCGGAACCACTTTAACACTAAGGAAAGTTAAAGCATACAAACCCGAGAACTTAGAAGAAAAGGAATTAAAACCTTGAAACTTGCAAATCTTAAATTTACTGCAAAGGAGAAGCATAGTTTATACAAAAGATAGAATGCATTATAGATGAGTTTTACATTGTAAGAATAGTAATGCACTCTATTGGCTAATGTCTTCGCAGGATTAGGCGGCGCCCATGAACTCGTCGTCTTCCTCCTCGCCGCTATCACTCTGATTCTCCGGAGTTGACGAAATTTCTTCCTCCGGGTAGAACGTCGAGGTAGAGACCACCCGAGCTATCTTGGAGGCATGCCCCTTGATAGACTTGAATATTTCCGTCCTCTGTGTCTCCGTGTATCCTTGGGGAACACCAGTGGCGATGCGCCAAGACTTGGCGGTGGTGTAGTGCATCTTCATTAGCCCTAAGGCCATGCGCACACCACTGTAGGCGGCAAACTTGAGCCAGCTCTCGCGTTGGTTGACAACTTCTGCGAATGCTTCCGGGAGCCTGCTAGCTTCTGAGAACTCGTCAACTTTATCCGGAATGCACTTACTGATACATTCTTCAGTTCAGTGACAAAAGTCCCGAAAGCCCGGATGCGGTTGATCCGAGTGATGAGAGGATTTCCCTTTGTTAATGAAAATCAGAGGAGATTACAAATCCAGAAGTGAAAAATAATGCATTATGTAAAGCAAGAATAAAACTTGGTGAAATATCCAAATCTGACCAAGAATCTTGTCCATCTTAGCGCCTTGTTCAAGACGTTGATGGATTGCAGATTCGAGGTCCTGGATGGTCCTCCTATCCTTCTCGGTTTGAGACGATTCCCGGGACTCAGACAAGCCCAAAGCCAGTTAGCTTTCCTCCAAGTATTTCTAAAGCTTTACATTGATCTTGTAAAGCTCAGAATTTTCCTTGTAGAGGTTCTCGGCATTCTCAGCATCTTCTGCAATCTGCTTGGCTTTAGCCAAAGGGCTGGAAAGGAAAGAAGCAAAAGGTTAACTCGGAATAGTACTTAAGGAAAATTCAAAAGTTCAAGATCAAATAAAAGGAAAAGAAAACATGCTTACTGGCATTCTCCTTCAGCTGGTTCTGAATCTCAGAAATTTCCGAGTCTTTTTCATTCAGGATGCCAAGATGGGATTTCACTTCTTGGTTTTTGATGGTTAGTTTATAAAAAACTTCCATGTTGATGGTTTCGGTAGTTTGCTGAAATGCATACAAAGGAAAAGATTTGTTAAGCAATAACGAGCATGCAAAGATGAAAAGTATTAATACAAAAAAGTATGCTTTTGTCTTAATACTTGGGGGCTAGAGATAATACATGACTGGTCCTTTGGAAACCGCTTGGCATCTCCGTGAAGTTCTTGGCGTATTCCGAGAAAAAACCCCCATATGGTGGATTCCGTCTTGGATAACCTACTGAAGCGAGAATAAGTAATTATTCCATACAATTAACCCGCCTTTTGGCCAGGGACGAATCAAGGGGGCTCGGGCGAACTGCTTTTTTGCCCACAAATGCATGTACCCGTGTTCATCAAATCAAGCCTCTTGATTTCCCTTAAAATTCTTGTCAAAGGTTGGGATTGGCTCGACTTGCCTGGTCAGTGAAGGTCCCCCTTCTTCATTCTCCGTCCTTACCCTCGCGTCTGTAGCAGGCGCATCAGGCTGGCTGGACTGGCTCGGAAGGGGGAAGATGGGCTCCTCTCGAGCAGCTGAGTTTTCTTTGCCGCCTGCCACTGGAGTATCCGGGGCAGTAACAGGGGAAGGCTTAGACCCCTAATTGCGGCAGCCTTAAGTTTCTTCCTGCCTTTTCCCTTCAAAGGGACGGTATAAAGGCTGAAAAAGGAAAGAAAGAACCGAGATAAAAAATCTGAGAAAAAGGGATTGAGAAAAGTATGCAAAAGAAAAATCCGAGTCTTACCTGGAAGTGGCGACGGGAACTCCATAAAGGTCGATCACTTCCACACTCGAAGCGATCTTCTTGCGCTTCCAACCTCCGGCCGCAAAAAAGCGGGCTTTTAACTCCGCTATTTCAGCCTCAGAGATGAGCTGGTCTTCTATGAGATCAGCAAGCTGATAAAAATAAACCCGGATAAGTAAAATCATCCGAGAAAGTAAAAGTTCGAAAAAACTTACCGAAAGACGGAAATTAAAAGCATAACGTGGGAGGGGGTTTTTCAGCATTGAACATTGGTAGTCTCTCCTCTTATTGATCACGAGTGGCTACCAAATGGTTGACGCGCTTCTTGAACTCCTTTTTTTGACAAAGGTGACTTTGTCACCCTCATCGCATCTTCTGGCCCTATGTACTCACAGAGAAGTCGGCTCCGTGGAATGCAAGAGGTTGAATCCTACTTCTGAGCAAGCAAAGGACTGTGTCCATGCCGATCAGAGGAGGAGAGGAAACGCCGAGTTTCACCATCGGTCGTTTGATCCGCAGCAGGTCCGGAGGCAGAACCTGGAATGCGTCCAACGCCCAGTTATCTCTCGGAGTGGCGGTGGAGTTGACGAAATCCGGAATGCCCGTCTCGTTTCCAGGAAACAGAACATCCGGATGATAGAAAAACGAGCCCGTCCAGGATTTGACGAACTCACAAGTTTTAATTTTAGGGAACCATTCCTCCCTAAACCTACGGAGGTTGAAGGAGACGGTCCCACAACTGGGAAGAACGCCGTCAGTGGTGCTGCGCTTCACATTGAAGCAGTATTGGAAAAAAATCTAATAAGGGTTCTATTCCTAGGTAACCCTCGAAAAGAGCCTAAAATCCGGCTATGTAGAGGATAGAGTTTGGTGCAGATTATGGGGCTGAACCCCGTAGGGTCTAAGAACCTGGAGAAAGAACACGGAAGGCAGGAAACCCATACCTCGGAGAATATGGGAGGCCAGGATGACCCTTTCTCCGTCTTTTGGAGAAGGCTCCAAATCTTTTTCATTCATCTGCCATTTGTCTTTGACAATGAATCCGTCTTTATCCATGGAGTTGAGCAAAGCCAGTGCAACGTTGCACTGCCTCCAGTTCCCGAAGTCTCCCTGTTCTTTGTCTTCGCCTCCGGTGGCGGTGACAACCGCCTTGGTTTCGCCATCGCGGACGAAATATTCCCCCTCCTCAGATTCGGGGACGGGAGGAGGAGGAGGAGTAGCGGACGACGGCTGTCGGATATAAACTGAATAGGGGTATATCAGATGGTAGTCAAAAGTGCCGGATTACCAGGGTGGCCCAACTGGTAGTGGGCTATGGTCCATTGGGCGGTCAAGTAAGCTGACGCACAGAAGCCGGATTCTAGAAGGACCCGGATCACGGCCCACGTGATCTGGCTTGGAGGAGAAGACGGATTCCTTACTTTCCAAGTTAATGGCTACCGTAGTCTTCTAGGTTTCCTACTCTGTATGCCCTAACCCAGCTATTATATAAAGCCGGACGGGAGATAAGATAACTAGACACGAAGCCACAGGCCAACTCGCCGAGAAGTTGATCCTCCGCGAATAGCTAAACCTAACCTCACGTTGTAATTGTTTACACATGCTTTAGTCCTGATTAGTGAGATTGCAGGAGTAGGAACGCCGTATTATTACGACGTACCGAACCTGGGTAAATCCTGTGTCTTTGTCACCAACGCGATCCCGTTTCCCCACGTCTCTACCCATAGTCTCATGGCACCCCCGTCTATGAAAACTACTACGATGTCTCGACAGTTGGCGCCCACCGTGGGGCAAACGACGTCAGGCGTTAAGTTCCGATCTGGGATACTCGGCGGGATCGGCAGTTCCATAACTGTCAGAAGCTTGGAGTTCGACGACGACGTCGGACGCTTCCTCGACAATGGATCCTACATACCGGCGCAAAATCATCTGGTAAGTGCCTGCGTGTTACCGATCGGATCTGCTAATATCTTTATCGGACTAACCGCAGAGGCCATGGGGTTTTGCGGTGGAAGCAAATTTATCCCACCCGCCCTATACCCAGTCGAGGATGACTATGATCCCGGATTTTGCTCAGATCGCCGACATAAAAGTGATACACACTTTGTCGGTATGGTGCAATCTGAAGTCGCCGAAAACACGGATGACGGAAATCCCGTGCAAGAGGCAGAAAATAGCAAACCCACTACTGAGGTGGAAGATCCGACACCCGCCAATCCAGCGATGAACTCGGAAGCTGACTCTGTGCTAGCCGCCATTGAGGCGAGATTAGAGTCAGAAACCGGATCAGACGATTTTGATTCCGAAGACGAAGACGTGGACGCCTTCGAAAGAAAGGTTAAATCTTTTCAAGAGGGATTCCATGAAGTACTAATGGCGAAACCGGCTGAAAACACGGACGCCGGCAGTCAGGAAAGCCCTAAAACCCCTCCGCCAGAGGAAGAGAGTGAAGATGGAGAAACTTCTCCGATATTTCCCAACGTCAAGGAATTGACAGAGGATGAACCTGCTAAAAAACCTCCCTCTTCCAAGAAAAAGAACAAGGCCGCTAAAAAACTCCAATACAAACTCCGGAAGAAGAAATTGGCTGATCCAGCTGATGAAAGCCCGGAAGTAGGAGATGCAAGCGGACAAAAATTGCGGAGAAGAAAACAAAAGAAATCCTTGTTCCGCCAATGACAGAGCAAGAAGAACAGGAATTGTTACAAACACCAGTGGGATTGCATGAACCCCCTGAAGTGCTAGAAGCCAGGAGACAAGCTCTCCAACGGCAACAGCAACATCTATTCAGAACTCGTGAACACCTCCAAAAAACCCAGGATGACATCAAGCTCATGAAGGTAGAAATCGAGGAATACGAGAAAAAGAATAGATCTGCCATAAAACCTACAAGGTTACCCGGAATCGTAAGACCGGAACTACTACCGCCAAAAGAAAGGTTTCACAACCCATCTTGGCAAAAGCAGGTAAACGGCAAAGATGCCAGGGGCGAACCAATATACAAAACCGCAGCAGAAAATGCGGAAGCAGAGTTTGCCATCCTCAACAATGACATGTACTCCAATGGTGAAAAACTCCAAGGGGTGTATGCTTTCCTAGGAAAAGCATTGCAACAACAACAGCGGGCCCAAGAGCGATCAGGGAAGTTGCACGACGACTCCGCCCTATGCAAAACAGCTACTTGCGCCGCTGGAGCACCTGGACCGGAAGAACCTGGAGATTCCGACAATTCAAAGGATAAGAAAGCAGATCCGAGAAAAGATAAGAAAAACCCCGACAATAGGGATGAAGCATCTAGAACCGGATCTCATCTCCCGAAAGGTGGACGTAAACCCCACGATCGGGAAGAAAAACACCGGAATGATGGCAAAGCAATGCCACCTCCGAGACACCCTGCTGAAAAAGCCGGAAGACATGATGTACCTCACAGGCGTGAGAGATCTCGGACACCTCCTAAAGATAAAGAAAGGCACATGAGTAGAAATCCGCCTCATCCAAAAGGGCGTGATCTTGAAAGAAATAGAAACGATCCCGGAAAAGCGCGTCCGCGCAACTATGGAGAAGAAAGGAGTAGATCCCCTTCTGTCCATTCAGCCGGAAGGTACTCCGCACACATGGATAGAGCGGAAAAGGATGATCTATACTTTGGACCTAAGTGTTTCACTGATAGGATCCGAAGGATAACCCTGCATTCTGGCTTTGCCAAAGTCGGTCAACCGTACTAGAAATACACCAGTAGTACAAACCCGGATACCTGGCTCTCAGACTATCATACAGCCGTCCAGATTAACAATGGGTCAGACCTGGAAGCTATAAAGTTTCCCCCCTTAATGTTACTGGATGGAGCCAGAGATTGGATTAATGGACTGCCACCAAGAACTTTAGACAGCTGGGACGATATGGCTCGAGTATTCACTCAGCATTTCCGGGGAACTTACAAACGCCCGAGCAGCATCAACCAGCTGAACTGTTGCACCCAGTTTGAGGATGAACCATACGTGGATTTCATCTCCAGATGGACTGCAATGAAGAATAGTTGCTCTGGAGTAACTGACGTACAAGCAATGCATGCTTTCGTCAATGGCCTAAAACCCGGTCTTGTACCGTTCATGGTTGGTTCCAAACAGCACAAAGATCTCGGATCTATGCTTACAACCGCCAATGAACACGCTGCAGCCGAAGACGATATCAGAGCAAGAGGCGGCAATATCGATGCACTGATACTTGCCAAGAAAAATCCTCGCTCCGACAAAAAAGGAACTTCATATGCAACACCAAAACCCAAAGAGGTTAACATAGCCTTTGGAAGTGAAAAAGGGAACAGATGGAAAGGACGCAGTTCGGAACCAATCAACTACACTAAAGAAGAGCGGGAGAAAATTAAGTCGGAACCCTGCGTCCACCATTCGCAATTTGGGAAACCCACCCATACAAACGCACAATGCGGGCTGAATAAGCACATGATAGGCAGTGCAGGATCCGGAAACAAGGGGAAGAGTTCCAAAAGGAAATTCTCTAAACAAAAGCCAGAAGCTGAGAAAGAAGACAGTGAATCGGACACTGACGAAAAAATCCAGGAACAACAGCGGAAAGGCGAACCCAAGTTTCTGAGAGTTGATGGAGAATGCGCCCTAACTTTCCTAGCAACTCCATCAGCAAAGGTGGCGAAAAGAACACTTCGAGAAATAAATGCGGTTGTTCCGGCAACCCCAAAATTCTTGAAGTATTCGAACACACCAATAACCTGGGATCAGTCTGATCATCCCGGGAATATCCCTGAACCCGGCACACAAGCTCTTATTGTAAGCCCTATTGTCCAGAACACTAGGATAAGAAGAGTGCTGATGGACGGAGGATCCAGCATCAACATAATGTACCTGGATACGTTGAGACATCTGAAAATCTCTAAGACCCAGCTCAATCACAACAACATACGCTTCCATGGCATTGTTCCCGGCAGGCAAGCACGATCCCTAGGAGAAATTTCCCTAGATGTCACCTTCGGAGAAAAAGATCACTTCCGTCAGGAAAAAATATCCTTCAGGTGGTGCCGTTCGAAAGCGTGTATCACGCAATTCTCGGATGTCCAGCTTTCGCCAAATTTATGGCAAGATCATGTTATATTTATAACAAGATGAAGATGCCAGGGCCGAAAGGAGGGGTAATCACCATAACTGGAGTCTTCAAGCTGGCGAACAAGCTGGAAAAAGAAAACACCCTTTGCGCTGAGAAGATCATAACAAAGGAAGAGCTGAAGGAGCTGGCTAAGGAGGTATCGCCGACAGAAATGCCGGCAGGAAAAAAAACCCGGAAGCCAGCAGATAGCTTCAAGGCATCCGAGAATACAATACAGGTAATCCTAGATCCCAAAAATCCGACAAAATTTTTCGTGGTAGGAACTAGGATGACCGACAAATAGGAAGGCGAGCTCATCAAGTTCCTCCGTGAGAACTGGGATATTTTCGCCTGGTGTCCAGCTGACATGCCAGGCGTACCCAGGGAACTTGCTGAGCATCAACTTAAGGTAATTTCAGGATCCAAACCCGTCAAACAAGGTCTCCGTCGATTCGACGGAAGGCTATAGGCAAGGAAATTATCCGGCTTTTAGCAACAGATTTCATCCAGGAAGTAATCCACACTGATTGGTCTGCAAATCCGGTATTAGTACCGAAGAAAGACACCACTGCTCTTAGAATGTGTATAGATTACACAGGCTTGAACAAATTGTGTCCCAAAGATAGGTTCGCGTTACCGCGAATCGATCAAATAATAGACGCCACCGCAGGCTCTGAGCTTTTATGCTTTTTGGATGCTTATTCCGGGTATCACCAAATACGCATGAAAAAGGAAGATCAAATTAAGACTTCTTTTATAACCCCGTACGGGACGTACTATTACGTAACCATACCGTTTGGCCTGAAGAACGCAGGTGCAACTTACCAGCGTTGCATGCAACGATGTTTGCATAGTCAGATTGGCAAAAATGTCCACGTTTACGTAGACGATATTGCTGTCGTAACCAAGGAAAAAGACACACTCCTTGAGGATTTGCGAGAAACCTTCGAAAACTTGCACACTTATAAGATGAAGTTAAATCCATCAAAGTGTGTATTCGGGGTTCCCTCAGGAAAACTTCTAGGTTTCATCGTTTCTCACAGAGGAATAGAAGTTAACCCAAAAAAGATCAAAGACATCTTGAACATCTCCAAGCCTACGTGTGTGAAAGATGTCCAAAGATTGACGGGTTCCGCCGCTGCCGTCAGCAGATTTATTAGTCGACTGGGGGATAAAGCCTTACCACTCTACAAGTTGCTAAAAAAATCCGACAAATTCGAGTGGACAGAAGAGTCCGATGCAGCGCTAACCCAGTTGAAGGAAACTTTGATGAAAGCTCCGATTTTGACATCCCCAAAAGACGAAGAACCTATGTTATTGTACCTCACGGCTACAAACAGGGTTATTAGTGCAGTAATTGTTGTGGAACGGAAGAAAGACGAACAAAGTATACCAGACCAGCATCCGGTATATTACATAAGTGAAGTTTTCTCCGAGTCCAAGCAAAGGTACCCACACTACCAAAAACTGGCATATGGCGTATTTTTCGCATCTAGAAAGTTACGTCATTACTTACAAGGACATTCCATAACAGTGGTATGTAAAGCACCACTAGGGGATATAATAAACAATGCGGAGGCAACTGGCCGAGTAGCCAAATGGGGCATCGAGCTAGCAGCCTTCGATATTAAGTATCAGCCAAGGACGGCAATAAAATCCTAGGTTCTGGCAGATTTTGTCGCCGACTGGACAGAAGCAATGGAGAAAACACCAATGCCGGAGTCCGAGTACTGGATCATGCATTTTGTCGGATCCAAGATGAAGGAGGGCGCTGTAGCTGGTGTAGTATTAAAATCCCCTAAAGGAGACACAATGGAGTACGTATTACAAATACACTTCAACGCCAGTAACAACGTGGTAGAATACGAAGCATTGCTTCATGGCTTGCATATTGCAAAAGAAATAGGCGTCAAGCGCATACTATGCTACGGCGACTCGGATTTGGTACAGCATCAGCTTAACCAAACCTGGGACGCAAAAAGCCCTATAATGGCCGAATACCGGAGAACGGTGGATGAGTTCACCATCTGCTTTTTCGGATTCGAAGTACTCCATGTTAAAAGGGAGGAAAATTGGAACGCGGATACGTTAGCCCACATGGGGTCAGAAAGGGTAAAAATCCTACCACCAGGTGTATTCGTCCAGCATTTGTACGAGCCATCCATAAAAGGTGGAGATATCGATTACCCCCTGGCTTCCGAATCAATTGAAGTTATGCTCGTTAACCCGGACTGGACAATTCCATATTTAAACTTCTTAGCCAATCAGAAGTACCCGGAAGGAGCAGACGAAGTCTTGCAGAGACAAATTCAGCATCGATGCAAAGGATACACGGTAATTGATAATTGCCTATATAAGCGCAGTACTTCCGGAATTTTTCTACGGTGTATTTCACCAGAAGAAGGACGAGAAATCCTGCAAGAAATCCATGCCGGAGATTGCGGACACCATGCTCAATCAAAAAGCATAGTTAAAAAAGCATTCCGTGCCGGGTTTTTCTGGCTAACAGCCAAGACAGATGCTGAGCACATAGTCAACACATGTGAAGGGTGTCAATATTTCGCCAAGCAGACTAATATGCCGGCCCAAGCACTCAAAACTATCCCAATTACATGGCCGTTTGCGGTCTGGGGGCTAGATATGATGGGACCGTTCAAAACTGCGCGAGGCGGACTTACACATCTACTAGTAGCTGTGGACAAATATACCAAGTGGGTGGAGGCTAAACCCATCAAAAAGCTTGACGGTGTAACTGCCAGAAATTTCATCATTGACATAGTCATGAGATATGGCGTTCCACACAGCATAATAACCGATAACAGGACAAATTTCTCCATTGGAGAGTTGGCAAAATATTGCCGACAAACGGGAATTCGCCTAGATCTCGCATCTGTGGCACACCCGCAATCCAATGGACAGGTTGAGAGAATGAATAGCTCAATCCTGCAAGGAATACGCCCAAGACTCGAATCTCCTCTTCATAGAGCAGCTGGAGCATGGGTAGAGGAGCTACCTTCCGTGCTTTGGAGCATTCGAACGACGCCAAACAGGTCAACTGGGCAAACCCCGTTTTTCCTAGTTTACGGTGCGGAAGCTATTCTTCCAACGGACATGATCCATGATAGCCCAAGAGTGCGGGATTTCGATGACTCGGATGCCGAAGAAGCACGACAGGATGCCGTCGATCTCTTAGAAGAGGAACGAGAGTTTGTGCTTCAAAGATCCGCCATTTACCAACAAGGTTTACGACGTTATCATAGTCGGAAAATCAGGCATCGTTCTTTTAAAGAAGGTGACTTATTGCTAAGATTGGTGCAGCAAAGAAAGCACAAATTGGCCCCAGTATGGGAAGGACCATTTGTAATCAGCAAAGCTATGAAAAATGGGTCATATTATCTTGTAGATATTCGGGACACGGAAGATGATCCCGAGAAGCCGAACCGCAAAAGAAAGTGAAAGATAGATGATGAACTAGGAGAGACAAAGAGGCCTTGGAGCATCCAACAGTTACGTCCCTTCTATACTTAGTTCAATTTCTATGTAAACATCTTTGAGATCATGAAATAAAGTTGTCAGAATTCTTATATCCATGTTTTTACAAGTTTATTATAGTACAAAGCATGATTCCACCTTATCTATTTCCCAATAATCTTACAAAATACTCAATGTTAACCCGAATTGTACCTGCGTGCTCGGTGTTTAAAAACTGAATGATTTTCAGCCTGCTAACGGCTAAAGGAAACTCGGATTGTGCCTGCGTGCCCAAGTTTCAAAAAATTCCTTACTTTTCTCTAAGTATTATCTGATTGTTTACGTGTTGGGTCACTGGAGCTAGTTAGTAAAAATGCCTTTAGTATGATCCATGTTTCCGAGTTTAAACTGATCGGTTATACCCAGTTACTCGGCATGATGATTCATAATACTATCGAGCCATTTCAAACACTAAGGACAGTTAAAACACATAAGCCAGAGAACTTAGAAGGCAAAGGAATATTAAAACCCGGAAACCTTCCAAAGAATTTCATAATTAAAACTGCAAAAGGCGGAGTTCTTGTTTATACAAAAGGAATAGAAGCATTACAATATAAATTACATTGTAAAAGTGCAGTAATGCTCCTATTGTCTACTTTCATCATCCAGGTTAAAGGCAGCCCTTCAAGCGTCCGAGTCTTCTTCGCTGCTGTCATTCTCGGGGGCTTCCGGGATCTCCTCTTCTGGATAAGTGATGGAGATGTTCACCATGGAGGCGATCTTGGTGGCGTGGCCTTTGATTTCATCAAAGATGGTGGATCGCTGAGTTTCCGTGTATCCTTGGGGGATACCGGACGCCACGCGCCAAGACTTTGCACCAGGGTAGTGCATACGCATAAGGCCGAGTGCCATGCGTGCACCACCCCGTGCAGCGGAGCGTAGGATGGATTCCCTGGACTCCGCCACCTCCAAGATGGCACCCAGAAGTTTCTCAACTTCCGAGAACTCCCCAGTCCTTGTGGGAAGGAACTTGTTGACCAGCTGCATGCCAGCAGCTCTGATCGCAGTCCACGTCTTCCCAAAGGCTCGGATTCTGTCAATCCGAGTGATATCTGGGTTACCTCCTGTTTTTTCAGACAAAACAACCAAAAAGGTTAAGTGAAAAAGCAGAGAATGAAAACAAGACATGGAAAAATGGTAAACGAAGTAAAACTTACCGATGATCTTGTCGATTTTGGAGCCTTCCTCCAGGCGAAGGTTTAGGGCATTTTCCAAGTCCTGGATGGTGGACTTATCCTTCTCCGCCTGTTCGGAAGCCTTGGAATGAGCAATTCCAAGGGCCAGATTGCTGGCTTCCAGATCCTTTTGGGCCTTCATAAGTTGCTTATGAAGGTCCAGATTCTCCTCACGGAGACTGGCAGCATTGCCGGCATCTTCAGCTATTTGCTGGGCCTTCACCAAAGCAGCTGGAAAGCAAGGAAAATTCCGATTTTAGAAAAATCCCGGAAAAGTACTTAGACAAAAAGCTGAATCAAAAACTTCAGAGGGAAAAAGTTTACCTGTTGTTTCCTTCAGCTGCAGCTGAGACGATGCCAGCTCCACCTCTTTCACCTCAAGAATGGAAAGAAGATTTCTAACTTCCTTGTTCTTGACGGAAAGTTTATTGAAAACTTCCATGTTAATGGTTTCGACGGTTTGCTGGAACACGACAAGGAAAAGAGTAACTAAAAAGCATCAAGGCAAAAAGTATACATTTTGCTTAATGCTTGGGGGCTAGAGTTAAATACCTGGCTCATTCGCTGCAACTCCGCCAAGTTTTCATTGAACTCTTTTGCGTATTCCGCAAAAAGAATTCCGGCCGCGCTTAGGCCATCGTTGAGATTCTTGAAGTCCTTGTCGAAGGTGGGAATCTCCTCGTCGATTGTCCGAGAAGAATTTCCCACCTCTGGAGCCGCCCTTTCCCTCGTGTCCGTGTCCGACACAACGGGCTGGCTGGGCTCCAACGACTTGGTGGTGGGGGCTGTCGCATGCTCTTCCGCCATCGTGGACGGTGTGTCCGGTGCGATGACGGGAGAAGGTTGAGAGCCTCTGTTGGTCACAACCTTATGCCTTTTCAGCTTCTTTGGCTTTAAGGTAGAGGGAGGCAGGCTAAAGGAAAAAAACAAAAAACTCGGAAAGAGTTAAAACTCCGAAGATGGAAGAAAACTTCGACAAAAGAAAATAACCCGGACGCTCTAACCTGGAGGTGACGACGGGAATCCCGTCAAGATCGATGATTTCCTCAGAGGAGGAAATATTCTTGCGCTTTCGCCCACCTGTAAAGGCGGCGTGCAGCGCCTCCAGATCAGCGTCGGAGGCCAGCTTCGAGTCAGGAAGGTCAGCGATCTGTCGAAAAGAAAAAGCAGAGTTAGAAGCGAAAAATCCGAGAAAGCATGAAAAAGATCCACCCAAATGACGGAAAAATACCTTGGGAGCCGGATTGTCGGCTGTATACATTGGCCGAATCGCTTCATATTGGTCGCGGGATGCGACCAACTGGTTTACGCGCCGCCACAGATCCTTCGCGGCCCAGTCTTTGCTGGTTCTCCGCATTTTGTCGTTGGCGCCCGTGTACTCGCAGAGGAGACGGCCGCCATGATTGGCTAATGGTTGGATCCGCCTGTCCAACCAGCAAAGGACCGTGTCCATGCCGGTTAGAGGCGGATCCAAGGAAGTGAGCTTGGCGATGCGCCGCTTGATCCTTAGTAGATCAGGCGGCAGAACTTGGACGGCTTCTGTTCCCCAATTCTCTTGGGGAACAACAGCAGTGTTTGAGAAAGGTGGAACCCCGATGGCCTTTTTCGGGAAAGGGACATAGGGATGATAAAAGAAGGAACCCGTCCAGAATTTGACGGATTCCGAGGTTCTGATCTTGGGGAACCATTCCTCCCTAAATCTCCTAAGAGTGAAGGAGATGGTCCCGCAAGTCGGGAGTGCGCCCTCCGTAGAGTTCCGCTTAACCCCGAAACAGTATAACCAGAAGTCTAACCTAGGTTCTATGCCTAGGAAACCCTCGAAGAGGTCCTGAAACCCGGCCATATAAAGAATAGAGTTGGGTGGCAGGTTATGAGGCTGGATATTATAGTGGGAGAGAACTTGGAGGAAAAAGGCAGAAGGAGGCAATCCCATACCTCTTAGGAGATGGGAGGAGAGAAGAACCCGTTCGCCGTCGTTTGGCAGGGGTTCGTTCTCGTCCTCCGGGAGCCGCCATTTCCCTTTGAGCACCAACCCCTCCTTTTCCATGTTTGGAAGGAGGGATGGGGGAATGCTGCAGGCAACCCAGTTGCCGGCAGTTTCCACTTCTTCGTCCGCTCCAGCGGCGGCGGACGCGGCGGCTTCTACAGCGGCGAGCTCGTCTCCGAGGAGCGTGATCTTCTCCTCCGCCGTCTCGGGAGCGAACGGCGGAGAAGGCGCGGAGCTTGAGCCCGCAGGATCCGCGGCGGCGGAAGCGTTTCCCTCGCCCGCCGCGGTGCTCGTTGTCTTCACCAGAATGTCGTCGCCGGCGCGCGTCGGGGAATCCAACTGGGGATCCATGTTGGTTATTATGTCCTCGATGTCCTGCGCAACGGTGTGTGCGGGCGAAGACGGCGGAGATGCCATCAGGTGGCGGCGCTAGCTCGTCTCCGGTGAGGTCCTGGGCGCAGGGTGCGTTCGGTGCTCTCTCTCTCTGCTGGAAGCTTGGGCGCTGTAATGGCGTTCGAGTGGGAGCGGAAGATTTTCCGGGAGGACGAAGAAGGCTATTTATAGCCGGAAATCCGTCACGATGCGTGCTAACGGCTCTTTTGACCGTTGGATGATTAACGCGTGTCACTCGCCGAGATATCCGGGAAATGGATCGACAGGATGATTATGGTTATCTCCTCGTTTCCCGCGAGAATCTGTCAGAGATATGTTTCTGGGTTTCCCACTCAAAACCCAAACGTCCCTTACGTCAGCAGGATTAAAGTGCTGACGTAGGAGGTTCCTTCTCCACGAAGGATCGTGTGAGAAAAGCCGGATTTTCAGGATTCCGAGTTTTATGTTACCATCTCTTAAAAAGAAGAAAAAGAAGAATCAAGACTGCTGGCCAATATTTCTCGGACAATATGCATTTGGCGAAAGGCGGCGAATCAGAGTTTTAGTCCTTCTTGGGGGCTACTGTCGGATATATACTGAATAGGGGTATATCAGATGGTAGTCAAAAGTGCCGGATTACCAGGGTGGCCCAACTGGTAGTGGGCTATGGTCCATTGGGCGGTCCAGTAAGCTGACGCACAGAAGCCGGATTCTAGAAGGACCCGGATCACGGCCCACGTGACTGGCTTGGAGGAGAAGACGGATTCCTTACTTTCCAAGTTAATGGCTACCGTAGTCTTCTAGGTTTTCTACTCTGTATGCCCTAACCCGGCTATTATATAAAGCCGGACGGGAGATAAGATAACTAGACACGAAGCCACAGGCCAACTCGCCGAGAAGTTGATCCTCCGCGAATAGCTAAACCTAACCTCACGTTGTAATTGTTTACACAGGCTTTAGTCCTGATTAGTGAGATTGCAGGAGTAGGAACGCCGTATTATTACGACGTACCGAACCTGGGTAAATCCTATGTCTTTGTCACCAACGCGATCCCGTTTCCCCACGTCTCTACCCGTAGTCTCATGGCGCCCCCGTCTATGAAAACTAGTACGATGTCTCGACAACGGCGGCATGTTTCCGGTTGCAGGGATAGAATCCCCTCCTGCCGGTGCTCTCTCGGTGTTCTCCGGCGCGCCCGTAGAGGAGCTAGGAGGTGCCAGGGGAGCATAAGTAAAGGTCGCGTCCATCGCGGATTCGAGGTCGACAGTGGCCTTAGATGCGCGTGTGGGGCTTCTGGTTGCCATATCTTGGCGGCACAACCGTGGAATGGAGCACCGGCCACTGATGTCTAGGTTCTTCGGTGAAGATTTGCGCTCGGTTCGTTCTTATCTCTCTCTCTCTCTCTCTCTCTCCCCCTCTCTCTCCCTCTCTCTCTCTCTCAACCGTGGAGGGCGCAACATTGCTCTGGAGGGCTCGAGGTGGAAGAAGAAGCGGAAGGAGAACCGGAGGTCTCAAGGTGGTCCCAATGAGGGGACGGGGTGATAATTTCTATTTTACCCGTTGGATGATTGACACGTGTTTCGCCCGAAAACCTCGGAAACGAGGGGACGAGGTGATAGTGGCTATCTCCTTGTTTCTCGCGAAATATCTGTCAGAGATACGGTTTCAGTCTTTTGACTGGAACCAAAACTTCATGACGTAAACACGATTTCGTCGCTTGCGTCACAGGTTCCTTCTCCGCGAAGACTCGTGGAAGAAATGCCGGATTTTGGTAAATCCGAGTTTGGCATTATAAGTTTTTGTTGAAAGAAGAATCAAGACAAAATGCCGACATTTGTGAAAAGAATACAAATCCACGAGGGTCGGCAAGATGAAGTCTTAATCCTTCTTGGGGGCTACTATCGGATATATGCAAAATAGGGTTGTATCCGGCATTGGCCGAAGGTCGGATTACCAGGGTGGCCCACAGGCAATGGAACGAAATCCATTGGGCGGCCCAGTAAGCTGACATGTAGGAAGCCGGATTCTAGAAGAACCCGGACCATGGCCCAAACATGGTGCGACTTGGAGAAGAAGCCGGATTCCTTACTTTCCAAGTTAGATACTTTCCGTAGTCTTCTAGGTTTCCTTCCTATATTCCCTAGCTCGACTATCTATATAAAGCCGGACGGGAGCGAAAGAGAGGACAAGTCAATTTAGCTAGAAGCCAACTCACTGGGAAGTTCATCGATCCTCGCCGAGTTAGCAAAACCATACTCACAATTGTACTATGTATATTTCAGGCTTCAGCCCTGATTTTAGTGAGATTGCAGGAGTAGGAACGCCGCCTAGTTGAGTTGTACTGAACCTGGGTTAATCATGTCCTCGTTTCCAGTACTCTGACGTTTCCACCCACGGTTCTACCAGTAGGTTATGGCACCCCCGTCCATGATCCTAACTAACAAGACTCGACACATATCATGTTTAAAATGTTTATAACCAAAATAGGATAAATATATATTTATAAGGTTATCCCAAAGAAACCATTGGGTATTTCTCCTATCACCAAACCAGAGACAAATGTTGTTTGTTAGAAAGGGTTGATTTTTCGAGAAAGTAGTTCTTTCGAAACAAGTGAGTGGGAGGACAGTAGAAACTCGACGAGATTAGAGAATCTTTGTTATCATGTCAAGAGTAGCGCATCACTGGAAGTTATTCCGAGGTTTCCTATTTTGACTAAGTAGAAGACATTACATGTGTTGTAGATACTTCGAATGAGTTTGCGAACTGAACCACAAAAGTACTAAAACTTTGTACTTAGACCAACTTGTGGTTTGATAGTGAAGTGTTTTTTTGACAACAAAGGACCTCGAACTTATAAAGGAAGGAAATCATGGGCCCGAACTTCGTAAAATTGGCTATGAGTCATTATATCCACGATAGTATCCCTGTATGAATATCAAGTATGTGACGTGGTAGTCCTTTCGATAGGCATGATGCCTAACAATAGCAAACAAGTCTATATAGTAACAAAGACATGGATATTTACATCCTTTGAAAGTTGTGCTTATCGAAAAGTTCAAAGAGTTGACTACTACAAGATTTTGATCTTCCATAGTAATGCTTTAGTCTTCGGATAGTTCTAGCGAAAGTTACATATTATGATATGGAAGTTAAATAACAAAACCAACTCTCCTCTCTAAGAAGTTTGATCGAGGATGTGTACTTGACACAGTATGAGAGTTTTGTAAAATTCAAAAGGTTGTCGTACAGGTATGCAAACTTCAATGGTTGAAGTGAGCATAACGAAGTTGGAATCTTTACTTTAATGAAGTTATCAAAATAGTTTGATTCCATCATGAACGGTAAAGATGCTTGTAGAGTTACAAGAAATTAAGTGGGAGCTAATACGTCATAAACGTATCCCTAATTTCTGACGCTCCAAGATGATATTATGCCAATTGCTACATGTTTTCTCCCTTCTTTATGTCATTTTTATCGATTTTCCGGACTAACCTATTGACAAGACGCAACAGGGCCAGTTCCCTGTTTTCTGCTATTTTTAGTTTCAGAAAAGTTGTTCTGGAAATGTCCTCGGAATTGGAAAGTTCGACGCCCGGGAGTCCTATTTCCCTCGGAAGCATCCAGAAGACCGAAGAGGATACGAAGAGGGGCATCAGGGGGCCCACACCATGGGGTGGCGCGGCCCCCCTTGGCTGCGCCAGGGGGTGGTGTGGGGCCCCTGGACCTCCACCGTCTCTGCCGTTTCGCCTATTTAATCCCCCCGGATGGAAAACCCTAGGCACCTGATCAAAATCCCCGAAAAAGTTCCGCAGCCGCCGTCACAGTCAACCCTAGATCAGGGGGGTTCTCAAGCTATTTACGGCACCTTACCGGAGAGGAAATCATCACCGGAGGCTTCTACATCACCATGTCTGCCTCCGAAGTGAGGCGTGAGTAGTTCATCCTTGGACTACAGGTTCATAGCTGTAGCTAGATGGTTGTCATCTCCTCATATGTCTCCATGTTTATATCTTGTGAGCTGCCAATCATGATCAAGATTGATCTTATGTAATTCTATATGCTGTGTTTGCTGGGATCCGATGCATATTGAACTTATGCCAAGTTGATTATAGTCTTTATTTTCTTATGCTATTTGTGATCTTGCATGCTTTCCGTTCCTAGTGGTTACTCTGGCCAAGTAGTTGCTAGTGACTCCAAGAGGGAGTATTTATGGTCGATAGTGGGTTCATGCCTCCTTTTCGCCTTGCTCGAGTGACAAAAACGTGAAGGGGAAGGATGTGTTGTTTCCATTAGGGAGAAAGCAGCGGTGAGAGTGCCCGCGTGCATAATCATTGCTTACATTACACACTTTGTTTAATGCAATTATCTATTGCTTGCAACTTAATACCTAAGGGGGTTCGGATGATAACCCGAGGGTTGATTATTAGTCATAGATGCAGATGGATGTCGGTCTATGTATCTTGTTGTAATGCCGGCACTAAATATCATAGTAATCTTCATGTCATATTGTGCACTACGGTGGAACCTCTTTTTGTCAATTGCCAAGCTGTAATTTGTTCACCCAGCATGCCATCTTTTATGGAGAGACACCACTAGTGAAACTATGAACCCGGGTCCATTTTTCCACACTGTTAAACAAACCACAACAATTTCCTGCTTTCTTTAGTTACTCCAAGCATACACTGTTTTCCACACTATACGTCTAATCTTTGTTTTCGGCAAGACCGGTGAGATTGACAACCTCACTGTACCGGTGGGGCAAAGTATTTTGGTTGTGTTGTGTGCATGTTCCACGTTGTTGCTGACACCGGTGAAACACCATCACCACCGTCAGTGGCATCAACCTTCCGAAGGTCCTCTTTCTCCTACTTGATTGATAACCCTGGTTCTTAACTAAGGGGAAAACTCCTACCGCTGTGCTTATCATACCCTCCTCTTGGGGTTCCCAACAAAGTACATCAAGGATTTTTCTGGCGCCGTTGCCGGGGAGAAGGAAGTCTTCTGGCAAGGGGAGTCTCTCACTCTCAACCTCTTTATTTTGTTTATTGTCTTGTTTTTATTTTTATTCTTGTCTTGTTTTGCTTCTCTTTATTAAAAACACAAAAAATTTAGTTTACTTCATAGTTATTATTTATTTGCTTGCTTTTATTCTGCTAAAATGAGTTCTTCTGATAATACCAAGTTGTGTGACTTCACTAGCATAAACAAAAATGATTTTATTTGCACACCTATTGCTCCACCTGCTCCTACTGCCGTTTTCTATGAGATTAAACCTGCTTTATTAAATCTTGTGATGAAAGAGAAATTTTCTGGTATTAGTACTGATGATGCTGCTGCACACCTTAATAATTTTGTTCAACTATATGCGATGCAAAAATATAAAAATGTGGATAGATATATTATTAAACTTAAATTATTTTCTTTCTCTTTGAGAGTAAGAGCTAAAGAATGGTTGCTATCATTGCCTAGAAATAGTATTGATTCATGGACTAAGTGTAAAGATGCTTTCATCGGAAAATATTATCCTCCTGCTAAGATTATATCCCTGAGAAGTGACATAATTAATTTTAAACAATTTGATAATGAACATGTTGCTAACGCTTGGGAAATAATGAAAACTATGGTGAAGAATTGTCCCACTCATGGACTGACTACTTGGATGATTGTACAAACTTTTTATAAAGGGCTGAATTTCTCCTCAAGGAACCTATTGGATTCAGCTGCTGGAGGTACCTTTATGTCCATCACTTTGGGCAATTCAACAAGCTTCTTGATGATATGATGATAAATTATTTAGAGTGGCACACTGAGAGCTCCACAAGGTAAGAAGGTAAATTATGTTGAGGAAACCTCCTCTTTGAGTGAAAGGCTTGATTCTATTATGTCTATGCTTGTTAATGGTAAAGCTCAAGTTGATCCAAATAATATTCCTTTATCCTCTTTGGTTTCTCAAGAAGAGCATGTTGATGTAAACTTTATTAGAAATAATAATTTTAACAACAATGCTTATAGAAATAATTTTGGCGGAAATAAATATAAGCCTTATCCTCCTAACAATGGTTATGGTAATCCTTATGGAAACTTCTACAATAGTAATAAAATCTCTACCTCTGATCTTGAAAACATGCTTAAAGAATTTATTAGCACACAAACTGCTTTTAATAAATCTGTTGAGGAAAAGCTTGGTAAAATAGATGTTCTTGCCTCTAAAGTAGATAGCCTTGCTATTGATGTTGATTTTCTAAAACTGAAGGTTTTGCCACAAGATTTTAAACAAAGTAAAACTTTTAATTCCATCCAAATTCAAATTGATAATAATGTTAGGTTGATGGCTGAATTACGTGCTAGGTGGGAAAGAGAAGATGAATTGGCTAAAAAGAATGATGTTGCTAGAGTTTGCACTATCACAACCACTAGTAAAACTGAAGTTCCAAGTGCTAGTAAGCCTCCTACTATCAATGGTAAAGTAGTTGGTGTTAATAAAGTCTATACTCCTTTGGTGAAACATGCTAAATTGCCTCAAACTGCTGAAATTGCTTCTGATAAAAGTGCTGAAATTTTTAGAGATATAGGAGATAATGGTTCCATTACTTTTGATGATAATAATATTGATTTTGATGATTGCAATATCTCTGAAGTTATGATGTTTCTGCAAAAGTTTGCTAGAAGTCCCAATGCTAGTATCATGAATATGGCCTTTACTAAACATATTACCAATGCTCTTATGAAAGTTAGGGAAGAAAAGTTGAAACTTGAGACATCTATCCCTAGAAAATTAGATGATGGTTGGGAGCCTATCATTAAGATAAAAGTAAATCATTTTGATTGCAATGCTTTGTGTCATCTTGGTGCTAGTATCTCTGTTATGCCTCAAAAGCTTTATAATATGCTTGATTTACCACCGTTGGAACACTGTTATTTAGATGTTCATCTTGCTGATAATGCTAAGAAGAAACCCCTTGGTAGAATTGATGATGTTATTATTATGGTTAATAATAACCTCGCCCCTGTTAATTTTGTTTTTATGAACATTGAATGCAATGTTTGTTGTCCTATTGTTTTGGGAAGACCTTTTCTTAGAACTGTTGGTGCTATTATTGACATTAAAGAGGGGAGTATTAAATATCAACTTCCCCTCAAGAAAGGTTTGGAACACTTTCCTAAAAAGAGTATGAATCTACCTTTTGACTTTATTATTAGAGAAAGTTATGATGTTGATGCTTCTTCACTTGAAAATACTTGAGTTCCCTTTTATGCCTAGCTGAAAGGCGTTAAAGAAAAGCGCTACCGGGAGACAACTCGTTTTATTTCTCTGTTTTCATTTAGTTTTCCTTTGTGTGCTTTTGTGTGCTTTGCACCTGGGTGTTTTCTATTTCCTTAGCAACCCCTCTGTATCTTTGATTTTGAGTTTTTGTTGAGCCAAGTAAATCCTCTAGTGGAAAGTTGAGCCTATATTTCGGATTTCTGCGCAGGAAACAGATTTATGCTACCCACTGTTAATTCTGTTAAAAATCACAGAAAATTCAAAATGACGTGAGCGTTTTTGTGCTTGATCCTGAGTTATATACGCAAATTTTCTTAGAAGACCACTTTTTTATTTGAGCAACAGAAGATGTTTGAAAAAATTGATCTTTACGTGTTGTTCTGTTTTGACAGATTTCTGCCATTTATCACATTTGCATCTTAATCTCTTTCTTTTGGTGTTCTTTTGAGAAAAAGAGTTCTGAAAGAAGTTGTGACAGTAGCTAATGTGTTTTTGAGTGTTATACTTGTGTTGAAACTGAACCATGTGAACTTATTATTTCAATTGCACTAACGTTGCTAATGAAGATTGTGAGAATTTTGATGTGAAGGAAGTTTTCAAGAGTCAAGAGAAGAGGCTGATATGATGCGATCAAGAAGAGTGAAAAGTTTAAGCTTGGGGATGCCCCGGTGGTACATCCAAGAAAATTCCAAGAAGGCTCAAGCGTCTAAGCTTGGGGATGCCCAAGGAATCCCCTTCTTCATCAACAAATTATCATGTCACTTCTAGTGAAACTACATTTTTATTCGGTCGCATCTTATGTGCTTTATTTGGAGCGTCTTTTTGTTTTATTTTCAGTTTTCTTTTGCTTTTGCTTTCAGTTTGTTTTTTACTTTTTCAATAATCTTTTTTGGACCCCAGAATTATTTTATTGGAGAGTGACACACTCCGCTTTTTCATGAGAATACGTTGTATTCTTAATCTCTGTCTAGCTGCTGCATTTATTTAGCTCCTGTTTTGCATGCATCTCTTATTAGAGATGTTAGTTTTAGTAGTGTTATGTGAGTAATCTCATGTTTGCTTGTTGTATCATAAATAGTATTTTTTGTTAAAGCATGTTTTGTATGGTGCTTGTTGGGAGAAAGAAAACTGATGCTTGAAGTAGAATTTATAACAGTACTAGTAGAAGCTTGTATAGACTGTGGCTAGGACTGTTTCATGCCATGCTAAATGTTATTTTAGTTTTAAAGCCTTGTGGTTATTGAGTACCATGATTATCCTCAAATAGCTGAGAGTGTTTAATATGTATTGAAAGATTCATGAGTTGTTCTTGTCATAGTAAAGCATCAATAAATGGTATTCTCTTTCAAATGTTTTATTTGGTTGACTTGGCGTGTGCTCACACCATGTTTATGACTACAAACCAGTCATGAATAGCCTCCATGACCACTTAGTTTTTGAAATTGTGATACTGCTTATGTTTTAATTAATGACGCTTATGTTGTTATGCATGATTATGGCTCTTATGCTCTCTTGATTTGTCGCTCCCAGTCTTTTGCTAGCCTCCACATGTACTGAGTATGAGCTCTACTCGTGCATCCAAACTCCTTAAACTAAAGTTTTCCCATTGTGTCCACCATACCTACCTACATGTGGTGTTTAACTGCCATTGCAAAGTAAATTGCTCATGTGTTACCTTTAAAACCTTCAAAATTATTCCTGCTTTGTGTTCTTGTTTTTGCTCATGCGGACGTCAATATAGAATCTTTATCTCACTTATAGATTGGATTTCACACCCTGGACTAGTGGCTTCATCCGCTTATCCAAATGATAGAAGATCTGGCAGCGGGGTGCCCAGACCCAAATTAATACAAACAAATTCTCTTCACTATTTTTGACCCTGATCATATCCGTCAAAGCATAATTGTGTAACCAAAAGAGAAAGAGGGATGACCTTCTACACCAGTTGCGTCCTTCACCATGGGAGCCGCTCTTGTGAATCCAGTTGTCTTGTGACGTACTGTATTGTCTGTTTACCATTCGTTGACACTAGCATACACCCCTCCTATAATATAGACATTCCTCCACAAATGTCAAACTTTTAATACCTCTGTTTAATAAAATAAAAATCTCTAGCACATGAGTGATCCCTGCTTCCCTCTGCGATGGGACTTTCTTTTACTTTTATGTTGAGTCTCCATCTTCTAACTTTATGCACAGTTGAGAGAGCATTTTTGCCATTCTATGTTCTATGTGCATTTGTCCCATAAGCATCAATAATTACTTCATGATGTGATATCATTTGCTCCTAAATTATTTGTTCTAGTCTTCCTCATGAACTTTGAAGGTGTCCTGGCATTTATGTTTTGCCCCACTCTTAAGGACTATCGAAATATCACTTTGCCATGCTTTCTCTATACTTGAAACAAACGTCTACCTTTCTTTGCATTATTATTCATGAGCATTTATTTAAGTTACCCTTCGTGATGCAAAGTAATTGCTATGCTTTATTATTAAAGTTTTATTTATCATGCCTGTGTTTAAAGTTTTATGATCTTAGTGTGCATATGCTTTTACATTAGATTGATCAAGTTTATGTTAGTAGCATGTCACCTCAGAAATTATTTTTTATCGTTTACCTACTCGAGGACGAGTAGGAACTAAGCTTGGGGATGCTTGATACGTCATAAACGTATCCCAAATTTCTGATGCTCCATGATGATATTATGCCAATTGCTACATGTTTTATCCCTTCTTTATTTCATTTTTATAGATTTTCCGGACTAACCTATTTACAAGATGCCACAAAGTCAGTTCCCTGTTTTCTGCTGTTTTTAGTTTCAGAAAAGTTGTTCTAGAAATATTCTCGGAATTGGAAAGTTCGATGCCCGGTAGTCCTATTTTCCCCGGAGCATGCAGAAGACCGAAGAGGGGACGAAGAGGTTCATCAGGGGGCCCACACCATGGGGTGGCCGCCCCCCTTGGCCGCGCGAGGGGGTGGTGTGGGGCCCCTGGACCTCCACCGCCTCTACCCTTTCGCCTATTTAATCCTCCTGATGGAAAACCCTAGGCACCTAATCAAAATCCCCAAAAAAGTTCCACAGCCACCGTCACCGTCAACCCTAGATCAGGGGGGTTCTGAAGCTATTTCCGGCACCCTGCCGGAGAGGAAATCATCACCGGAGGCTTCTACATCACCATGCCTGCCTTCGGAGTGATGCGTGAGTAGTTCATCCTTGGACTACGGGTTCATAGCTGTAACTATATGGTTGTCTTCTCCTCATATGCCTCCATGTTTAGATCTCGTGAGCTGCCTATCATGATCGAGATTGATCTTATGTAATTCTACATGCTGTGTTTGCTAGGATCCGATGAATATTGAACTTATGCCAAGTAGATTATAGTCTTTATTTTCTTATGCTATTTGTGATATTGCATGCTTTCCGTTGCTAGTGGTTACTCTGGCCAAGTAGTTGCTAGTGACTCCAAGAGGTAGTATGTCACGACCCCGGACCCAGAGATTACATACTGCTATGTGCTTCAGGGTTACCAGGCCCGGCTGCAACAAACAACGGCAGGCATACCGGATTCATCGGCACGCAGGCCGGATCACCATAGTACTACTACTCCTTGTGTCCATGCTAGTCATAACCAATTATGCATAACCAAGCGTCCACGAGTCGAATGAAACCGAAGTAACGAGACCAAAGCTATACAGAGATGCTATGTGTCCAGAAAGTGGAATAACAATCGAGGGTTACTGGGGTTACCAAGCCCCATGATGGAGGGATGATAACCCGGTAGGCCAGCACCAAGGTGTAACCCGGCCCAAAGGGAACCGTGCAAGACCCGGCTCAAGGAAAAGGAGTTTCTAGAAGGCCCAAGAAGCAGTGTAGGCCTCGTAACCCGGCTTTGGGGTTACTATTAGGAAACTTAGGGTTTTGTATGGGGTTACCGGGTAGGACTCCGAGTATGCCTTGGATAGGAAGCCAGGGGGCCGGGTAAGATATAAGCCGGCTCCTAGGCTCAGGAAAACAAGGGCTTCATTAGATATTCGAGTTTCCCCTGTAATACGAGAGTTTATATTGTAACCCTAGATCGGAGACTCGGCGACTTGATTGCCAGAGCTGCCAGATCGATTGATAGCATGGTTTCCCTTGAGCTAAACCCTCTCCCAAACACCAGAGACGAATTACCCCAAGATAAGTTACCCCTGGTAACGTCTGCCGTGAATATCCCACGACAGTTGGCGCCCACCGTGGGGCCTACGTCCAAGGGTGTTTACATCACGGGAGAAGCTCGGGAGAGCATGAAGAACTTCGTCATCGGCGAGATCTACACCAACCCGAAGGAGAGAAGATGGTGGACGACTTTGGCTGGGGGCCAGAGTCGGATCTGCTTGAAGCCGGGTCTATCGTCACGATCGGCCGAGTCAGCGTCTTCATCGGCATGGTACGTACGTCCGGCTCTATTCCTGATGATGTTGAATATGATTCCGTGTCAGGAGGAGCGACCTGCATTCAGTTTGATGGGGAAGAGTCGGTCGGAACGATCGATCCGATAGAAGGGCCCACCACGAAGAGGGAACAGCCGGAGGAGATGGCATGGACCCCGCATGGCCGGGTCACGAGTGAAGATGATACCGAGTCTATCCTGCACCTGCTGGAGGATCGGTACGAAGAGGATAGCTGTGATGAGGAAGAATATGAATCTGCACCAGGCATCGCGCGCCAGGTCGCGGTCTACACGGCCCCAACAACCAATCTTAATCAGGGGGACGTGACTACGGCCGCGGTCGGAGCGGCGCGAGCGCTGGCCCAGCAACAAAATCCGGTTGATGGAAACCCGGTCATAGCCCGGGTTGACGGAGAGTCGGCTTCAGTCACCAGCCATACCCCGGAAAGCGAATTGCAAAGAAACATGTTTCGGTTTATGACAAACAGAACGCCAGGAGCAGGGCCCTCAAATCCACGAAATCCGGCTCTGTTCAATAATAACCTGATCTTAGATCCTACGGTGCTAGCAACGGTGATAACCCCAGAAAACGCGGCGGCACGCGCCGCGGATCTGGATGTGGCCCGCGGTGCATTGGATCAGCAGAGGAGAGATATGGAAGCTGAAAGACAGGGGATAGTAGCGCGCCAACGCGAGCTGGAAGCATTGGAGAACCGGCTCCAGGTTCAGTCGACCAGGATGCACAATCAGAGATATCAGTCGAGATTACCGGCGACGGGTGGAACTATAAACCCGGCTGCACTGTTTATTACACCTCAGGATCAACCAATTCCAGCTGTAAATCAAGAAACCGGACATCAGCCTGCAACCTTGGGAGGACAGCCGGCAAACGTACAAGCCGGGTTACCCATATTGCAAACATGGATCGTAAATGGCAATACAGCGCCACCACCACCACCGCCACGATTTCACACTCCACCAGGTCACTTCAATAACCCCATGGACAATGTATATGCAGCAACATTGGCATTGGATCGCATCCCCGTAAGAGAGTCACCCCAGGCGGAGGAGACCCGGCGGGCGATAGATCTATTGCGCACAGCAGTGGCTCAGCAGGCCAATTACCCGGATAACAGGAGTGGAATGCATGGGACACCGTATGTTAGCCGGTATAATGGAAATACCAGCAATATTCAGACGAGCTCAGCACGGCGGAGGGCAGAGCAACAGCAAATGCCGCCTCCTCCCCGTAGACCAGCAACACCTGCAGTATCAGCGGCGCAAACTATTGTGGACAGTTCTCGAGCCAGGCGCGCAGAAGCCGGGTCTGCGGTACGAGGGCCGGTAGCGGTTGCACCCCCCGCCGTACCTGCAGCAGGATCACATGTTTCCCGGGTGAGGCCAGTGCCGGCAAATTTAGCCGTGCCCAAGTGTTTGTCAGACGCCATCAGAGCCGAGTCTTACCCGGATAAGTTCAAGGAGCCGGGTAAAGTGGTCAATTACGAGCCAACCATGGATCCAGAAACCTGGTTGAGCAGTTATGAGATGGCCATGTCAATTCGCAATGCGTCTGAAAATCTTCAAGCCAAGTTTATGTACCTGATGATGTCAGAGGGAGCAGCAAAGTTGTGGTTCAATAATCTGCCCGAAAAATCCGTCAATTCATGGAGCGAGCTGAAAACGGCCTTTGTCAAGCACTTTCATGGAACGTGCATGAAGTTGTTTACAATTGATGATTTAGAGCGATGTGTCCAGAAGAAGGGAGAGTCGGCGCGCAGTTGGGTGCGCCGGGTTATGGAAATACTCCACTCGTCCACGGATATTTAACCAAAAGATGCATTACAGGCCATGGCAAAAACATGCAAGTATATACCCCTAGTGCAAAAGCTGACACGCATGAAATCTAGTCGGAATGCTTCGGAGGTTACTATGGGAGAGTTGATGGACGCGTGCAACAAGCACGCCGCCACAGATACCACAGAGGAGGATGTTGATGATAAGAAAGCAAAAGCTAACGCGAGCAACAGCGGAAGACCCGGCAATGGATCTGCACCGGGTAACAATGGAGGAAATAATGGAAACAACCAGAACAAGCGCCCGTATGAGGGAAGTTCCGAGTTTGTCGCCAATACAGAAGCCGGGTTTGCCAGACCCAGAGAGGAAGGAAATTTCCACGGAGGAAACTTTAATGGAGGAAATTACCAAGGACCGCCAAGGCCGGCTAACCATATAGAGGCCTTCAGGATGCCTGTCCGCATCATAGCAGGAACGGCAGGCCGGCTAATCATTCGCTGGAGCAGTGCGTGGATTTACAAAGATGGAAGAACGAAGAAATACAGAAGGCAATGCAAGGTGCGGGCCGGGGAGCAGGACCGGGTCCGGGTGGAAACCCGGGCAACGGCCCACCCCCGGCTGGCAACCCGGGAGGCGGTAATCCGGGTAACAACCAAGGTGGCGCTGGAGGTTTCCAGGCCAACCCCAAGCAGCTAGGGCAGTACCACGTTCACACTACAGGAACTTCTAACAAGGATAGAAAGATACTCAAAAGGCAGTAAACTCGGTTTCTTCAGCTGTCCCGAGGTACTTGAGATGGTCGGATCAAGAGGTAACATGGAGCAGAAGGGATCACCCGGAAAGAATAGAGCATCCGGGTGTGTTAGCTTTAGTGGTTGCGCCACATGTCAATGGTTATGAGTTGAAAAAGGTTCTAATAGACGGCGGAAGTAGCATCAATATCCTATATTGGGAAACTTCCCTGCGCATGGGCCTCAAGGAGTCCCAGTTACAGAAAAGTTCTACAGTTTTTCATGGGATCGTGCCGGGTCACTCGGCGTGCCCCGAAGGAAAGATTACGTTGGAGGTTGCTTTTGGAGAATCAAAGGACAATTTCCGAGTGGAGTGGCTCACGGTCGAGGTGGTAAAATTGCGCAGCCCTTATCATGCGTTATTTGGAAGGCTGACTTACGCCAAGTTCATGGCCAGGTCGTGTTACGTATACCTACAGCTAAAGATCCCGGGTCCCAAGCAAACCATCACCATACATGGGAGCCGGGTTATAGCAGCTGAGTGCGACGAAGGAGACGCGGCAATGGCAGAACAGGCTTGCAGAAAGGAAGAGCTCAAGTATTACCGGTCTCAGGTAGACCCGGATGACAGAACGGCATTGAAGAGACCAAATACGGAAGATGAGAGAGTAAAATTCAAAGCAGCACAGGATACCAAGATGGTGGCTTTTGTCGAAGGTGATCCCTCCAAGCAATTTGCTATAGGATCTAACCTGGACAGTAAGCAAGAAGAGGCGCACATTGAGTTCATTCGCGGAAATCAGGACGTCTTCGCTTGGACGCCCAGTGATATGCCGGGTATCCCGACCGAGTTAGCTGAGCACAGTTTGCATGTTGATCCCAAGTCCCGGCCTGTGAAGCAGGGCCTGAGAAAAATGAATGAGGAAAGAAGAAAGGCTATAGGAGCAGAGATAGCCAGGCTACTCGCGGCCGGCTTTATCATGGAAGTTTTTCACCCGGATTGGTTGGCAAATCCGGTTCTAGTAATGAAAAAGAGTAATGAGTGGAGGATGTGCATTGATTACACGAGTCTTAACAAGCATTTCCCAAAGGATCCGTTTGCTCTTCCAAGGATAGATCAGACCATAGATGCAGTGGCTGGAAGTGACCTATTGTGTTTCCTGGATGCATATTCCGGGTATCATCAGATCAAGCTCAAGAAGGAAGATTGGGAGAAAACATCGTTCATAACCCCATTTGGAGCTTTCTGTTACAAAACCATGACTTTTGGACTGAAGAACGCATGTGCAACCTACCAGCGGTGCATCCAGAAGTGTTTTGAGGATCAGATTGGACGCAATGTTCACGCCTACGTTGATGATGTGGTGATCAAAACAAGGAAGGCAGAGACGTTCATTGATGATTTAAAGGAAACCTTCAGGAATTTGAGAAGATATCAGATGAAGCTTAACCCCACAAAGTGCGTATTTGGAGTTCCAGCAGGAAAATTACTCGGATTCATTGTTTCCGGGAGAGGAATTGAGGCAAACCCGGACAAGATCAAAGCTATTCAGAGTTTGAAAAAGCCGAAAAACCTGAAGCATGTTCAAAAACGAAAACCTGAAGCATGTTCAAAAACTCACAGGATGCATAGCAGCGTTAAGCCGGTTTATATCCAGGCTCGGAGAGAAAGCGATACCTTTGTACCGGCTCTTGAGGAAATCCGACAAATTCGTTTGGGACCAAGAGGCGGATGAGGCGTTCGAAGCACTGAAAAAGCCGTTATCTGAGGCACAAGTCTTCGCAGCTCCGGGTCCTAAGGAGCCCATGTTACTATACATTGCGGCCGGGCCCCGAGCGGTTAGCGCAGCGGTTGTTGTTGAGCGTAAAGAGGACGGAAAAGATCACCCGATACAGAGACCGGTTTATTACGTAAGCGAGGTACTATCGGAAGCAAAGCAGCGTTACCCACATTGGCAGAAGTTGGTATTCGGGGTCTTTATGGCCAGCCGGAAATTGAAACCCTATTTTCAGGAACACCCCATAACAGTGGTTAGCTCCATACCAATATCGGATATTATCAGAAACTCAGATGCAACAGGTAGAATAGCCAAGTGGGCCATTGAGATGGGAGATTATCACATCAACTACGAGCCCAGGTCTGCAATCAAATCTCAAGCTTTAGTCGATTTTATCAACGATTGGACTCACACGAGCATGCCCACAATGACACCAAGTTCCGAGTCTTGGGTGATGCACTTCGATGGTTCTAAGCAGTACGAAGGATCAGGAGCTGGGGTTGTACTTACATCGCCCAAAGGAGATAAACTGAGCTACGTGTTGCAAATTCACTTTGATTGCTCCAACAACGTGGCCGAGTATGAGGCATTATTACACGGATTGAGAATAGCCAAGGAGATGAACATCAGGCGGATACGGTGCTATGGAGATTCGGATCTTGTGGTGCAGCAGGTCTCAGGAACCTGGGATAGGAAGGATGCAACTATGGCAGCATATCGCAGAGAGGTGGACAGGGTTGCCGGGTGTTTTTCCGGGTATGAGGTGGAGCATATTGACAGGCGAAAGAACAAGGCAGCAGATGCACTCGCAAGACTCGGCTCGCGCAGAGAGCTGGTTCCACCCAACGTTTTCCTGGACGAGTTATGGCGGCCATCTGTTAAAACCGAGTCTGAGGTAGAGGTGGCTAACCAAGACCCGGATTTGGAGCTCGTGGCCACGATACGGGCCGTTCCCGAGTGGACAGAGCTGTTTCTAGCTTACCTATCACGGGGCGAGTTACCACCACAGGAAGTTTTAGCAAGGAAAATTCTGAGACGAGCAAAGGGCTATTCTATCATCAATGGAGAGTTATATAAAAGGAACGCAGCAGGAGTCTTTTTACGCTGTGTAGCACCAGAGGAGGGCCGACAGATTCTGAAAGAGATCCATGAAGGTGATTGTGGGCATCATGCATCCACAAGATCCCTTGTGGCCAAAGCATATCGACACGGTTTCTTCTGGCTCACGGCCTTAGCAGACGCAGAGCGCTTGGTGGAAAGGTGTGACGGATGTCAAACGTGCGCTCGCCAAACCCATGTGCCGGCTATGGAGTTGCAAACAATCCCGCTGACCTGGCCGTTTGCCGTGTGGGGTATGGACATGGTGGGCCCCTTCCACATGTCACCGTGCAGAAAGACTCATCTTTTGGTAGCCATTGACAAGTTTACCAAGTGGGTTGAAGTTATGCCAGTTACCAATTGCGAAGGAATCACAACAGTCAAGTTCTTAAAAAGGATCATCTACAGGTTTGGGTATCCTCACAGCATAATAACAGACAATGGAACCAACATGTCCCTTGGTGAGATGGAAAAATTCTGTGGGAACAATGGTATCCGGCTTGACATAGCCTCAGTAGCCCATCCACAAGCTAATGGACGGGTGGAAAGAGCAAATCAGGAGTTACTTCGTGGACTAAAACCACGGCTGCGATTCCTGTGCATCAGAGCTGCTGGAGCATGGGTGGAGGAGTCGCCATGAGTGGTTTGGGGAATTAACACTACGCCTAACAGATCTACTCAGATGACCCCGTTTTTCATGGTTTATGGTGTAGAGGCAGTATTGCCGAGTGACATTATTCACGACTCTCCCCGAGTGTCGGCTTACGTTGAGGTGGAGAACGAGAAGACCTGGCAAGACGCCGTGGACATGCTAGAAGAGCACAGAGAACAAGCCTTGGAGAGATCAGCCATATATCAGCAGGATCTGAGGAGATATCATAGTCGGCGAGTCAAAACCCGGGTCTTCCAGGAAGGAGACCTGGTATTGCGATTGGTACAATCAAAGGAAGGAAAGCATAAGTTGTCTCCACCATGGGAAGGACCGTTCATCGTAAGCTGGAATTTGCACAACGGATCATATTACTTGATAGATGCAAGGGAAGAGTCGGATACTGTCAATGACACCGCTCACACCACTTCATCTATGCAAGAGAGGGAAAGACCATGGAACGTGGCTCAGCTACGTCCCTACTACACCTAGACTAGACTAGGCTTACAAGTGGAACTACACGATGTAACAGGCAGCAGGTTTCAGACGCACTCTTTTCCTATCCAAGATACCTAAGGGGACTGGAGGGTTTTTAATGAGGCGGCTTGCTGACCTAACTTTTCTCATATCAATAAAGAGATGGTTAAACTATGATGTTGTTTCTTTCTTATGTGTTTTTTGTTAATTTTTTATATTTCCTGTTTTTTCTTTGTGTTTTCTTATCTCTGTCAGGTAAGTGTTATTTGTTTGTTTATAGTACAGTAGTTTTTCTAAAGATTACATATATAGGTCTTGGGGGCTGATTGCTTGAATAGCACAGTTGCAAACTCAAAGACCCGGCCATGATGCCATGAAGTTATAAGGACCGATTACTTGCAATAAGTACGGTTGCAATCTTATAACTGGATAATAGAGCCAAATTTTTCTTGATTTCTCTTGTTTAAGCTTGATGTGACAGGCAAACATGTGCCATGCTTTGCTAGCGTGTAATTACAATCAGTCATGATGCCCAATGGGACTTGCCTGACCCTGTTTTTATACACTTATAGCAGCATTGAATATCCACGCGAAAGACGGCTTACAGCAAAGAGAATCAAAAGGGTCATCCAAACCACAAGTTATGCAGAGTACAAGGTTAACAGCCGGAAACTCGCAACATATTAAGCATAACTTCAAACCTATGTGAGTAACTCTAGGTTTTGGGGCTTTAGCAGACACAATTTTCTCTTTGGAAACCACCAAACCCTTAGACTCGGAAATTCGGGTCTTGGGGACTCGGGATTTCGAAAACAGCAACAAATTGTCTAGCTATCAAGCTTAAAACCCAAAAATCCGAGTCTTGGGGACTTGGGGACTTAGGAAATAAAGTCCACTTGTCAAAAATCCCCGAGACCCGGAAACCGAGTCTCGCAAAAGGAAAAAAAATGTGAAAACCAGCAACAAAAAGTTCAATACTAGGAAATAAAAATCCATGAGAAAGGCCAGAAGGGCCACAAAGGCTATTAAGGTTTTTAGCGTATTACAAACCAAGGAAGTTGTATTGAAAAGTGCACATGCGCACTATTAAAAGGATAAATTGTTTTAGGCATATTAGAAAATGCCCATTGGCCGAATGAAGTGTTTGGAGCGGTAGAAGGTGAAACTTTACTCGGCATTCTTGGCCGAGTCATCAATGTTGTCCTGGGCAGCCGGGTCTTTGACTTGCTCGTCGATGGTCTTTTCGGCCCCAGCGTCCGGGTCAGCAGCAGTACCGGCGCGCGCTGGAGGAGGGACAGCCGGCGTAGAGGTGGTAGGCGCAGTATCGGCCTCAGCCTTCTTCTTCGCGGCTTCCTCCTTCCTCTGGGCAGCTTCCGCCTTCCACCGTGCCAGCATGTCAAAAGGCTTTGGCAGATCCGACTGAATTGGCTCGTCATCGGCGTCGTAAGGCGGAACAATTTTGCTTAAATCTAGACTGTCGGCGATCAAGCTCGCCGAGTGACGCACCTCAGTATTGATGGCCTTGAAGTTCTTACCAGAAAATTTGGAGCCGTCATGGTTGAATTCGGGGAACCCGCCAACAAGCTTTGCCGGCTCAAGTTTGGGAAAGTAGGCCTTGGCCAGAGCGAGCCCCCGAGTTACTCCAACCCGGCACGACGAGCGCTTCCAGTGGTCGATCCACTCGGGGATGGTGGAACATGCGTCCAGCAAGGTGTCCAAACCACAATACCCTGTACCCGACCACTTGATAGCTTGCAAAATCCATTTGGTGCCGGCACAGAGTTGCCGGATTACGGCCTTTAAGGTCTTTAACTTCTCGATATCATCTTCATCTGGGACCGCCCCACCCGGCCCTGCAGAGTAACAGAAAGGTTAAGGCAAGAAATTCCGAGTGTTTTGCAGAATAAGAAATCCGGGTTATAGTTAATCAGTTAGAAATTATTACCAAGCAAGGTGCGATAAGTATCGGCAATTTGGGCCGAAAGCCTCTTCAGCTCACCCTCAGCAGTGTGGGATCTCTTCCTATACTTTCTCACATTTTTCTCAAGTTTCTCCACATCAGCTTCCAGTGATTCACGCAGCTTTGTCTCAACCTCGAGGAGCTTGTTGGTTTTAGCCAATATCTCCTCCGATTGGGCCACGTATGCCTGCGAGAAAAGAAAAGGAAATGTTAGTCGGACAAAAGACATATCCGGGTGTGATTAATCATAGCGTTATAAAGTACCAAGCAAACTATTCATAGTTCACTCGGAACTTGGGGACTAGGTGAATATACAAGCAATGTTGGTTAAATTACCTGGTGCTTAGCTACCATGGCTTCCAAAATGCCCTTTTCATCAGTTTTCAAGGTATAGAGAGCGCCCAGCATTTCTTCAAAGTTCAGATCATCAAGTTTCACCCCGGAAGAGCTGGGGGCCTGGTTACTCGGAGGTGGAGTCCTTCCCTGCTTGGGGGGGACACCCGGGTCGCCTGGGTATCAGGAGTGGGATCACCTATCCTCGCGCCCAGGACCTCGACGTCATCACCCTCGGGTCTGTGTGAGGGAATAGGATACTTGGCCTCCTGCTCGGCCGGGTTCTTCAGCAGGTTTTCTTCTTGGTCTTCTTCTTGGTCTTTTTCTTCAACGCCGCCAGCCGCGGCCTTCACAGTGTGTTCCGGATCTTCTATCGCCGGGTTATCCACATCCATATCGTTCGGTTCATTGCTCGTGACCTTGGCCCTGGTAAAGAGAAAAAGAAACAGTCAGCATATGGTAAATGAGAAGATATGGAAAAATCTAGTGTATCCAATAGCAAGAAAAGTGACTTACCCGGTGTTCACGACGAAATCCGCTGGGAGATCGTTGCTAGACCCGGACGAGGCTGATAAAGATTGGGAAAGTGAGACCCGGATTTGCCCGGCTAGTGGATGGTTTGGAGATGGAAATCTTTGAGGAGAATGGGAAAAATGAGTTTGGGGAATACCGGCTTTGCGAACGGGGGACGAAGGGATGCCCGGGTTAAGAGGATCATCACCCGGAGAGTTCCGAGTTACCCTACGTTTGACTGGGGTGGGTTCCTTCAAGCGCGACGAGTCGATCAAGTGTTGGTTAAGCTCGCACATGTTAGCGTATGAATATGGTTTGGAGGCAATAGAGGAGTAAGGAACCTTGAATACAACTGTCCGGGCCTTCCTCTTCGTCCCAACGTCAATGTCCGGCTCAGCTTCGCTTTCGTCGGATTGGGTCTCCTCCTTATCCTCCAATCCTGGAAAACATAGCATACTGTCGGAAAGTTGAAGCAAGTTGGGATAAAAGTTAACAGCAAGTTCGGATGTTACCCTCATCAGTATCAACCGGCTCTTCATCCTCTTCCGAGTTTTCGGAAGGAGGGGGGGTCTCAATCTTCCAGAAAGCGCTATCTTCCTGAGATAAAAGTACAGTGATAAAGGTTAGTGATTATACCGGAAAAATGTCAGTCGGATAAAGAGCAAGGGCCGGATCTTACTGCTGGAGCCGGGTTATCCCGCGTGTAGGGGTCCAGGCCGGCTATAGTCTGGATCACCTCCATCTTCTCGGTCAAGAAATTTTTAATAATCTTGTTCGCGTCTGCGGCCGGGTAATTCCTCAGCGAGTAACAAAGGGAATCCATGACGTGTCCAGAGTAGTTGCACATAAGTTTGGGCCGGACAGCGTTGGGTTGGATCCGGAAAGTTACCCAAGTTTTGACTAAGTTAAGCCCAAGAAGGCCTTGGGCCGAGAGTACAGCGAGCTTGGTGAGGAGGGGTTGGATGGATTGCCTATCCGACTCAGAAGCAAAGGAGCTGAGATTGTCCGAAAGATTGAGGAGATCCTCGGAGAAACCCGGTAATGTCTTTTCACCGGGTGAGGAGGTGTCTTGGCAATAAAAATAAGTCTTTTGCCAGTGTTTCACATGGGAGTTAAGACTCAGAGTCGGCATTAAGGAATTCTTCCGTCTCTGGATAGAAACCCCACCGCAAACCAGGAGGGCCCCGTCGCCGCTCTCGCGGCACGGTTTGCATTGGAATAGCTCAAGGAAGAGTGCAAGATTCGGAGGAATGCATAAATATGACTCACACAAGACAATAAAGTGAGTGATGTTCAACATAGAATTAGGGCCAATATCAAACATTCGGAGCTTGTAATGATCTAGCAATTCGCGGAAGAAAGGGTGACCTGGGGGGCGAAAACCCCGGATCACATGCTCTACGAAGATCACTACCTCATCAAGACCCGGGGAAGGCCGGGTCTCTTCTCCAGGAACTCTCCAATGGATTTCTTCCCGGGCGGGTAAGACACCAGATTCGGCAAGTTCATCCAACTTGGCCTTGGTCACTGTTGACCTCGCCCAGTTGGCGGAGATCGATTGACTCGGCTTCGCCTTGCCAGCTGGCTGATTGCCCTTCAGTTTTGCGCTGGCCTTAGGTGCCATGAGCTTAATCTAAAAAGAAAATAAAGTGCGGAGTGTAAACAATTGAGACCCGGAAAATGATTGTTATCCGACTTAGAGAAATGCCAGCAGGGAATATTGACCGATTGGATCCAGGCGGAAAAGTTCACGGGGAAATCGCGACTATAAGAGATGGAGATGCGCTATAAGGTTTGCTATTGAATCTAGAGTGAGCATGAGATATGGAAGTGCAGAGCATGGAGTGAAAAATCAAGGGGAATGAAAAGGGCATCTAGGCGCGGAGCTAGATCCAATCTACTCGCAAGAAGAACACAGTTCAAATCAAAGATCAAATCCAAGGCAGCGAAGAGCTTACCGGAGGGATTTAGGGAAGAACGTGGCGACGGCGAATGGCTTGACGGCGGCGGGCCTAGGTTCCCCGGTGGGCTGCCTGGAGGCACGGCGGCGTTGCGAGTGCAGGCGCGGCGGACGGGCAACGACTCGATTCCGGTGGCGAGCTCGCGGACGGATGGCGGCGGCTCATCTCCGGCGAACGTGCTCGTGGGCGGCGCCGCGGTACGGGCTCGAGCTTGGAGGCGAGAGCACCGAGAGAGGAGAAGATATGGAGAGGTGGTGGCAAATGGTGAAGTGGATCTGAACGGTGCCGTTTCAGTACCTATTTATAGGAGCTGAGCGGGAGCGCCCTAGGTCTAATTGGCGGGAGCCAAATTTTTGGGAAAAAGATACCCAACCGGATTTTTTGGGATAGGCATTGAAGGCACCCGTTACGAGAAATCCGGAAAGGATTGAAACAGATTGCGTGCGCGATATTCGGACTGACTGGCGGGCGATGCGAGTCCGAGTCTTGTGTGTTTTTTTGGAGTGTTGACCCGGGAAAACAATGCTGGACTCGGGGAAAGCCGGGTTACTATATGGACCACCTACAGAGTTAGGCCTAGCTATTATCAAAGCATTCTAACCCAGTATTGTATAGACTTGTATGTTTCTTATTTTGCAGGGAATAGCGTGCGCTTCTTGGTTGATCCCGCGGAGCCAAAACTATTCTGGGGACTACTGATGGAGGGATGATAACCCGGTAGGCCAGCACCAAGGTGTAACCCGGCCCAAAGGGAACCGTGCAAGACCCGGCTCAAGGAAAACGAGTTTCTAGAAGGCCCAAGAAGCAGTGTAGGCCTCGTAACCCGGCTTTGGGGTTACTATTAGGAAACTTAGGGTTTTATATGCGGTTACCGGGTAGGACTCCGAGTATGCCTTGTATAGGAAGCCAGGGGGCTGGGTAAGATATAAGACGGCTCCTAGGCTCAGGAAAACAAGGGCTTCATCAGATATTCGAGTTTCCCCTGTAATACGAGAGTTGATATTGTAACCCTAGATCGGAGACTCGGCGACTTAATTGCCAGAGCTGCCAGATCGATTGATAGCATGGTTTCCCTTGAGCTAAACCCTCTACCAAACACCAGAGTCGAATTACCCCAAGATAAGTTACCCCTGGTAACGTCTGCCGTGAATATCCCACGACACCCCAGGCCGAATCACATCGGCAGGCGTGCTCGGACATGGATCATCGGCTCCACAACCCCTCGACTGCGACAACTACGCAGGCATAGAAAAAACTGTATAACAATGAGCTCGAAACCAACAACCGATCAAAGCAGCACTCTAGACTAGGAAGCTGTATTAAATAGGTGTTACTAGAGTATAACTTACAAACAGAGGTCACATGACCCAACATTACATCAGACAACGGAAGGCAAGTTATGTTGCTAGTCAACAAGAACCAAAAAGGCCTAGGAGGCCGCAACATAAGGCAACGTCCCAGCCCATAGATTCCAAGCTGTTACCTGGGAACCCCAAACTACTCGGCGATGTCCACGTCGAAAACACCTCCACTGGAGTGGAAACTTAACCTGAACCAAAATTAAGCAAACCTGAGTACGGAAGGTACTCAACAAGACTTAGTTAACCTATTATATATCTACTATTTCCAGAAAGGGTTTTATGAAGGTTGATTTGCATAAAGCAAAGTTTCTTTTCCAAATCGAGGAAGAATAGCACGTCTCATGGAGTGTTTTCAAAACAGACGAGGAAGCTACTCAACCACTGTAATCATCATCTTTTCATTCCACCAACCTCATTTCCCAGCATCTCACATGCTACAAGGATCACCCCTCTCGGCATCTCTGAGGAGGCACCCTTCAATCATTGTCAATCATATTTTACGCCACGTTAAAGTTATCTATGACCTCGTGTCTTCCACCAAGTCGTCCTTAACCGTGGACACGGCTTTCCGAAAGATTTATCCCTGCAGGGTGGTACACTTTACCCACACGTACCCTCCGACTCTTAGCGCCACATGTACGCTCTTCCATGGAGCGCGGCAGAGGGTAGGTGGCTCCGACCTTTACCTTGCTCGACCCTGTCCATGAGTCAACCCAAACAGGGCCACCCCGTCAACAGGGAGTTGTCCACCTCCTGACGACACCTGTTCTGTGAGTCGGGATCAACATCCGTGTACGTCCATCACTTGTCCCGGTCACGCCCTAGCTTTTCTCCAAATAATTTTATGACTCGCACGCAGATGGAAATAGCAAACTACGTGACTCATGGATGTGACCAAACAAGTTAGTTAGTCGAGCGAGGTTCATTGGCTCGCGCGTGTGGTTGCACGCTCAGTCTTGGTTTCCGCGGCGAGACCTTAATCCTAGGGTTGGCAAGTATAGGACAAACAACCACTTCCCAAGTGGCCTCCTATCCAAGCCTTCGTCAAATTAACCACACAATGGTCATCTTACCACGTCATCGTATCATACTAGGTTATCGCAGCTCTGATTGATCAACCGGATGGACCAGAGGTAAACAATCATGTAAAGTTAAGTGAAGCAGATATGATGCTCTCGCGATGCGCACAAGAAAATCTATGGAGGCTAGGAGCGGTGGATCAGGATATTGAGGCAATGCATTATATAGGTGAACTATATCTAGTAGCATCATATACTTTGGAATCGAATGCAAAGTACGAGATTCAAATGTTGTTCGAAAACATATATGAGTAGATAAGAGGTTATGCTTGCCTCGGTTCAAGAAAACTAGATAAAGTCTTCAGGAATAAGTGCTTGACTTGTCGGTTATGACAAAGTATTCGCCATTGGAGTTGATGGCCTTCACTTCGGAGTCGCGTTCTACCGAGGGGGAACAACAGCGAAAAGAAGAACAACAATCAAACATGGCATTGATGCAATGCACAATATGTATGCATGAGCAACTTAATGCACTGAAATAAAGCCCTAAACATGTACAATGGGTTGCTAGGGTTTGTATGTTGATTATGCAATTTTACTGAGATTATCCCGAAATAGACCCCGGAGGGGCACTTCGGTTAATACTGAAAGTGAGTACAATTTTAATTGCTCAAATGGGTTTGAAAACATCATAAATGGGGTGCATTTGTCATTTTGAGCAATTTGGTATATGACTTTTAATTTTCTGATTTTATTGAATAAAAACTTATTTTCTCTATTTTAAATGAATTAAACAACATTAAAATAATGGTAAAAAATCAACTTTGTCAAACATCTATGAAAATGACATATTTGGGTTGGAAATAATTTTCTGAACAAAACCATATTTTTATTTATTTGATTTACAGATTAAAAGATATTCATTATTCAAAATTTAATCATTTTCAATAATTATAAAAGGGGAGTGTCCACGTGGCAGTCATTATCATTTTCAAAAATAGAGAAAAGCCCGCGATGACGTCAGCGTGATGCAAAGGTGACGTCACCTCCAATCGCGCGCGAAACGAAACATACAACGAGGGAGAGGAGCTCGTGGGGAGTCTAGGGGTGGCGCCGGTGAACCAAATGGTCGCCGAAGACCGGAGGTCGAGGAGGCCGGAGGGAGGTCGAGAGCGCAGGAATCATGCACGACGGCCGCGGCTCAAGCCGGTGAAGACGCGGATGGCGGCGTCCGTTCATGCCATCCTGGCTCGATTCGTTCCACAGGGAGGTAGAGGAGGTCGAGGCGATCATCATGGCGTGCTCGATGTAGATCGGCGTGGTCGAAGGCGGCGGCCGGCGGTACAGTAGATCTAGGGTTAGGGTTCGGTCGGTTCGGGGACAAAAAGAGGGAGATGGCGCTCGAGAGGGGGGGGGTTCTGAGGGAGGTTGAGCTCGATCCGGACGTCTCCTCATGCCTATCTCCAGCGGGAGAGGAAGCAGGACGTGGCGATGGTGGCCACGCAGCCGTGTGCTTCCTTCTGGCTGGAGGAGGAAGAAATTAGAGAGAGGTCCTTTTCCTTTAAAAACAGCAAGACATTTGAGTGTTTGAGGGCCTTTTTGCAAGGATAAAATTTAGCAAAAATGATATTTGGAAATCTTATAAAATTTCCAACCTCACCATGTTTTGTTTTGGTGAAATTGAAACATTTTTCAGTTCAAAATTTTAAAAACCACATTAAGTAGTATTTGTGGAATTTTCTCAATTTCCATTTAAATACAAAACTTAAATTTGTTCAAATTTGTTTCATGCATGAATGGCATGAGAACAACACCACAAACCTTTGTTACCAAAAATTGGGATATTACAGAGTATTTATGCTCGATAGTGGGTTCATGCCTCCTTTTCGCCTAGCTCGAGTGACAGAAACGTGAAGAGGGAGGATGTGCTGTTGCCATTAGGGAGAAAACTGCGGTGAGAGTGCCCGCGTGCATAATCATTGCTTACATCACACACTTTGTTTAATGCAATTATCTGTTGCTTGCAACTTAATACCCGAGGGGCCTCGGATGATAACCTGAGGGTGGATTATTAGTCATAGATGCAGATGGATGTCGGTCTATGTATTTTGTTGTAATGCCCACACTAAATATCATAGTAATCTTCATGTCATATTGTGCACTACGGTGCAACCTCTATTTTTCAATTGCCCGGCTGTAATTTGTTCACCCAGCATGCTATCTTTTATGGAGAGACACCACTAGTAAAACTATGAACCCCGGTCCATTTTTCCACACTGTTAAACAAACCACAACAATTTACTGCTTTCTTTACTTACTGCAAGCATACACTGTTTTCCACACTATACGTCTAATATTTGTTTTCAGCAGGACCAATGACATTGACAACCTCACTGTATCGTTGGGGCAAAGTATTTTGGTTGTGTTGTGTGCAGGTTCCCCGTTGTTGCTGACACCGGTGAAGCGCCAGCACCACCGTCAGTGACATCAACCTTCTGAAGGTCCTCTTTCTCCTACTGGATTGATAACCCTCGTTCTTAACTAAGGGGAAAACTCCTACCGCTGTGCTCATCATACCCTCCTCTTGCGGTTCCCAACAAAGTGCATCAGGAGCGCTAAGACATATTTTCTAATTATTTATGTAGATGACATATGGTTGATTGGAAAATATGTATTTCATATTAAGACGGTTAAAATTTTCATATTGATGAAAGGCTTAGGAGATATTGGGCATCGATATCTATAAGATATTGTTTGAATCGCTTGATATGGTTGAGCCAAATTACATAGATGAAGTATTGAAGTAAGTCAATATCGAAATGACAAGAAGGGGTTCTTTCCAGATGGAAAAGAATTGAGCAATATTCATTTGTTTTGACACATGATGAGCAAAATTTAAATTGAGATTTCTAAGTCATGTGTTCCATGCTATGTACACAACTAGATGAGTCTATGCTATAGAATGTTATAGCAGGATAATTCATATGACGATTAGACAATTGTGGGAGAGATCCTTATGCGATTTTTAGTAATGCCAAGGATATGTTTTCCTATGTAGTAATGACAAACTATTTGTTGTAATATGTTACACTAATAGTCTTGTCATCTATTCAAATAAAATTATCTCAATTAAAATATGTGTTGAAGGGTAGACATCCCCAAGCTTAGTTCCCACTCGTCCTCGAGTAGGTAAACGATAAAAACACATAATTTCTGAGGTGACATGCTACAAACATAAACTTGGTCATCAATAATGTAAAAGCATATGTAAGCTGAGATCATAGAACTTCGACATAAGCATGATAATAAAACTTTAATAATAAAGCATAGTGTAACATCCCTGATTTTTGGAAATGTTTAAAAATCACTAAAATTTAAAACTTTTCTTTCTTGTTAAAAGAAAGCCACCAAACCCCCAAAAAAATATATAAAAGAAATTTTATGACTCTTCCAAAGTTTTTGGAATTGATATTACAAATAAGATTATATTTTATAAACCTTAAAAATTGTTTCTAATAAATATTTTTGCAAAGTAATTTAAAAGAAAACCCTATTATACATGGGTTGATACCAATATTCCATTTTGAAAATGAGTATTTAACGTGGAACCTTTAAAATTATCTCGTCTAATAATTTTTCTAGCTTTCAGTGAACATTCTAATAAGCCAAAAGCTTTTTATGGAATATTTAAATGTGTTGAAAAGGGTTAAATCATAAAAGTGATTTTCTAGACTTGTTTTATTATGAAAATTAAAAAAATATATTTCATTTCCAAGTATTACCGTTTGCGGTATTTTTCAGATTTTAGTTGGACCACAAATGTTTTTTATTAAAACCCTATTTCGAAATTTTACAATGAATGTCGATTAAGGTTTATGGAATTTTTGAAATATTCAAACTTTGAAATGTGTTGGATGCATTTTATATTTTTTTTCAAACTTTTCGAAATTAATTAGAGTTGTCTCAGAGGCCTTAAATAAAGTTAAGGAAAAAAAAGTACGGCCAGCTAAGCAAGCTAGCTAATTAAACTTTAGCATCGTTTGTGTATAGGTGAAGCTACCTAGCGAGCAGACAATGCGAGTAGCAGATTAAATATAAATTAAACAAAAACAAAACTTAACAAGAATTGTGCACGCCACACAGCCATCCATCGGGTCAGACCAATTCTTTTGTTGGACTGTGAACATGGCGCATCTGCCCAGGGAGGCACCAAGTCTTTGTCCTCCTCCTGAAGCACGTACATAACCTGTAACTACCATGGCCATCTCTTCCCCTCCTCACCTAGTACGTTCCAGATTCAGAAACGGCTCGGATTAAACACGAAAATTACTCCTCGGTCGGTTACTGTCTCATTCAGAGAATTTATATCCCATTCAAGTGACTTAAATCGTCCATAGCAATTCGGTGAACGAAAAGCCATCCGATGTCATATTCCTATTCCGATCTCTCACTCCTTAGTCTATATCTCTCTGACATGAGAGCATCACGACGTTCCTTCCTGCCTCCTCCACCAGTTTGGTTTTCCAACTTTATCGAGAGGAGTTCTGTACATCTTGTGCCATCTACGTTTTCTTCAAGATCTCGCCATGTTGGTTGGGACATAGTGGTGCATTGTTTTCTTGCTGTTGGTCGTGCCGCCGCCGATGTCATCTCATCCATCGACGTCCATATCCTACGTCTCGACTATTTCATCGCAACGGTACGTCGGATCCGATGATATATAATTCGATTACTTTCACCACTTTGACTCCGCTGACGGGTTCATTACTTCTGGACATGTTTGTGCGCCGAATAATTGTTGTTGGCCGCACCGCCGATGGTCCATCCGCCCGCCGCCGCCATAGGAGCTTCGCGAGGTGCACCAAAATCGCCGCAGTATCTGTCTCGACGTCCTCTACGTGTTTGGCATCCCCATCGGTCCCTGCAGCACATCTCTTGTCGACAGACGTCAAAGTCCGAGTTGACGCTGCCGTTCTCGCATCGCCAACGAACCAACCTAGCCTCGGGTATATCCAGATAAATCTCGATTGTCTTCAAATTCTTAATATTCTTTTTGTCCCGTACACCTAATTAGCTTTTAGAACAATTGACATGCGGTTTAAGTTTTTTTTGTACTTGTTGGCATAGGCCCGATCGGTCGAGTACTTCCGATGGCCACAAAGTATAGGCAGGAAAACTCCTTTGTTGAACTTCTGGCAACACCCGTACAAACAGCTAACTACGTAGGCACACAGGTCAACGAATCCATCTGATGCTAGTTGCTACTCACGTATGTACCAATCACAAGGAAATACACAACACATGCACGCTGGGAGTAATCCCCAGGTGGAGCCATTGATCAACACGAAAACTAGTTCTAGCATCATGATTTCTCTAGTGCGATCTGAACCACGGTGGATAGGTCACTCACTATGTGAACCAATAAAAAATTGATTCGTTATTTTCTAACTTCGTACTGGTTAGATGCATACCGTAAGACACTCGTATGGTTGTCGACAGAAAATGGTCAATCTTCTAAAAATCATATCTTTAGTTCAGTTCATCCAAATTTTGCAAATTTGGTATCCCTAAAATTCTTAGGAAATATAGAATCCATTGGAACCATCATTTTTAAGTTTTGGCAATAATAAAATATTCGAATTTTAACTGAGAGCCGTTGAGTATTTTGTCATCACTTAAATTCAATGATTCTTTTTGCAAAATAATAAATATCTTTTTGGAAATATTAGGATTGGTACTAACAGATCCTACCGTACAAAATAATTATTTTTACTAGTTTAGAATTGATTTAGAATTTTAGTGCCCATTTGAGCTTGTTTTTACCAATCATTGACCCAAATGGAAAAATCTAAATTGTATCACAATAATTCTCTTTGTAACTAAATTATGTGGTGAACCTAGACCAACCTTTATCAAAATGGCAAGCCATAACCCACTCACTTTAATTCTTTTTACGGATTAAATTAATTGTTAAACCTTAAACCTTATTATCACATCTGCTCCTTTTTGCATACCAAGTGATGTGATAACCTTTGATCAACTAAGTGAACTCTGGGAACTTCATTGATAAATAGGAACCATTTAAGATTAACCCCTCAAGATCAACCCTTTTCCATAAAGGACTAACGAATAAAGCAAACCATCATAATTCTTTTTGCAAATTGAATTATGTGATAAGCCCTCACCAAAAATGAATAATGTAAAACAAACTATATTGAACACTTTGTTGCGTTGTTTGTCTTATAATTTATGCAATTGATGGTATGTTTATTGGAATGCTTGTTTATAGTGTTTTCCTTTTAATGCATAGACGGAGAGCAACTTTCTGTTTGTGAAGAGGGTATAATTCTACACCAACTTCAAAAAGGCAAGTAACACACCATCAACTACCCATTATTTTCTATATGCATTAGTTGATTTTGAGTAGTATGCATGATAGGAAATTTTACTAAGTTATACTATGCTATGCTATTATCCTACTAGTGTGTAGCCATCCCTTTTACCTTGTTATTTTGATAGCCTTAGAATTTACTAGGTGCTATGCAATGTTACAAATTGTTTTACTAGATGTTGAGGAAAAATCCTAAGTATAACTAATGAATGAACCACCTGGGTGGAAGTGGTAAGACTGGGTTATGTTGAGTGTTTCCTCAGGGCCCTTATCTAAGGGTTATTCCACTTGAGGTTGTCACTTGCGGATGGCCACCCAGGAGCAAAGAGATTACTATGTCCCTCCAAATCTAGTAGCTTCCCGTGCAGCCTTTTGACATTATGGGCTCTGTCTTGATCAACTAAGTTGTGAGAGTTCGGCCCAGGCTTGACAAGCAGATGTAGCAAAATTATAGGTGGAACGGGTCTTGCCGGTGGGTTTGAATTCTTCTTCTGAAAGATCTCATCTCAATTCTCTCCTTTCCATGATGCACTCCGGGTGTATAGGATGTTTGGGCTAATTGAAGACAAAGGGTGAAAGTGCACAACCTCTGCAGAGTTAGAAACTAAGATCTTAGCCGTGTCCCCGGTTATGGACAACTATGAGCAGCTGGACAAGGATTGACGGAAGAATCTCATCACCAATTTCAATAAGTAAAATTTGACCAAGTAAACAGTATTGTGGTGCTTGGATATTAATCCAATGTTGCCACCCTTTTGAAAAGAAATGTTTGTTTTACAAAAGTGATAGGAGAAAACTGGCTTTATGCAAACTTAGCCAAAACTCCACTCAGCCAAATAAGCATGTAGTATTAGTCTTGCCATTTATATCCACCATAGTGTTACTTGCCAATACATTAAATTGTATTGACTCCCTTGTGGCTGCATATTCCATATTGCAGATGTTTCTGAAGACGAGTGAGGATTTCGTTTAGGATCTCGAGACTATCGCCAACATGTTTTGCCTGTGGCACATGAAGAAGATGGGCTCAATGTGTTCTATGTTTTCCGTTGTATATCTTTGTTGTCTGCTAGTCTTCTAAGACTATGCAAGTTGTAATACTATTTTGTAAAGACTGGATCATGCGATGAAATAGAATTTGATGCATTTGCATGATATTTCATTTTGTACTGTGGTGCTAGCAAATGATCCAGGGACTAGCACAATAACACATGTATTCCATCTTTATTAAAAGTTGGGATGCTACAAAATGGTATCAGAGCATTGTGTTGCCTGTAGGATTCGAGACCCTTAGGTTTGGAAGCCATTTTTGATCATGTTATTATCTCCTTAGAGTATTTTGGATCCTAGCGGCATAGTGAGATGAAGCGGCCCGGACAACTTTACGTGTCCACGGACACGAGACCGTTCCTTAATTGGCTAGCGGGTGCCAGTATCTCTCACTATAGTGAATATCCAATTTGCAACAAGTTGTTAATAACCCCTTGATCACCCTAGGATTGAAAACTTTCTATGTTCAAACTTTCTAGAAACAAAACAATCCTCTGAATCCTTCTCATATCCTCTCATCTATTATTCACCTTCAATTTTCTAGACGACCTCCCTCCTCAATACCATCATGACAGGAATGTTGATGACCATACCAGAAGTGCAGGAAGTATTTTCACCACATGAAGATCTACACTCAAGACAACTGAAGAAACTTGGAGATATACCCAGACTTCACAACATTCAACAACACCTCAAGACATTGAGAGAATCATTTGAAGAAAACTCAAGAAGATATAGACGAGACCACCAATCTAGTTTCTTTGTTAGAACAACGTTAACGTGTTAGTGTATTGATCATACCAATGAGTGTGGTATGACAATATTAGTTTTTTTTTAAAACTTTGTTGCTTGGTGTGTTGGAGTAGGATTTTCCTTAGATCTTTCTAATCTTTGTTCATCCATGCTAAGCCAAACCAAAACCTATACCCATTTACCAACCATATTGAGCCACCATATGAAGAGCAACAACAACCCTTTCACCCAAGAATGTCATGACCAATTCACTATAGAGACATACGCCATCCTATTTAAGGAAGGTTAGCCCCAAATTGTTTTTCTTCTGTGTGAAGTAACAATCACATCCATGATCAATGCCAACTACATCATAAGGAGCAGCAAGCCAATCAACAAGTGAAGAAAGACAAGTGAACCCCAAGTTGCATGAGATATGAAGATTTCAGAGCCAACTGCACCAAGAGAAGAAGCAATGAAGAAACACAACTAACCAGTTTGTTGTTATATAAGAGTTTATGCAACCCACTAGTTGAGAAATGATAGTTAGCTCAAATTTGTCTTACAGATTGGAAACTTTCTGTTAGACAAGTACGGTGACCTAGTGTTATTATACGAGATTCACCAATATAAGTGCAAGGTAATGATTGAGTGCAACATGGATTGGCCCCCATGACAACTACTCACATTATTCACTTTTGTTATGAAGAATGGTAAATCTGAGTGACATACCTATTAGAGAGACGACGATATTAAACCAGAACCATAGAATGGTAGAAACAATCATGACCCCATGTTAGTGTTGCCGAAAACATACTATTTTCGGTGAGGATCAAGCCAACCTTGGAGGTATCAAACAAATGGAAGATTTTTGCCTACCATGAGAGTTCCGTTAGAAATAACATGGTGTTTGCTTTCAAGGATGACAACAACAAGAAGATGAAAGATTTCCAAGGGCACCAAAAGACTAAGTTGAGAGTGACCCAAGGACTTTTGATTGACCCAAAGAGTGACCCCTCAGTGTCAAAGATAGTTCAACAGATCTATGTTGGTCTATAACTCTACCATGAAGAAAATTTCTACTCAAGCCAATCTCAAAATCAATCTACACTCCAATCTAATGAAATAGACTACCCACAAAAGTTTCTTTTAAGGGTGGTAGCCCACCCAGTTGTTCTGGAATCCAGTCACGCATACCTATCTTTCTTTCTAGTCTTCCCAAATCTCGGGACGAGATTTATTTTAAGGGTGGTAGTCTGTAACATCCCTGATTTTTGGAAATGTTTAAAAATCACTAAAATTTAAAACTTTTCTTTCTTGTTAAAAGAAAGCCACCAAACCCCCAAAAAAATATATAAAAGAAATTTTATGACTCTTCCAAAGTTTTTGGAATTGATATTACAAATAAGATTATATTTTATAAACCTTAAAAATTGTTTCTAATAAATATTTTTGCAAAGTAATTTAAAAGAAAACCCTATTATACATGGGTTGATACCAATATTCCATTTTGAAAATGAGTATTTAACGTGGAACCTTTAAAATTATCTCGTCTAATAATTTTTCTAGATTTCAGTGAACATTCTAATAAGCCAAAAGCTTTTTATGGAATATTTAAAGGTGTTGAAAAGGGTTAAATCATAAAAGTGATTTTCTAGACTTGTTTTATTATGAAAATTAAAAAAAAATATTTCATTTCCAAGTATTACCGTTTGCGGTATTTTTCAGATTTTAGTTGGACCACAAATGTTTTTTATTAAAACCCTATTTCGAAATTTTACAATGAATGTCGATTAAGGTTTATGGAATTTTTGAAATATTCAAACTTTGAAATGTGTTGGATGCATTTTATATTTTTTTTCAAACTTTTCGAAATTAATTAGAGTTGTCTCAGAGGCCTTAAATAAAGTTAAGGAAAAAAAAGTACGGCCAGCTAAGCAAGCTAGCTAATTAAACTTTAGCATCGTTTGTGTATAGGTGAAGCTACCTAGCGAGCAGACAATGCGAGTAGCAGATTAAATATAAATTAAACAAAAACAAAACTTAACAAGAATTGTGCACGCCACACAGCCATCCATCGGGTCAGACCAATTCTTTTGTTGGACTGTGAACATGGCGCATCTGCCCAGGGAGGCACCAAGTCTTTGTCCTCCTCCTGAAGCACGTACATAACCTGTAACTACCATGGCCATCTCTTCCCCTCCTCACCTAGTACGTTCCAGATTCAGAAACGGCTCGGATTAAACACGAAAATTACTCCTCGGTCGGTTACTGTCTCATTCAGAGAATTTATATCCCATTCAAGTGACTTAAATCGTCCATAGCAATTCGGTGAACGAAAAGCCATCCGATGTCATATTCCTATTCCGATCTCTCACTCCTTAGTCTATATCTCTCTGACATGAGAGCATCACGACGTTCCTTCCTGCCTCCTCCACCAGTTTGGTTTTCCAACTTTATCGAGAGGAGTTCTGTACATCTTGTGCCATCTACGTTTTCTTCAAGATCTCGCCATGTTGGTTGGGACATAGTGGTGCATTGTTTTCTTGCTGTTGGTCGTGCCGCCGCCGATGTCATCTCATCCATCGACGTCCATATCCTACGTCTCGACTATTTCATCGCAACGGTACGTCGGATCCGATGATATATAATTCGATTACTTTCACCACTTTGACTCCGCTGACGGGTTCATTACTTCTGGACATGTTTGTGCGCCGAATAATTGTTGTTGGCCGCACCGCCGATGGTCCATCCGCCCGCCGCCGCCATAGGAGCTTCGCGAGGTGCACCAAAATCGCCGCAGTATCTGTCTCGACGTCCTCTACGTGTTTGGCATCCCCATCGGTCCCTGCAGCACATCTCTTGTCGACAGACGTCAAAGTCCGAGTTGACGCTGCCGTTCTCGCATCGCCAACGAACCAACCTAGCCTCGGGTATATCCAGATAAATCTCGATTGTCTTCAAATTCTTAATATTCTTTTTGTCCCGTACACCTAATTAGCTTTTAGAACAATCGACATGCGGTTTAAGCTTTTTTTGTACTTGTTGGCATAGGCCCGATCGGTCGAGTACTTCCGATGGCCACAAAGTATAGGCAGGAAAACTCCTTTGTTGAACTTCTGGCAACACCCGTACAAACAGCTAACTACGTAGGCACACAGGTCAACGAATCCATCTGATGCTAGTTGCTACTCACGTATGTACCAATCACAAGGAAATACACAACACATGCACGCTGGGAGTAATCCCCAGGTGGAGCCATTGATCAACACGAAAACTAGTTCTAGCATCATGATTTCTCTAGTGCGATCTGAACCACGGTGGATAGGTCACTCACTATGTGAACCAATAAAAAATTGATTCGTTATTTTCTAACTTCGTACTGGTTAGATGCATACCGTAAGACACTCGTATGGTTGTCGACAGAAAATGGTCAATCTTCTAAAAATCATATCTTTAGTTCAGTTCATCCAAATTTTGCAAATTTGGTATCCCTAAAATTCTTAGGAAATATAGAATCCATTGGAACCATCATTTTTAAGTTTTGGCAATAATAAAATATTCGAATTTTAACTGAGAGCCGTTGAGTATTTTGTCATCACTTAAATTCAATGATTCTTTTTGCAAAATAATAAATATCTTTTTGGAAATATTAGGATTGGTACTAACAGATCCTACCGTACAAAATAATTATTTTTACTAGTTTAGAATTGATTTAGAATTTTAGTGCCCATTTGAGCTTGTTTTTACCAATCATTGACCCAAATGGAAAAATCTAAATTGTATCACAATAATTCTCTTTGTAACTAAATTATGTGGTGAACCTAGACCAACCTTTATCAAAATGGCAAGCCATAACCCACTCACTTTAATTCTTTTTACGGATTAAATTAATTGTTAAACCTTAAACCTTATTATCACATCTGCTCCTTTTTGCATACCAAGTGATGTGATAACCTTTGATCAACTAAGTGAACTCTGGGAACTTCATTGATAAATAGGAACCATTTAAGATTAACCCCTCAAGATCAACCCTTTTCCATAAAGGACTAACGAATAAAGCAAACCATCATAATTCTTTTTGCAAATTGAATTATGTGATAAGCCCTCACCAAAAATGAATAATGTAAAACAAACTATATTGAACACTTTGTTGCGTTGTTTGTCTTATAATTTATGCAATTGATGGTATGTTTATTGGAATGCTTGTTTATAGTGTTTTCCTTTTAATGCATAGACGGAGAGCAACTTTCTGTTTGTGAAGAGGGTATAATTCTACACCAACTTCAAAAAGGCAAGTAACACACCATCAACTACCCATTATTTTCTATATGCATTAGTTGATTTTGAGTAGTATGCATGATAGGAAATTTTACTAAGTTATACTATGCTATGCTATTATCCTACTAGTGTGTAGCCATCCCTTTTACCTTGTTATTTTGATAGCCTTAGAATTTACTAGGTGCTATGCAATGTTACAAATTGTTTTACTAGATGTTGAGGAAAAATCCTAAGTATAACTAATGAATGAACCACCTGGGTGGAAGTGGTAAGACTGGGTTATGTTGAGTGTTTCCTCAGGGCCCTTATCTAAGGGTTATTCCACTTGAGGTTGTCACTTGCGGATGGCCACCCAGGAGCAAAGAGATTACTATGTCCCTCCAAATCTAGTAGCTTCCCGTGCAGCCTTTTGACATTATGGGCTCTGTCTTGATCAACTAAGTTGTGAGAGTTCGGCCCAGGCTTGACAAGCAGATGTAGCAAAATTATAGGTGGAACGGGTCTTGCCGGTGGGTTTGAATTCTTCTTCTGAAAGATCTCGTCTCAATTCTCTCCTTTCCATGATGCACTCCGGGTGTATAGGATGTTTGGGCTAATTGAAGACAAAGGGTGAAAGTGCACAACCTCTGCAGAGTTAGAAACTAAGATCTTAGCCGTGTCCCCGGTTATGGACAACTATGAGCAGCTGGACAAGGATTGACGGAAGAATCTCATCACCAATTTCAATAAGTAAAATTTGACCAAGTAAACAGTATTGTGGTGCTTGGATCTTAATCCAATGTTGCCACCCTTTTGAAAAGAAATGTTTGTTTTACAAAAGTGATAGGAGAAAACTGGCTTTATGCAAACTTAGCCAAAACTCCACTCAGCCAAATAAGCATGTAGTATTAGTCTTGCCATTTATATCCACCATAGTGTTACTTGCCAATACATTAAATTGTATTGACTCCCTTGTGGCTGCATATTCCATATTGCAGATGTTTCTGAAGACGAGTGAGGATTTCGTTTAGGATCTCGAGACTATCGCCAACATGTTTTGCCTGTGGCACATGAAGAAGATGGGCTCAATGTGTTCTATGTTTTCCGTTGTATATCTTTGTTGTCTGCTAGTCTTCTAAGACTATGCAAGTTGTAATACTATTTTGTAAAGACTGGATCATGCGATGAAATAGAATTTGATGCATTTGCATGATATTTCATTTTGTACTGTGGTGCTAGCAAATGATCCAGGGACTAGCACAATAACACATGTATTCCATCTTTATTAAAAGTTGGGATGCTACACATAGCAATCATCTTGCATCCTGAGAAGTAACACAAATAAAAGATCATGGATAACAATGCTACGAAAGATATACGTTTGCTTCAAGTATAGAGAAAGCATGGCAAAGTTATATTTCGCTAGTCTTTAAGAGTGGGGCAAAACATAAATGCCAGGACACCTTTAAAGTTCACGAGGAAGACTAGAACAAATAGTTAGAGAACAAGGAATAACACATCATGAATAAATTAATAATTTTTCTGGGACAAATGCACATAAAGCTCAGAATGACAACTATGCTCTCTCAACTGTGCATAAAGTTAGAAGATGGAGACTCAAATAAAAGTAAAAGAAATGCCCTTCGCAGAGGGAAGCATGGATCACTCATGTGCTAGGGCTTTTATTTTATTAAACAGAGGTATTAAAAACTTGACACTCCTCCCATCCATCTTACACAAACCATGGCTAACCGAATCCTCGGGTGCATGCCAACAATCACATACCGTGGAGGAGTGTCTACATTTCAAGAGAGGTGTATGATAATGTCAACGAATGGTAAACAGAAAATACTGTACGTCACAAGCCAACTAGACTTCACAAGAACAGCTCCCATATGAAGGACACATCTGGGTAGAAGGTCATCTCTCTTTCTCTTTTGTGTACACAATTATGCTTTGACTGATAAACCAGGGGGAAAATAGTGAAGATAATTTGTTTGTATTAATTTGGGGCTGGGCACCCCGCTGCCAGCTCTTCTATCATTGGATAAGAGGATGAAGCCACTAGTCCAGGGTGTGCAATCCAACTAACAAGTGAGATAAATATTTTCTATCTATGTCCTCATGAGCAAAAACATGAACACAAAACATGAGTAATTTTGAAAGTTTTAAAGGTAGCACACACGCAATTTACTTGGAGTGGCAGCTAAATACCACATATAGGTAGGTATGGTGGACACAATGAGAAAACTTTGGTTTTTGGGGGTTGGATGCACGAGTAGAGCTCATACTCAGTACAGGTGGAGGCTAACAAAAGACTGGGAGCGACAAATCAAGAGAGCACAAGAGCCATAATCATGCATAGCGACATAAACATCATTAATCAAAGCATAAATGGTACCACAAGTTAAAAAACTAAATGATCATGGAGGCTATAAGTGACTGGTTCATGGTCATAAACATGGTGTGGGCATGCGCCAAGCCAACCAAATAAAACATTCAAAGGAGAATACTACAAATTTTTGCTTCAATATGACAAGAACAACTCATGATTCTATCAATGGCACATTATTCACTCTCGGCTATTTGAGGATAATCATTCTACTCAATGAACATAAGGATTTATAACTAAAATAACATCTAGCATGATATGAAAAATTCTAGCCATAGTCTATACAAGCTTCTACTTGCACCGTTAAAAATTCTACCTCAAGCAGCAGTTTCTTTTCCCAACAAGCACCATACAAAATATGTTTTAACAAAAATTCTCTACATGCTAAAGCAAGAAAACATGAGAGTACTCACAAAACACTACTAAAACTAACAACTCTGAATAATAGATACAATGAAAACAAGATCTAAACAGGAGTTTTTGCAGTAACTAGAAGAAAAACTAAGAATACGAGCATAACGAGTATTAAAACGAAAAAGCGGAGCATGTCTCTCTCCCAAACAAGGATGATAGGTCCAATGATATTATTGCAGCAAGGAAAAAAAATAAAACAAAGGAAAAAAGAAAACAAAAGAAAAACAAACAGTCGCTCCAAGTAAACTTCATATGATGTGACCGAATAAAAATATAGTTTCACGAGAAGTGACCTGATAGATAGTTGATGAAGAAGGGGATAACTTGGGAATCCCCAAGCATAGATTCTTGAGTCTTCTAAAAATATGCTTGGATGAACCACGGGGGCATCCCCAAGCTCTAACCTTACACTCTTCTTGATCACATATATCACCTCTTCCCTTGACCCTTGAAAACTTCCTTCACATCACACTCAAAGAGTAATTCGTATTAGAGGGTTAGTGCAACAATTAAAAATCCATTGGTTCTATATGGCACAAGTGCTATTGATACTTTTAAACATTAGATGCAGCCACTGATGTTTCTTGAAGCAAAGAAATCCACTTGGCATCGCAAAAGAGCAAATGCAAGAAAATGGCAGAATCTGTCAAAACCAGAACATCCTGTAAATACGATTTTTTTAGGCACTTACGTTTCTCAGATCGAAAAACTTAAAGAACAAAAAAGTTGCAGAATCAGCCTAGGAATGAGTACAAGAAATTTCAGGTCATTTTGATTTTTCTGTGAATTATACGATTTTTACGGTGGACAGCAGAAATCTGTTTCCTGCGCAGAAATCCAAAACCAACTCCAACTCTCGTTAGAAACTTTACTTTACATTACTAAAACATGAAAATATAGATACAAAGGAGTTGCTACAGAAGTATACAACCCCTTGACTCAAAGAAAACATAGAAAAACAAAGGAAAAACAAAACCACGGGTTATCTCCCAAGAAGTGCATTTCTTTAAAGCCTTTTAGCTAGGCATGATAATTTGAGAAGATGATCACATGAGAAATATGGTTTGAAGCAAAAGAGAGCATCAAGAAGAAAATGTAAAACAAGTTCAAGTCTTACCCACTTCCTATAAAAAATAATCTTGTATAAGAACAAGTCAATAAAGCACAAAGTGGCTGGCATAGAAAGGCAAAATAAGTGCAACTTCAAAAATTTCAACATAAAGAGGGTTAACTTGATATTATTGAGATGCATAAAATTATGTTTCCCTCTCTCATAAAAACTTTCAGTAGCATCATGAATGAAATTAACAATATAACTATCACATAAAACATTCTTATCATGAGCCACATGCATAAAAGAATTGATACTCTCCACATAAGCATAGTCATTCTTATTAATAGCAGTGGGAGAAAATTCAACAAAATAGCTATCATTATAATTCTCATCACCATAATCATCAAATATAGGAGGCATATTACAATCATAATTAACTTTCTACTCAATAGTATGTGGACTAAAAATATCATGTTCATCACTGTAATCATCATATATTGGAGGCAAAGTATCATCAAAGAAAATTTCCTCCTCAAAACTTGGGGGACTAAAAATATCATATTCATCAAAACCAGCTTCCCCAAGATTAGACTTTTCCATAGAATTAGCAATAATGGTGTTCAAAGAATTCATACTAATAACATTGCTACTAGCATGCAAATAATGCTCCATAGGTTTTTTTAATTTTCTCTTCAAACACATCATGTCCTAATTCAAAATAAAGATTATAAAGTTCTCTTATATTTTTGTTGTTTTCCATTAAGCCTAACTAGTGAAAAAAAGGAACAAGTGAAGATAAGCCTAACTAGTGAAAACAAGAAACAAAAGGATATAATTGCAGAATCTAAAGGAAATAACTTCGAGCACTCACACCCAAGGATGTGAGTATCTGTTACCTTACCTCCCCAGCAACAGCGTCAGAAAAGACCTTGATGTCTTCGCACGCTTCTATTATTGTAGACAGTGTTAGACCTCCAAGTGCAGAGATTTATAGAACAACAGCAAGTTTCCCTTAAGTGGATTACCCAAGGTTTATCGAAATCAGAGAGGAAGAGGTGATACGTCATGAACGTATCCCTAATTTCTGATGTTCCATGTTGTTTTTGTGTTATTTCCCACATGTTTTCTATACACTTTATGTCATTTTTATCGATGTTCCGAACTAACATATTGACAAGATGCTACAGAGCCAGTACCCTGTTTTCTGCTGTTTTTAGTTTCAAAAAAGTTGTTTTAGAAATATTCTCGGAATTGGAAAATTCGAAGCCCGGAAGTCTTAGAATTCCTGAAGGTTCCACTGAGTCCCTAAGAGACCCGGAGGGGGTCCTCAGGGGGCCCACACCATAGGTTGGCGCGCCCCCCTGTCCGTGCTGTGGGGTGGTGTGGGCCCCCAAGCCTCCACCGCGTCTTCCCTTTCGCCTATTTAATCCCCCCGAGGCATAAACCCTAAATATATCCCACTTTTCCCCGAAAAACACCCGAGGCCGTCTTCATCGTCATCCCGAGACCAGGAGGGTTCTGGAGCTCTCCCCGGCACCTTGCCAGGAGGTAAATTCATCACCGGAGGGGTCTACACCACCATGTTCTCCTCCGAAGTGATGCGTGAGTAGTTCATCCCTGGACTACGGGTCCATAGCAGTAACTAGATGGTTGTTCTCTCCACTTTGTGCCTCATGTTTAGATCTTTTGAGATTCCTAACATGATCAAGATCATCTTTATGTAATGTAACATGTTGTGTTTGCTGGGATCTGATGAATGTTGAATGCTATGTCTTCTGATTATCAATCTATCATGTTATCTTCATGCATATGTTATTTATGATCTTGCATGCTCTCCGTTGTTAGTAGATACTCTGGCCAAGTAGATGCTAGTAACTCCAAGAGGGAGTATTTATGCTCGATAGTGGGTTCATGCCTCCTTTGCATCTATGCTTGAGTGACAGAAACGTGACGGATGGAGGATGTGCTGTTGCCATTAGGGAGAAAATAACAATGCTTTGTTTAAGGATGATGTTATTGTTTACATTACACACTTTGCTTACTGCAATTATTTGTTGCTTGCAACTTAATACCCAACATTTGTTCGGATGATATTCAAAGGGTAGACTATTAGTCATAGATGCAGTTGGATAATGGTCTATGTATTTTGTTGTAATGCCCGCATGAATCACATAGTAATCTTTATGTCTTGCATGTGCACTACGGTGCAGCCTTCATTTCTGTCAATTTCCCAGCTGTAATTTGTTCACCACACATGTTATTTACCTTTCACGGAGAGACACCACTAGTGAGCTGTGGACCCCGGTCCTTTTTCCTCATACTGATAAACACCTACTGCATTCATACTGCTTTCATATTGTTACTACTGCTTTCCTACCGTTTTCCACACCATATGTTTAACCTCTTTGTGTTCAGCAAAACTGGTGAGATTGACAACCTCACTGCTTTGTTGGGGCAAAGTGATTTGATTGTGTTGTGTAGGTTCCACGTTGCTTCTGAACCGGTAGTGCTCCCTGCCATCTCAGCTGCTTCAACCTTCTGAAGTTACTCCTTCCTCCTACTGGTCGATTCAACCTTGGTTTCTTTCTGAGGGAAACTTGCCGCTGCACTCTTCATACCTTCCTCTTGGGGTCTCCCAACAAACGTGTGATCACATGCATCAAGCACTTTTCTAGCGCCGTTGTCGGGGAGGAAGAGAATTTCTGCAATGGGAGTCTCTCACTTCCAATTTCTTTAGTTTGTTATTTTTTGCTTTTTACTTGCTCTATCATGCTTGCTATCAATGGGTGATTTATTTGGGTTCGTGGAAGAACAACAAAATAATTATAAGGAACACCACTTATCACAAAAAGGGAAACACTTATGGGAGCAAATTAATAAATTGCATGACTATGCTAAAATTTTGTGCTCTAGTCATAATGTTACTTATTGCTTTGATAAATCTCATTGCTGCAGGAGATATAAACACCTCCCTTTTCAATGTGATTATAATGATAATGTTACCATATCTTCTTATGTTAAGGGAAATTATGAATTTTATGATGTGGAACAAATTGAAGAATTTATTGCTTGGAAGGGTGCATTCGAAATTGCCTATTTGCTTGAAAGTATTTTTGATGCACCTTATAAATAGGAGATTTATGATATACTTGAATATTGCTTTGATAATTACAAGGATTGTAATTACTACATAATGGAATATCTTAATAAATTCTCTCAACCTAAGGAAGAGATTAATGCCTTGCAGGATCCTATGGAAGAAGAAATTCCTGAATATGGAAGCTCATTGGATGAAAAAGAGGAAGGATAGTGATGATCAAGAGGAGGAAGAATGGAACCCATGCATACCTCCCCATGAGAGTAACTCTTTAACTCATAATTGTGATGATCCTATTGATTCTTTTGAAATATCCCTTTTTTGATGAATTTGATACTTGTTATACTTGTGACCTTGATACTACTATGTATGAAACTTGTGAAAATGATATTGCTACTTTTATTTATGATAATCCATGCTACTTTGATAAATCTTATGAGAATCCCCTATTTATTCCAACTATTGATATGCATGATAATGAGGAAGTTTGTTTAGAAAAATGCTCTTGATGATGGTCCTATGTTACTTGATGTTATAAATCATAATGCTACTAAAAATAGGATTACTATAATGTGTCCTATAACTTTTATGAGTGATCAATCATCTTGTTTTTCTATTGCTAAAAGTGGGAAGAAATGAGAGCTGATTTTAAATTTTGATCCCACTGTTTTGGAGCTTGATATGAATTATGTGCTTTTAGATCATGACAAACATGCTTTATGTGATAATTATGTTGTTGAGTTTGTTCATGATTCTACTGAAAATTATTATGAGAGAGGAAAATATAGTTGTAGGAATTTTCATGTTACTAAAACACCTCTCTTTTTGTTGAAAGTTTTGAAGTTGTTCTTGATTTCTAGTTTGAGCTTCTTTAATTTATTTCTTTACAAGATTCCTATGCATAGGAAGTGGGTTAGACTCAAATATGTTTTTTACTTGCTTCTTTATGCTCTCTTTTGCTTTAATTCATATTTCTTATGTGAGCATCTTCTTCACTTGAAAACACGTGAATCCACTTTTCTGGGCCTAGCTAAAAGGCGTTAAAGAAAAGCACTTCTTGTGAGATAACCCATGGTTTTATTTTTTGCTTTGTTTTATCTGTTTTCTTTGAGTTGAGGGGTTGTATACTTCTGTAGAAACTCCTTTGTACCTTTCTGTTCATGTTTAGTAGTGTCAAGTAAAGTTTCTGACAAGATTTGGAGTTGATTTTCGGATTTCTGCGCAGAAAACAGAACTGCTCTCCACTTGAAAACAGAAATCGTGAGAAATCCAGCAAGATCAGAATTACCTGAATTTTTTTTGTTCTTATTCCTCGGCTAATTCCGCAACTTTTTTGTTCTTTAAGTTTTTCGATTTGAGCAACGTAAGTGCCTCGAAAAAGTTCGTCTTTACAGGCTGTTCTGGTCTTGACAAATTCTGCCATTTTTCTTGCATTGGCTCTTTTGCGATGTTAAGTGGATTTATTTGCTTCACGAAACAACAGTGGCTGTAGCTAATGTTTAAAAGTATCAATAGCACTTGTGCCATACAGAACCCATGAATTTTCTATTGTTTCTCTAACCCTCTAATCCGAATTACTGTTTGAGTGTGGTGTGAAGGAAGTTTTCAAGTGTCAAGAGAAGAGGTGATATATATGATCAGAAGAGCGCAAGGTCAAAGCTTGGTTATGCCCCCGTGGTTCATCCAAGCATATTTTTAGAAGACTCAAGCATCTAAGCTTGGAATGCGCAAGGCATCCCCTTCTTCATAAACTATCTATCAGGTCACTTCTCGTGAAACTATATTTTTATTCGGTCACATCATGCCATTCTGAGTTTAATGTGCATTTGTCCCAAAAACATTATTAATTGATTCATGATGTGTTATTGCTTGTTCTCTAACTATTTGTTCTAGTCTTCCTCATGAAACTTTGAAGGTGTCCTGGCATTTATGTTTTGCCCCACTCTTAAGGACTTGCGAAATATCCCATTGCCATGCTTTCTCTATACTTGAAACAAACGTATATCTTTCTTTGCATTGCTATTCATGATATTTTATTTTTGTTATTTCTCATGATGCAAGCTGATTGCTATGCTTTATTATTAAAGTTTTATTTATCACGCTTATGTTGAAATTCTATGATCCCAGCTTACATACGTTTTTACATTTTTGATGATCAAGTTTATGTTGGTAGCATGTCACCTCAGAAATCATGTGTTTCTACCGTTTACCTAATCGAGGACGAGTAGGAACTAAGCTTGGGGATGTTGATACGTCATAAACATATCCCTGATTTCTGATGTTCCATATTGTTTTCTTATTGTTTCCTACATGTTTGCTATACACTTTATGTCATTTTTATCCACTTTCCGGACTAACCTATTGACAAGATGTCGCAGAGCGAGTTTTCTGTTTTTAGTTTCAGAAAAGTTGTTCTAGAAATATTCTCGGAATCGGAAAATTCGAAACCCGGAAGTCTTAGAATTCCCGAAGGTTCCACGGAGTCCCAGAGAGACCCAGAGAGGGGCCTCAGAGGGCCCGTCGAGCCAAGATGTACTACGTCATCGACCACAGGCTTTACCAGAGGCGTCCCAACGGCGTGGCGCTGCTGTGCGTCCCCCCGGACGATGGCGTGGAGCTCCTCAAGGATATTCACCAAGGCGACTGTGGCCACCACTCCTCGTTGCGCACACTAGTCGGTAAGGCATTTTGCTACGGCTTGTACTTGCTCACATCCCTCAAGGACGCCACCGAGCTAGTCAAGAACTGTGAGGCGTTCCAGTTCCATGCCAAGCAGACGCACCAGCCCGCGCAAGGACTGCAAACCATCCCTCTCTCATGGCCGTTCGCGGTCTGGGGGCTGGATATCCTGGGACCCTTCCCGTGAGCGCTCGGGGGCTACCTCTACCTCTTCGTCGCCATTGATAAATTCACCAAGTGGGCGGAGGTGGAACCAGTACGGGACATCTCGACAAAGACGGCGGTGAAGTTCCTCAAAGGGTTGGTAGGTCTCTTTGGCGTACCCAACCGCATCATCACCGACAACGGCGCGCAGTTCACAAGCGGCCTCTTCAAGTCTTATTGCGCCAACCTAGGCATCAAGATCTGCTACACTTCCGTCGCGCACCCGCGCAGCAACGGTCAAGCAGAGCGCGCCAAAGCCGAGGTCCTCAAGGGCCTCAAGACGAGAAGTTTCAACAAACTCAAGGTCCACGGGAAGAAGTGGATTGACAAACTCCTGTCGGTCTTGTGATCCATCTGCACCACTGCAACCAAGCCCACAGGGGCAACGCCTTTCTCCCTCATCTATGGGGCCGAGGCCGTTCTCCCTGCGGCCGAACTCAAGCACGACTCTCCCCGAGCCCTTTCTTTCGACGAGGACAGGCAGGGGGAACTCTATGTCGAAGACCTGCTGGTCCTCGAGGAGGCAAGAACTCGAGACTCCGTCCATGCGGCTTGATACCAGCAAGGCCTTCTGTGCTACCACAACAACAACATCGGTCCACACACACACTGGAGGTGGGCGACCTGGTCCTGGGGAGGATTCTCTCTAGGGAAGACTTGCACAAGCTCTCTCCCATGTGGAAGGGAACGTACCGGGCAGCGCACATCGCGCACCCGGGTGCGGCACGCCTGGAGACTGAAGACGGCACGCTTGTGCCAAACCCGTGGAACAACCAACCTTTACGGAAGTTCTATCCATGACAATTGCTCGCTCCACGTGCCTCTCCTAGGCCGTAGTGATGCACTCTCGAGGGGACCCTGTGACGCCAAGGTAAAAATGACGTCAGGACCTCTCTCCGTGAGGGTCTTAGGGAGCTCTCACCAGGCATGCCGCCTGGCCTCCGGAGCTTCTACCCACACAGGTGGAAAGCTGTATGGAAAATCTTTGCACCCGGACCCGCGTGAGTATCAGCCCATGACGATGGGATTCCCGTGTTCGCACGGTGACGTCAAGTGCTTCTTAGGGGACCATGTGGTCATGACATCCCTAAGCGGTTGTAAAGAAAAGTCCCACCTTAGCAGTAAAGCCCCTTCTTGCTAATTGTCCTTGTCGACTCGACAAGCTCCTTCCCCTCGGGAGCGCGCATATGTTACTTCTTCTAAAGGACACCTCGTGAGCGGGGCCTGGGATCGGTACCCGTGCATGAGTGAGACCCAATCGGAATAAACCCAAGTGGCAGAGATCTGTCTAAACGGATCGCTACCGTACCCACCACCTTAACCAAGTCCTTGGTGCTAAATTCCTCTCGAGGTATCCACGACACCTTAACAAAGTCCTTGGTGCTAAATTCCTCTCGCTCACTGCAGAGACGACCGCCCGCTTCGCGAAGCAACCAGGAAGGAACTTCCACGAGGGAGGCACATGGCATCTCAGCGAGTAGCTATCGCGAGGGCGTTCGAGGACGCAACTCGCTAGGCGAAGGACACTGAGCAACCCTCACAGAGCTAAGTCTAACTTTCCCTCACTTACTCTCTAGAGGATTCACCGGCAAAAGATAGTAGAAAAATAAGAGCTCCGCGCCTACATGATCGCGCACCTCGACTGTGTCTAACTAGAAAGAGAGGAGGGATGTCTAAATGAAATCTGTAGGAACCAGAGGTCCTTCTTACATAATAACCACGGCGCCCTGTCTTACTCCACGCTATCCGCCCACTTATTGCCTAAGTGTCGTGTACGCATGCCACGCGGGCACAAATACGGTACAAAAACTTGCGGAGTGACGAGTGACCAAAGTGAGACACAGTGTACTGTTGATGAATTTTTCTCATACGAGTCAGATATACAGCTGACAATCAAAAAGAACCTTCTTGTCTCCCTAAGAAACATTACCAAAGTTCAAACACAATAGACTAGACTAAGTATATCCTCTAATTAATCAAGATGGCATGCCTTGTCCTGTTTCCGCTCTTCCTTGTCCCTGCACGCGAAGTAGTACCCCGTCATATTGGTCACACACAACAGCTCCTTCGCGCCCAGCAACAGGCACATGACGCCCGCAAACACCTCCTGTGGCAACCCCACCATGGCGACGAGGGCGCATGCCACGGAGAACATCTCCTGGATCAGACCCTGCGCCATCAGGTAAAGCAGGAACTCCCTGTACTTGCCCCGCACGACCCGGCACGCCCGCCCCACGGCGCTCTGGCCGGCCGGCTGCTCGGCCACCGACGCGACGACGGCCACCGCGCAGACCAAGTCGACGAGGAGGCAGGCGATCGCCGCGGGGTATATCAATATGACTTCTATCCTGCCAAGGACTCCCTCGTGCACTTGTTCTCCCAATACACAGCCCAAGAGCATGAGCAGCGCCACCCTCAGGCCGCAGCTCGAGGCGATGACCTTGGCGGGTCGCGCGAGGTTGCTCTTCACCGTGCCGAGGAAGGAAATCAGCGTGTGGTGCTCCTGCTCTTCCTTCTTCTTCCCCTCCCCTTCGCCGTCATCTACGTCCACCTCTTCTTCCTTCTCCTCGCCGTCGTCTTCCTCCACCACCGCCACCTCCTCCTCGCCGTCGACTTCCTCCATCTCCTCCTCTGGTGGAGATTCATAGCGTCGTGCCACGACGGCGGCGGAGACAGTGGCGATGTGGGTCACGAACCCGAAGGCGATGCCGGCGACGAGGTAGGCCAGCGGGAGCAGCCGGTAGTGGTCGCATAGCGTCCAGGTCTCCAGGATCTGGACGACCCCGCCGATGTCCATGTCGCGCGGGCTGAGATAGAGATCTGCCGCCGCGGCAGCAGCATCCGTGGCGAGAGCGAGGCGCTTGACGAGGTAGAACGCCGCCGAGAGGGCGCCCGACAGCGCGAAGAGCTCCAGGAACATGCGACGGCATCTGCGCGCCGGGAGGAGGGCGCCCTGCTTGAGGAAGGTGACGACGGAATGATGGTGCGATTCGATGGTTTCCGATATGGTTTGCGCGGCGTCGACTAAGCGAATCATCACTGGAGCCATCGGAACCAAGAACACCTGACGCTGACTCTCGCGTACGCACGCAGCAGACAGCAGGGCACGGCATACCTACAGTAAGGGCGGGTGCGTAATTTATATACTACACACACATACAACCTGCACGAACTCGATCGGAAAGGTACTGATTGCTGAACTAGTCGGTCTCCGTATCTGAACCGGACGCGGATGCGGACTCGCACCCTGCTACTGATCGGTTTCTGTTTCTATGATGAGTGCTCAAAGTGCAAGTCTTGAATCGTTTCTAACACAGGCCAGGTGCATGAGTTGTCCTGTTCGATCGATATCCAGTCCGGAAAATTAGCCAGGCTCGGATTCATCGTTTTCATGTCCAGGACTCCTCGGTCTCCGACTCGATCGATCGATCGATCGGTGCCTGGGTTTTGTACTGTTCCAAGTTCGGAGTAATTGCAGATTTCACAAAAGTTCAAGTCGATCGGATCGCGTGAGCATGATTCAAAAGGGGATAAGTTTGCTAATTCTCATGTCAGATGACATCAGCCTCGTTTTGTACGGCTGCTTCCTCCTCTGGCATGTGGGTCTTGTGAAAGCTGCGAGGAAGCGATAACTCTCCAAGTCTCGCGTTACGTGTTTAAATGAGCGAAGGAAAGCCCCAACGCTGGCGGTACATGGAGGTCCACCAACGATACGTATACAGGCGTTGGAGTACTTACTCCATACTCCTTATACGTACAGGTTGGACAGAAATACAAAGGGGTTTAACAGCCCCCCTTAATCACAACCTTGGGAAAGGTTGAGATTACGCCTAAATTCTAGAAGCTCTTTAACGGGTAAAAGTTTAGTAAAACCATCTGCGACTTGATCCTTGCTTGAGATGAACTTGATATCTAACAGTTTGTTTGCAACTCTCTCACGAACAAAATGATAATCTATCTCAATATGCTTGGTTCTGGCATGAAAAATAGGATCTGCTGACAGATAAGTAGCTCCTAAATTATCACACCATAAACATGGTTTTACCTTTAGTAACACACCAAGTTCTTTCAATAGTGCCTCAACCCATATTAATTCTGCTGTAGCATTGGCGAGAGATTTATATTCTGCTTCTGTGCTGGACCTAGATACTGTGGCTTGCTTGCGTGCACTCCAGGAGATTAAGTTTGGTCCAAAGAAAATGGCAAACCCTCCTGTTGATCTTCTATCATCAAGACATCCTGCCCAATTGGCATCTGAAAATGCACTAAGCAAATGAGATGAAGATTTCTGAAAAGTTAATTAGTCCAACTTTCAAAGTACCACAGATGTATCTCAGAATTCTCTTGACAGCTGTCCAATGAGATGTTGTGGGAGCATGCATATATTGACATACTTTGTTTACTGAAAAAGATATATCTGGCCGAGTCAATGCAAGATACTGAAGTGCACCTACAATGCTCCTATAACTTGTGCTGTCATCCGAACCAAGAGGTATACCATCAACAAGAGATAATTTTTCAGTAGAAGACATTGGTGTAGGACATGTAGTACATTTTGTCATACCACTTTTAGCAAGTAGATCAGTGGCATATTTTTCTTGAGTGAGTAGCGAATCATCATTAGTCCTTTTAACTTCAATACCCAAAAAGAAGTGAAGATCACCCAAATCTTTGAGAGCAAAATCATCCTTAAGATCATGAAGTAATGCTGGGATGGCCTGATCTGAGGAGCTAGTCACTATTATATCATCAACATAGATTAGCACAAACATTATTATGTCAGCTCGGTTGTATAAGAATAGAGAAGTATCAGCAGTGGAAGGAGTGAAACCAAGTGATTGTAACTTTGTACTGAGTCTGGAATACCATGCCCTGGGAGCTTGTTTGAGACCATATAGAGACTGCAACTGCCAAAACAAGTCTGATAGTAGCAGCCTTGACAACAGGACTGAAGGTATCTTCATAGTCAATGCCATACCGTTGTTTAAATCCTTTTGCAACTAACCGAGCTTTATACCTGTCAACTGTGCCATCTGCATGTTTCTTTATACGATATAACCACTTACAATCAATTATATTTTTATTTTGTGAAGGGGGAACAAGGTGCCAAGTCTTGTTCTGCATGAGTGCATCAAATTCCTCTTCCATCGCCCCTTTCCACCGTGAGTCATGCATGGCTTCAGATAAAGAACATGGCTCACCTGTGGAAGTAAACAAGCCAAAACTAGCAGCATTTGCTCTATATATATTTGTAGGATGACCGTACCGAATAGTGCCATCCGTATACCCACGGGGTTTGGTAATACCTTTTTGGAGCCTAGTACGCACAGGGGAATCCGGGGGTGCAGTATGGTCTGCCACAGAGAATCCTGAAGTGGCACCTGAATTATTCTGATCATTAGTATCATTATGGTGATGATTACCGTAATCATTAGCTGCAGAGGAATCCGTGTGCACGGAATCAGGTGCAGCGCCATGCATTGGCTGCGCATGCGCGGGCCTATCACGTCCGCTGGGCGACAGCGACCGGGAGGGGGACCGGGGCGCAGGCCTGTCGCGCCCACTGGGCGACAGCGACCTGAAGCGGGACCGGGGCATCTCCCTGGAGGGGGCGACGTGGTGGCTTCCTGTCCGCTCGGGGGAGGGCGTGCGGAACGGGGACGGAGACCGAGAGCGCGTGGGCGCCTGACGCTGGAGCGGATCCACCTCGGGATCGCTGTGCGCAGAGTCAGCAGCAGCTCCAGAATCCACCTCAAAATCAGCATGATTGTTGTCTTGTAGCGAATTTTCAGAAGTGTCTCCTGAACTCGTTTCTTCACTGTTTGGACCAGAATTTGTAGCTGTAACTTGCTGAGAGTTAGTAGTACCTGCTGTCACATTATTTTCTGCAACATGCTGAACTGAATTAGTAACAACAGGGACAATAGGTATGGACATATGATCATCAATGTTTACATCCCCATGAGTGTTTGTGTGTGAAGTAGAATCATGTGGCAATAGAATAATTTCTTGACTAAGACCAGTGCCAGCATTTTTGTGTAGAGAGGCAAAAGGAAAGACATGTTCATCAAAAACCACATCTCGAGAGATATAAACACGTCCAATTTTGATATCTAGACATTTAACACCTTTGTGACGAGGACTGTATCCAATAAAGACACATCTAGTAGATCTAAACTCGAGTTTTCTTTTGTTATAGGGTCTAAGGTTTGGCCAACATGCACACCCAAATATTCTAAGAGAGTCATAGTTGGGTTTTTTGTGAAGAAGACGTTCAACTGGAGTTTCAGAATTGATAACTTTGCTAGGAAGGAGATTGATAAGAAAAGTGGCAGTGAGAAAAACATCATCCCAAAACTTGAGAGGCATAGATGCATGAGCTAACAAAGCAAGTCCTACTTCAACAATATGACGATGCTTGCGTTCAGCAGAACCATTTTGTTGGTGTGCATGTGGACATGAAACATGATGAGTGATGCCAATTTTCTGAAAGAAACTGTTGAGTTTTTCATATTCACCTCCCCAATCAGTTTGCATAGTAATGATCTTTCTATCAAATTTGCGTTCAAATAGTTGCTGAAAGTTGAGGAAAACTTGATAAACATCAGAACGCTTCTTAAGCAAATAAATCCATGTGAATTTACTGAAATCATCTATAAAGCTCACATAGTAAGCATGTTTTCCAACAGAAAGAGGTGCTGGACCCCATACATCAGAAAAAACTTGTTCCAAAGGGAAAGTGGAAACACTAGTAGAGACAGGGTAGGGTAACTGATGACTCTTAGCTAGTTGACAAGAATCACAAATTTATGGGTTTATTTCAGGTGCATGGGAAATATTATTTTTCCTAAGAACTTGCTGCACCACAAAAGATGAGGGGTGTCCTAAGCGGCGATGCCATGTCGAGGAAGACGGCTTTATTGTATTGAAAGCTTGCTTGGAAGAAGACCCGGTAGAGAAAGGCACTAGCGGGTAGAGACCATCACGACACGGTCCCTTAAACAGAGTTCTCCTTGTTTCCTGGTCCTTGATCAAGAAAAAATGTGGGTGAAACTCTAGAAAGACATGATTATCAAGTGTAAGTTTATGAACTGATATTAGATTTTTGGATGCACTAGGAACATGAAGAATGTCATTAAGATGCAAAGAATTATGAGGAGTGTAAAGCATTGATTGACCAATATGTTTAATTTGCATACCATTACCATCTGCGGTGTGAACACGGTCACGCCCCGCATACTTGTCATGTGTTGATAGGTTGCTTAACTCGCCAGTGATATGATTTGTCGCGCCAGTGTCGGAATACCAGTTGGTATCGACACCATAGGAGGCAATATGGGCACCCTTGTTGCCCCTATTGCCACCATCATCATCATGGTGATCATTCTTGTACCTCCACCAACAATCACGAGCCGGATGGCCGTGGATCTTGCAAATTTGACAAGTGGTGTCGACGTAGGGTGTTGGAGCGCGACGACGTCGACCATCTTGGCGATAGCCATCCTCTGCATGATCACCGCGTGCTCGCATGCCGTAGTCACCGCGATCACCGCGGTCGCCGCGGTCACCGCGGCCATAGTCCGTGCGGCGCTGGTCCTCCTGGCGCGGGTAACCGTAGTCACCGCGCCCGTCCTGGCGCGGACGGTCGTAGTCACCGCGCCCATAATCGCCGCGCATGTCCTGGCGCTGGTAGCCGTAGTCGCCACGACCGTAGTCGCCACGATCACGCCCATCCTGGCGCGGGCGGTCATCTTGGCGCGGGCGGTCGTCCTGGCGCGGGCGCCGATCGTCTCCACGTCGGTCGTCTTGGCGTCCTCGCTGCTGGGGAGCTCCACCCCGTCGAGCGAGATTTGTAGAGGATACGAACTCCTGTCCTTCTTCCAGTTCTTGACGAGCATCGTATGCGTTTAACTGGCTAAACAGATCCGCCAGTGTGGTGCCAGGGTTGGCATTGATAGCAGCAACAAAGGCATTGCAAGATTGATCCAGTCCATGGAGTAGATACCCGATGAACTCATCATCATCAAGAGGTTTTCCGGCCGCCGCGAGCTCGGAGGCGAGAGCTTTCATCTTGGCGAAATATTTGGCGGCGGTAAGGTTTGCTTTTTTTGTATCATTGAGGGCTGATCTTAGGCTTTGGATTCTAGACCTTGACGGGGTAGAAATCATCGCAGAGATTGCAGTCCACACTTCAGCAGCGGTGTTGAGGCCGGTGACGTGCGCGAGCATGTCCGGCGAGAGCGAATTCAAAAGGAATCGCAGCACTTGCTGATCTCTCGAGATCCACACGGTGAACGCGGGGTTCTCGATCATCGTCTTCTTCCCGGCTTCCTCCACCTCCACGAATTCTTCGGGCGCCTTCTCCTTCCCTTCAACGAGAGAGAGGACACGTGCTCCACGTAGCGCCGGCATTACAAGGGCCTTCCATCCGAGGAAATTGTCCCTCGTGAGAAGCTGCGTGGGAGGGGCTCCCAAGGCAGCAGCCAAGGACATCACCGAGGATGAACTCGACATGGCTGATCGGGAGGGGGGAGGGCGGTGTGGTTTTTGGGTTTTGTTCTAGGGTTTTGAGATCGGATCTTCGGCGGCTAGGTCATGGAAGAAAATAGCTCTGATACCATGTGAAAGCTGCGAGGAAGCGATAACTCTCCGAGTCTCGCGTTACGTGTTTAAATGAGCGAAGGAAAGCCCCAACGCTGGCGGTACATGGAGGTCCACCAACGATACGTATACAGGCGTTGGAGTACTTACTCCATACTCCTTATACATACAGGTTGGACAGAAATACAAAGGGGTTTAACAGGTCTGACTGTCATGTATTTGCTGTTGGGTCTGACCTATGGTCTAGTTTCATCTTTTTAATGTAAAAAGCTAGTCAACAACAAAACATGACACACACAAAAATGGAGAATTACACTGGTTTACAAAATCACAGTTGCAACACACTTATTTCGGTTACACTCGATAGCAAAACAACGATAAAGTTAAGAAAGATCAAACCAACGAAGACACGAGATTTTAGCGTGAAAACCCTTCCAACCACGGGCGACAACCAGCAATACTTCACTATTTTGATTGAGGTCACAAACGCATCGGGATTTACAATATGTGGCTTATCCCGTGCGGTGGCTTATAAGAGGTATATATAGGGTTCCCCTATACAGCACCTATAGCGATTCGATCGCTCCGACACGTCCACGTTCGCTGGTTCCCTCTCGCTCCTGGGCCGGCCCATTTGGCTCGCTCGCTGCGCCTAGGATCGCTGTTCGCTCGCTGCGCTAGGATCGCTGCTCGCTTGCTGTTTGCTGTCTGCTGTTTGCTGGTCCCTATACATGAAATAAAATTAGATATGAAGAATTTTAAATTTTGAACAAAAAATTAATTTGAACAGATTTCAAATTTGAACAGTTTTTAATTTTGAACAAAAAATTAATTTGAACAGATTTCAAATTTGAACAGTTTTTAATTTTGTACAAAAAATTAATTTGAACATTTTTAAATTTGAACAGTTTATTATTCGAACAAAAATATTCAAATTTTAAAACATATAGGTTTGAACCAAAAAAAGAAAAAACGAAAAAGAAACAAAAAAGAATAAGAAAAAAGAGAGGATAAAAGGGTATGAAACAGGGAACTTACACAAACCGGGCTGTGTCCCAGTGGCTAGAGCGACGCGGACAGGTTGTCGTAGGGTCAGGTCCTGGGTTCAAGTCCGTCCCCCCGCACGCACCTCCCTCCATTCTCCTATTTTCGCGAATAAATCCTTTAAATGGGCCGGCCCACCTAAAAAAATTACATGGGCGTGCTGTATTACGTAGTGCTATGAGCACTATATAGTGTTTCCGTATATATAGGCGCATTGGCGTAGCTTAGTTGGGGCGAAATGGGACATCGCCCCCCAGCCCATGAAGAAATAGCTTAGTATTTACATGTATTTTGGTTTGTTTGCCCACTAAAAAATAGTCTAAAACTCGTCTTTTAGCCCCCCCCCCCAGCCCATTTGCCCCTACAGGAATCTGTCCCAAGCTCCGCCACTATATAGGTGGTCCTGACCTAACTACGTCGGCATGAGCGAATCCAACTCCGTGACGCTCCGCTCTACTCGTCAGAAGTTCGGTGTTTTATTAGTATAAGTGAATTTGGATCATAGAAAATAATAATTTCATCAACCAATACTTCTTCATTCACCTTTTTGCTGAATTTTTTTCTTTTGTAATTCATCACATAAGAACTCCGAAAATACCAGGACCCCACATACAGAAGCAAATTGTTGATAAAACTCCAAAATAGTTTTTTTTTTCTTTTGACCCAATCCTCTTCTTCTTCTTAGCAGCCAGGAAAGACAAAAAAAGTTAGAGTAGGAAACCCAACTGCATCTAGGAAAAATCAACTTAAACATATTTTTTTTCTTGTTTTCAACTTGAAAAAAATCTCACTTGCAACATGATTTGCTGCTAAAAAACTCAGCCGTAACTTGTAAGTGAAAAATTCTCAGTTGCAACCTTATTTGACCCTACAAAATCTTCAATTCTGGCTCTAAAAAAAAATCCCAGTTGCAACCACAACCCCACTTGCAGCTGAAAAAAACTGTTTGTAACCACACTTGGAATTATAAAAAGTATCTTAGTTGCAATCCCACTTGTCACTAGAGAAAAAATCGGTTGCAAGCACAGCGAGTCTCGCATAAAATTAAAAAACAATCTCTAAACGCATATACAGAAAACCACACAAGAAAACCCCCACATACAAATGTCCACAAGGAGAAAAGTCAACTCGGTTAATTAGGAAAAAAACATGAAACACACAAATGGGAAAAAGGCCTTTTGGGTAGCGGGCACACACCAGACGCATAAAGGAGAAACGGCTCAAATAGATGTAAGCTCATTCCAGCCCGTAGCCCGTACAACCTCCCCTTGCCCTGACGGAAAAATAATGCTCAGTCACGTGGATTACCGCACAAATCTAACGAATATGAAGTTGAGCTTAATTTTGTGTGTGAAAGGAAGGCAAACTATTTATCTTAATTTATTGAATAAGAAAGAGAAGAACAAAGCCTCAAGCTCGCAGGCTACAAACCCAACAACTACTCCCTCGGCAAAAGATAACCCAAATTTTTAGCGCCGACGAGGATCAACGAGCGTGCTTCTAACTTAATGCGAGCAAACATGACTACTTCCATGGAGCTCTTATTCTTGAAACTATTGCGTTTGTCCCATAGCTTGTTGTATTTGTGTCGAATATAGTGTACGTGTTAGGTTACGTTCGGAACGGGAGTTGTAATAGGTGTGGATAGGTTACGAGTAGTGTTAGAGTCGAACTCTTGTAGCCTGAGCCTCTCATATAATAAGGGGGGCACAACACGTGTAACCTATGGCGACTTGATAGCAGCAGGCGCGCAAGAGAAGCCGGCGGTTTGCACCGGCAACCAAGGCGGTCGGTACAGCGGTATCAATGGGGAGGAGCGCGTGTAGTCATTGCCCCGCAGAGTAGGCGAGTTCGCCGAACTGCGTGACCGAATCTCGATGTCGTCATCATTGCTATGATTGCTTTGTCCTCGGTAAATCGATTGTGCGCCTACAATTATAACAAGTGGTATAAGAGCAAGGTTGGAGGGCACAGATCGTTGATCTAGAGGAAAAGTGGACCGGAGAAGATCATCGGTGTTGTCTAGGCGGAATCGTCGAGGAGAGCAGCAGATGCGATGATCGTGGCAGGTCAAAGCAGCAATCGGGCGGAGCACGCAGGAACAGATTGGATTGGATCGTGGTTATCAGATGCTTTGCACCCGAGCAATGAAGCAAGGGCACGGTATGTTCCGACGAGTTTGTTTGGAAGATGAATCGTTAAAACCAGCGAGGAATAATCGGGAGATCGGAAGTAGCGACACATCGTGGGATTCTTTCCAGGAAGGGGTGGCGCAAGCCTTCCATGTCCACGAGCGGCAGATCGGTTCGATCTGGTGGCGGCAGCGTGGCGTGTACGACAGGGCCGCAGTCGGATGGGCATGTTGGCCAAGCATGTGATTGGGCTTGACGTGCATACGTGCTGCCCAAGGCCCAAGGAGCTGTCAGACGTGCATGCGTGCTTGTGCAGCATGAGACCGCTGGTACAGCAGAAGGCAAGAGATTTGTTACTAGAAAAAAATAGGCGTTACATATCTGGTATGGTTGACCATCGGGAGCTAGCAAGAACGAAAAAAGGGAGAGCTCTAAAGCTGGGAAACGCTAATGGCAAAGTACCGGCAAGGCAAGGTACCGATCAACAAGTCAACAACTGACGGTTGCTTGCAAGTGTTTGTCAACGCTACGAGATTGTTAGACCGTTGCTAAACGGTCCACATCCGCCCGCAAGCTCGCTTCCACTCATGGTGGCGTGTCTAGCTGGGCTTGGCTCTCTCTTTGGGCGCCAATCCCGCTAGCCACCATTTGTCAACTCCCGGTAGGCCCTCAATCTTGGGGTGGTGGCACGTGAGGTGAGGATGGTGCATGGCTTATCAAAAGTTATGCAGTCCTTTGAATTGCTACATGCTAAACGGTCCACATCCACTCGCAAGCTCGCTTCCACTCATGGTGGCGTGTCTAGCTGGGCTTGGCTCTCTCTTTGGGCGCCAATCCGCTAGCACCATTTGTCAACCCCCGGTAGGCCCCCAATCTTGGGGTGGTGGCACGTGAGGTGAGGATGGTGCATGGCTTATCAAAAGTTATGCAGTCCTTTGAATTGCATATCAGGTGTACTACTTTTGGTTTTCTTGCTCGGTACAAAGTTTCTGTACGGGGTGGCAGCAGTTGCACGATACGGCAATAACACGGAGGGGCGATGTACCTGTAATGCTCGGAGCATTCTAGAGTATGTTGCGGAGGATCATGCATATACAATGCGCCGGACAGTGCACGACAATGTGGCGAGTGCACTAGGCGCAAGGTGGAGCATGGTTGCAGTCGGATGCGTTCGGCTGGACAGTCTGACGGATCGACGGGAGGTCGGTCAGGGGTAGAATACGGTGAAGATCGGCGATGACGACGTAGGAGCGTGACGGTTGATGGTGTTCGAATTCTATGACGTGGAAACACGTGGCGCATGCCTAAGGGATGTGTGCTTCAACACGCGATGGCGCAGGGTTGATTCAAGATAGTGCACATGTAATATCTTGAGGTCGGCGGGGCGCGGGGTGGACTGATCATCTACCATGGAGTCATGTTTAAGGTGGAGCTGGAGTCTAAAAATACCACTCAACTGATGGTGGGGCTACGGCGTAAGCGCGGAGAGTCGAAGCCTAGTCAGCGGGATGGCGAGAAGCACGTTGGTCGGACTGGACGTCAGGGTTCTATAGATGCGTGGAACTCGACATCGGTCAGGTATGAATGATGGTTATCTGAAGTGGGCCCTGAGATGGTGTGGGTTAGCTACCCGGTATATCTTGGCCAAGATTGCGGATGCTCGACGCGGTTATAGCGACGAGGCGTGCAGTAAGCACGGGACACGGCGACAGACCAGGGCACGGGAGGTCGGACATGAGGTTTGACATGTGTGCATAGGGTTCTGAAACAATGTTGGCGAGTACCAGATTCAAGTTGGTGACTAGGTCTATCGAGATTGACGTCAGGTGATAGACATGGGTCAGCCATGGGGAATCTGAGAAAGTGTTGGAAAGTCTATAATGTCGGAAGTTTGAAGAGCACATAGCCGTATATTCTGTGATGTTTAGTGGACATGGCAAAGTGCGGGTTGACAAGATACATAAGGAGGTGGAGTGCTATAGCTGCATGACATGTCGAAGACTATCTAAGAAAAGGATGAGACAACTGCGAATTTGACTCAAGGTGTGTCTAAAGGGCGACGGTGAAATTCCTTCGAGTTGAAGCTCCTTCACGTGGACCAGTGGTCGGTATGTAATGACGTTGAACGGAAGAAGGGACTACATTTGCAGGTGGATTCACGTGGAGTCTGAGAGTATCAGTGGAGCTCATGTAAGACAACTCAAGTCCCGAGTACATGGTGGTTTGACGCGTTGATGAATTCAAGATGACGGAGTATATTCGCCAAGGTGGAGTTTGTTGTATTTGTGTCGAATATAGTGTACGTGTTAGGTTACGTTTGGACTAGGAGTTATAATAGGTGTGGATAGGTTACGAGTAGTGTTAGAGTCGAACTCTTGTAGCCTGGGCCTCTCATATAATGAGGGGAGCACCACACGTGTAACCTATGACGACTTGATAGCAGCATGTGCGCAAGGGGAGACGGAGGTTTGTGCCGGCGACCAAGGCGGCCGGTGCAGCGGTATCAATGGTGAGGAGCGCCCGTAGTCATTGCCCCGCAGAGTGGGCGATTTCGCCGAACTGCGTGACCAAATCTTGGTGTCGTCATCATTGTTGTGATTGCTTTGTCCTCGGTAGATATATTGTATATCTACAATTATAACAAGTGGTATAACAGCAAGGTTGGAGGGCACGGATCGTTGATCTAGAGGAAAACTGGACCGGAGAAGATCATCGGTGTTGTCTAGGCGGAATCGTCGAGGAGAGCAGCAGAGGCGATGATCGTGGCAGGTCAAAGCAGCAATTGGGCGGAGCACGCAGGAACAGATCGGATTGGATCGTGGTTATCAGATGCTTCGCACCCGAGCAATGAAGCCGGGGCATGGTGTGTTCCGACGAGTTCGTTTGGAAGATGAATCGTAAAAACCAGCGAGGAATAATCGGGAGATCGGAAGTAGCGACACATCGTGGGATTCTTTCCAGGAAGGGGCGGCGCAAACCTGCCATGTCCACGAGTGGCAGATCGGTTCGATCTGGTGGCGGTAGCGTGGCGTGTACGACAGAGCCGCAGTCGGATGGGCATGTTTGCCAGGCATGTGATTGGGATCGACGTGCATACGTGCTGCCCAAGACCCAAGGAGCTGTCAGACGTGCATGCGTGCTCGTGCAACATAAGACCGGCCGGTACAGCTGCAAGGCAAGAGATTTGTTACTAGAACAAAATAGGCGTTACGTATCTGGTATGGTTGACCATCGGGAGCAAGCAAGAACGAAAAAAGGGAGAGCTCTGAAGCTGGGAAACGCTAATGGCAAAGTACCGGCAAGGCAAGGTACTGATGAACAAGTCAACAACTGACGGTTGCTTGCAAGTTTTTGTCAACGCTGCGAGATTGTTAGACCGTTGCTAAACGGTCCACATCCGCTCGCAAGCTCGCTTCCACTCATGGTGGCGTGTCTAGTTGGGCTTGGCTCTCTATTTGGGCGCCAATCCCGCTAGCCACCATTTGTGAACCCCCGGTAGGCCCCCAATCTTGGGGTGCTGGCATGTGAGGTGAGGATGGTGCATGGCTTATCAAAAGTTACGCAATCCTTTGTTTTGCTACATGCACATGGGAGGTATCAGGAGTACTACTTTTGGTTTTCTTGCTCGGTACAAAGTTTCTGTACGGGGTGGCAGGAGTTGCACGATACGGCAATAACGCGGCGGGGCGATGTACCTGTAATGCTCGGAGCAGTCTGGAGTATGTCGCGGAGGATCATGCATATACAATGCGCCGAAGACAATGTGGCGAGTGCACTAGGTACAGGGTGGAGCATGGTTGCAGTCGGATGTGTTCGGTTGGGTTGGGCTGGACAGTCTGACGGATCGACGGGAGGTCGGTTAGGGCAGAATACGGTGAAGATCGGCGATGCCGACGTAAGAGCGTGACAGTTGATGGTGTTCGAATTCTGGGACGTGGAAACACGTGGCGCATGCCTAAGGGCTGCGTTCTTCGACACGCGATGGCGCGGGGTTGATTCAAGATAGTGCACATGTAATATCTCGAGGTCGGCGGGGCGCAGGGTGGACTGATGGAGGGGCTATGGCATAAGCGCGGAGAGTCGAAGCCTAGTCAGCAGGATGGCGAGAAGCAAGTTGGTCGGACTGGACGTCAGGGTTCTAGAGATGCGTGGAACTCGGCATCGGTCGGGTATGACTGATGGTTATCTGAATTGGGGCCTGAGATGGTGTGGGTTAGCTACCCAGTAGATCTTGGTCAAGATTGCGGATGCTCGACGCGGTTATAGCGACAAGGCGTGCAGTAATCATGGGACACGGCGACGGACCAGGGCACGAGAGATCGGACATGAGGTTTGACATGTGTGCAGGGGGTTCTGAAACAGTGTTGGCCAGTACCAGTTTCAAGTTGGTGACTAGGTCTGTGGCGATTGACGTCAGGTGATAGACATGGGCCAGCCATGGAGAATCTGAGAAAGTGATGGAAAGTCTATAATGTCGGAAGCTTGAAGAGTACATAGCCGTATATTCTGTGATGTTCGGTGCACATGGCAAAGTGCGGGTTGACAAGATACATAAGGAGGCGGAGTGCTATAGCTGCATGACATGTAGAAGACTATCCAAGAAAAGGCTGAGACAACTGCGAATTTGACTCAAGGTGTGTCTAAAGGGCGACGATGAAATTCCTTCGAGTTGAACCTCCTTCACGTAGACCAGTGATCGGTATGTAATGGCTTTAAACGGGAAGAAGGGACTACATTTGCAGGTGGAGTCACGTGGAGTCTGAGAGTATCAGTGGAGCTCATGTAAGACAACTCAAGTCCGGAGTACATGGTGGTTTGACGCATTGATGAATTCAAGATGACAGAGTATATTCGCCAATGTGGAGTTTGTTGTATTTGTGTCGAATATAGTGTATGTGTTAGGTTACGTTTGGACTGTGAGTTGTAATAGGTGTGGATAGGTTACAAGTAGTGTTAGAGTCGAACTCTTGTAGTCTGGGCCTCTCATATAATGAGGGGGACACCACACATGTAACCTATGGCGACTTGATAGCAGCATGCGCGCAAGGGGAGCCAGCGGTTTGTGCCGGCGACCAAGGCGGCCGGTGCAGCGGTATCAATGGGGAGGAGCGCCCGTAGTCATTGCCCCGCAGAGTAGACGAGTTCGCCGAACTGCGTTACCAAATCTCAACCGGTGTTGTAATCATTGTTGTGATTGCTTTGTGCTCGGTAGATCAATTGTGCGCCTACAATTTGTAACATAACTCCCAAGAGACGAGGCATGACGAGGGTGGCCATAAATTTTCTCCTGCCGGGGTAGGCGTGGGTAACATGTAGCCACCAAAAAATTGGACGTCATGGAACACCGCCCACTCTACCGGATCAAAATAAACAAGGGCAAGACAATCTTTCATCATGGTCAATATTCGAGAAGCGAAGCGACATTGGAAAAGGACGTGAGCCGCAATTCGGGGACCCTTTTGCAGTGGGGACAGTGGCCACAATTAGGCCAACTGTGATGTTGGAGACGTCCCATCGTCCGCACACGATTTTGAATGATAAGCTAAGAGAAGAATTTGCATTCTGGCGGCGCCGAAACCTTCTAGATGATGCTATTCATTTGAATGAGAATGGTCTCGGCAAATTGAGCCTCGTAAGTGGAGGCAGATATGTAGGATTTTGAGGAGGTGAGCTTCCAAATAATCATATCATAGAGGCCTTCTTGAAAATGGAGATGCGAGGTGTAATTCCAAAATCAAGTAAATTCCTCAAGGTGAAGGACCGAATGACCGTTGGAGTGTAGTCAATTTTTTTTGAATCCACGCGTTGTCACTCATAGCCTCCATAACCGACCATGCCTTATTTTTGAAAATCTCAAAGATGGTAGGAGCAATGGTCTTGGGGTTGATGCCGTTGGCCTACTCCAAAAGCGAGTACCATCTCCGATAGTGACCTTGGTTAAGGAATAAAGAGGTCCATATCATCATTGTTGCCAAGTAGCTCGGTACCGATCCACGACCTATCTGGATCCGTCCAATCGAGCCAAGGCCATTGTAGTCGGAGGGCACGAGAAAACATCTCACGATTTAGAACGCCAAGGCCACCAAGCAAGGTGGAGAAACACACAGACCCCAAGTGATTTTCACATTTGCCTCAGAAAATCTTGTCGGTTCCGGTCCAAATCGAAGCACAAATAAGTTTTCGGAGAGCTTTAAGGAATTCTGCCAGAACCTCGAGAGCGGCGAGAAGGTAGATGGCTTGAGACATGAGCACCGACTTAGCCAAGGCAGTACGGCCTGCGACGTTGAACGACTTCCCTCGAAAAGGAGGCAAGGAGCAAGCCTACCGGCGGCGCTTTGTATTTAATTAATTGGAGGTGGATAAGCTTTAGTACTTTTAGGGCGAGCGGCAAGCCAAGGTGCCGCATGGAGAAGGTGAATGTGGTGGCCGGAAGGTCGATCAAGATGTTGGAAAGGTCGAGGTCGGGAGCAACTAAACTCTTTCATTTGTGAAGTTTGTCATAAGACCGGTGATGTTGCCGAAGTTATTGAGAACGTGGGCGAGGGTGAAGACGTCCTCCTTGAATAGGGTCAAAAAGATAGAGAGGGGTGCAAAAATGGACGCCCTTTCCGGCAAGCCAGTGAAGCCTCCCTTGGGGCGGTGGCCACATCAAGTTGAGTAAGGGTAAGCTAATTCTTAGCTAGCAAAACCGATGAGCGAACGGTCGCTTTCTAGTACCCCCTCCGTATCGAAATATAAGATGTTTTAGCATTTCCTAGACAATATGTAGCTAGACATGTTTTAGTGTAAGATGCATATGAATCTACACACTAAAACATGTCTAGATATATTATATCTACAAAATGCTAAAACATGTTATATTTTGATACGGAGGGAGTAATATTACATGTACTCCGTTTGCAAATAGAAAAGGTAGCTTCGGTACGTTACACCGTACACGTACACATTATAGCAGTGCTAGGTTACAAACAGGGAGAAGGTGCGGGAAAAAAAAAGCAGCCCTCGCGTACGTACTGGCCAATTATACAAGGTCATCAACACGTCTGAGTCAGCAACAAGCTACTACTAGGATTGAAGACCGTATTATTAACTGCTCGATCGGTCGGTCTAGGCATGCATGCATATATCCAGCTACACACGTACGCCTACACCTGGCTGGCCATCTTGCTGGGCTTCATGGATCCCCCGGCGGCGTCATCGTGGCCGTCGTCGGAGACCTTGTTGTTCCTCCCGTCTCCGGACATCTCCACGTCGTCGCCCTGCATCTTGCCGGCTCCGGCGCCGCCCTTGTTGTTCCGGTAGACGGCGTAGAGGATGAGCTGCATGGCTCCCAGGAAGCTCCCGCACCCGTTGGGGATCTGCATGCCCAAGCAAGACGAGAGCGTCGGTCAAAGCACGTTAGCAAGGAATGCGTAAAGGCGAGGGTGGCGCGCGCATGGGCGCTGCCTCGCCTCTTTGGCACTGAGCATGCATGCATGTGGCCGTCCGTCAGCTTTACGCATATTGATCGCACATGTACAGACAAGTCAAACGAGTATGCATGCACCGCCCGGCAGGCAAAGCCACTTCTTTGTGTCGCGGTCCAAGGTGGCATCAGAAAATAGAAACATCGGCCACACGGCATGGCAGGCTCTTCAAGTTGGAGTTGAGATGTGTGTGTGTGTGTGTGGAAACTTACTGTGACGAAGGGGTCGCGGCCGAGCAAGCCGTAGACGAACCACGACGTGCCGCACAGGAACACCGCCAGCGACAGCAAGAACGGCATGTACTCCACGCTCTTCGTCTTGATCACCAGTCTCTGAAACAAATCATGTGTAAGACTGTAAGGCCATGGAGATCGGTGAGGATCAAGTTCGAAAGTACTTAATACATGTAGACTGTACGCACGTACCATGATGGAGAGGGGCGAGGCGTACATGCAGATGGAGAAGACGGTCATGGCGAGGCCGCAGAGGAGCTTGCGGGCCTGGCCGTCCAGGGCGAGCATGGAGACGAGCGCCACGGCCGCGAACACCGCCGCGACGGCCGACGCGAGGCCCAGCGTCCGGAGCCTCGCCTTCTTGCTCGACGCGAAGCACAGGAAGGTCACCACGTACGCCGTCTCGATCGCCGCGCCGACGCCGTTGATCGTCGACACCAGGATGTTGTTCGGCGACACGAACGGCAGCCCGTACCTTCAACCCAAAACACCAAGATTACCCGCACGTACTGAAGCTTGTTGTATTCGTTACTACGGAGATTTTATGGGAGATTTTATTTACCAGGCGGAGAGGAGGCAGTTCAGGAGCGTCATGTTGTATGGCACCCCGGAGAATTCCTCCGTTGATTTGTTTCGAATGATCCTCCAGAAAGTAGGCCTGTGAAGGGACACAGATGAGACCACGATTTTCACAAGTTTGATGCTGGCCAGAAGCAGCGTATCGATCGGAATATTCAGTAAGAGACCGTTGCGAGCAGCAAAATTAAAGTTGCAACTGTCCATCGGAATATTCAGTAAGAGACAGTTATCCCAAGCAGGAATAGGATGCTATCAGAAAATGGAAACTGAAAAGGACTCGTGTTGAATTAATAATTTGGGAGGTGTGGCAATATACATAGGTGGATATGCTGGAACTTTCTAGTTTAGATTAAACAAAGTGAGATAATATACAGACGCATGGGCCTCACAGATTCTAGTTTTTCTTGTGAAAAAATACTCTAGGTTATTTTTTATTATTATATGAGTATGAACTGCTAGTAGTAGCTGAGAACATGACACAAAGGTTGTGCTCCAGTAACACGTTGCTATCTTGACACCTCCATTTTAACCATCCCTTGTAAATAAGTGAATTACCTAATTATTGAGCCAAAAAAAGGTGGTACATGAATTGCTTACAGTGGAGATAGGAAGAGAAACAGAGCAATGACATTGCCTGAAACAACAAAATCGAGCAGTAATTAGGTTGAAAGGACGTCCCAACAGGAACATCCACTGCTACATCAAACGAAAACATACTGCCAACTACAACCACACAAATAAAGATCAGGAGCACTCACCCGAAATCCCGAACAAGAACTTGGCCACATCCTCCATCGATCTGCTAGCTGCTCCCTCGCAGGTCCTCTCCTTCGAGGAATAGATAGAGCTGCTCCAAAGCTCTGTTTCTTCGGAGCAGGGGATGTGCAGCTAGCTAGCGTGCTAAGCTCTCAGCAGCAGCAAGGAAGAACAACTAAAATTACAACGCTGAGTGCGTATGTATGTGTGTGGATGTATGGATACATGGACGGTCGCATGGTATATATAGGAAAGAGTTGGGAGCAGTCGTGCAGAGGAGGCAAAGGTCAGGGGAGAGTAGGAGTGCCGGCCAATTGATTACGTTCTTATCTTGGCCTCTCCCTGAAAACGAGTGCACCCTGCCTGTAGACGTGGAGGTTGCCGAGGCACTAAACAGTAACGTTTGAAGCACTAACATATGAGGATTGAGGAAGATCGATCTTGTTTTGGTTTTGCCACCACGTAGTGCCAGAATTTTGCATCATCGCCATCATATTCAGTCGGCGCGCTAGCTAATTGGATTGGACACTATTGAGCAAGGACGGAAGTTTGAAATGTTTCAAGCTAACCTAGCTTCCCGAGGGAGCAGCAAAATGGTATTAAAATACAAAATACTTTCCGAATGTAAAAAGATATAAAATAAGCACATGAATGTTCATCATATATCTGTACAACTTCATACAGAGAGTAAGTTTGTACCATAGGAAAAAACAATACTACTTCCTGTGTTAAGAAATAGGTGATGTTTCTGCATTTGCTCATGTCTCATGAACCATGAATATTTGTAAGAATATATATACAAGTAAAAGATAAGTATAGAGCATAATACTGTGAAACTACTTTAATGATTCATATAGTGTTATAATTTATATCCAACAATTTCTAATAGTTTTCGGTTCTGATATTTCTTAGGCAACTGAGAAAAGTCTAGAATAAGAACCACTTGATTTAAACTCTAAGATTCCTAGACCATAGTATAATGTGCATCTTCGGTGGGTAGCGGAGATCGACCACAAAGGTATGGCTTCAATTAGGCATTGCGTGCTAGCAGTTCAGCAATGCCGGTCAGTGGCACGGCTGTCCAGGCCGTGGATTCAGATTCTTCGTGATATGATGACTCTCGCTTGACCATCTTCACGAAGACCCCTGACTTTTGTGTTGGCGGTGGCAAATAGTGGCAATGTGCGAGGTGTTGTGGCCGTGATGTGGAGGCATGTGTGGATTGATAGCACGCTCGTTGGGAGACCCTAAGCGGAAGGTATGATGTAGTCCAGCGGAAATTTCCCCCAATTAAGGAATCAGCGTTTATCGAACCAGTATGACTACATAGTATTGAAGAAGGTTTCTTGTTGTCTGGCGCGTCAACAAGCGTGAAACTTGCACACAAACACAAACTCTCTCTTGCCCCAACTTTCCGGAAGGTTGTCAACCTTCCGGTCTTCCTGAAAACTAGAGTAAACGTATAGAGTCTTGAAAAGTAATAAAAGTAAAAAACGGAACAACAAGGAAAAAATTATGAAAATTATTTAAAGAAGGTTGCAAATACGAGGAAAATAGGACCGGGCGGCATAGGTTCACTAGTGGTGTCTCTCCAAAGAAAACAAACATGTTGGGTGAACAAATTATAGCTGGGCAATTGACAAATCATGAACGTATAACAATACTATTATGACGATATATAGTTCACGGGTTCTAACATTGTAGGCATCACGTCAAGGCATATGGACATCTATCCAGCATGCATCCATATCTAAAAATCCACCTCAAGAAAGCTATCCAGCAAATCTCTCTGTTATTAAGTTGCAACAACAAAGTGATTGCTTTGTGTGCAACAGACAAAATGCATTAAGAACAATACGTAATGCAAGTAGTGGTCCTCGTCCGTAGACAAGAGCACCGTTGTTTTCTCCCTAGTAGCAACAACACATCCCCCATCCGTCGTGTTTCTGTCATCGAGCACAGATGTAAGACCGCGCAAATATATATATTAGTGTGGTGATAAAAGTTTCTTACTATTTCTTATAAATTGAAATCAATATACACAATAATTGTAGAGCTATGCATATGTGCGAGTAAGAACATGCAAATAGTAAGAGCTCTAAATACATCCCTAATGTAGCATCTATATCGTACATGGTTGTAGCTACTCAAAATCTCAACCAGACCAAAGTGTTGTACTCCTACAACTATCAATACCTAATAATTATGTTGAACGCCCACCTATCATTATTGAATACCAATTACTTCATTATTATATATATGCATAAATTTGTGCGTGAGCGAGAGGGAGAGAGTTCGTGGGAGTAAATCTTATATAATAAGACAATGCATATAAACAAATATTTCTTCTGCTTACAAAGTCACAAATGTCACTACTACTTTTGCTACCTGCAAGAGGATATCGCTTGCTTTGATTTCGGAGCCTTGATCATATTTTATGATTCTTGAGTCAGGCTTGGGAGGCAACGGGAAATCAAAGCATGCATGCATATGCAAAATACCTCCTATCACTTATCGATTGAGCGGATTACCACCATGATTCTTACCATGAAGACACAAATGCTGTAGAATTTTGAGGGGCTGTGGAGGGTCGGAAATATGATGGATACGTCCTAAATACTGAAGGTTGTAAAAAATAAGAACTCTCTCGGCTCATGTTTAGTCGCTTCTGCCAGTTGCTAACAAACACTAGACGGTCATCTGGCGTCACACGTTGCCCATGTTGTCTGCTAGTTTCACGGAGGAAGAAGAGCTTCATTCGTTCTAGGCCACCTCAACTCGATGGGGCTCAAAGCTAGCGCACCAGTAACTGTTTACAAACCTGTATGACCCACGTATATGCACTTAGTGCCAACTTTTTAAAATGGCTTTCCCGTCTTCGTCATTTATTTTCGTTTTTGAGTGTTCTTCCCTATTGCTCGCATCTTTTGTCATGGCATCTACTTGCCACGGGGTAAGTGTGTGACATTTTGGTATGGGAGATGCTTCATTGCAGCATTCATTTTTTTTGCATGCAATGTCCGATTGAAAGTCGGAAATAATGGGTTAGGTGTCTATGCGAAAGGCCTGGAGCCAATAGGAAACAAACACATATTATGATTTCTATTTTGCGACTCTCCTTGTCTACCTTACAACAGGCCCAAGTAAATATTAAGTAGGGTCATAACGTGTGATAATTGAGAAGTAAAAATAAGGAAGAAATTTAAATAGAATTAATCATTTTGCAAATATACAAATATGTAAAGAGAAATTCATTATAAATGATGTGTACTCCAAAGTAGTTCTGGCTTCACTGGATATGTTTGATGTTTTGAATGGTGTGTTATTGTAGGGATAAGAGTTGCTTGTAATTTCACAAATCCATATCAAATATACATATAGAAATTTACAAATGAAAATATCCGAAGAAAGCTAATATTGAGCTATGCATGCAACAATATGTACCAGTTGCTTAATAAAGTAGAGATTTTTTTTTAAGTAGTCATCGTTTGATGACGACGACGACAACAACAACAACAACAACAACATATACCCGTTGCTGAATAAAGTAGCGTTTTTTTTTGGAGTAGTCATCATTTTACAACAACAATTATAAATTATTAATGTGAACAAATGGATGGTTGAGGGATGGATGATGTGTAAGTTGCATGTAGAGCTTAATAAATATCAGTGGAGATGATATGAACAATTGTTTGGCCAGAAGAATTGATGATTTGGATAGTTTGCATGTTAAGATAGACAAGCATTAATGCATGTTAATGGTTTTTTCCATATGCGTAGAAGGAAGCCCGCGTGTTCCAGCGGGTTTCCTTTATAAACTATGTTGTGTAAACAAAAAATTATAGGACTATGATACATTATGATGTACAAATGAGTATGCAAATTTTAATTGATCATAGCAGACACACTAAATTTAATAGACATGACATGAGTGTGTGGTATAAACTATTAATATGAACAACCGGATGGTTTTAGGAATAGATGATATGTACCTTGCATGTAGTGCCTAATAAATATTAGTGAAGATGACATGGATAATTGATTGGCTAAGAGAATGGATAATCTGGATAGTTCGCATGTTGAGATAGAAAAATAATTAACGGATGTTAATCGGGTTTTCTTTATAATAGATATAGATTAATTTTTAGGCAAGCCAATTGTCGAATAAGCACAAAATACTTCTCGTATTCTAGCAATATATAAACCATTCTTAAATATATAACTAGTTTCACTGACAACTGGAGCATACTCAATCCTTCATCTACTAAATTATCAGCTAAACTTTCCAATAACTCATTTTCAACAACATTTTGAATTAGAAATTTCAGAACATGTATTGTAGTATTATTCCTGTCTAAAACCTTTCCTAGATTTGAAAAAGGTTCCAATTTTTTATTTGTTAATACAAACACTTTACCATGGGTCATTGAGCTCAGTACTAAGTACACAAACTTATGAGGAAAATCTTTTGTATCATAACATCTATTAGAAAGGACTAATTAATTTTGCATATGCTTTTTTGAAATCACTTTAAACTAGACATCATCCCTACTTTCCTATGAACTTCATGCATTACTTCATGGAAAATAAATGCGCGATCTAGAACAAAATATCATTTATCGAATTGCCCGCAGCGGACTACTACTACTCAGTTTTAACCCTAGCGCGGAATGATGCTCAGTTTTGTCCTTACCTCGTGCGCAACTACTATGGAGAGGTCGGAACGGTGAGTTTGAAGTCGATTCCGTCTGGTGGCGTTAGCGAAGTGGGTCCGGAGCTTCCAGGTGGGACCGCCAAGTGAGTTTGAAGTCGTCCGGAGCTTACAGGTGGGACCGCCCAGTTAGTTGACTTTACTGAATAGTCCACACCCGAGCCTCCCGACCCGCCATCGTGCGCTGCCGCGACCCGCCGTCGTGTACTGCCGCTATCGCCGCCGCCACCGCCGCACCACCCCCTGCTGTGCCACAAGCACCTGCGGCACCACCACCACCTGATCCTCAGCCAGCACCACCTCCCACCACCACCTGTGTCGCAGCCAGCAGCACCCATTTTCGCCGCCTCCAGCACCACCTGCACCACCACGGCCGTTCTGCGCGGCCACCTGCTTCACCTCCACCGTCCTGCGACGCTGCAGGTGGGGCGCTCGTTCCATCACTCTGCCCGCCACCTGCTCGACGAAATGGATAGAAATGAAATGGAGAGCGGCGGCGACCTGGGTGCGGAGACACGCCGCATCCACGATTGGGTTCCCATTGGGTAAGTACCGAGCTTTGAATTGTCGATTCGACATGGGATGCCATTGATTTGCAGCTGATTACGTCTCTGTTTTCGTGGGTTAGGATGGAGTTGCGGTTTGCTTTCTTGGTGAACATTAGAAGGGACCGCTACATCTTCGATGCATACAATAAGAAGAAATTCCAAGGAGGTTTCAGTTATTCGGTGCCAATGGATTGTAATTGGAGTTTAGACAATTTGGGGAGATAATTTGCAGACCATATCGTTGGGGTTTGCATGATGAAGTGGAATTTATATACTTTGATGGGAAAAAAGATTGGATCCAAATTAGTAATGATGAAGAGCTCACTACCATGTTTGCTAAGCATAAGAAGGCAGAGAATTTTCATATGAAGCTACGAAATGATGTGGTTGTGCCGGCAGTTGCACAGACGGTGGCGGGTTCATCTTCTCGGGAGACATGAACCTACCATCTAGCATATAAACCCTCTCTTGGAGGTGAAAACAACTACGTGGCCAAGGTAATCATAAACACCGGAGAGCATTGCAAGACAAGATTAAAACTCTCTACAAATATAAGTGAAACATCTCATATTGGCATGAACAAAATAATCATAATCTCATGGTTCATCGGATCCCAGCAAACACAATATGCATAATTACATAACGGTGGTCTTGATGAGGTGAGGCAGCTCACGAGACTAAACATCGAGGCATAGGGGAGAGAGCAACCATCTAGCTACTGCTATGGATCCGCAGTCCCGAGATGAACTACTCACACATCTATCTGGAGGCGATCATGGCGATGTAGAGGCCTCTAATGACGATTTCCCCCTCCGGCAGGGTGCCAGCACAGGGTTGCGGAAGCTCTAGTTTGGCCTTTCGAGGTGACAGCGTCTCTCTGTATGTTTCATGGAAAATAACTCCGTCCCCGACGTTTTTAGGGTTAAAGGCAATTTATAGGCGACGAGGCGTAGAAAGGCGATGGCCAGGGCACCGAGGGCCCACCATGCGTGGCCTAGGGTGGGGCCACGTCTGGCACCCCCTGGGCTCCCCTCCGGCTCTTCTCTGTACTCCGTCTTTGTTCCGGGTAAAAAACGATCTCTGTGGATTTTCAGTACTTTCCGAGAATATTTCTTTAAGAACTTTTCTGGAATAGAAAAACGGTAGAAAACAGCAACTAGCCTGGGGAATCTCGTTAATAAGTTAGTCTATGAAAACATTCGGAAAACGATAGAAAACATGTGAAAAATAAAAGATATTGTGTAGAAAACAAGAATGAAGCATAAAAATTATAAATACGTTTGCAACATATCGTGGATTCATCTGGAGTAGGTTTCCATGTCCAATTTTTTACCACGGGTTTTCGGTGCGGGGCTACAGAGCATCCTTGATGAGCTATTTTGGTGGTGCTTGATAACCTTATTATGTCATAAAAAACACCTACGATTTGCACACGAGTGCAATGATCGGTATCCATGGGCAGCATGCTTGTAGGGGCATGTCCATGTCAGGATCGTGCATGTGAGCCTCGTCTTTTTTGGGAAAGCAAGTGATGGCGGCAACACACGTGACATTGGTTGTTCTTTCAATGTGTCGAGAATAAAAATATTATGTCGAAACTTATTTGGTTGTACTATGCAATGATGGTATTTTCACACCATTCTCTATTGAGGGCACTGTTTGGATTGTTCAGACGTGATATTGAGGATGAAAACCCACGATCAATCCTTAATTGGTTTTATTCGGCAATGACGACGCGTGTGCGTCATTTTTTCCTCAAAGGTGTCTCTTTTGGAGAACCATTTTAAGAGTGCATGTGTTGCAAAGGGATGATCGGTGGTTGTTGCTCATCTTGGATCATTGTTGGTTGTTATTTTCTCCTTTTGTAATAAGGCGTCTCTTGATTACACTCTTAATATGGTATTGTTGCAGAGGTATGTTGTATTTGGCATCATCTTGAATTATATTATGACCTATTTCGTAAGAAGTACAAAGGGTTGACAAAAATTTCATCTAAGAATTATGAATGTTGAGTGAAAAATGATTATTTCCAGTCGACACTAATGATAACTAGTGATCAAAGATAGAGAAATTCGGATGATTGTTTCCTAGGACACAATATTTTCAGCATGGATGACTTAATATCAGGAACATTTTTCAGCTTTTTTAATATTTTATATTAAAAATACTTGTAGGGTGCATATTTAAAATACACAATTTTTCATGTTTTTCGAGCTGGATAATGTCAAATGTTTGAAGCTTCTTGACTTTCTACACGCAATAGAAAAACAACGATAACGTTAAAGAAGATGGAACCAATGGGGACACGGGGTTTGAATGTGGAAAACCCTTCCAACAATGAAGAGAAAAAACCACGGCCGCCGGCCAGAAATACTTTACTATTTCGGGTGAGGTTACAAATGCGCCAGGATTTGCAATGTATGGCTTATCCCGTGCAGCGGCTTACAAGAGATATATAAAGGCGGTCCTGACCTAACTAGATCGGTAACGGTGAATCCAACTCCAACTCGGTAACAACTCGTACCGTACCTCGGGGGCTGCCGCCCCCCGCACCCCCTCAAGGCACTTCGCTTTACTCGTCAGAAGTTCGGCCTTTTATCAGCATAAGTGAAATTGGATCACCCAAAAATAACATGACTTACCGGTCATCACTGGTACACTAACTTTGACCAAGAACATAGTATTTTGGGTGCAACTAATCGGCAACTATTGTTCATAGTTTATTATTGAAGAGTCAAGAATCACCTAAATTAATACTATTATATCTAACTAAATGCATTTCAGTTGAGAGGTTTTTCTTTAGTTTGATCAGCGAAAACCTTTACTCGGTCAACATTTTAGTGACATCCACATGTTATGTTGTGTTTGTTCATTTGTGACTTGTTTTAGTCCACATAACATTTTCTATGAATTTTATTGGCTTGATGTACATGTCAGGTCCACGTGGCTGGTAATGGTTGCCAATGGGAGGCCCTAAAATCCATGAGGCATATCTAAATGCCCCAAACCTGACTCATATGTTGGCTGGTATCAGAGATTTATGGCCAATTCTTTTAATGGCTTACGAAATAAGCCGCTCCTTTCCTATCTTCTCTTATAAGCTATCCAACATAATTATTATTTCGTACTTCTAAAGTAGTTATCCTATAACTAATTTATAAGTCCCAAATAACAAGTTAGGGTTCTTATGGAAGAAACTGTACTTGGCTTATTTTGTAAGCCGACAAAAATTGGGCTTAGCTGAGAGCTCCAACCTGGCTTTAATGGAAGGGAAGCCTTCCTTGACGACGGAAGGTCGGTGCGGGTTTGTGGTCACATAGAGAGGCAAAGAATGTTAAACTTCTCAATTGCCATCCAGTTATGAGCTGTGTGGACCTAACATCTGGCTTAATCGGTCATAATTGAAAAGAAAATGATCAGTGGTGTAAAACATGACATAATGCAGCAACTTAGAGCATCTCTAGTGGAGTGTCTAAAATTTAATACATGTCTATTCTCTCTCTCCTATATTTTGGTAATGTACTGTAAGCAACCAATTTAAATAAATTAGTTGTTATTCATCTAAAAATAATTGGAACATACAACACCAAATAATCAACACAATTTAGATAAACTTGGTTTCAATCTGTATTTTTTCTTTCAGAAAATTCGGGAAATAAAATCCTAGGCAGAGATAAAGTCGAGATTTACAACTATGTAAATTTTCAAGTCAAACTTCGTATTATTCTACGCTACATAAAAATGGCCAGATTTCAAATTTTGGCTGCCAGGTCGACCAGCTGCTCATTTCTCCACTTTTCGGCACTGACTGAAATGTGAGTACATTCACATCTGAGCCATAGTTTGAGAGATGCGGAAACAATACACACCCGTTTCCACATACCACTAGAGACGGTTTTTGCCCCTCTGTTGTCTAAATTGTGTTTTCAACCCGTATACACATGCCACTAGGGATGCTCTTAGAGAGCAAAATGTTCTAGAAAATATAAATAGGGTAGAATCTCTCATATATGTATAAACAAGAGATAAATGGAATTCACTGATTCTTCAGGAAACATTTTACATTTTAAGTTTAGTCCTAAAATCCTCTAGGAATTATTTTCACTGAACGAGGAATTTCTGTTGAGGAAACAAAATAATTCTAAAAAGTAATTTTTTTTACATGAAAATAACAAGGAAACATGTTTTGGATCTTTCCCTTATCTCTATATATAGGAAAACCATATCCCAATAGTGTAAACTATGTTTTCTTTCAAAAAGGAGGACAATGCCGCTCTTTGCATCGGCTGATGCACATAGCTATATATATTATTCATTATTCAAAATCCAACATCCGAACAAATTTGACTCAGAATGAGAACCAGATTACCGAAAACCGTATGTCGCACGACGATACACTACAGGAACGCCCCAAAACGCCGACGGTCCTACTACCGTCGGGGAAAACATGATTCCCGGCGTATGCATAGGACGACGGGGCCATCAGCGTATGCCCCGTCGTCCTTTTGCTCTGTCGGCGTATAAATCCCGTCGGCGTAAACTGGGCTACGCCGACGGCGTATAGGTAGGCCAAACATTTTTTTTATTTTTCAATTTTTTTTTCAAATTTTTTATATTTTGTTTTCTGCTGATTCAGTTGGAAACTGGTTAAATTTGAACTACATATACCTCATAGTTTTCTCATGATTTTTGGCAAAAATCATATTTAGGTACACAACTACCTATTTAATCATAGATACACCAATAGTTTCTTAATATTCAACCCCTAGCTACGAACAGTCATGCCCGTTGTCTTGACTTTTTCCTCAAACCGGATTAGAAAATTTCAAAAAATACAAAACAACCCAAAATGACGCAAGACCTTCGCGTGGTGTCATTATATATGTCCTAGTATACACCAAAAATAATAAACTTAGAATACGACAGTTGTGTTGAAAATATGTTCACAAAAATAATATATCTCCTCCAAACATTCTACGGTTTCGGGTCAAATGACGGGTGTTATGGCAAAATCAATGACATAGTTTGTTTAAATGTGCCTATATTCCACACAAACATGTGTCTTGAAAGCACAGACATTGTTGACGGAGGAAGTTTTCCTTTTCAATGAATAAAAAAACCATTTTCTATTTTTCGAGTGTAAAAAATGGTTTTTTTTTTGAAGCACCTACCACAAATATGTTGCAAAAGTTAGGAGGTGCATTTTCTGAAAATAGACCATGTTATAAACACAAATAAACAATTTATTTCCTATGAAAAGGTTTCCATCCACCTATTTTGAAAAACACAAGTTTTTGCCGATTCAGTTGCAAACTGATTAAATTTGACCTACAGGTACCTCATAGTTTGCTCATGATTTTTGGAAAAAAAATCAATTTTAGCTACACAACTACATATTTCATCATAAATACACCAAGAGTTTCTAAATATTAAACCCCTAGCTACGAACAGTCATGCCCGCCGTCTTGACTTTTTCCTCAAACCGATATAGAAAATTCCAAAAAATTCAAAACAACACAAAATGATGGAATACCTTCGCGTCGTGTTATTATACGTGTCCTAGTATACACCAGAAATATTAAACTTGGAATCAACAGTTGTGTTGAAAATGTGCTCACAAAAATAAGCTATCTCCTCCAAACATTATAGGGTTTCGGGCCAAATGACGGGTGTTATGGCAAAATACATGGCATAGTTTGTTTAAATGTGCCCATATTCCACACAAACATGCGTCTTGAAAGCACATACAATGTTGACGGAGGAAGTTTTCCTTTTCAATGAATAAAAAAACCATTTTCCTTTCTCGGAGTGTAAAAAATAGGTTTTTTTTGAAGGACCTAACATAAATATGTTGCAAAACTTGAGAGGTGCATTTTTGAAAATACTAGATCATGTTATATGCACAAATAAACAATTTGTTTCCTATAAAAAGTTTTCCATCCACCTCATTTAAAAAACACAAGTTTCCGCAGATTCAGCTGGAAACAGGTCAAATTTGAACTACATGTGCCTCGTAGTTTGCTCATGATTTTTAGGAAAAATATTTTTTTAGTTACACAACTAACTACTTCATCGTAGATATATCAAGAGTTTCTCAATATTCAACCTCTAGCCCCGCTGGAGAAAAACCCAGCTTATAGGTCTACATCCGGTAACCGTTAACCCTTTCTTATTTGTTCCGTTATTGCTCATAGAATTTTTTGAAGAATGTAGCTTGAATAATATGCATGATGATGTAGATATGTTTCTCCTTTTCGAAACGAGCTAAAGAACTTCGAAATCCGATTTCGAATGCAACAGTTGTGCTCAAAATGGTGTGTAAGTCAAAAAAAAAAAACTAGGATACGCCCCCAAAAAATATGCCGACAGGGTTGCCGTCGGCGTAGCAAAAAAAAACATAGGCCGACGGGGTTGCCGTCGGCGTAGAAAAAAAAACGTAGGCCGACGGGGTTGCCATCGGCGTAGCCTTTTTTTTATATTATTATGCCGACGGGGTTGCCGTCGGCGTAGCAAAAAAATAACATAGGCAGACGGGGTTGCCGTCGGCGTAGAAAAAAACGTAGGCCGACGGGGTTGCCATCGGCGTAGCCCATTTTTTTTTTCCATTATGGGCTAGCATGTCGGGTCTACGCAGACGGCCCCGATATTTGGCCGTCGGTATATAAAAAGGCTGTCGGTGTATAAAACTTCTCCCGTAGTGGTAACAACTTCAACACTGTAAAAAATAAATATAGGGTGACTTGTTATCTTGACGATTGTCTTATACTATGAAACTATATATGTTTATGCCACTGGTAGAAAATAGGCATATAGTCCCGGTTCGGCAGGGCCAAAAGTCCCGACCGAGCAACCGGGACTAGCTATGCGCGACTAAAGACCCCCCCTATAGTCGCGCCGCTTACGAACCGGGACTAAAGGCCCGGCCACGTGGGCGGGTGGCGGAGCCGGGGGCGGAGGACCTTTAGTCCCGGTTGGCCACCTGAACCGGGACTAGACTTTATTTCGTTATTTCCTTAATTCATTTGGGTTTCTAATTATTTTTCACATCAATTTTTCTCTCCCTTTTTTTCACTCCCTTTTTTCACTCCTTTTTTTTTTTCAGAATTTGTATTATTTGCTTAGCGTCTAACTACAATTATCTCTAGTCAAATTACTTACTCATGGTCAAACTTCCCGCTCGGTCACCCATCCTCCCACTACTCTAGCACTAGCACGCTTAACTTCCGAGTTCCATACCGTCCCGCATCCAAGTGTTTTGCACGAATGTATGTGATAGTAGTGTCATATCAATTTTATTAACATGTTGGTCGATGCCACATTTCTTTATTGTTTGAATTTCAAATAAATCTTTTAATAAACAAAAGTAATGATGTAATTAATAATTTTGAATAAATAAATAAACATTAACTTTTTAATTTGTATTATTTCTAAAAATACTATTAATATATCAAAATATTCAGAAAATAAAACTAATTCATTTTTAAATCTTAAAAAATACAAATAATATATCAAAATATTCAGAAAATAAAACTAATTCATTTTTAAATCTTAAAAAATACAAATAATATATCAAAAAATTAAGAACAATAATACTAATTCATTTTAAAATCTTAAAAATACAAATAATATATCAAAAAATTAAGAACAATAATACTAATTCATTTTAAAATCCTAAAAATACAGATAATATATCAAAAAAATTAAGAACAATAATACTAATTCATTTTAAAATCTTAAAAATACAAATAATATATCAAAAAATTAAGAAAAATAAAACTAATTCATTTTTAAATCTTAAAAAATACAAATAATATATCAAAAAATTAAGAAAAATAATACTAATTCATTTTAAAATCTTAAAAATACAAATAATATATCAAAAAATTAAGAAAAATAATACTAATTCATTTTAATACTGGATGAGTTTGGTATTTCACTAGATATATGTTTTCCTGGCTTAGATTAATTTTTGATGAACATATATATAGAAACTGTAGTTTTTCTGTTTTGTTTTCTTGATGTGTTTTTGTTTGTTTTCTTGATGTGTTTTTGTTTTTGCTTGTTTTGAAACGTGTGTTTGACATAATATAGAAATAGTATAGCTAGGAATTAATATAGAAATAATATCCATTACACTTTGCAACACTTTGTAAATTTTTCCAAGTCATTTAAAACTAGGAAACAAAAATAGTTTTATGAACAACAAAAGACAAGTGATAATTAAATCACAAGTAAAATACGAGTAGAGACATCACAATCATAAATAGAACACAATCACACATTCATAACATAGTCTTACGAACACACATAACACAAACATAAGTCTCACAATACTAAGATATCCATTACATATATATACTAAGATACCCATTACATGCATATATATCGAACGCATACATCTATGGCTCCGTCGAGTAGATGCGGAACAACTCGTAGGAGACATATGCATCTATGGCTGCATATTCGACGTTCGTCAAGTCCAGTGGGGTCTTCTCCCAATAAAAGTGATTCCTTCGGGGGAAACCAGACTTCATGGATTCGTAGCCCTCGTGGATGAGGGCAGTTGCCATGCGAGCCATCCCGGTCTTTGGCCCGTTCAATTGGATAAGATCCTGAAGATCAATGTAGTGATCTTCAGGTATCACAATACCCAAGCGCATCAACTTCGGACGGTCTTGCGTGATGTCAACGCTGCAAAAGTCATATCCCTTGTTGACAAGAAAATCAACAAAGGCCGGAGAATGCTTTGAACTACTGCAACAACAAAAATTTGATACGTGTTAGATATGTTGCAACACATGTATTCTTCACATGCAACAAACAAATCGAAGATGCAACATTGGACGTGTGCGTTACCTTGACCATTGGAAGATCAAAACCGACTCCTTGTACGCAATCTGGATGACGGCAACATCCCGTTGATCCGCCGTATATTCCAGATCAAGCCCGAAGAACCGGTGTTCATCGGGAGAGGAGAAATAGAGATTGGTCAAATGACCAAGAGCACCGGCCAGCCGATCGCAACTGTTGGTGTAGCACACGTCCAGAAGCTTGCCGCATGGTGTCGGACCACGGTATGTCTCCCAAACTTCAGCCATGGTGGTGTGCTTGGAGAAGATCGAAGAGATGGAAGACACAGAGAAGAGAGGAAGAAACAGAGAGACTCCGACGCGCACTGTGGAATGGCGCCCTTCTGCCTCGCTCGCGAAATAAAAACCGCCGCGCGGGAGGCGAGCAGTTTGATCTTTAGTCCCGGTTGGCCACGCCAACCGGGACTAAAGGACCAATAGTCCCGGGCGGCCAGGTCAACCGGAATTAATGTCCTCCACGCGCCTCAACGCGATTCCCAACCCGCGACGTATGACCTTCTGTCGCGGGTCTCCTCCCGACCCGGGACTAAAGACTCATTAGTCACGGTGCGCAACGTTTGGGGACTGATGGGGGCGTATGGAAGGCGTTTTTTCTACTAGTGTGCACCTGTCATTAGGTGTACGATTTTACTCGAAGCAGTCTCCTAAGAGAGTGACAAGACTTAATCAGGCTCTAGGATGCTACGTACGGTCCTTGTATGTAGGTACGTGGGGTGGGTGCCTAATACGTGGCCATGCATGCATGCATGCATACAAACAACGTGCTAGTCCAGCGTTTTTATTTTACTAAGAGCATGCAGGCAAAGATTGTCTGAACTTTAAAACTTGTAAATTAAAGTACGCGTGTATATACGACGAATTGGAGATTTAGATTTTAGAACATAACCAAAGTACTGTAACACTTTGCCACCAATACACCAGCAGATGATGTCAGGGACGACCGATAAGTCGTACAAGCACAAATAAACGCTCCATGCCAATGGCCGATGTTGCAACGCTGTCGGATTCACAGAAATGGAGTCTATCGTATGTCATTCATTTTCCGCTGAAGACGCGGGAGCTGGCATACAGACTAATCGCTCATCATCCAACTCTGTATGGAACACTGTAGAAGACAAGCGACTCTCCGATCTCCGTGTGGAAGCAGGTACATATACCAACCACCTGCACGATCGTGATGGCAATGGCAGAATATTTTCCCCCGGTAGGCCACTTTAGGAGTTCGTCCTTCGCCGTGCCTGTGCTACCGTCAAACTGAAACGTGCACGTACAACACACCACTACGAAAACCGAATCCAGATTGAACAATCATGATGCAAATAATTGAGCGATCTTCCGTGATCAAGCGATGGAAGTATGTATATATGTAACATGGCGATCAACATCGTATGTGATCTGCCAGCATCGATTGGGACACGGCTAGCTGCATCAAGAGATTCCAATCGCATTCGGCCGTGGAGTAAGACAAGAGGATGTGGGGAGGTGGAAAGAAACTAGGGTTCGGCCATGATACGTGACAGGGTGATCGTTGCACGCATAAAGTGTTTGTGCACACAAGTTTTGGCATCTAGCTTGGTGTCTCCTTGCCTTTGTACGTGGCAATGCAAAAAGGATAATAGAAAAGCGGAGTATAGGTTTATTTGCCGACTGCAGGATGAGGGTTTATTGGACTGAGTATACATAACTTTCATTTTAACTAGCAGGGTGGCCCTCGCAAATGCGAGGGCATCGTATTTAGTCTCCCAAAGTAACCGACAAATAAATTATGATTTTAGTTATCATAGGTTGGCAAAGATACGGGATCTAGAATCAACACAAATATTATGCAAAAAATATATCTCCTCCAGATGGAAACATCCTAATCAAGTAGTGACGTAAAATCTAAATTACAATATTCACGATGTGGAAATATCCTTATATTTGTGCACGAATTATAATATTAATGACCGGATATTTAATTAGTTCTTAGTTTACGCTGCGATATTGAATTATTATGGAACTGTATTATGAAACCGTATCATTAGAACCGAAAATAAATTTTTCGCGGATAAAAATATCGACATACCATGTGAGAAGTGGATGCTCATGTTTAGAGGATATTCCTAATGAGACGATAAGAATATTTGTTTTAATACCGGGGATAGAAGTTTACCATTTTTTGCCATATAAAACATTAAGAAATTTATTCTACTTTATCCCGATCTTTCTCTCTCTCTTTTTGTCCTATGTTTTTAGATATGTGGCTTTGTGATTTTTTCAAAGAATATGTGACCTTTTAGACATTACAAAAACTCAAAATCTGATTCAACGGTAATAAAACTTTGACTAAATTGCCTACATGTATCTTGTCATGTAAGATGACAATAACAACGCGCCTGGGATGGTTTTCCTGCATCAGTTTTGTGCTCCATTTTATACATGATGGAAATGCCATTTTTCTGCAGATTTTAAATAAATATCTGAGGAAAAAATTTCAGATAAGTGTGTTTGACGTCATAATTATGAACATCTATGAAGTCGTTATCTACAGTTCTTTCCTAATATTTAAACAAAAATAAAATTTTCCTTTTAAATTGATTGTGTTATGTGGAAAATATAACAATAGAAATCACACCATCTCATAGGGAAATATGAAGTAATTTTCTATAATGTTTTTTACATTTTGCGAACAAAAATGATTCATGTCTCTCTTTCAAACACTTAAGACAAAATTTATCAATGAATTATCTGACAAAAATGTTGATTCTTTTTTGTTGACCTAGTGGTGCCATGGTTTCCTGTGCAAGCACATTCATAATTGTTGACCATCGGGCCTCCGTGTCCATCCACATATTGCACAATCTATCTCTTCTATATAGCAGTCTTGCTAAATGGTTATAGATATTGTTCTACAATCCCCAATCTAATTACAAATACTCCAAAGTAATACTACCATTACATATCAAACATCAAATTTTCCATGCGTTCTCAACTCAGCCATTAGCAAATCTGACTCTTTTGACAAAACCATCAACACTTTGTACTAATTTTGTTATACCACCAAAATGATTCATGACAAACTCATGATCCATAAATCTTTGTTCAAAATGTTAGGATGAAAACTGACTTCTTTTGTGATAAGATATATATTATTTTATGAAATTTAGTGCATAGTAACGATATCTCTTATTAAAATTGTATACGTCATTGGATCTATGTAATTTATTCTACATATCCGACTCATAATACTAAATTCTTCCCATTATATTTTTGCATGTCTAGGACACTCATACCAAAGATAAAACCAGATAAAACCAATGTTCAAGATATCTTATGATATTCTGATAAGTCATCCGACTTATCTGTTTGTCTGGCCGACAACATAAATCAACTAATATATGCAAATAAATCGTCCAATATGCTAATAAACCAACCGATTTAACCCATATATTGGGTCGACTGGTAAGCTCCTGATTAGCGATATCCCCCACATTGGATAAAACCATTCCATGTTACTTCTTAGAAATAACCCTTTTTGCCGGTGGAGTTTCTCGATATTTTTAAGGCAGCAACCCACTCTCTCTTGTTCAACTTTACCTATGTGCCGATCACGGAGTCTTCATTTTTTTTTATGTTTTGTGGTTGATGTGTCCTTTGACACCATATACGTTGATTGGCTATAGGCTATCGATCATCTCATGTGTTACCTTGATATCGGATACATCACCTTTCCAACCATTCCAATTGCATAGGAGCGGAAATTGTGCATGATGCGACCGAGTGATTTTTTCATGGATTGTGCTTTCTTTCCTTGAACAAGTTTCTTCGATTATGATTTGTAATATGTATATACTATTCGACAAAATATTATCACCTATTAACATACCGGTGTATTTCCGTCATCTCTAATGAAAATATCGCAGTATCCACGTGTTCATGAATCATGAGAACAAATTAGCATCGTATGTCCAACTTAAACCCACCTGCAGTTAGCACTAAGAAATTGATTGAGAACAACGGTTGATTTTGGTGCTTAGAAAGATATGTTATATTAATTAATTTAAGAACAGATGGAAAGAAATATGACTTAGATGACTTATTGGACTTTGTATTTTGACAATGTACTGTTATAAGCTAGAGAATGTATCGACGTGCTATAAGCCATGTATAGTTTATACTTCAGTTATTACAACTAAAATCATATGCGTGACACGGGCTGCTAATCGAGAAATCAACGCATCAAGATAGTCTAAATCATGCATGCATGTTTGTACGATCGTGCACATAGCCCAGGTATTTATTATCGATTAGCTAAATACACAACCGGCCAGAACATACGGATAAACTATTCACAGTCCAAGAGAATTAAATATACTATAATGCATGGATGAGAGCACATACAATGCAGAATTTGGGAGTTATAGTATCTACCTTGTGTAGATCGCTGGACAGCCCCAGGATTTAATCGGCTCTTTTTTTTTTTACCTGGATTTAATCGGCTCCTGGGAGAGTGGGAGCAGAAACGGCCATAGGCACATGTGCCTTCGTATGGTGGCCGACCTTTTTTCTAGTTGAGATCCACGGCGAGATGCAGAGCAGCAGACCGTCCTAATTTCTTTCTCCGTCACAGAAATTAGGGTAACAAATTGATCGATTCGGTACGTACGTGACCGGGAGTTGATCGCTCGTACCTATATGGCCAGGTTCCTTTGTATGTATTGTAACATAAATCCAACGGTTCAGTTTTCTCATTTAATAAACGTCAATCAGATCAAAGGGCTGGAATTTTCTTGATGATGTGGCTTAACGTGGTGGCTCTATTAGACTTTCGTATATTGCTTTTAGTATATAATAGAAGATTTTCAAAAGGTTGTTTTCCAAAATTAAAAGAAACGTCACAAATAGACATACTGATCTATATGTGTGCTCAATTTTTTTTCTTTTGACTTGAGGGTCTCACGCCCCAGTTTCATTCAAAATGAAACCACGTAGATACAACATTTATTCTTATACACCCCCGCTCTCAACAAGCAACTACTACCACTAGTAGAAACAGGGCCAAATGATTTTACCTTTAGTACCGGTTCAATTACGAACCGGTACTAAAAGTAGAATTAGTACCGGTTCCAGGGCACAGGGCGCCGGAAACTTTCAGCACCGGTTCATTCGGGGTTTTTAGTACCGGTTCGTGACACGAATCGGTCCTAAAATTGCAGCACCAAATTTGCTGCGGATGTGGGGCAGGCGCTGCACCTTTAGTACCGGTTCGTGTCACGAACCGGTTCTAAAGGGTTTCCAGCCTATTTCTCAACACGAGCACACCCGAGAGCACAGCTAGCTCTCCAATTTTTCATTCCAACACACTTCCAAAAAATTTCTCTCCTCTCACACTCCAACAAATCTTCATTTTCTCCACCATTTTGTTAAGAATGGCAGCAACCATCTATACAAGGGTTATCCTTTCTTCCGGCATTCCTAATTTAGCTCATTTCCTATAGTTTAACTCGTTTCAAATTTTTAGTGCTAGCAAGGTGTTTGATGAAATGTCTAAGTTAGGGATTTCATTCATTTTATATGCAATTTGAGCTTAAATTAAAATATGTTTTGTTGGTTTTTCCGTATCTTCCCCATCCTCACTGTCATCGATCGCCAGCGTCGTCCCTAGCCGGCATCACCTCGGTGAGCCTACTTGTTTTTATGTTTTATCAAAAAACTTAGTTTTATGTGATAGATGCATATATATTACTTTATAATTTTCTTACATGTATGATTGTTTTTTTATGTATAGTGCCATGGTTTTGATTGTTTTTTTATGTATAGTGCCATGGTTTTGATATCCGTCCCTATCGGCCCTTGTCCACTCTATGATTCAGATGTGGTATACTTTTATAACTATTTGTTTCATTTCATTTTATGACAATTATACCGACCAACTTGACATAGATATTTTATCTAGGAGGTAGTTGAACCAGAAATTCCAACCGACCCTCTGGTCGAGATGCTAAATTAATTTGAGAAACAAAATAATGATTTGAAAAAAATTGAAAAGAAGTGAACATCTTCGCCTGCAATGCCTAGAAGAGAAGATGAAATTGGACTTGAAACTTGTCGACGTCGTCGATGATCACCATATCAAGATGGATGCAATGCGCTTTAAGATTAAAAAGATTATAAAATGTACCATTAATCAAGAGGCTTGGTAACATTATGTTTTATGTTTAGTAGTTATCTTAGTTGCGATTTTCATCGCATTGTTTGTTGGTTTTAATTTCTTTAGATAGTTGTATGTTAGTTTGAGTGTATGTTTTATGAGAACTATGTATTACATTTGGTCAGCACTCTACCTTACTTTTAATTTGATGGACCATGTGTATTAATTAATTTGGTCACTCATCTATGATGTAGTAGTGTAATGAATGATTCTTAATATTCTTAGATAATACAGATGAACCGACAATGGATGTACGGTAACCGACGTTCTCCCGAAATTCTTAATGGCATGCATAATTTTCTCCACGTGGCTGAGGCGAGCAAGCGGTCGAATGGTTTCATGTGTTGTCCATGTAGTGCGTGTAAGAATATGAAAGATTACTCTAACTCAAGAACTATTCACTTCCAGTTGTTTGAGAACGGTTTCATGCTCGGCTATAATTGTTGGACGAAGCACGGAGAAATAGGGTTATAATGTAAGACAACGAAGAACAAGAGGATAATGAAAACTATGCTATGTACACTGAACATAGTGATAGGACAATGGGGGGAGACGAAGATGAAGAAGAACTCATTTTTTATGAGCCTGATGACGATTTAGGTCGGGCCATTCGTGATGCAAAGATTAACTGCGGAAGTGAAAACGAAAAGTTGAAGTTGGAGAGAATGTTAGAGGATCACAAAAAATTGTTGTACCCAAATTGCGAAGATGGTCAGAAAAAGCTGGGTACCACACTGGAATTGCTGCAATGGAAGGCAGAGAGTGGTCTAGCTGATAAGAATTTTGAAAAGTTGCTGAAAATAATAAAGAAGATGCTTCCAGGAGAGAACGTATTGCCCTCTAGTACGTACGAAGCAAAGAAGGTTGCCTGCCCTCTAGGATTAGAGGTGCAGAAGATACATGCTTGCATCAATGACTACATCCTCTACCGCGGCGAGAAGTACGAGAATTTGAATGCATGCGTGGTATGTGGTGCATTGCAGTATAAGATCAGGCGAGATGACCATGGTGATGTTGAGGGCGAGCCGCGTCCCAGGAAGAGGGTTCCTCCCAAGGTGATGTGGTATGCTCCTATAATACCACGGTTGAAACATTTGTTTCAAAACAAAGAGCATGCCAAGTTATTGCGATGGCACAAAGAAGACCGTAAGAAAGACGTGATGCTGAGACACCCCGCTGACGGGTCGCAGTAGAAAAAATCGACAGAGAGTTCAAGACATTTCAGATGACGCGAGGAACTTAAGATTTGGTCTAAGTACATATGGCTTTAATCCTTTCGAGGAGCAGAGCTCCAGTCATAGCACCTAGCCGGTGACTCTATGTATCTAAACCTTCCTCCTTGGTTGTGCATGAAACGGAAGTTCATTATGATGCCAGTGCTCATCCAAGGCCCGAGGCAACCCGGCAACAACATTGATGTGTATCTGAGGCCATTGGTTAAAGAACTTTTACAGTTGTGGCGTGAAGAAGGTGTACCTGTGTGGGATGACAACAAACAAACAGAATTTAACCTACGAGGGTTGTTGTTCGTAACTATCAATAATTGTCCTTCCCTCCGTAACATTCCAGGACAATCAGACAAAGGATACAATGCATGCACACACTGTTTAGGTGATACTGATAGTATTTATTTGGGAAACAAGAATGTATACCTAGGGTATCGTCGATTTCTTTCACAACAGCATCCCGTAAGAAAGAGAGGAGGCAAGCATTTTAGAGGTGAGGCAGATAACCGGACAAAACCTACCCGCCCTACTCGGGATGTTATATATGATATGGTCAAGGATTTAAAAGTGATTTTGGCAAGGGTCCTGGTGGACAATCTGTTAAGAATGATAGTGCCGGACACGTACCCATGTGGAAGAAGATGTCTATATTTTGGGAGCTACCCTATTGGAAAATCCTAGAGATTCACTCTTCAATCGACGTGATGCACCTGACGAAAAATCTTTGTGTGAACCTGCTAAACTTGTTGGGCGTGTATGGGAAGACAAAAGATACACAAGATGCACGGCAGGACCAGCAACGTATGCACGAACGAGGCAACCTGAATCCAGAGAGGTATCAAGGTCCTGCCAGCTACGCTCTTACCAAAGAAGAGAAGGATATATTTTTTGAAGTCCTGAGAAGCATCAAGGTCCCGTCTGGCTTCTCGTCGAATATAAAGGGAATACTAAACATGACAGAGAAAAAGTTTCAAAACCTAAAGTCTCATGACTGCCACATCATTATGACACAATTACTTCCGGTTTCATCGAGGGGGGTTTTTGCCAGAAAATGTTCCAGTACCCATTGTGAAGGTATGTGCATTCCTCAATGCAATTTCTTAGAAGGTGATCAATCTACTATCTCTATCAAATTTACAGAAGGTTGTGGTGCAATGTCGTGTCAGCTTCGAGTTGGTGTTTCCACCATCGTTCTTCAATATTATGACGCACCTCACAGTTCACCTAGTCAAAGAGATTCATGTTCTCGGTCCTGTATTTCTACACAACATGTTCCCCTTTGAGAGATTCATGGGAGTCTTGAAGAAATATGCTCATAACCGTGCTAGGCCAGAAGGAAGCATCTCCAAGGGCTATGGAACAGAGGAGGTCGTTGAATTTTGTGTTGACTTTATTCCTGACCTTAAGCCGATCGGTGTTCCTGAATCTCGCTATGAGGGGAGACTGCGTGGAAAAGGCACGCTAGGAAACAGATCAAAAATAAGTGTGAACGGACATTCTTTCACTAAAGCACACTACACAGTCCTACATAATTCCAGCTTGGTGGCTCCGCATATAGTGGAACACAATAATATTTTACGCTCAAAATACCCGGAGCAAGGTGAATATTGAATTGATGGAGAACACCAGAAGACTTTTTGCGGTTGGTTGCAAACACATCTCATTAATGACACCACTGTTGAAGAACAACTATACTTGTTGGCCAAGCAACCATCTTTTCGTATATCGACTTTTCAAGGGTACGAGATAAATGGGAATACATTTTACACGGTCGCACAATATCAAGGGTGTCTGCTTTGATGCAGAAGACGACAATGGGAAGAAGGTCACATATTATGGGTACATAGAGGAGATATGGGAACTTGACTATGGACCTACTATCAAGATCCCTTTGTTCCGTTGCAAATGGTTAAAACTGAAAGACGGGGTACAGGTAGACCCACAGTACGAAATTACTACAGTGGATCTGAAGAATCTAAGATACGAGACCGAACCATTCGTGCTAGCCAGTGAAGTGGCTCGGGTTTTCTATGTGAAGGACATGTCTACCAAAAAAAAAGGCAAGAGGAGACATCATATGATGAGCCGAAGTGCCACATAGTTCTTTCATGAAAAAGAAACATCATGGGAGTGGAGGAAAAAACAGACATGTCAGAGTATTATGATAAGTTTGAGTAAATTGCACCCTTCAAGGTTAAAACTGACCCAAGCATCGTGTTAAATAACAAAGAGTGTCCATGGTTGCGTCGCAATCAGAAGAAAGGAAAACACACGAAAAAAACTCAGAAGACTAGATACGGATGATGTTCTTGGTGATGTGTAATAATAAACTTGGAATACGGCAGTTCTGTTGAAAACATGTTCACAAAAATAAGTTGTATCTAACTTTTTATGCCGTAGATAGAACAAAACAATCGGTATCGCCAGCATACAGCTCGACTGTGGCTTGTGAGTGCATATATGCATATCAAATGCACGGTCGGGCGTATGCTGTTAAATCCGGATGATTTGTATTCACAATCGATGAACTGAATGATGTATCACACCTTTTGTCAAACCTTTTATGCCGGAGGTAGAACAAAACAATCGGTATCGCCAGCATAGAGCCCCACCGTGGCTCCTAAGTGCATATATGCATATCAAATGCACGGTAGGACATATGCTGGCAACTCCGGATGATTTGTATTCGGTCGATGAACTGAATGATGTATGCAGGGAATCCGAGAGGTGGGCTATATATGGGGTCCTGTGGCTCACAAAGTGTTGTGCTAGGGTTTCGATCAATCCAACGGTTAAAGCGCTCGAAAGAAGCACACCCATGATCCAGCGACTCACAAGAGGTACAAAGAAACACACGATCCATGTGATTCTTCCTGATTGGTGGGATTCAGACGCTCGAGAACTACCACTAATCCAACGGCTTAGAAGAGCTACAAAGAAACATACCCCCTGATCCAACGACTCACAAGAGCTAGAAAGAAACACACGATCCGTGTGATTCTGCCTGATTATTTGAAAAAGTACACACCCCCTGATCCAACGAATCATTTTTTAGGTACTCAACTACCTATTACAATAGAGATCCACAATGAGTTGCTGAATATACAACCCCTAGCTAAGAACGATCATGCCTGCCGTCTTGACTTTCTCCTAAAACGGGCTGAGAAAATTCCAGTAAATTCAAAAAAGCCCTAAATAACGCGAGACCTTCGCCTGGTGTCATTAGATATGTCCTAGTATCCACCAAAAATACTAAACTTGGTATACGACAATTCTGTTGAAAAAGTGTTCATAAAAAAGAGCTATCTCCTCCTAACATTCGAGTGTTTCGGTTCAAATGACGGGTTTTATGGCCAAATACATGGCATAGTTTATTATAATGAGCCCATATTGCACACAAACATGCATCTTGGAAGCACGAACAATATTGACGAAGGAATTTATTTTTTTAATTGAATAATAAAATCATTTTCTATTTTCAGAGTGTCAGAAATGATTTTTTTGTGAAGGACCTACCAAAAACATGTTGGAAAACTTGGGGGCTTAATTTTTTTTAACATGCTAGGACATGTGATATACCCAAATAAAAATTTGTTTTATAAGAAAAGATTCCATCCAGCTCTTTTGAAAATCACAAGTTTCTGCCGATTCAGCTGGAAACATGACATATTTGAACTACAGGTGCCTCGTAATTTGCTCATAAGTTTTGGAAAAAAAATCATTTTTAGGTACTCAACTACCTATTTCAATAGAGATCCACAGTGAGTTGCTGAATATACAACCCCTAGCTAAAAACGGTCATGCCCGCCGTCTTGACTTTCTCCTAAAACAGGATGAGAAAACTCCAGTAAATTCAAAAAAAACCCTAAATAACGCGAGACCTTCGCCTGGTGACATTACATATGTCCTAGTATCCACCAAAAATAGTAAACTTGGAATACGACAGTTCTGTTGAAAAAGTGTTCACAAAAAAGAGCTATCTCCTCCTAACATTCTAGGGTTTCGGTTCAAATGACGAATGTTATGGCCAAATACATGGCATAGTTTGTTATAATGAGCCCATATTGCACAAAAACGTGCATCTTGGAAGCACGGACAATGTTGATGAAGGAATTTATTTTTTTAACTGAATAAAAAACCATTTTCCATTTTCGGAGTGTCAGAAATGGTTTTTTTTGTGAAGGACCTACCACAAACATGTTACAAAACTTGGGGGCTTAATTTTTTTTAACATGCTAGGACATGTGATATACCCAAATAAACAATATGTTTTCTAATAAAAGATTTCCATCCAGCTCTTTTGAAAATCACAAGTTTCTGCCGATTCAGCTAGAAACGGGACAAATTTAAAATACAGATGCCTCGTAATTTTCTCATAAATTTTGGAAAAAATCATTTTTAGGTACTCAACTACCTATTTCAATAGAGATCCACAGTGAGCTGCTGAATATACAACCCCTAGCTACAAACGGTCATGCCCGCCGTCCTGACTTTCTCCTAAAACGGGCTGAGAAAATTCCAGTAAATTCAAAAAAATCCTAAATAACGCGAGACATTCTCCTGGTGTCATTACATATGTCCTAGTATCCACCAAAAATAGTAAACTTGGAATACGATAGTTCTGTTGAAAAAGTGTTCACAAAAAAGAGCTATCTCCTCCTAATATTCTAGGGTTTCGGTTCAAATGACTGGTGTTATGGCCAAATACATGGCATAGTTTGTTATAATGATCCCATATGGCACATAAACATGCATCTTGGAAGCACAGACAATGTTGACGAAGGAATTTATTTTAACTGAATAAAAAAACCATTTTCCATTTTCGGAGTGTCAGAAATGGTTTTTTGTGAAGGACCTACCACATACATGTTGCAAACCTTGGGAACTTAATTTTTTTAACATGCTAGGAAATGTGATATACCCAAATAAACAATCTGTTGACTAAGAAAATATATCCATCCAGCTCTTTTGAAAATCACAAGTTTCTGCTGATTCAGTTGGAAACGGGACAAATTTGAACTACAGGTGCCTCGTAATTTGCTCATAAATTTTGGTAAAAATCATTTTTAGGTACTAAACTACCTACTTCAATAGAGATACAGTGAGTGACTGAATATACAACCCCTAGCTACGAACGGTCATGCCCGCCATCTTGACTTTCTCCTAAAACGGGCTGAGAAAATTCCAGTAAATTCAAAAAAAACCCTAAATAACGCGAGATCTTCGCCTGGTGTCATTACATATGTCCTAGTATCCACCGAAAATAGTAAACTTGAAATACAATAGTTCTATTGAAAAAGTGTTCACAAAAAAGAGCTAGCTCCTCCTAACATTCTAGGGTTTTAGTTCAAATGACAGAATTTATGGACAAATACATGGCATAGTTTGTTATAATGAGCCCATATTGCACACAAACATGCATCTTGGAATCACGGACAATGTTGACAAAGGAATTTCTTTTTTCAACTGAATAAAAAAACCATTTTCCATTTTCTGAGTGTGAGAAATTGGTTTTTTTTGTGAAGGACCTACCACAAACATGTTGCAAATCTTGGGGGCTTAATTTTTTAACATGCTAGGTAATGTGATATACCCAAATAAATAATCTGTTTTCTAAGAAGAAATTTCCATACAGCTCTTTTGAAAATCATAAGTTTCTGCTAATTCAGCTGGAAACGGGACAAATTTGAACTATAGGTGCCTCGTAATTTGCTCATAAATTTTGGAAAAAATCATTTTAGGTACTCACCTACCTATTTCAATAGAGATCCACAGTGAGTTGCTGAATATAAAACCCCTAGCTACGAACGGTCATGCCCGCCGTCTTGACTTTCTCCTAAACGGGCTTAGAAAATTCCAGTAAATTCCCAAAACCCTAAATAATGTGAGACCTTCGTATGGTGTCATTATATATGTCCTAGTATCCACCTCGCGCGTGGCGCCGGAGTTGTGTCGCGTGACCGCCTGGAATGTTGATGAAGGAATGTTGTGCCGCGTGGCGCGGGAGTTGTGTCGCGTGGCCGCGAGCGCGAGGTATAAAATGCCGCGCCTCGAGCGTCTTCTCCTCTCCACGCGTCCACTCCTCTCCCTCTCTCCTCTCCACGCACCGCCGCGCCGCCACCATGCCTCCGATGTAGAACAACACCACCGGCTTCCGCGGCGTCCGAGCGCGGCCAAACGGAATGTTCACCGCGGAGATCCTTTATGAGGACGACCGCATCCCCCTCTTCTCCTTTGCAACGGCGGCGGAGGCCGCCAGCGCCTAGGACGAGGCGACCTGACTTCTCAACTGGCACAGATGAATTTCAATGACTCCCACACCCTTTGGGAATCGGAGGCCAGGGCGCCGATGCCGCAGATCGTGACCGCTGCCAACCACCGCCACCTCCGCCACCGCGCGTTTCAGGGCCTAGTCGACGACAGGGAAGAGAGAATCGTCCGCGAGTATTACCAGAACAATCCGGAGAAGGAGAGCGCTGACGAGGAGCTCTGGCAGATCCGCGCGGCTGAGCGGGCGGAGCGCTTCCTCGAACGCCACCTCATGTTAGAGGCCGGCCGGGAGGCGGGGACGAAGGCGCTCCAAGAACTCCGCTGGACCGACCATGCCGGCAAAGTCTGGGCCTCCGACGATCCGAGGTGGGAGTCTATCTTGGACACGATATCGTGCACCTCCGACGACGACGAGGAGGTCACAGACGAGTTCGCCGCCGACGATGACCAGGAGGAGGTCACTGACGAGTTCCCCGACGACGACGAGGAGTAGTGTTCGTCTGTTTTCTGTTTTTAATAAAAGAATTTGTATTCCGGCGAACTACGGCACGCTAGTGCGTCTGTTTTATTTTTTTAATAAAAGAATTTGTAGGACCTTATTTCTTTTTTATAGAGCTTCTATATTTGCTGTCGCACCGCACTCGCGCCCGAAAACTCCCCAACGCGCTCCAAACTACGGTTTCCAGCCCTATTTCGAAATTAATTATAGTTTGTACTATATATTTAAAACCATTTTGAAATTTCAAAATTTGAAGATGTTACAAAACATCGCAAAATTATTTTTAGTTGATAGCTTATAATTTTACAAAATTTTAGAAATTAGTTTCATATCATTTGGACATTTCTTTCAAAAGTTATAGTTTTTCTAATAAAACAGGAAAAGAAAAAGAGAGGAAAAGAAAAAAAATAGAAAATAAACCTTTAGTACCGGATAGTAGACCAACCGGTACTAAAGGCCCGCCGGTTCGGGCGCAGTTGGGGTGAGCCCGGGGAGAACCTTTGGTACCGGTTGCTACCACGAACCGGTACTAATAAAACCCTTTAGTACCGGTTTGTGCTACCAACTGGTACCAATACCCCTTTGGTACCGGTTGGTAGCACAAAACGGTACTAAAGGGTTCAAAAACGCGGGGGATTAAGCGTTTCTGCCCCAAACTTTCACTAAGTCTTGCAGAAGTAAACCGACGCGCCTTCCGGCTCCATCGACGACGACGACGACGAAGTGCTGCCTGTTGGGAATATGCCCTAGAGGCTATCATGTATGATGTAATTCCCACTGTATTCATAAAGTTATTAAGTTGTCCTTGTTTTGAACATTTGATATATGTCATTGAATATGTGATTCGATTGTGGAACTATATATTCATGTTGTTCATACTAAATTGTCCTTGGTCATTTAGGTTGTGCTGGACACACACCCTAGACTAATGTGAGTGTTGGCTGATGACATGGTTCCACTTGTCATGGGCATGGTGATGCCATTCCAACGTTCACGGACTTGGCTAAAGAGTTTAGCAAGTCGGACTGACCCACATTGAGATGCAACGATCAATTTGTCATTTGCATGTCTCAATCAATGTAATCCTTAGACCTGAGTGTCACGACCCCGGACCCAGAGATATACATACTGTTATGTGCTCCTAGCCATGGACTCACAAGGGCTTCAAGGTTACCAGCCCCGGCCGCAACAAACAACGGCAGGCAGACTGGATTCATCGGCACGTAGTCCGGATCCCCAGTCTACTACTCCTTGTATCCATGCTAGTCATAACCAACTATGCATATCAAAGCGTCCACGAATCGAATGAAACTGAAGGAAACGGGACCAAAGCTATACAGAGATGCTATGTGTCCAAAAAGTGCAACAACAATCGAGGGTTACTGGGGTTACCTCGCCCCAGGCCGATCAAATCGACAGGCGGGCTCGGACATGGATCATCGGCTCCACAACCCCTCGACTGCGACAACTATGCAGGCATAGCCAAAACTGTATAACAATGAGCTCGAAACCAACAACCGATCAAAGCAGCACTCTAGACATGAAACTTGTATTAACAGATGTTACTAGAGTATAGCTTACAAGCAGAGGTCACATGACCCAACATTACATCAGACAACGGAAGGCAAATTATGTTGCTAATCAACAAGAACCAAAAAGGCCTAAGAGGCCGCAACATAAGGTGACGTCCCAGCCCATAGATTCCAGGCTGCTACCTGGGAAGCCCAAACTACTCGTCGATGTCCACGTTGAATCACCACTGAAGTGAGATCTTCACCTGAACCAAAATTAAGCAAACCTGAGTACGGGAGGTACTCAACAAGACTTAATTAACCTATTATATATCTGCTAACTTCAGAAAGGTTTCATGAAGGCTGTTTTGCGTAAAGCAATCTTTGTTTTTCAAAATGAGAGAGGAATAGCACGTCTCATAGAATGTTTTCAAAACAGATGAGAAAGCTACTCAACTACTGAGATCATCATCTTTTCATCCACCAACATCATTTCCCAGCACCTCACATGCTACAAGGATCACCCCTCCCGGCATCTCCGGGGAGGCACCCTTCATTCATTGCCAACATCTTTTACGCCACTTTCAAGTTATCTATGACCTCGTGACTTTCACCAAGTCGTCCATAACCGTGGACACGGCTTTCCGAAAGATTTATCCCTGCAGGGTGGTACACTTTACCCACACGTACCCTCCGACTCTTAGCGCCACATGTACGCTCTTCCATGGAGCGCGACAGAGGGTGGCTGGCTCCGACCTTTACCTTGCTCGACCCTATCCATGAGTCAACCCAAACAGGGCCACCCCGTCAACAGGGAGTTGGCCACCTCCTGACGGCACCTGTTCTGTGAGTCGGGATCAAGATCCGTGTACGTCCATCACTTGTCCCGGTCACGCCCTAGTTTTCTCCGAATCGTTTTCGGACTCACACGCAGACGGAAATAGCAAACTACGTGACTCATGGATGTGGCCAAACAAGTTAGTTAGTCGAGCGAGGTTCATTGGCTCGCGCGTGTGGTTGCACGCTCAGTCTTGGTTTCCGCGGCGAGACCTTACTCCTAGGTTTGGCAAGTACAGGACAAAGAACCACTTCCCAAGCGGCCTCCCGTCCTCGCCTTAGTCAGGTTAACCACACAATGCTCATCTCACCACGTCATCATATCATACTAGATTATCGCAGCTCTGATTCATCAACCGGATGGAGCAGAGGTAACAAACATGTATGACTAAGCAAAGCAGATATGAGGCTCTGGCGTTGCGCACGAGCAAATCTATGGCGGCTAGGAGCAGTGGATCAGGTCATTGTGGCAATGCAGTATATAGGTAAACTATATCTAGTAGCATCAAATAATTTAGAACCGAATGCAAAGTACGAGAATCAAATGTTGTTGGAAAACATATATGAGCAGATAAGAGGTTATGCTTGCCTTGGTTATAAGAAAACCAGATAAAGTCTTCAGGAATAAGTGCTTGACTTGTCGGTTAAGATCAAGTATTCTCCATTGGACTGCTGGACTTCTCTTCGGAGTCACGTTCTACCGAGGGGGAAACAACACCGAAAGAGAAACAACAATCAACACATGGCATCGATGCAATGCACAATATGTATGCATGAGCAAGTTAATGCACTAAAATAAAGCCCTAGGCATGATCGTTGGGTTGCTAGGGTTCATATGTCAGTTATGTAGATTTTCTGAAATTTGCCCGAAATAGACCCCGGAGGGGGTTTCGGGCGATTATGGAAGTGAGTGCAATTTTAATAGCTCAGATTGGTTTAAAAACATCATAAACATGTTGCATTTGTCATTTTGAGCATTTTGGTATATAACTTTTATTTTTCTAATTTTTGTGAATAAAAACTTATTTTTCTATTTTAAATGATTAAACAATATTAAATAATGTCCAAAATTCAACTTTGTCAAACATACATGAAAATGACATAATTGGGTAGATTACATTTTTCTGAGCATAACCATATTTTTATTTTATTTTTCTGAGTAACAGATTAAAAGATATTAATTATTCACTTTTAATTCATTTTCTGTAATTCAGTAAAGGTTGGGCCCACGTGTCAGTGCAAAATTCACTTTACCAAAAACAGAGAAAAACCAGTTATGATGTCAGCATGACGTGATGATGACATCACCATGCTCTGTTCTTCAGAGATGAAACCGAATTACATCGATTTGGCGCGCGATTTAGGAATCAAACTACACTACAGGCTAGAGGAGCTCACGGGGATCAAAATGGTGGCAGCGCCGCTGTGATTGTGTCGCCGGGGAAGCGCCGGCGAGGAGCTGCAGCGGCGGCTGGCGGTGGCTCATGTCAGGGAGGGGGTTTACGAGGGGGAGGAGGCGAGCCAAAAGCATGGGGAGGTAGAGCGGCTCACCGTGAGCGCGTAGGAGGGGACGGGGAGTCTCGGCGAAGTCGGAATCGATGGCGGCGAGTGGCGGAGGCCGACGGCCATGGCGGAGGTGGCCGGCGCAATTCCGGTGTTCCGCGGCGTCCCGGCAAGCGAGACTTGGTGTGGAGGGGCAGGAGAACATGGCGGATCTCGTGGTGTGGTCGGAGGAGCGAGGCGTCAACGGGGTTCGCCGGAATCGCCATTCGCGGCGGCGGCCGGAGAGCACACCGGCGGGAAAAAATTCGTGCTCCTCGGGCCGTATCCTTCCGTGCGCGTGCTCGAGGAGGACGAGTGTGATACGACGGGGTCGATGAGATTCTCGGAGGGTCGCGGGAGCGATCGTATCGCCGGCGGCGAGCGGCGCCGGGCTACGGTTAGGGTTAGGGTTTCCGTTCTAAGGGGCACAGACAGAGAGGGATTTCGAGGGGGAGTAGGAGGAGAGGCCACGGAGCTCTCCTGGGGGGGGGGGGTCACCTGCGAAGGGGGAAGGTGGTAGCAGCACGTGGCGCCGGCGGCCACGGAGCTGCTCCTACTGGCAGGAGGTAGAAGACAAAGGCATTTTTCTGAAAACCCCCAGAAACTCCAGGAATTTACAGAATGGTCCTTTTCCATTAATAACAGAACAGAAAACAAACTTTTGAGGGCCTTTTTGAAAGGGTAAAATTTGGCAAAAATTATCTTTGGAAAGCTCATGAAATTTCCAACAACACCATGTGTTACTTTAGTGAAATTGAATTATTTTTCAGAACATGATTTTGGGAACCAAAATAAGTACTTTCTGTGAGATTTCATAAACCATTTGAATTCCAAATTTAAATTGGTTAAAACATAATTTGAATTTTGTGGTTTCATGCATGTATGATATGAACTCAACACCACAACACTTTGGTAGCAAAAATTGGGGTGTTACAAATCTACCCCCCTTACAAGAATCTCGTCCCGAGATTCCCGAAGGAGAAGAAAGAAGGAACACCGGTTTTGAACAATCTTCTCGAACCTTACGGTTCTCTTCTTGAAGAGGTTGATCCGTAGCACTTGCGAAGATCTCCAGCGGCTACACTTTAGGTGAGAGGGAAAACTCTTAGGAAATGATCTTCACGAAGATCGAGTATCTCATGGCTAACTCATGACCAGAATGTTCGTAAAGAACTTTTGAGTTAACGTGCATGAAACACCTCAAGGTAACGGAGGGAATACGTGAAGGTTTCAAGTTTGTGGACGATTGGTCTTGAAAGAATTTAGAATATGAGCTTTGCACCAGACTTTAAATCCCTTTGGAAAAGGAAGGTTGAACAACTTGTGACATCGAGGTTTCTTCGAGGTAGAATACCAAGATGGAGAGGGTGGTCTTGAATATCACAATGTAATATCCGTAGACGAGGGAAACCACGAAAAAAACACTGTAATTCGTGTGTCAGAAAAAAAACTTGATACATGATCATGTTCACTCTTCGGAGTGGACACGAAAGATAAAGGAACTTTCATTCCGTTAAAGTTTGTCGAAAACTTTGTCAAAGATCAGGATGTTACTTCCCGACAGAAGGTGAGTAACCAAAAAAAAATATTGAAACACCGTAATTAAGAAGGGATTCTTGGTCACACCGTAAGGATGGATAACCAACGAGGATTGAAACACCAGAAGGAATAGGGAATCTCTTTCCTATTGTGCATTTGACGTAGCAATACGTTTACCACATGGTTAAGATCCCATGACTGAAGTAACTGACAAATTCACACAATGTGTGAGAAAAACAGAACTTCAAGTATAAACAACTTGAGAAAGGGAACGGATCAATGGTGGTTACAAAACACCAAGAGATGTTCTCCTGATGAACTTGTTTCCATTAAGATGAAGGTTTTGGAGGTTCAACAGAGAGATATTGGGAAGATCAACTTCCAGCTTATCCTTGATGTTATAGATACCGATAGCAGGCTCATGCAAGCCTTTTATAGGTAATCAAGTGAAAGATGAACTCCGGTTTGGAAGAACAGTGTGAAAAACTTGTTAGAATGAGCCACACCAGAATTCTCACGGGGAGTGGTTGTTCTTACGAATGCAAAGAGATATGACATTAGGCCTTCCGGCTAATTGTGTCAACCACAACATCAACCTTGCCGGGTTTTTGAATGGACCTAATTCAATACTCTTGAGGAAACACCAACCATCGTTGCTGCTTGAGATTCAGCTCTGGGTAGTGGATTTGATAACTCAGACTCGATATGTTTGAGCGAAGAGATTGCACCGGTTATCAACGAGATACATTTACTAGATTCTCAAGATATGGACTATGATGTCAAGCTCAAGAGATGAGAGAGATTGCGGAGCTCATGTATTAGCAACTTGCGAAAGACGGTTGCACCTACATGAACTGCTTGCGATGAAACACATCATAGTCCTTGTTGGGAAGATGATTGCGAAGATGACGAAGTTCTTAAACTTCTTCTCTTTCACGGGTAATCAGTCAGTGGCTTAGTGGGATGCAAACTTCTTTAAGTGAATGGAGGTAAAAACCAACCATCTCAAGAATACTCCACGCATACATGACCGACTTAGAGATATTCCTGAAGGAACAAGAAAACTTTACTCGAATCCATGGCGACAACTTTCACCATAAGCACACGAACCCGGGAAAGTCACTTCAAACATCCAGAACAAAATCTTCGTAGTGAAACAAAGATGGCTCTCGAGAGTTTCCAAAATTAATGCCAAGCGTTCAACATGAACCTCTTGCAACTTGGAGAAAATAGGGATGTCATCGATGGGCTCGACAACGCGCTTATCAAAACACTCCGAGAAGAGAGATTCATATGATATATGAACAAGGAAGAACATTGGTTAGACCAGAGGACATGAAGGTGTACCTAGGCAAAACACCATGAATGGCAACACCATCAAAATAGTCCTTGGACCTTTTCTCGATTTGACGATAACCCAAATCAAATCAAGGTTGTAGGATGATAGCATGTCCACGAAGGAGATACTATTTAGCTTCAACACGAGGAAAACTAGATATCCCTTATCAAAGGATCAAGTTCGGCGGAGCTTTTGCCTTTCAACTCTCCAAGTTATTGTTTAAGCTCAACCAACTAGTCCGGGATATCCCACAAAGTTCCTTGGAGAAAGGAGCAATCCAGATTACCCCTTGTTTAGACATAACGGTCAGGTAAAACCTGGTGATACTTCTAGAAAGACTACCAGAATATCACAACCCACCGGTATGTCTTGGAGTTTGAAAGGAGGCTGGCTTTTCAAAGCAACTGATATGATCTTGAGAGCTTCGGCTTAAACCTAACTCTCTGATCGAGAAGGTGCATCAGAATGAACGGATTTGATAACACGGTCTACTTCAAACAGAGACCAGGTGACCAATAGCGCTAAGAAGAATACAGATGTTTTCTTAGATTTTTCGAAGCAATAAGAAGTGCTAGGAATAGCTGACACACACATCGGTACACACCCAACCTTCTCGAGCATTTCGGGCTTGGAGAAAGGGTGAGTGAAAATGTGTAGTAGCACCACTTCATCAACAAGGCCATGAAATTCAGCATGACCTCTTGATGCCAAAGAGTATGATACTCGAAGGTGGAGTAAAACAGAAGCTAAGGAAACTTCTTTATCCTGTGGATTACAAAACTTTGACCTGGTTCTAGAGATGAACGAGGTACTGGAGTTTGTTTCTCCTAACATTCCTAGGTGGAATGTTTTGACAGAAAACAAGAGCAAATGCATCGGAAGAATCCAACACCATATGTAACTTGGTTTCCAAACAACGGACAAAGTTCGAAAAGCAACTAAAGAGTAGGAACGTGCTCTGGAAAATCCTGAGATCACGTGGGATGCACGGGGTAATACTCATGTGTAGAACCCATGCCAAAAATTGGTATAGCTGAAATAAGAACGAAGATGTGGAATTCAGGATGATCACTCTTGCGGTGATCCCTTTTGGTTCCAGCAGAGAGCCTATGGCTATGAGAGTTGGAAATTCCTAGCCAACCCGAGGTAAAACAGATTCCTCAGGATCCAAAGAAACAGAACTTGGGTTAAAGGTCAGCATCCTGTACTGATGGCATGAGCATCACCTGGTTATGAAACCACATGACTCAACTCACCACCATTCAGCACATTCCGGGACCTTCGGTTCAAGTCCAAGGATTAGAACACAACGAAAGGAGTAACTACTCTCTTGGTGTCTTAAAGGACACTACGAATAGCAATCCTGGAGTATCTTTCCAAGAAAACAAACTTAGCTCCGGAAGAATTGGAGTAGAGGATAACGGATACATTCGAGATGGAAAAGAAATCTCGAGGTTCAGGATTTAAGACTTTGGAACACGAGTATGTGGAACCCACACAACTCTGAGGTGTTAGGATGGAAAGGAAATCTCCCATTTGAAACGAGAGATAACGGAGTATGGAACACACACGACTCTAGAAACTCATAACTAGGTCAACTTGGGTGAAAGAAACGTCTTGCCAAAGAAGGCACCTAAGTTTTGAATGAATAGAAGAGATAGCGAAACATTTTCAAATCAAAACAGGTAAGAAGACCCAGACTTAGAGCGATACCAGATACGGAGTAAAAAGAATCCTAAGAAGTATTTTCACAATCCATTTCGAGTTTCAAAAATAGTTTTCATAAACTCTAGACTCGACATCGACCAAGCAGTAAGGTTTTCCTACAGGCAGTCCTGCTCTGATACCATGACTTGTCACGACCCCGGACCCAGAGATATACATACTGTTATGTGCTCCTAGCCATGGACTCACAAGGGCTTCAGGGTTACCAGCCCCGGCCGCAACAAACAACGGCAGGCAGACTGGATTCATCGGCACGTAGTCTGGATCCCCAGTCTACTACTCCTTGTATCCATGCTAGTCATAACCAACTATGCATATCAAAGCGTCCACGAATCGAATGAAACTGAAGGAAACGGGACCAAAGCTATACAGAGATGCTATGTGTCCAAAAAGTGCAACAACAATCGAGGGTTACTGGGGTTACCTCGCCCCAGGCCGATCAAATCGACAGGCGGGCTCGGACATGGATCATCAGCTCCACAACCCCTCGACTGCGACAACTATGCAGGCATAGCCAAAACTGTATAACAATGAGCTCGAAACCAACAACCGATCAAAGCAGCACTCTAGACATGAAACTTGTATTAACACATGTTACTAGAGTATAGCTTACAAGCAGAGGTCACATGACCCAACATTACATCAGACAACGGAAGGCAAATTATGTTGCTAATCAACAAGAACCAAAAAGGCCTAAGAGGCCGCAACATAAGGTGACGTCCCAGCCCATAGATTCCAGGCTGCTACCTGGGAAGCCCAAACTACTCGTCGATGTCCACGTTGAATCACCACTGAAGTGAGATCTTCACCTGAACCAAAATTAAGCAAACCTGAGTACGGGAGGTACTCAACAAGACTTAATTAACCTATTATATATCTGCTAACTTCAGAAAGGTTTCATGAAGGCTGTTTTGCGTAAAGCAATCTTTGTTTTTCAAATTGAGGGAGGAATAGCACGTCTCATAGAATGTTTTCAAAACAGATGAGAAAGCTACTCAACTACTGAGATCATCATCTTTTCATCCACCAACATCATTTCCCAGCACCTCACATGCTACAAGGATCACCCCTCCCGGCATCTCCGGGGAGGCACCCTTCATTCATTGCCAACATCTTTTACGCCACTTTCAAGTTAGCTATGACCTCGTGACTTTCACCAAGTCGTCCATAACCGTGGACACGGCTTTCCGAAAGATTTATCCCTGCAGGGTGGTACACTTTACCCACACGTACCCTCCGACTCTTAGCGCCACATGTACGCTCTTCCATGGAGCGCGACAGAGGGTGGCTGGCTCCGACCTTTACCTTGCTCGACCCTATCCATGAGTCAACCCAAACAGGGCCACCCTGTCAACAGGGAGTTGGCCACCTCCTGACGGCACCTGTTCTGTGAGTCGGGATCAAGATCCGTGTACGTCCATCACTTGTCCCGGTCACGCCCTAGTTTTCTCCAAATCGTTTTCGGACTCACACGCAGATGGAAATAGCAAACTACGTGACTCATGGATGTGGCCAAACAAGTTAGTTAGTCGAGCGAGGTTCATTGGCTCGCGCGTGTGGTTGCACGCTCAGTCTTGGTTTCCGCGGCGAGACCTTACTCCTAGGTTTGGCAAGTACAGGACAAAGAACCACTTCCCAAGCGGCCTCCCGTCCTCGCCTTAGTCAGGTTAACCACACAATGCTAATCTCACCACGTCATCATATCATACTAGATTATCGCAGCTCTGATTCATCAACCGGATGGAGCAGAGGTAACAAACATGTATGACTAAGCAAAGCAGATATGAGGCTCTGGCGTTGCGCACGAGCAAATCTATGGCGGCTAGGAGCAGTGGATCAGGTCATTGTGGCAATGCAGTATATAGGTAAACTATATCTAGTAGCATCAAATAATTTAGAACCGAATGCAAAGTACGAGAATCAAATGTTGTTGGAAAACATATATGAGCAGATAAGAGGTTATGCTTGCCTTGGTTATAAGAAAACCAGATAAAGTCTTCAGGAATAAGTGCTTGACTTGTCGGTTAAGATCAAGTATTCTCCATTGGACTGCTGGACTTCTCTTCGGAGTCACGTTCTACCGAGGGGGAAACAACACCGAAAGAGAAACAACAATCAACACATGGCATCGATGCAATGCACAATATGTATGCATGAGCAAGTTAATGCACTAAAATAAAGCCCTAGGCATGATCGTTGGGTTGCTAGGGTTCATATGTCAGTTATGTAGATTTTCTGAAATTTGCCCGAAATAGACCCCGGAGGGGGTTTCGGGCGATTATGGAAGTGAGTGCAATTTTAATAGCTCAGATTGGTTTAAAAACCTCATAAACATGTTGCATTTGTCATTTTGAGCATTTTGGTATATAACTTTTATTTTTCTAATTTTGGTGAATAAAAACTTATTTTTCTATTTTAAATGATTAAACAATATTAAATAATGTCCAAAATTCAACTTTGTCAAACATACATGAAAATGACATAATTGGGTAGATTACATTTTTCTGAGCATAACCATATTTTTATTTTATTTTTCTGAGTAACAGATTAAAAGATATTAATTATTCACTTTTAATTCATTTTCTGTAATTCAGTAAAGGTTGGGCCCACGTGTCAGTGCAAAATTCACTTTACCAAAAACAGAGAAAAACCAGTTATGATGTCAGCATGACGTGATGATGACATCACCATGCTCTGTTCTTCAGAGATGAAACCGAATTACATCGATTTGGCGCGCGATTTAGGAATCAAACTACACTACAGGCTAGAGGAGCTCACGAGGATCAAAATGGTGGCAGCGCCGCTGTGATTGTGTCGCCGGGGAAGCGCCGGCGAGGAGCTGCAGCGGCGGCCGGCGGTGGCTCATGTCGGGGAGGGGGTTTACGAGGGGGAGGAGGCGAGCCAAAAGCATGGGGAGGTAGAGCGGCTCACCGTGAGCGCGTAGGAGGGGACGGGGAGTCTCGGCGAAGTCGGAATCGATGGCGGCGAGTGGCGGAGGCCGACGGCCATGGCGGAGGTGGCCGGCGCAATTCCGGTGTTCCGCGGCGTCCCGGCAAGCGAGACTTGGTGTGGAGGGGCAGGAGAACATGGCGGATCTCGTGGTGTGGTCGGAGGAGCGAGGCGTCAACGGGGTTCGCCGGAATCGCCATTCGCGGCGGCGGCCGGAGAGCACACCGGCGGGAAAAAATTCGTGCTCCTCGGGCCGTATCCTTCCGTGCGCGTGCTCGAGGAGGACGAGTGTGATACGACGGGGTCGATGAGATTCTCGGAGGGTCGCGGGAGCGATCGTATCGCCGGCGGCGAGCGGCGCCGGGCGACGGTTAGGGTTAGGGTTTCCGTTCTAAGGGGCACAGACAGAGAGGGATTTCGAGGGGGAGTAGGAGGAGAGGCCACGGAGCTCTCCTGGGGGGGGTCACCTGCGAAGGGGGAAGGTGGTAGCAGCACGTGGCGCCGGCGGCCACGGAGCTGCTCCTACTGGCAGGAGGTAGAAGACAAAGGCATTTTTCTGAAAACCCCCAGAAACTCCAGGAATTTACAGAATGGTCCTTTTCCATTAATAACAGAACAGAAAACAAACTTTTGAGGGCCTTTTTGAAAGGGTAAAATTTGGCAAAAATTATCTTTGGAAAGCTCATGAAATTTCCAACAACAGCATGTGTTACTTTAGTGAAATTGAATTATTTTTCAGAACATGATTTTGGGAACCAAAATAAGTACTTTCTGTGAGATTTCATAAACCATTTAAATTCCAAATTTAAATTGGTTAAAACATAATTTGAATTTTGTGGTTTCATGCATGTATGATATGAACTCAACACCACAACACTTTGGTAGCAAAAATTGGGGTGTTACACTGAGGTTGTCGCACAATCCGAGTTGTGGATCACCGACTTAGGTTCTGTCAAACGTTGTTCTGTGACAAGGCAACTATAAAGGCAGAGTTCGGGTCGAATGAGAAGCAAGCTGCGTGATGTGGATTATCAAGATGGGATTTTGCCCCTCCAAATGGAGAGATATTCTCTGGGCCCTCTCGAGTGATATGATTCAGGAAGCATGGCCATGCGCGACTCAGTTAAGTGTTAACTGTGTCGGTTGACTAAGAGTTAGTCAGATGAATCGCATATCACGGATCGAGAAGAGAGTTGAACTATTTAAGGGATGACGATAAATCGCCTATAGTTCGACAAGGTATATCGTGAGGCAAAAAGGACTAAGATGAATATCACATTGAAAGGTATGTCGTCATGACTCAATGGAACTTGGGAGTCGGCACGTTCTGCTAGGAGCCGCTACTGATTGATCGATTGAGAGTAGGACTCCAATCGTGTCCAAGTCGCCATGAGCCTGCAGGGTCGCACACTTAAGAGCGGGAGCAAGTATTGGTCGGGTTGGACCCGAACCGGAAATGGACTGGTTTTGTGAGTCGGACTCACAGAGGGAATGGGACACAAGTGTTGTGAAGCCCATTACCATACGCTATATAAAGAGGGGCGCAGGTTGCCCAGCGGGCACGTTAGTCAACTCTCCCATGCGTTGGGAACCCTAGCCCCACTCAGTCCAGCCGCCGCACCGGACCTAGCAGTCCGCCGTCGGAGCTCCCTCGTACGTGTGGATACCGGCAGAGGTGCTGTACGTTCAGCACTTCGACGCGCTGGATCGGCCAGAGGTGGCCGGATTGGATCGGCCAGACCGGATCGGATCGTGGGACTGCACTGCCCCGACGTGCTGCATCGATAATCCGCACCTGCGCGTCTAGTGGTAATACTCCTGGCCTTCTACCTCGGCTAGATCTTGGAAGCATCGCGTAGGAAAAGTTTTTGTTTATCTCTACGCGTTCCAACAGTGGTATCAGAGCGGTAGCTTCTGGTATTAGGCCCGAGATCCGTACATATGTGATATGTAGTTAGCGTTAGATGTGATCTAATTGCTGTTTTGGTGGTCGGTCTATGAGATAGATCGGTTTTGTACAAGGTTGATTGGATCAATCGTACTCGGGGTTAATGGATGATCTGGTTTCCGTGATCATACTGCTAAGGTCGTGAAACAACTTACCCCTACCGGTCGGTTTCCGCCATCGGGGTATACCGTGACACATAAATCCAGTTGCGGTGATCGAAGATCAAAGAGTTTGATCGAATCGGAATACGGATCAGATTTGGGTAAAATCGTTTTATCCGATGAAGAAATCCATGATCGGAATGTAGATGTGATCTGCGTTTTCCAAAAATCGTTTTATCCGATGAAGAAATCCATGATCGGAATGTAGATCGGACCGCCGGCTTCGCCCTGTCGTAGCGCCTTAGATGTCGTTGCGAGTTTCACAACGCCGGTAGATATCGTATCTATGCATAACTTGTTTTTGCAGGAAGTTGTGAATGGTATGGCTTATGTGCATGTGATGTGTGTAATCCATACGTGATCTGCGTATCATGTTTATGTCAGCCGGCTGGAGCCTAGGTGCTGTCATTTTATTGTATACCGGCCTGCGTGTCGGATTCTCTATGTAAATTTTCATTTACTAGCTAGTGTAGCTTGTTGGAGAACCCGGAAGGCATGCAAGTCGATGTACAAGTCGGCTACATGGAGTATGATGGCACGTGACAAGAGTTGGCACGAGTCGACTTACAAGCTTTGTGGAGATGGAGATCACCATGAAGAGAGCCATACCATTTCACATTATAATTGCTTTATTTGTGTTATTGTTATGTCTCGATTTACCTCTATTTAGATAGTTGGTAGATTATTTAATCCCTCAAAGAAGGTCTAGTCGGTCGCCCCGCCAGTGCTGCACCATCACAAGTCGGACATTCTTGGTAGTGGGCTCATAAAATTGAGGTGCTACCAATTCTTTCCGGTTAGGTGGGTTTGAGTCAGACTCTTACAAGAAGAAGCACTTGGTAATTTAGACGAGTCCATCACAACGGTTGTGGGGCTAGGGGCGAGGTAGGTTGGGAGCCGGGGCATGTGATGCCACCCAACTAACAAGAGTCGTATAGGGATACGATTGGCAAGGTGTTGCCTACCTAGATCACTTGACGGCTAGCGGTGATGCTAAAGCTCACTAGTCGGCTTGCTTATTTAGGATCTTGAATCACTTAGCAACCATCGGAGGGATGTTGGTTCTAGTGGGAGCATAAGTATTAAAGCGTTTAATATGCCTGCTCTTTTATGAATACATGTCTTAAGTGTTTTTGCGTATTTTCTGTTGTAGATCAATGGCACCTAGCAACCTTCCTCAGTTGTCCACGTTTGCGTTGAGGTCAATCCTAGAGAAAGATAAGCTTAATGGAACTAATTTCACCAACTGGTATAGTAATCTGAGGATAGTCCTCAAGCATGACAAGAAAGAACATGTTCTAGAAACTCCACTTCCAGATGAGCCAGATGACGATGCGACTGTCGCTGTCATAAATGCCTACCGTAAGACTAGAGATGAGTCTACGGAAATTAGCTGTCTTATGCTTGCACACATGGAACCGGACTTGCAGCAGCAGTTCGAAAATGTTGAGGCCTACGATATGATCGAAAGCCTCAAAAGTATGTTCGACGCTCAGGCAAAGACCGAGAGGTATCAAGTCTCTCAAGCTTTGCTGGGCTGTAAGCTGAAAGATGGCGATCCACTGAGTCCGCATGTAATCAAGATGATTGGTTATATACAGTCTCTGGATCGGCTGGGCTTCCCAATTAACGAAGAGTTCGCTACTGATATAATTCTGAACTCTCTTCCTAGTGACTATGGTCCGTTCATCTCGAACTACCATATGCATGGTATGGATAAGAGTATCACTGAATTACATGGGATGCTCAAAACGGCAGAGGCTGATATCAAGAAAGGCACCAGTCAAGTGTTGATGGTGCAGAATAAGGCTAAGTTCAAGAAGAGTTCTTGGACTAAGAAGAAGAAGGATAAGTCAGGAGGTAGCGCCCATGGCCCTGTCCAGAGTGCTCCCTCAAAGACTAAACCTTCTCCTACAGCTGGAGCCAACTGCTTCTATTGCAAGCAAGATGGCCACTGGAAGAGGAACTGCACCAAGTATTTGGCTGACAGAGCCAAGAGTGGAGGTGTGACTTCCAACTCAGGTACGCTTGTGTGCAATGTTATAGACATTTATCTTGCTGATGCGCCTAATAGTTCTTGGGTATATGATACCGGATCAGTTATTCACATATGCAACTCGTTGCAGGGACTGGTAAGAACTAGGAGCATGGCAAGAGGAGAGGTTGACATTCGGGTCGGCAACAAGGCGAGAGTCACTGCGTTGGAAGTCGGCACGATGCAACTTCATTTACCTTCAGGATTTATTTTGGAACTAAATAATTGTTATTATGTTCCAGCGCTTAGTCGAAACATTATTTCCGCCTCATATTTGATGAGACAAGGTTATGAGTCGAATATTAAGAATAATGGTTGTTCTTTATATTTGAAAGATATGTTTCATGGCTTTGCACCCGTTCAGAACGGGTTATTTATTTTAAATCTTGATAGTGAATCGGTCTATAACATAAATGTTAAATGGTTGAAACCAAATGATCTGAACATGACTTACTTTTGGCACTGTCGACTTGGTCATATAAGTTGGAAGCGCATGAAGAAGCTCCATGATGATGGACTTCTAACTTCGTTTGACTTAGAGTCATTCGAGACATGCGAATCATGCCTACTAGGCAAAATGACCAAGACACCTTTTGCAAGGAGTTGTGAAAGGGCGTCCGACTTGTTGGAACTAATACATAGTGATGTATGTGGTCCAATGAGCACGACAGCCAGAGGTGGTTATGAGTACTTCGTTACCTTCACTGATGATTTGAGTAGGTATGGATATATCTATTTAATGAAACACAAGTCGGAAGCCTTTGAAAAGTTCAAAGAATTCCAGAGTGAGGTATAAAATCAACTCGGCAAGAAAATAAAGTTTCTACGGTCGGACCGTGGGGGCGAGTACATGAGCCATGAGTTTGATGACCATCTAAAGAGTTGTGGAATAGTTCCTCAACTCACTCCTCCGGGTAGACCGCAGAGAAACGGTGTATCGGAACGGAGAAATCGGACCTTGTTGGACATGGTACGATCAATGATGAGTCGGACAGATCTACCTTTATCATTTTGGGGTTATTGTCTAGAAACTGCAGCGTTCACACTAAACAGAGTACCATCAAAGTCAGTAGAGAAGACACCGCATGAGATGTGGACTGGTAAAAAGCCAAGTTTGTCTTTTCTTAAGATTTGGGGTTGTGAAGCATTTGTCAAGCGACTTCAGTCGGACAAGCTCACGCCCAAGTCGGATAAGTGTATTTTCATGGGGTATCCGAGGGAAACCTTGGGGTACTACTTCTACAACCGGGAAGAGGGCAAAGTGTTTGTCGCTCGGAATGGTGTCTTCCTTGAGAAAGAGTTTCTCGGTCGGGAAGTCAGTGGGAGCAAAGTGCAACTCGAAGAAATTCGAGAAGAACCAGCTAGGGGCGAGTCGGCAATGGCCTTGGAGGCTGAGCCGGTCGTGGTACCTACACCGGTTACAGCACTTGAACCTCGGAGATCTGCCAGATTACAGAGTGCTCGAGATGTTTTACTATTAGACAGTAATGAGCCGGCAACTTATTCGGAAGCGATGGTGGGATCTGATTCCGAGTCATGGCTTGGAGCCATGAGATCCGAGTTAAAGTCCATGGATGAAAACCAAGTTTGGAATTTGGTTGATCTGCCTGACGGTGCAAGACCCGGCTAGTGCAAATGGGTCTTTAAGAAGAAAATTGATATGGATGGAAATATTTCCGTCTATAAAGCACGACTTGTCGCGAAGGGGTTCCGACAAGTTCAAGGAGTTGACTACGACGAGACCTTCTCGCCCGTAGCGGATGCTTAAATCAATTCGGATCATGTTAGCCATAGCAGCCTATTTCGACTATGAGATATGGCAGATGGATGTCAAGACGGCTTTCCTTAATGGAAATTTAACTGAGGACGTGTATATGATACAGCCCGAAGGTTTTGTCGATCCAGCTAATGCTGACAAGGTATGCAAACTTCAGAAAACCATTTATGGGTTGAAGCAAGCATCTCGGAGTTGGAACATTCGCTTTGATGAGGTAGTCAAATCGTTTGGCTTCATCAAGAGTGATCATGATTCTTGTTTATACAAGAAGTTTAGTGGGAGCAAAGTAAACTTTCTAATCTTATATGTGGATGACATATTACTGATTGGAAATGATGTCATGATGTTGCAAGAAACCAAAGAGTCATTGGAAAGTAGTTTCTCAATGACGGATTTGGGTGAGGCGACTTACATATTAGGAATCAGGATCTATAGAGATAGATCCAGGCGGCTCATTGGATTGAGTCAGAGTACATATCTGGACAAGGTTTTGAAGAAATTCAAAATGGAAGAGTCCAAGAAGGGATTCTTACCGATGTCTCATGGCATAAAACTTAGCAAGACTCAGTGTCCTTCGACAACTGATGAGCGAAGTCCGATGAGTGTGATCCCGTATGCTTCGGCAATCGGATCCATCATGTATGCCATGATTTGTACTAGGCCAGATGTTTCCTATGCTCTAAGTGTTACGAGCAGATACCAGGCTGACCCTGGCGAAGCCCACTGGGCAGCGGTTAAAAACATCCTTAAGTATTTGAGAAATACTAAGGAAATGTTCCTAGTTTATGGAGGTGATGAGGAATTCAGTGTAAAGGGTTACACCGATGCAAGTTATCTCACCGACTCAGATGATTCTCGTTCGCAATCTGGATACGTGTTCGTGATGAACGGAGGGGCTGTGAGCTGGAAGAGTTCCAAGAAAGATACGTGTCTGCATCTACAACAGAGGTTGAGTATATTGCTGCCTCAGAGGCGGCAAAGGAAGCTTTTTGGATCAGGAACCTCCTGATTGATCTTGGTGTGGTTCAGGGCGCGTCCAATCCTTTGGACGTATATTGTGACAACAATGGTGCTATCGCACAGGCCAAGGAACCTAGACAACACCAGAAGAACAAACATATACTCATGCGGTACCACCTCATTCGCCAGTTTGTCGAACAAGGTGATATCAAGTTATGCAAAGTACACACGGATGCAAACATTGCAGATCCGTTGACAAAGACGCTACCACAGCCTAAGCATGAGGCGCACACGAGAGGCATGGGCATTCGATGCCTAGGCATATGATGCCAGGATGATTGACTCTAGTGCAAGTGGGAGACTGTTGGGAATATGCCCTAGAGGCTATCATGTATGATGTAATTCCCACTGTATTCATAAAGTTATTAAGTTGTCCTTGTTTTGAACATCTGATATATGCCATTGAATATGTGATTCGATTGTGGAACTATATATTCATGTTGTTCATACTAAATTGTCCTTGGTCATTTAGGTTGTGCTGGACACACACCCTAGACTAATGTGAGTGTTGGCTGATGACACAGTTCCACTTGTCATGGGCATGGTGATGCCATTCCAACGTTCACGGACTTGGCTAAAGAGTTTAGCAAGTCGGACTGACCCACATTGAGATGCAACGATCAAGTCGTCATTTGCGTGTCTCAATCAATGTAATCCTTAGACCTGAGGTTGTCCCACAATCCGAGTTGTGGATCACCGACTTAGGTTCTGTCAAACGTTGTTCTGTGACAAGGCAACTATAAAGGCAGAGTTCGGGTCGAATGAGAAGCAAGCTGCGTGATGTGGATTATCAAGATGGGATTTTGCCCCTCCGAATGGACAGATATTCTCTGGGCCCTCTCGAGTGATATGATTCAGGAAGCATGGCCATGCGCGACTCAGTTAAGTGTTAACTGTGTCGGTTGACTAAGAGTTAGTCAGATGAATCGCATATCACGGATCGAGAAGAGAGTTGAACTATTTAAGGGATGACGATAAATCGCCTATAGTTCGACAAGGTATATCGTGAGGCAAAAAGAACTAAGATGAATATCACATTGAAAGGTATGTCGTCATGACTCAATGGAACTTGGGAGTCGGCACGTTCTGCTAGGAGCCGCTACCGATTTATCGATTGAGAGTAGGATTCCAATCGTGTCCAAGTCGCCATGAGCCTGCAGGGTCGCACACTTAAGAGCGGGAGCAAGTATTGGTCGGGTTGGACCCGAACCGGAAATGGACTGGTTTTGTGAGTCGGACTCACAGAGGGAATGGGCCACAAGTGTTGTGAAGCCCATTACCATACGCTATATAAAGAGGGGTGCAGGTTGCCCAGCGGGCACGTTAGTCAACTCTCCCATGCGTTGGGAACCCTAGCCCCACTCAGTCCAGCCGCCGCACCGGACCTAGCAGTCCGCCGTCAGAGCTCCTCCTCGTACATGTGGATACCGGCAGATGTGCTGTACGTTCAGCACTTCGACGTTCGAGGGATTGGATCGGCTAGACCGGATCGGATCGTGGGACTGCACTGCCCCGACGCGCTGCATCGATAATCCGCACCTGCGCGTCTAGTGGTAATACTCGTGGCCTTCTACCTCGGCTAGATCTTGGAAGCATCGCGTAGGAGAAGTTTTTGTTTATCTCTACGCGTTCCAACACTGCCAGCGGTCCCCCAGCGCCCCTGCATCGCCTCCGACCACCGTGCGCCGCCTCCTCCGTGCTCGATCGTCGCCGTGCGCTGCCTCTCCCTCTCCCTCCCCATGCCCGTGGTCGCCCCGGACGCGCGTCTCTCCCTCGAGCTCGTCGCCACCCCGCACCGTCGCCTCCCCGTGCCGCCACGCGCCGTCCCCACCACCGCGCCCCACCACCTCCCCTTGTCGCGCTACCACCGCGTGCCCACCCCTGCTCCCCCGCGCGTGTGCGTACGCGTGACGTCACAGAGAGGCAGCAGAGAGAAGCACTATTGTGAGTGTTTTTTGTTTTTTTTCTATTGTAAAATAGATTTAGAATTAGAATTAGAATTTTTTGTAATTATAATTAGCTAGACTTAGAGAAAAATATTTGGACATTAAGATTTAGAATAGGTACTTAGAGAAAATTAATATTTGGACATTAAGATTTAGTAATTATAATTAGCTAAACATAGTATAATATAATTAGATACTTAGAGAAAATATTTAGGTATTAGCTAGATTTAGACAAAAATATTTAATTAGGTACATTAAGATTTAGATTTAGACTTAGAGAAAAAAATTAGTATAATATAATTTGGACAATATTAATTTAGACTTAGAGACAAATATTTAGACTTAGGCAAAACAATTGCAATATAATATAATTAGTACTCACAATATTTAGTACTTCAAATAATATTTAGTACTTAGAATTTTTAGTACCTAGAATTTTTACTACTTATACTTTTTAGTACTTAGCATTTTTTTACTACTTAGAAATTGCTAAGTGAATAGAATACTGAGTACAATTATACTTAGTGATTTTTATTGTATTTAAAAATATTAGTTTTTTTAGCACTTACAATATGTAGCACTTACAATATTTAGTTGATAATATCAAATATTGATTGCTATTTAAATTTAGTTGTTATATAAATTTACATTTGATTGCTATTAAATCGCAAATTATACTTAGTGATTTTTACAATTAGTAGAATCATTCTTAGTGTTTACAATACTTAGCTATTAGAATTAGAATTACAATTTAGTGATTTTTGTAGTGACATTGAGCTATGGATCCGGACGTCCCCTGTTCTTCCGAAATGAGGAGGAAGAAGATTTGGCGCAACAACTGATATATAACAGTGCCCGACCAGAAGACGATGACGATGACAATAATGATGGCGATGACTTAACCATACAATTTCTGAACGACTCCGGTGAAGGACTTGAGTCTGAAGAAAGAAGGGCTGACGAATTTCCCTTAACAAACTCCGGCAAGGTGTATATTATGGGAATGATATATCAGTAGATGCATTGATTTATTTATATTGCACTTATTGACGGATATTTTTCTTTTAGCCTTCTGGATCATCGAGCAAATCTACTAAAAAGAAAGGTCCTCGAGGCCCGACGAAACCTCTATCGTATGAGGCTAAATTAGCCCTCAGCACATTTAAGGCTACTGGCGAACCAGTGGAACCCGCAGATAACTTTAAGAAATTTGTCAATCAAGCCGGAGTTGTTGTTAGGGACATTGTACCGATCAGCATTGCAGATTGGCATAAGGTGAAGAAGGCGGCAGTTGACGAAGTTAGTTATGTCAGCGACACTACAAAAGAGTTACTTTGGGAGAGTCTACTGACACACTTCAACCTACCATTTGAGTTCACGGAAGCCCAGAGGGAGAAGCTCAAGGAATGGACTCTTAAGAAGATGGTCGTACAATTCCAGTGCTAGGAGAAAAAAATTATGGGCAGACTTTGGACCTGAAGGTCCAGAATTCCACGGCAGATATGAGAAGCTAAAATCCCATTGGCCCGCATTTAAGGCGTATAGGACCTCGTCAGGACATAAGTCCCGATCAAGCACAAATGTAGATAATGCTAAGAAGAAGCTATATTTTCATAGATTGAGGTCAGATGGCTACAAGACTGCCATTCCTCTGTGGAAAGCATATGAAGCTAAACTGATGGCAGCCGGGGTCACTCCACAGACATACGACTGGCCCGACCGGTCCGAGTTCTGGTTGTTCGCGCGCGGGGTAGGGTTGGACCCAAAGACAGGGGAGATCGTTGCACATGGAAATGGAAGGAGAAAATTGAAACAATCACCAAGACGCTTGTAGATGCAATAGATAACGTTAGAAGGGGAATGTACATTCCCGATAGAGAGAATGACGAGTTGACACTAGCTCTGGGGAATCCCGAACACGTTGGACGAGGACAAACCCTCCCAAGTCTCACCATGAAGGATGCGTGGCTGGAGTGCGCTTAGAGTTAAAGAAGCCGTTCGAGAACGAAGAAGAAGTGCGCTGACCGGTTATCGACATTGGAACAACGGTGGAGCAGCTGGAGCAGAATCGCCAGAGGGCACCTGATCATGAGCTTTTTATAGAAGATCATCAAGCCGACGCCGCCCCATCTCAGCCGAAAAGCCACGTGGGTTCCTCGCATCTTGAAGTATGTGGAGCAAGATACCCCGTGGATTATGTCACGGAGAAGGCAGAGTGCGAGCTACATGTGCCAATGAGGAACATGTCCATTAAGGTGGCGGTCGGCTAAGTTTACCCACAACAAGATGGAGCAATGCACCATATCATCCCATTCTAGCTGAATGTGATCTTGTCGGGGTGGATGACATTGTGCCTGGTTATGAAACAATGGATCTTGATCATCCTGGAGGTGACGAGAAGAAGACACTGGGAGATGTCAAGCGCGGTTTCGCCCTCTGCACACAAAAATACATCGTCTTTTCAGGCCCCGTGCCAAGGCCACCGGCTCCTCGTGATAGCAGTCCACATGAGCAGGGAAGTCCACATGAGCAGCAAGGGTCATCGATACTCCCGCTGACAGTCGACATGAGAAGCAAGGGCCATTGATCTCTCCTTCTGGTAGTCCACATGAGCAGCAAGGGCTAACACCTACCTGATGGGGGGGGCAACACGAGTCCAGCATCTCGATATCCTCCGCGTGAGGAAGCGCCCGTTAAGCGGAACCGTTCGTTCGCCGGCTAGGAAGAGACCCAGAATAGAGAGAGCACTGCCGCCTCTTCAGAAGTTACCTTGGGAAAGACCGGACGAGGAAAACAGGGTCATCTCTCGTTCCGAGGTGTCTGCCCATTTTGCTAAGAAAATGCCAGAGATACCTTTTGAGAAGACGCTAGATCCGGTGAAAGTTGTGCGTACCGTTGAGAACCTATATAACCCTCCACCATCGCCGCCATCAGATTATAGGCGTTCTATTGAAAATTCATATGACGAGATGATCCAGGAGGGAAAAGGGAAGAAACCGGTGGTCCAGCAGGCGAGAAAAAGGAAACAACGGGTCCAGGGGAAAAAAGGGAAAAAAGTTCTCCAGCTCGGAGAACAAGCTGGTCAATCGTTTGCCCCTCTCAAGGTGTTTGACGAGAAGGCCGTTCAGATTACTTATCAACAACACACAACTGATATCTATGACGCCATCGCTGAAGTAGCATACCAATATGAAAAAGGGAAAAATTTGGTCGAGAATGTCTCCATCCTACCGACAAAAATGAGCAATTTGCATAAGTGGTACTTGGGTAGGGAAAAGGAAGGGTACGCGGCTATGATGGTGGCAGTTAAGGAGGAGCACTACTTCCAAGATTACGCTGTGAGCATTTACTTCGAGGATCTTGTTGTGTTATACAATCTCCAGGCACTCGACAAATCGTTGCTCAGTTGCTATTGTCGGTAAGTGATTTATTTATGTAATGTCAGAAGGCTTTAGCTGAGTTCGTTCATTTTCTGTAATTATCCTCAATTTAATATTGTTTGCGCTATAGTATGCAGATTGAAGATGCTCGAATGCAAAAGGAATGAAATCAAGTACATTGGGTTCATTGACGCGGATACAATGCATGAAGAAACCATGAAGAATCCCCTATATAACAAGGATACACCGGAGTCTTTGCTAATTTTTTTGAAGCGACAACGTGACAAAAAACAAATACTTTGGCCTTATAATTACAACTGAGTGTTACTGTCTTCTAACACATTCTATTTTTCCTTATAACTAATGAGTTATATCTATGACATTGCATATTTAAACGTGCGCAGCTTCCACTTCATACTTATCGTCATTAAAATGCATGATGGACTTATTGAATTCTACGACTCAATGACCAAACCGCCTATAGATTACAAGTACTGTTTTGATATGCTCCAAGGGTAATTTTATTTAATTCTTATCGGCTTTTTCGTTAATTTCTGATGTCAACAAATTAATAACTCTTTTATTCAATTTTTTGTCGGGCAGCGTATGGGAAACGTTCATCAAGGAAGATCCGGAAGGTGGATGGCCGGTGAAGCTGACATGGAAAGAGAAAGTAAGTACTACTACCTAGGTACACACACCGTTATCACACTTGGTTATTGTTTGGTTGAATTATATTCTTGCACCGAAATGCGATCAACAACCAAAGGGGACTAATCTACGTGCTTACTATGTTTGTGAGAACATTCACAAGATTGTCTCCGAGAGAATAAATAATAATAGAAATAAGGAGGTATGTAAACTATATTTACAAATTTATTTTGTCACCATCAGTTCTGCTGAGTTTCAACCATAGTTGTTTTATTATGATTTGATAGTTTACGTATGTATTCATTTGTATTGAAGGGAATATGCCTGAGAGGCAATAATAAAGTGGTTATTATCTTATTCCTTGTTTATGGTGAATGTTTATTTCTCATGCTAGAATTGTATTAACCGGAAACGTTGATACATGTGTGTTTAATAAACAAACAATGGTTCCTAGTAAAGCCTCTCTTTTAACTAGCTCGTTGATTGATAGATGATCAAGGTTTCCTGGTCATGAACATTGGATGTTGTTAATAACGAGGTCATGTCATTAGAAGAATGATGTGATGAACATATACCCAAAGTGAATATAGCAATGCTATCAAGTCATCAAGTTTACATTGTTATATCAAACATACGAAGTAACTTATTCCTTAGACCATGAGATCATATTAATCACTGATATCGGAAGGGTGCTTTGATGTCGTCAACGTCACACCGTAACAGGGTGACTATAAAGGTGTCGTTAGGTATTCGGAAAGTGTTAGTTGAGGCTCATGGATCAAGAGTGGGATTTCTCCATCCAAATGACGGAGAGATATACTCTGGGCCCTCTCGGTGATATCACATCGACACCGCTTGCAAGCACGTGACTAGGTCACAAGGATGTCATATCACGGAAACGAGAAAAGAGTACTTGTCGGTAACGAGATCAAAAGAAGGTATGGTGATACCGATGATCGGATCTCGGACAAGTAAAATATCGCGAGACAAAGGGAATAGTCACGACGTTGATGGTTCTCACGATCATGAGAGTCATCGTTGAATACATAGGAGTCATCACGGATCTCCAGATCCCGTTGTTGATTATTGATCGGAGAGGAGTCTCGATCATGTCTATGTTATTCGCGAACCATAGGGTGACACACTGAAGGTTCTATGACGCATTTGAGAGGATACGGAATATCGTAGAGAAGTTTGGACAACACCAGAATTGTTTCGGGGAATATTGAAATAGTCCCCGAAATTGTTTCGGGGAATATTGAAATAGTTCAAGGTGGTATATGTTAATGTTTGGTTAACAAATAGTTCAATGGGGTAAGTGTTAATGTTTGTTAATAGGATTAACAAGTATTAAAATAAAGAAATAAAATTGTTTTATTTATTTATTAAAGAAAACCTTTGCAATTTCGAGTTGGAATTGATGAGAGAATGAGTGGGTTGAGTGGAGACTCCACCCACATGATGAGGGGAGAGGTGGAGGCACCAAAATTTCGTGGCTGCCTCCCCTCCTATAAATAGAGGGCATGAGATCCCTCTCCCTTACACACTTGGTGTCATCTTCATATCCATCCTCCCGCTAATCCACCTCATGTTCATGCGCTTGGCGAAGCCCTGAACGAAGTTTTTTCCACCACATCATGCCGTCGTGCTGCTGGTTTCTGAGGGATCCTCTACTTCTGCTGCCCCGCTGGATCGAGGGAACGGTGGTTGTCATCAACCGTACGTGTGACCGATCACGGAGGCACCGCCGAATTGCGGTGCACATCTTCTCGCTCTCGGGATCGGTGTGAATACGACTACACCAACAACGAGATTTGATCTCGTAACGCTTTGTGTCTTTGAGGGTATGTTCTTCTTAAGACTCTCTCTATGCCCGTTGCTTTCATCTCCTAGGTTAGATCTTGGACTTTTGGGTGTCTCTCGCGTAGGAAATTTTTTGTTTTCTATGTAACGACCCCTTCAGTGGTATCCGAGCCGGATCTATTCGTAGATTTTTTGTACGGGTAGAACACATATGTGTATGTGGGTGGTGATGATCATGTTATTGCCTCCTTGAGTATTTTATGATCTTAGTGGCATAGTTGGATTTAGCTGTCCTAGACTAAGTTTACGTGTACTATGTACGCGAGAATTCTCTCACTTGTGGCTGAAGGGGTATTCATTTCTCCAACTATAGTTAAGATATAATCTACGAAGGGTTGTTAAAAATGTGTTTATCAATGTTGTGGTTGATGTTCGTAGGTATGAACGGTTCTATCCTCGAAAGCCCTAAGCCACGTAAAATATGCAAAAATAAATTAGAGGCGTCTAACTAGTTTTTGCTGGGCATGTGATGTGATATGGTCAATGTTACAAATTTGATTATGAGATGATCTCTTTTGTAAATTATTGATATACCGGAAGGTATCCATTTGGTTGTCTTATTATTGATGGACAATCAAGATTGGGGGGCCATGGAACTTGGTACCACACCGGTGGAATGATGGAGATCATACCATGGTGCACATGATGGAGATCAAGTGCAAGAAGGACCATATCATATCACATTATCCTTACATGTGATGTTAATCCTTTTTATGCATCTTATTTTGCTTGGAAAACGACGGTAGAATTATGAGATGATCCCTCTCACTTAATATCAAGATAATAATGTGTTCTTCCTTAGGTATGCACCGTTAAGAAAGTTCATCATTTCGAGACACCACGTGATGATCAGGTGTGATAGACTCAACGTTCGCATACAACAGGTGTTTTGAAGCCTAGCATGTACAGACATGGCCTTGAAACACACGCAATACTACGGTTCTACTTGGCGATCCTAGCATTTACAGGCATGGCCTCGGAACACGTAACCGAAAGGTAAAGCATGAGTCATATGGATGATATGATGAACATGTCGATATTCGCCTTTGAAGCTACATCATCTCACGTGATGATCGGTTTTGGTGTACTGAATTTGGTTCGTGTAATCCTAAAGACGACTAAGAGGGATGTTGTTTTTGAGTGGGAGTTCATGACATAATTTTGAATTAACTTGAACTTATTTATCATGAACAACCAATAAAAGTGAATTTGCACAAATTGTAGTATTCATTGGCATCCACAAAACTACCTTACACTTAGATTGTTAATTGAGGTATAATTGTTATGATCTGGTAAAAATCATTTAAGATTGGTACCGTATTAGTGAAATTTAAAATTGAGTCCTATTGTAGATTTTTGGTATTTCCCACCTAGCTCCACATGGTTAATGATTGATTGATCTAAAGAGCAAATAATTCCTACTTAGAATCCAGAGTCATGGTTTCTTTCATATTACTTTATCTTCAAAAGAATGTTTTGTTGATCAAGGTGATTTAGGAACTGAAAAGAATTATTTTCAGAAACAATCAAGTGAAAGATATATTGATATCTAGAAACTTATTTGTGGCAACATGACTGAGTATAATTTAGCGTGACAATGTATGCTTATATTATTTGAATATATGCAATCAATGAAGACGCTAGGCGTTTGAATATTCCTAGAAGTTGGGCGCTAAAATTATCCTCTAAATTCCTTCCTTCGAGCTATAGTAGCTTAATCATAAAATTTTATCATAGGATGGATTAAAAGTATGGGTAAAGTCGTTTACCTTACTTGGAGATTGCTAAGAGTGGAATCTAGAAGAATACTATTAATATGGTGATATTAGTAGAACAATGAAACTCAAAGTACGACTCAATGGGTGATAGTATATGACTAACACGCCAAAGAAAATGAGCTAGTACGACTAGCATTGTTTGATGTTGGATGATTCTTCTGTAAAGAAAAGGGAATATTGAAAATAGAATTACAAAAAGATATATGGCAGAAAAGAAGATAACTGGAAAAGTCCAGCTCAGGTGTATATGCTTGATATACAAATTATAAATGTATTACTAGTTAACAAAGTATTTTTTTGGTATTTTGGTACCACATTGGTTGGTATGAGTTGTCATACAAAGTAACGCAATGCAAGAAATACAAGGGCCTAAAAGAAACTAGTAATAGATGTGGAATCGATTATGACAAGAACAGAAATAAAGTGTTATTGTGTTCATTGTCGTATCGAACCAAACATTCAAGATTTATATTAAGAAACTAATAAGTTGTTATTTTGTTCTAGTCTTTTGTGAGAACAAATGAGATTGTTCAAACTATGACCATATTCCATAATTGATGGATATGTTAATATAAATCATGTTGGTAAACTAAACATCTATAAGACTAAATGCTAAACGTTGCAAGACGTAAACGAGTTTCACTTAAATAGTGACACCACCATTTTAGTTCATATCGGAAAGGAAAACATGAAGGAACTCTATATTGATGGACTTCCGGAGTCATTTTGTTTTAAATAAATTGACGCTTGTGAGACCTCTTCCAAAACATGACTAGAATTCCGTTCATAGGCCAAAGTAGAATGGAGGACTAATTTAATGGAGATTGTACATGTTTATGTATATAGTCCATTATGTATAGTCATGTGTGGTGGATTAATTTTTTCCTTCATAAAATTCCGTCGATGATTTGAGTAGATATATGGGTATATCTATTTAAAGAGAATGGAGTTTGACAATTTTGAATTGGTTCATATTATTGTTAGTATGAAGTAAACAAAAATCATTGTAACAAGATAATCAAGTATTTATGATTGGTTCATAAAGGATAAAGTTTTGAGTTACAAGTTTAGCAAAACATCTAAGGAGTTGTAGAATTGTTCTACAACTTATACTTCTCGAATACCTCACATTAGTTTAGAGTATTCAAGAGACAAAATCAAACCTTGTTGGACATGGTAAGATTAATAAAAATGTCATTATAATTTTGTAGTTTATACATTAGTGACAACCGCTTTTAACTGAAAAGAGCACCATCATGATCCGATGAAGTTGACAACATGTAAGATATGGTTTGGGTAGTGACCCGAATTGTCATTTTCTTAAGTTTGGGTATGCATAGCATGTGTAAAATGTTTACAACCAAAATGGGATAAATATATGTTTATAAGGTTATTCTAAAGAATACATTGGGTATTTATCCTATCACCGACCAAATACAAATATTGTTTGTCAGAATTGGTTGATTTCTCGAGAAAATAGTTCTTGCAAAACAAGTGAGTGGGAGGACAGTACAAACCTAACGAGATTAGAGAATCTTTGTTATCATGTCAAGAGTAGCGCAGCACTGGAAGTTTTTCCGGGGTTTCCTATTTTGACAAAGTAGAAGACACTACATATGTTGTAGATACTTCGAATGAGTTTGCGAACTGAACCACAAAAGTCCTAAAACTTTGTACTTAGACCAACTTATGGTTTAAGAGTAAAGTGTTATTTTGACAACAAATGGACCTGTACCTTATAAAGGAAGAAAATGATGGACCCTGACTTCGTAAAATTTACTATGAGTCATTATATCCGCCATGGTATCCTTGTATGAATATCAAGTATGTGACTTGGTAGTCCTTTCGATAGGCATGATGCCTAACGATAGCAAAAAGGGTCTATATAGCGACAAAGACATGGATTTTTACATCCTTTGAAAGTTGTACTTATCGAAAAGTTGTTTTCGACGAAGTTCAAAGAATTGACTACTACAAGATTTTGATCTTGCGTAGTGATGATTTAGTCTTTGCAGATAGTTCTAGCAAAAGTTACATATTATGATATGGCAGTTGAATAACAAAACCAACTCTCCTCTCGAGGAAGTTTGATCGAGGATGTGTACTTGACACAGTCTGAGAGTTTTGTATAATTCAAAAGGTTGCTAGAAAGGTATGCACACTTCAATGGTTGAAGTGAGCATAACGAAGTTGAAATCTTTACCTTAATGAAGTTATCAAAAGAGTTTGATTCCACCATGAACGATAAAGATGCTTGTAGAGTTACAAGAAATTAAGTGGGAGCTCTATGACATATTTCCAATACTTTATGTAGATGAGATATGGAAAATATGTATTTTAAATTAACACGGTTAAGATTTTCATATTGATGAAAGGCTTAGAAGATATTGGGCATCGATATCTATAAGAGATGGATTGAAGCGCCTGATATGATTGAAGCCAAATCACATAGATGAAATATTGAAGTAAGTCAATATCGAAATGACAAGAAGGAGTTCTTGTCACATGGAAAATATTTGAGCAAGATTCAAGTGTTTTGACACATGATGAGCATCATTGAAATTGAGATTTCTAAGTCATGTTTCCATGCTATGTACACAACCGGATGAGTCCTATGCTATAAAATGTTATAGCAGGACAATTCATATGATGATTAGACAACACTGGGAGAGATCCTTATGCCATTTTAGAAATTCTAAGGATGTGTTTTCCTATGTAGTAATGACTAACTATTTGTTGTAGTATGTTACACTAATAGTCTTTTCATCTATTCAAATAATTTTATCTCAATTAAAATATGTGTTGAAGGGTAGCACAATAGGCTGGAATAAAGTTCCATGCTGGATTTGAAAGAGTTTTAAAATTGAAGTATTGTGACGCATACTACAACAGAGGCTAAGTATATCATTGTGTTGACAATAAAATAATAAGAGTATTTTGTGTCAACGAGTTCTTTATTGAACTTGGTGAATTTCCAAGAATGCTGACACTATGAAGCTACATTCTCACAATGTTAGTAACATTGCTTTAAGCTGAGGAATTAAGGTTTCACCGGTTGACCAAATATATACAAAGCCATCTCATTAGAGAATGAGTGATGCGTGTAGACGCAAAGAACATGCAAATACAATAGTACCTGAACTGTTCTGATATTTTTTATGATGTTTACCACATGCGAAGCATGGTAATAACACTGGAATGCCATATGTGTTAACTGCTTACAGACTAGATTATTGACTCTAGTGCAAGTGGGAGACTGAAGGGAATATGCCCGAGAGGCAATAATAAAGTGGTTATTATGTTATTCCTTGTTTATGATGAATGTTTATTTCTCATGCTAGAATTGTATTAACCGGAAACGTTGATACATGTGTGTTTAATAAACAAACAATGGTTCCTAGTAAAGCCTCTCTTTTAACTAGCTCGTTGATTAATAGATGATCAAGGTTTCTTGATCATGAACATTGGATGTGATTAATAATGAGGTAATGTCATTAGAAGAATGATGTGATGAACATATACCCAAAGTGAATATAGCAATGCGATCAAGTCATTAAGTTTACATTGTTATATCAAATATACGAAGTAACTTATTCCTTAGACCATGAGATCATGTCAATCACTGATACCGGAAGGGTGCTTTGATGTCATCAAACGTCACACCGTAACAGGGTGACTATAAAGGTGCCGTTAGGTATTCGGAAAGTGTTAGTTTAGGCTCATGGATCAAGAGTGAGATTTGTCCATCCAAATGACGGAGAGATATACTCTGGGCCCTCTCGGTGATATCACATTGACACCGCTTGCAAGCACGTGACTAGGTCACAAGGATGTCATATCACGGAAACGAGAAAAGAGTACTTGTGGGTAACGAGATCAAAAGAAGGTATGGGTGATACCGATGATCGGATCTCGGACAAGTGAAATATCGCGAGACAAAGGGAATAGTCACGACGTTGATGGTTCACACGATCACGAGAGTCATCGTTGAATACATAGGAGTCATCACGGATCTCCAGATCCCACTGTTGATTATTGATCGGAGAGGAGTCTCGATCATGTCTATGTTATTCGCGAACCGTAGAGTGACACACTTAAGGTTTGATAACGCATTTGAGAGGATACGGAATATCGGAGAAAAGTTTGGACAACACCGGAATTGTTTCGGGGAATATTGAAGTAGTCACCGGAATTGTTTCGTGGAATATTGAAATAGTTCAAGGCGGTATATGTTAATGTTTTATTAACAAATAGTTCAAGGGGTACGTGTTAATGTTTGTTAATAGGATTAACAAATATTAAAATAAAGAAATAAAATTGTTTTATTTATTTATTAAAGAAAACCTTTGGAATTTTGAGCGGGAATTGATGAGAGAATGAGTGGGTTGAGTGTACAATCCACCCACATGATGAGGGGAGAGGTGGAGGCACCAAAATTTAGTGGCTGCCTCCCCTCCTATAAATAGAGGGCAGGAGATCCCTCTCCCTTACACACTTGGTGTCATGTTCATCTCCATCCTCCCGCTGATCCACCTCATGTTCATGCGCTTGGTGAAGCCCTGAAGAAAGTTTTCTCCACCACACCACGCCGTCGTGCTGCTGGTTTCCGAGGGATCCTCTACTTCCGCTGCCCCGCTGGATCAAGGGAACGGAGGTTGTCATCAACCGTACGTGTGATCGATCACGGAGGCACCGCCGAATTGCGGTGCACATTTTCTCGTTCTCGGGATCGGTGTGAGTACGACTACACCAACAACGAGATTTGATCTCGTAACGCTTTGTGTCTTTGAGGGTATGTTCTTCTTAAGACTCTCTCTATGCCCGTTGCTTTCATCTCCTAGATTAGATCTTGGCCTTTCGAGTGTCTCTCGCGTAGCAATTTTTTTGTTTTTTATGCAACGACCCCTTCATGTATCTCTCTCATTCTTTTACGGTTGGCAAGAAAGCGGGAGAAGCTCCCCCTCGAGCGCCGCTTCCAAGCAGTTTGCGAGGAATTGACGGGATTTTTCCTCCAAGACATTATAGCTCCTTTTGGAGAGTACTACCACCATGCATCATAGTGTATGCCTCAATGTAATAGTGAGATAGCTACATTTAATATTATATATATAGTATGCCTCGGAGAGTACAACTATGAACAATACTTAATTTGCGATCTCATGTAATTAATTACATGTGTTATATATATGTATGCACCAAGGTCGTGTAGCATCAACGCGATCCTCGTACGATGAAAAGGTCCGATACGTCCCCTCCTAAGCCTTTCTAAACCGTAAACCCCTCCTAAACCCTAAACCCCTCATTTAAAAAAAACCTAAACCCCTCCCAACCCTTTGGTACAGGTTCGTGTTACGAACCGGTACCAAATGTCTCCAGCCCCGCCGGCTCCCTTGAGGCCACGTGGAGGCACCGTCAATACCAGTTCGTAAGGAACCGGTACTAAACGTTGGACTACCTTTAGTGCCGATTAATTAGTACATGTTTTCCAACCGGTACTACAATCCCTCTGGAACCGGTACCGATAGCCTGTTTTCCACTAGTGTACTTATAGGATCTACTACATGCAAGCATGGTTGTTAGGTCTTGCATTGGGTTTCATGTTTTGAGAGTAGTCCGCATGTGGTTTGCTTGTACCGAGTTTTGTCCCGTTTTACTTTAATTACTTGGGAAACTCTCCTTCTAAATCAATAGTAGTTAATAGATTGGGACAATTTTTGTGTCCCTATTAAAAAAAATCTACGTGCAAGCATCATCCCAATTCCGGAGTGTATCCGACTGGTCACAACAGAGAGTATCATACACTAGTATCATGCATATAGTACTATTCTATATTACTACTTTTGTAGGTTGTAGTAACATGTGTGTGGTATTATGCAATACTGCATTTATCAAGTTATATAGACCCATCTTGACTTGTAAACTGCTATGTTACGGTATCTACCTATGATACCACTCTCATCTCTCTCGTTATTAAATGCAGTGCCACATGCGCTTTTTGCCAACATGACATGCATGGTGCCACCTATGTTACTCCCACTGTGACTAGTCTCAGGAAACAACTCCCTCACAAACTAATACGATGTAAAGGTGTACAAGCAAACATAAGAAGAACAAGAAGATAGAAGAACAAGCAAAGCTCGAGACCATCAGCCAATTCCAACCCTCCGCATAAGAGGACCCTATCATGTGTTTCTACCGAACACTTCAAACACCCACACATATCAGCCATTGTGTCTCGTTGTGAAGTTTGTAGCATGCATTTTCTTTCTACGTAATGGACCAATGCTCCATTTGGTTAGATATGCTATACATTATGGCAGTAAGATCACGCGGGTCGACTTAATCAAACATCATAATATTCCGGGATTTCCTGATCACCCAAAATATCGCAGCTACTACGAGAGCTAGAATATTTCTATGTTTCATAAAAAATGCATTACCCAAAACAAAGTCCTGAAAGTGCACATGAACATCTACCGGGCCTATAGCACATTTTAAAACTCCGCACACTTATTTTGCCAGTTTACACTCAAAAGAGCATATGATCTAATGTTTACATCGTCACAGAAGCAACACTTATTTTCTTTACCCTTCCATCCCCTTCTTATATATACATTTTTAAAAATACCTTTATGAAAGGCTAAACAAAGAGATACATTAATTTTCAAAGGTATTTTCATCGACAATAAATTCAATGGCCACTTAACATTCACTCGTTTTGAAGTCCAAATACATCAACTTTACAAGAAAAAGGTTCCAGACTTATTCAGCAACCATCTACACCTATTTTCACTATCATTCAACATGACATTAGCGCAATTTTTTTGCAAACATTTCCAGTAAACAATCATTTCAACCCACAAGGTCCATCTAAATCTAATAACAGACCAAGCATTACCAAACACATCACATTCCAAATTATTAGCCCTAATTCAAACAATACAAACTGCTAGATTGCTCACAGAAAGGTTCTCCCATAACCTAAAATCCTCCAAAATCTTGTCCTTTTACCATTGCCAATATTTTCTTACGGAACATAAAGCAACTTTCTTTAACATTCATCCACTCTTGCCAAAAAAAGAGATTGAACAAGTTTCTTAACACAAGCAGATAAAGTTTTCTTCATATAGTTACATCTTACCACAGTTTTCCACACACACCTTCTTCAATCCTTCATTCTCCAACTTTCATAACCATTTGCTAAGAAGACCAACACTCATTACATTCGATTCCATTACACCAATCCTCCAACCTCAATGGCCTGAGAAACTTTTGTTCTAGCCGACAAAGTGATACTTCCTAGTATCTTCACCTTCTTGTCATAAAAGTCTTTTCATAAAAAATGATATTTTCTTAGAGGGATATTTAGTCAATTCTGACATGACAACATGTAAAATAGCACATTACTTAAAACTTTCAACAAAATCAACCTCGCCCCATAACAATTTTCGTACCCTCCCAACCGTGTAAGTTTTACTCTACTTTCTCCCACCCCCCCACATTACTAACATAATTTACTATGATGCATCGCTAATCCTACTATCTAAGAGGAATATTCGTCACTACACAAGTAAAAATGGAAGAATACTCATTTACTTTTCCCTTAGCACTACCAAAACAATATAATTCTATTTGATGAAAATTAATTTTCGGTTAAATTTGGGGTCACGTACAAAGTGAACTTCACTGTAGAAGAAAGTTGCAGGAATAGTCCGGTAAGATGTAACAATATTAGGAAAACTTATAAAGTGTTTTCATATATAATAGTTCGAACACTAATAGTTTTCACATTCTTATAAAACAAAGTGTTTGATTTCGTAAATTTTCATATATTTGGAAAACACTTCATTAGTTTTCATATATAAGAAAACTTATATATTAATTGTCATATTCTTATAAAATAAAGTGTTTGAACCTATATATATAGATATATAGACACCCTATTTGGCACCCTGGGTGCAGAAAATTTATTTTGCACCCAAAATTTTATTTTATATTGCTAAGTCAAAATATTATATTATATATATAAATATTTACGTTTAAGTTGATCCATAATAGAAAAATCAGCGTAAAAAATAAAAAATATGCTTTATAGCGACATAAAAGTCATAGAAATAGCATAAATATGTCTATTTTTTGTTATAATTTGTAGCATCACGTAAATAATTTTTTACGACATGGATATATTTTATTACGTTTTGTTCGACATAAGGAGTACGATAAAAAATTATATATATATGATCGCGCTATTTGACACCCAGGATGCAGAATAGTTATTCTACAACACCCTGTATCTTTAGAACCGTGCATGATTTTTACGTCACGTAAATTTTGTCGTATTCCTTATATATAATAGAACGTAATAAAATACATACATGACATACAACTTTTATTTACGCAACGGTACAAAAAAGAATGAAAAATACACATTTTTTATGTTGTTTCTATAACTTTTATGTTGGTATGACTCATATTTTTCCGTATTTATGGCGAGTATTCTCTTATGGATAAAACATGAACGTAAATAATTACATACGTAATATAATTTTTGATTTGGGAACATAAAATAAATTATGGGCGCAAAATAAGTTTTCCGCACGCAGGGTGCCAAATAGGGTGTCTTATATAGGGCAGACATATACTACAACCAGTTGTAGTTTAGTGCCCTACAACTTTCTGCCCCTATATAGGGCGACCGAACGGTTCCGACCGACCGACCGCGAACAGCCCCGACACAAATCCCCTCCTTCACACCTCCTTCCTAACGGCCCGAGCGAGCGAGCGCCGGTGGGAGTGCCGACGCGAGCGAGCTAGGGACGGCACATGGCACCCGAGCCCACCCCTAAGGAGACCCTTCACCGGCGTGGGCCCAGCAAGGGAGCGCCGGCGGGATCGCCGGCGCGACGGAGCTAGGTCGCTCACGGCATCAAGATCGCCGAAACCACCTTCTACGGCGCAAGGCGGGCGAGCGAGCGACGGCGGGACGCCGACGCGAGGGAGCTCGTCCCGCCGTGTCCTCGATTCATCTTCGCGGTGGTAAGCTGCGGCGCTACTACCATTAGTTTCATCTCCTGCAGCGACAGCGATGTCTCCGCCTTCTTGTAACTTTCTGGCGACCGAGCCTCCCTGAAGAATTTGATCTCCGCCTTCTTCTAATTTCGTGTTAGGTTGGGCTGCTAAAAACTGTAATTCCATACAATGCTATAATTTTCAATTCCATAAGTTCATAGTACTATACCAAGAAGTTCATGGAAGTGTTTAGATAAGTTCAAAGTATGTTCTGTCGCAGCTTCGTGTCCTCCTCCAAACATGAGATCTTATGTTTGGCTGCGTATCCTCTAGGAAAAAAGGTTTGGCTTTCCACCACCACCGCCACTTCCTCCAAAAAAGAGACCTCATTTTGCGCAAGATTGACCTCCAGCGAGTCATCCAAACAGAACAATGCCAAATGATCATGCGTCAATTAGTGATGATGATGTCCAATATAAGGATGTGCCAGATGATGGTGGAATAGGGAAGCAGCATGCGGGCAAATACATAGATCCATTGTTGTATAGATCATTGGTCACACCTCCTTGTCCTATGATGCCTGGGCAAAATGATACCCCATCGGCGCTAAGAAGATACACACATGTAAGTGTAGCATAATTGAAGCTCAACATTGCAACCTAGTCTTTCACTATTAACAATATTTTTTAATATTTTTCTTGCAGAATCCCGATTTGTCTGCTTACTTGCTACCAACGCTAAAGATGAGATTTAGAAGTTTCGATAAAGAAAAAGAGTTATACAACAGATATGCTAAGAATTCAGGATTTGCAATCAAGATTGGGTAGCATAACAACAGAACCAGGTATCTCCAGTGCACACGAGAAGGGATGCACAAAAGCAGTGTAGATGAAACCCAGCGAAAGGGAGTAAACAACATCAAAAGGTGTGGATGTAAGGTGCGAGTAAGGTTGAAGGAGAAGGCAGATGGTTTATGTGTCATACAGGACATCAACCTGGAACACAACCACCGTCTCATCATAAGTCCAAGAATGCTGGTGTTTCTACACTCACATAAGGACTTTGACCCATCTCTCTTGGAATATATGAAGTTACTACAGTTTCAGAATGTGAAGCATCATCAGATGCAATCAATCATATCAGGTTCACTTGGAGGAACTCAATACATGACAATGCATGGGCGCGACCTGATCAACATGTAAGTTCATTTCCAGTACCTGGTACCTCTTGTACGGGAAACATAGTATTGTACCTCTGCTCTAACAATCTTGTCCTTCTAATGTACGAATGTAAGAAAGCTACAAATTCTTGAGAAGACAATGTCGATGACGTGGACAAGCTAATGAGTTTCTTTGCAGAGATGAATGCTGCTAACGATGAGTTATACTTTGAAATACAAATCGACAAGAGTGACAGAAATAAAGAATATATTCTGGGCAAATGCAAGCTGCAAGGGCTCCTACGAGGATTTTGGTGACTATGTGACATTTGACACGACGTATAAGACTAATCATCGCAAGATGCCTTTGGGTGTGTTTGTAGGAGTAAATCACCATCTCCAGTCAACTATATTTGCATGTGCCCTTGTCAGAGATGAAAGCGAAGATTCTTTCGCATGGATATTTCAACAATTTCTGCATTGCATGAAGGGCAAGGAGCAAACCATTATTTTAACAGGTGTTTTAATATTCTCATGCTTGATAAGTCATAAAAAACCAAATCCTTATTTAAGTTATTAACCTTACCATCTACCATATTCATTGCAGACAGGTGCCCGACAATGACTGCTACGATACCAAGGGTATTTGTTGGTACACTGCACAAACTGTGCCGATGACACATTTTAAAGAAGTACAGGTAGCCACTCAGCATACTTTAAAAGATGTATGAAACGTTCAAGGTAGAGTTCACTGCGATACTGAACTGGCCACTGATGACAACTGAGTTTGAAGCTGCATGGCATCAACTTGTTGCAAAGTATGACATACACAATAACAACATGATCATATAACTGTGGGACGGTACAAGGGAGTGGATTTTAGCCTATTTCAAGGACGTTTTCTACGCAAGGATGACATCAACTCAACGTAGTGAAAGCATGAACTACATTCTGAAAAAAAAGGACATGCATTGTTTCTTTGAACAAGTGAACAATTGCATCCAGACACGGCGGCTGAAAGAACAAGAACAAACGATGTCAAACCTGGTTCGATGCCAAAACTCTACACTGTTTGTCGATTTTTCTCTGTTGATGTAGATTAACCTGAACTAAATACTGATGTGAACTTTTTGCAGTATACATCTGATACAAGTACTCACTATGGATTCAAGAGGCAGCTGAGCAGGCTATACACAAAGGCCGTTTACGCTGATTTCAAGAAGAAGATAAAAAAGAGCACATTATTTGATGTTAGGGAACACCTGGAGCTTTTTTTTCCTAACTATATGGTGACATACAGAAATCCAGAAAAAACCTTCTCGTGGTCGCACCATGACTTCAAAGTAAAAGCAGGCACCCATGCTAACATATACACATGTGAATGCATGCTTTGGGAGCATACAGGTAACAATCAAAATGATTTTTTTTTGGAGAATTAATAGCTAGAAAAGAGAATAAGAAGTTCACCATGTGTACATGTGCAGTTCTCATAAGTATTCTAAAGAAGTACACTCCTACATACACGTGGAAAACAAAAAAACTTTAATTAATTTTTCCCTGCAGGTCTCTTCTGCACACATGTCATTGCAATGCTCGATCACTTGAGAGTGACATCAGTTCCAAAAGAGTAGATACTTAACAGACACACTAAGGGGGCAAACAAGCGATCGACATTCAGTAGGGCAGATTACAAATCAGTTCCATCTGACGGGTCTTCAATAGTGTACCAACACACGAGATCCTCCAACTAGCATTCAAACTAGTAAGGATATCTGCCAGGTCAGATGGACAGAGAGCGAGAGAGAGAGCGAGAGAAAAACACGGTCTTCATGAACTTGTTGAGCTAGTGGAGGCAATCGGGTGCTCAAGACCAAGTGAGGAAGGGGATGAAGAAATCCCCGATTTCGGTGAGTTCAACATGTCCTCAACAATATATTCAATCAAGCGGAGGAACAAAGTGAACCCTAGTCGACTCGTACGGTTATTCGCTCACCCGGAATGTCAAATACAAAAGGAAGTAGAAGCAACAAGAAGGGAAAAGAGGCATACAAAAAGAAACATGCTGCTGACAACAAGCAGTTCCTGCCGGAGGCAAAGGGAAAAGGCAAAGATGCGGTAGGGATCAGGAAATATGGTGGGTGTGGGTTGTTCAAGAATCATAACTCACGTACATGTTCTCAACTGCTATTGCGTATCGCTGCTGGTACGGCTGCTGCTGCTGTTGAAAATAAAAAGGACATAGCAGATGATGTGCAGGCTACAACGAAAAGGGTAAAACAAAGAATGTGCAAGAATTGCAATGAGATAGCTGGGCACAATTCTTTAACATGTCCTCAGAGAGAAGACAGATTAGACAAATCCACTCTAGGAAAAAGGAAGCCAAGAAAAAAGAGAAAAACTGAAGTATTATTTGAAGATAGCAAGGAGGAAGAACACGACGAGGAAGAATAGGAAGCTGAAGAAGACAAGGACGAAGGAGAGGAAGATGGAGAAGACGACAACGAAGGAGAGGAAGATGAACAAGACGACGAAGGAGATGATGGACCTAAACAAGAATCTCCTAAAATGACAAGAAGTAGAAGGACAAGTGCAACACCTACTCCATCGAGAGAAAGCACAAGGAAAAAAGAGAAAGCTATAACAATTACTCCTACTAGAAAGAGGTGCGTGAAAACAAAACTAGTTACAACACCAGCCCCAAGGAAAGGGAGCAGAAACACAGAGAAAAATACAGAATTATGAACAAGAAGGAGCGCTAGGTTATTGTAATAGAGATACTTGTTCATCAATACATACAACATTTTGAACGCTTGTTTGCGAGAAATTCAAAGCAGCACATGAAAGCAATTCAAATTCAGTTTGGGAGAAGTTCACAGCAACTCCGTACGTAGTTCATACCCATGGATAGAGAAGTATGGGCTGAAACAAATAAAACTTCAACTCCCATACACATTGTAGTAATAAAAATGATCATACAGAAGTTCAAACAAAGTAGTAACAGATTTGCGAACACACAAATTATAGTAGTTCACTCTTTATGAGGGGAAGTTATATAAGAAAATATAACACTTTTAAAAGCAGTTCAGTCATGAAGAGGTGGAAGTTCAACCGTAAAACAAAAGAATTTCAAACTGGAACACACATAATTAACCATGTTTACATATGCAGTTCATACAGAATCCACATAATAGCACAAACGATAACATATATGAAAACAAAAGAACAGATAGTTCCACACGAACAGACAAACTGGTAGTTCTAGCAAACACTTCACCTAACTGCATAAAAAGCCGACCAATATAAACGGTGACAATATAGTAGTGCTCCACACAAACATAACACATAATCTACTGGGTCTTGTGGTGACGTGCGCGCAGCCATGCCTTCTTCCTCTTCTTCTTTGAAAGACTAGCACCGCCGTCGTTTTTCTTCTTAGAGACCATGCCCTGCATTTCCAGGAACTCATACATGGCCTTGTGCTCAGCCCAGACTTTAGTTAAATCTTTGTCGTTACGCTTGGACAACGCAAAAGCGTGTTGAGCAAGACTAGTGACGTCAGCGCTGAGAAACTTCTGATCAAAAGGGAAACAGTACCTTCCATCAACAATGCTAGTGAGGTTGTACTTCCCTTCATCCAGATACTGCAGAACCTTGACTGCATAACTTTTCTCGTTATAAACGGTGACAAAGTCATCAGAGTTGTATTGCATTGTGAGATAAATAAGGTTCAGATTTCAAATGCTAAAACATGAATTTGAAAAACTAAGCAAATACAGTAATAAAAAGACATCCTGCAAGAAGTAAAGAATGATGCTCAGGGAAGTACATGCGTACAGATCTACGAAGTTCACACTTAACAAAGAAGAAGTACAGACTGATGCTCAGAGAAGTATAGTCGTACAGATCTACAAAGTTCAAACATAACAAAGAACAAGGATGTACATAATGATGCTCATGGAAGTATAGACGTACAGATCTACGAAGTTCAAACACAACAAAGAACATATAAGTACAGAATGATGCTCAGGGAAGTACATGCGTACAGATCTACAAAGTTCAGACATAACAAATAACAAAGAAGTACAAAATGGTGCTCAGAGAAGTACAGGCGTACAGATCTACGAAGATCATATCGAACTACGATTACAGATTACTGACCTCAACATCATCTCCGCGGAGTAGCAAACATGACCGCACAGATCTGGGCTGTAGCTCTTCTTTTTGCTACCAGAACCCTCAGAGGCCGCGACAATGATGTTCGACTCCTGGCTCACGGGAGGACCCACACCAGCAGCATCTACAGACACAGATCCTTCATGGTAGTTGGAGAGGTCCGTGAAGTCCAGACCCACAACAGACTTCTCCCGAGAGTCGACGACACCGCTCGAACACTCGCCGTCTCCAACAACATCGGCGGCGATGACTACCGCCTCCATACGTGGAGGAGAAGGGGTGCTCTTGCGGTTCTCCGTGGAGAAGCGGTGGCGGAAGAAATGACCGTCGCAGATAAAAGCGGTGGTTGACGGGATATAACGGGAGTGGTATTGCGGTTGTGTCAGAAGGGGGAGTGAGGAAGTGGCGGAATAGACGAGGAGCCGGAAATTTCGTGTATTTTATACAAGTGGGGTAGGGTGGAGAGTTGATGCCATAAGATCCCAACAATGCAACACCTCGCGGACACATGGACGATAATTAAGCACAAAAAAAAATTCAGTACCAACTACATATATATCGAAATTTTCAGCGATCGACGCAGAGAATTTCAAAAAAATACATGTAGAAGTGCTAAATAAAAGAAATCTAATTTCGTCATTCGAAATAACACTAAAAATAACTTGTACATAACATAGTACAATAAAAATACTCGTACATATACAGAAGTGCAGACACCAAAAATAACGGTGCAATTAAAAACACTAACATATACCGAATTTGAGATATATGTGTAAGAGAAGTTTCTATCTCAATCGCAGATAAGTTCATATATCATATACAGAGAAGTTCGAGAATTGGGTGCGAAGAGGTACATATATCCTTAATACTTAGTAAATCATTCCTCGTATAGAGAATAATTTGAAATGTTTGAATTCTCAATACAAATGTAACGTCAAATGTGAAATAACAAATCACGTATCCTAGATCTAGTTGTGCCGCGAAAGGAACTTTAGAAGATACTGTCCTTGTGTGCTGAAAGCGGAACCCGGGAGATAGATACTGAATTTCCCTTGGCAGTTTTTCGAGAGGGACCTTGTTCTCCAAATGGACCACTGATAAGAACAGATACTCTGCCTTCCAGTCATTAACACGAGGCTACACGATTAAACAAACAGATGTCCATAAGATTAAACGAACTGCATAACAATACATGACAATTATTCGTAGTCTTCCAGGGGCCTTACATCGTTATCCTTGTATGAGTTAACCAGATTGTCTCCATCGACCTCAAATGCAAATTTCAAGCACCAGAATCCACATTGGTTAACACTCTGAACTGGTACCTTCACAAACCATGGCTTTGAAACAACCATCTCCCACTTTTAATGATACCATCGGGAGTAAGCTTGATCCCCATATCTTGCTTTCATCAATAGAGTCATCCTCCTGGCCTGTTTGTACGTGAAATATCGTAGAAAGAGACAAAACTAACATAAAAAGAGATGCTTGAGGTTACAAGAAAACAATGCACGCCTACTCTAAATAAAAAACATATAGAAGTTCAGGCGTAAACAACAAGCAGTTCAGGTAAACAAAAGGTGAAGTTTATGTACAACCTGCTAACAATGCCCGCCTACTCTAATTGCAGTTCAATTGTAGTTCAAACACATACATAAAGAATTTCCAACACATACGGAAAGGAGTTCAAGCATGAACAGAAGGTAGTTCAGAAATTTGAAACACACAGCAGATCAAACCCCATACAGGGAGCAGTTCAAGACAATACGGTGATAAGTTCTAAGCATACATAGAGAAGTTCATACAGACTTACAATTTCTATAGTCTCATTGTGGTAACTGCTCTTTGATGGTTTTTTTGCCCCTCGGCCACTCTTTGGAGTCGAGCACATCAAATGTAGAGAGGTTTTTATTCATAACATATAAGGAGTAGTGGACATTTCTTGAATCAGAAAACTTCTTGCAGTAACGCATCAATATTTGTTCCAAGAAAAACAGGCTTGATCTCATGAGGTTATCTTGAGGTCTAACATATTTGTCCATCAAATTAACAACTCTTTCCATGTTCAAAGTTTTACTTGTGCCAATGCCATCCATTTCTAGAACATACTACAAAAAATACAATTAAATTAGAAAAGAAGTTTGTGCCACATACAAAGTAAACAGTTCAGGTCTATAAAAAAGATAAAGCTCAAGTTGCCTTATGACATAAGCCATGAGGTTGAAGGGAATATGCCCGAGAGGCAATAATAAAGTGGTTATTATATTATTCCTTGTTTATGATAAATGTTGATTTCTCATGCTAGAATTGTATTAACCGGAAACGTTGATACATGTGTGTTTAATAAACAAAATAATGGTTCCTAGGAAATCCTCTCTTTTAACTAGCTCGTTGATTAATAGATGATCAAGGTTTCCTGATCATGAACATTGGATGTTGTTAATAACGAGGTCATGTCATTAGAAGAATGATGTGATGAACACATACCCAATATCAAGATAACAATACGATCAAGTCATTTAGTTTATATTGTTATAACTTGCATACGAAGTAAGTTATTCCTTAGACCATGAGATCATGCCAATCACTGGTACCGGAAGGGTCCTTTGATGTCATCAAATGTCACACCATAACATGGTGACTATAAAGGTGCCGTTATGTATTCGGAAAGTATTAGTTGAGGATCATGGATCAAGAGTGGGATTTTTTCATCCAAAATGAAGGAGAGATATACTCTGGGCCCTCTCGGTGATATCACATCGACACCGCTTGCAAGCACGTGATATGATCACAAGGATGTCATATCACGGAAACAAGAAAAGAGTACTTGTCAAGTAACGAGATTGAACTAGGTATGGTTGATACCAATGATCGAATCTCGGACAAGTAAAATATCGCGAGACAAAGGGAACAGTTCAGGACGTTGATGGTTCACACCATCACGAGATTCATCGTTGAATATATAGGAGTCATCACGGATCTCCAGATCCCGCTGTTGATTATTGATCGGAGAGGAGTCTCGATCATGTCTATCTTATTCGCGAACCATAGGGTGACACAGTTAAGGTTCGATGACGCGTTTGAGAGGATACGGAATATCGAAGAATGTTTTGGGCAGCACCAAAATTGTTTCGGGGAAAATTGAAATAGTTCAAGGGGTTTTTCGTCGAATGGTTGTTAATAGAATTAAAAAATGATTCGAGGTGCTATATGCAAAAGCTTGTTAATAGAATTAACAAATACTGAAATAAAGAAATAAAAATGTTTTATTTATTTATTAAAGAAAAACTCTTGGATTTTCTAAGTGGAGTTTTAAGGGAAATGAGTGGGTGTGAGTGGAGTGTCCACTCACATGATCAGGGAAGAGGTGGGGGCACACCCATGGGATGGCCGCACCCCCCTTGGGCTTCCTCCCCCCTCTCCTATAAATAGAGGGCATGAGATCCCTCTCTCATACACACACTTTCCCACCTCACTTCCTCTCCACCCGCTGCTCCATTACATGGTCTCTGGCTTGACGAAGCCCTAACAATGGGATTCTTAACCACCACCACGTCGTCGTGCTGCTGGTGTTATGAGGGATCCTCTACTTCCGCCTCCCAGCTGGATCGAGGGAACGGAGGTCGTCATCAACCGTACGTGTGACCGATCATGGAGGCACCGCCGGATTGCGGTGCACATCTTCTTGCTCTCGGGATTGGTGTGAGTACGACTACGCCAACAACGAGATTTGATTTCGTAACGCTTTGTGTCTTCGACGGTATGTTCTTCTTAAGGCTCTCTCTATGCCCGTTGCTTTCATCTCCTAGATTAGATCTTGGCCTTTCGGGTATCTCTCGCGTAGGAAATTTTTTGTTTTCTATGCAACGACCCCTTCAGAGGTCACCCTCAATCTCACAGAATTCATGGAAAGCCTTGAACAGGTCATTACCAGTAAAGGTTGTATAAACCACCGATCCATCCTCGTATGTGCCGTGAATGAAACAACAAAATATAGTCCTGGAGCAACAACAACAAAAAAAGTCATGAGAATAAAATTTAGAACTAAATGTGAATGAATTTGTTCACAAAATATAGTAATGATTACTCACTCCTTGTGATGATCCTTGACATAATCACTGAGGATAAACTGGCGCAGAAGTCGGGCACTCGCAAGATAAGGAGATTGACCTGGTTTAAGCATTTCAACAAGTGGACACCTTTTTTTCACCTTTTTGAGAGGCCTGTTTGTTGAAATAACATTTCTTATAGACAGTGTCGGGTCCTTCTTCCTGACACCAGCATGAACTTTCTTCTGTTTCAAGGGTGTGAGTACTTTGCCAGATCTTGTCTTGCGTGGCTCACCGAAATCATCGGAAGAATCATCTTCAGAAAGTTGTGTGGCAGACAGCTCAACAAAAGGTGGTGTATTGAAACCATCCACCTCACCAATATTGAATTTACCACGAATGACAATAGGTTTACAGCTTTCTGCCTTTCTGTAAAATTCATCCGAGTCTCAAATAACTCAAAGTTTTTTGTTTCTTCAATTAACATTTGTCCTGCAAAATCGTAAAAAGAAGACAATCAAAAGCAAGTCACAAATGTTGAAGAACTAACTACGAGGACTGTAGCTGTAAAGCCCTTGAAAATCAACATTGAAGTTCTCAAACTTTGCCCACTTCCATAGCATCAGCTTCTTCATGTTCCGGATATCTCTGTACGTAAAATCTGTATGTGCCTCGCCATCCCAAGATTGGGCAATCTGTAGCATGAAAACCCACAATCCCGGCTATAGTTCACAAAAAACTAAATCATCAGAAATAAACAATCATGCTATTAAAATCCTCATTTTTGCGAGAAAAAAATCTATAACTAAATGGAAAGAGCACTAACTTATTGCTTCAGGCAAATCATGTAATCATTCCTGAAACCTGCAAGGTCTAAGAGGAGGCTCAAGTTTATTGTCCTTTTCATTCAGAATATTCTATAGAATGGTAACGTTTTTTACCATCTTATGGAATATGTCCCAGCCTACTGTTGAATCAGATTCATACAAAGAATCAAAATAATCATAGCGTTCAGCTTTGAGATTCAAGCTAACTACAACCCAATGGACCACACAATCTTTTTCCACCGGGGTATCCAGAGTTGGAAAAACGACCTGAAAAGTATTAAAATTAATAATAATAGATGCATACTTAATAAGAATAGAAATAAAACAAAATATACTGCCTCTCATAGAGTAAACACTAATAAACATACAATGTTATACTGGTCCATTCTTTCCAATGGATTTTTAGTGAAAAACTTGATTACACCCTTGTCAATAATCCCAAGGAATAACTTATGCTGAAGAAAACAAACAAACAATCAGAAAAATGTAGAAATATTTGATGGTGTAAAAAGAAAATAAAATACATAGAACTTATGTGAAAAACAACAACTCACAGTAATCTAGTACGACACAATCAATCTGTCTGGTGATCCTTTAAATTTCTCCCGCATAAGATAGATACCTACGGAAGCTGTCTGGGAACTAAGCGTGCCACGAGGCCTAAAGCAATTTGCAAGTTCTACTCCTGTGTGTGGACATTGAGCTTCATTAATGATTGGTAAATTCTTGAGCATGCAAAAAAAACAGCAAAATATGAATTAGGTAGAAAAACAAATAGATAAAATTAGATCTTCCACGGTGTTCCAGTAACTTACGCTATTCTATCCATTTCTCTAACCCCGGTAACAATCTCATAAATTCCTCAATAGCACCAGGAACCTTAGTATTGACATTCAAGAAATAATCATCTGGAAAAACATAAAAAGTGAAAGATATTAAGAAGAAATATGTACTGGAAATGAGATACAAACATCAAATATAGGAAGTTTTAAACACAAAAGCACAACAAGGAAAAGAGAGATGTACAAAGAAGTTCATACAAGCTAGTAGGGTAGTTCATATTAATATAAAAAATAAGCCCGGTGAATGAGATACAAACAGTAACAAACAAGAAGTTCAGACATAATGTACAAAGAAGAATACATACATGTAAAAAAGAAGTTCACAATACTGTAGAAACTATGATTCAAAAGGAAGTTAACAACAGTAAAAAACTGGGTAGTTCAGAAGCGCCTAAGTAGGAAGTTCAAGTACATATGTACGGAAGTATATATTGGGTCGTATTGGAAGTTCGTGTGGTTTTATAGCAGAAGTTAAGCACAAAAGGGACGAGTTAGAGAAGTACTAGCGCACATTAATGAGCGATTCGCGTGATCCAAACACGCCCAGGAATTCATTAAGAAAAAGAAGTACCACTGTGAACCGAAATAATTTTTACAAACATTGTTCCACATTAACACACCAAAAGTAAAAAAGTTCAAACATTACAACCCAACACAAACCCCATCTCACAGAGTGAGCCCATATTTAAATTAAAAAGTTTAGAAAATATAAAATTAAAGGGTGGACTTCATGGGTTCTTACCTAGACAAGAAGAGCTTGGCATAAGAGCAACATCTACTACATCAACAAGAGGAGAGATCTTCTCAGCAAGTTCATCCACAGCAATAACAGATACAATCTTACTGGCATTGGCATCCTCGGCATGGTCACCAGAGAGTGAATGAACTACAGCAGGCACTTGAGATGAAGGGTCAGCCTGAACATGTTCAGTTTCTACCACTTCCGGCTCATGCACATGAGCATCAGATTCTTTGATGTCTGCAGCACCTTTATCATCATGCATTGGAGGACGAGAAGAGGTGTCATATTCAACAAATGCACCATCATTTGTCGTCTGGCCATGATCATCTAAGGACTGAGTACGTTCGCTGTCATCTTCTACAAATTCTTCTCGAGGAGAAATGGGACAAGCAGTCACTGGTTTTTTTACGGTGTGCCCTGGCGATGACACACCAACACCGTCAACATTGACCTGCAACATAAAACACAAAATTTAACAAGAAAAGTTAAAGGCTGTAAAACATGAAAACAATAACACAACAATAAAAACAGTGATTGTGACTAACATGCTCAGACTCATGCATTTGATGGCCAGCTGCATCATCTTGCATATTCATGTCATTGATATAACGTTAGGCATCATCCTCATATGGCTTGCAGCGAGCATCTTGCATCGACTTAACCATTTGGAATGCATTCTGGATCTATGATATGTTAAGTTGCAGACCAGTTATACTCATAGACTCCAAGACAAGGGCGTCTTTGCAAGCTTCTTTGTCAAACATATGGCCAGAAGGTATAAGCCCATCAGTACATTCCATATGGATGCTAGTTGTAGGAAACTGCATCGCATACTCATAAGCCTTAGCAAGATAGTATACTAGCTGAGTCAATGTGTGGTGAGTGACATTTAAGCTGCCACCAACAGGGTGCAAATCTGTTGCACTAGTGGTACCAATGTTCACACGCTTGCTGGCGGATTCTTCAGCAGAGGAACCGATAATCCTCTTACGAGGAGAATTCCTGAGAGGAGCGTGCAATGAAAACATTGGTCCTTCCTTCTTCTCTTCATAATACACAGTTTCAGATATCTTTTTCTACTGGAAAAAATAACACACACAAAAATTCAGTAAGGAAAAATATTTCTATTGAGATACAATGAGAAAAGAAAAAACATAGTCAAGAAACAGTAAAATAAAATGATCACTCACAGGATGAACACCAACCAACCATGTTCTAGGGTTATCCGTGCCACCGTCTCCAAACATGTCAGTATGGGCAAGCTTACTTAGCTTCTTCTTATCCATGTACAATATACGAGAAGTACGGCTATCGGTAATTTTAAGACCGTGGGGATCAAGGCAATCAAGGAACATCAATAAAATGGCAATGCAGCATGCAGGGATTGCTGGACAATCAACACCAGCAATCTGCTGGTGCTCCAAGTATATAACTGCCTTCTTCAACTCATCAACAACCAGCTGGTATAAATAATAATCCCAAAGGTCAGCTTGGCTCACTTCTTGAACCATAGGGGCCTGTCTACAAAGCCGGATGATTGCTCCAAGACAAATGAACTTCATGTACAATACAAGGCCAAACACTTTCATAGTCTGCTTATCTTTGCTTTCATCCTCAACAAGGATCTTAAGAAGAGCTCGGAGATCATTAGTGTTTACTGTCTTCTTAGGATCGAACCCGAGCTCTTGCTTCAGCTGCTGCAATACTTCATCATGTCCATCATCATGCTCTTTATGTGATGGCCTTGGAGCTGTCTTAGTTCCACGAGGGAGCTCGAACAACATCTCAATTCCATGTGTAGTAATCTTCACTTGCTTGCCAGCATCATCCAAATCAAGAGTCATGGTGGCAGGGTTAATGCGGTGCATGAGAAAGAAAATAAGCGGGCGGTAGATGTTAGAATCGATATTAAATAGTGGAAGATAGCCAAGACCTCCAGACTCAAGAATATCAAGGTGCTGTTGCTTCAATTATTTGATGCAACCAGCTAACTCCTTCAAAGAGCACCTGAAAGTAATGTTAACACGTGTATTCTTCCTAGCTGGCTCAGAATCAGGATCCAATGGGGCTTGTACTGCCCTCTTCCTCTTACCAACTCTCTTAACAACTTTGAACTACAACAATAAAATACATAAAAAAACAAATCAACAGAATCACGCAAAGTACAGATAGAAGTTCAAGCACTGGTACGAAGCAGTACATACTCCAAGAGATAGAGGTTCGTGACCAGGAGTATGACAGTTTTTGCATATAAATCATGTAAGTTCACAATAAATTAAAAAACTATCATGAAGTTCAAAGCCACATACACTGCAGTTCAATAAAATACACAAAGAAGTTCGAGGACCTTAAAAAAATAGGCAGTTCAATATGACAAAAGCAGCAGTTCAACCCAACGCAAAGGAGATTGGACATGTAGGAAATGAAGTTAGAGTAAAACACAAAGCCACATACTGGTGACAGTTCAGCCATACGCAATACAATTAAAGTACCAAAAACGATAGCGGATAAAAAATACATATACACTAAAAAACATGCATACGACAAATGAAGTACAGTTAAACATATGCAAAACAGTACAGAAATCAAGCTCACCTCTTTGGCATCTATGTCTTCAGTAGAATAATCAGAATCATTATTCGCTTCCTCACTTTCGACCACATCGGAGAAATGCACTACTTTAGTAGGGTTACGAGAGGACTTCCTGACTCTAACAGCAACTTGTTTGGTTTTAGCAGGAGACTTGCTGGGTTTACCAGCAGCCTCTCTCCCCTTCAAAAAAAGTTTTTTTGCTGCAGCAGGAACCTTCTTCACAGGTAGAACAACATCACTCACATTACGAGGAGACCTCCTCACATTAGCATCAGTCTGCACAGGAGGGGCAGCACGAGGAACTGGTCGTGCTCGAGGATATCGGGGAGAAGGCATAGGTCTAATCATTGACGGAATACGAGGACTTAACCGCAGGCCACCTGGAGGTGAAACTTCTGATTTTTTCCTCCTTCTTACAGTAGGAACAACATGTGGGTCAGAAGAGGCAGTAGGAGGAGAATTCGAACAAGATAGATCATCATCTAGCTACTTTGAACGACGTTCAATAGCTGCAGCAACCATTGCGTCTTTTGCCATATGAACAACTTCAGCATTCTTCTTGTTCCGAGCAAGGGCAATCTTCCTAGCCCGTTTCTCATTATAAGAAACAATCTGAGCATCACCTTCCCCCATCTGAGTAACACGCTCTGTACCATCAGCATCCTGACTCTGGGTATCCGACAGATCAAGAGAATCATCATCAAGTGGAGCTCCGAATGATTCAAACAGATATGCACAAACATCAGATATACTCTTATTTGCAATCTCGATTGAATCACCTACAAAATCAACTTAAAAATTTGTTGTTAATTAGTGTTCAAAAAAATGCAGGTTTAAACATGCCTACATATAAATGTAGTACAAACACCTAAACACCTAAACTCAAACAGTTCAACAAAACACATATGGAAGATTGAAACCCATAATATAGGCGGTTCCAGTAAAAAAATAAGTAATTAGAATGCCTACCATAGAGAAGTTTTACAGAAGTTCGGTACTAAAAAAATGCAGTTCGTACAAAAAGATCTAAGCCGTTCAACTTTCACAAAAAGGAAAACAGTGCCATCCATTACATACATGAAGTTTAAATTTTGATTAACACTTTTTGTTTATTAGTTGCAAAGAAAAAACATAAGATGCAATTAAATTGAGTAAGCACTAGCAGGAAAAAGTTAACCTGAAGGGGCCGTGGTGCCTAATTTACCATCTATACAAGATGTATTTCCAATATTAGACTGATCTGCAGCAACCAAGTTTGGTTGACCGGCCGGGATTACACGAGAAACATTTTCCACAACACTCGGACGAGCGACATTATCAGCAGAACTATTCCTTGTAAGAGAGAAATTCAAAGTAAACCAAATTAGAAAATACAAGAAACACAGATACAAAAGTCTAATCATAGATACAAAGCAACAAACAGATAAACCAAAATGAAGTTGGGGCATTTAAACGAAGAAGTACATAGATGCAGTGAAAGAAGTTCAGAAGTCAATTGAAAAGGAGTTAGAAGAATCAATTGAAATTATGGACACACGAACAAGAAAAAAGATAAATAAGAAAGTAAAAATAGTATACCCATGACAAAGAACTTAATAAAATTAGGTCTCCACGGATCAAGAAAAGGATACAGAAATACCTTTGGTGGAATCTACCGTGGGCATCTCCGCAGATGGCTCCATGTGACTAATCGAAAGTACCAAGTACGAATTAGCCACCGAGAATACCGGGGCAACAAGCAGGATCGACGAACACTAGATTCACACCCGCAATAAATAAACTCAAATTACTCTTCAGATCAAAATAATAAGAAGTAAAAGTTCCTCAATTAGCAACACACAACAAAAAATACCTTACTTATAAGAAATAAGATGAATCGAAACAGACAGATTACCCGGAGGCGCAGTCCGGTGCCGCGAGTAGAACCTCGGCGAGAGAGGAACCATGGAGGGAGAATAGAAACTAACCCGTAGAACTGAGAACACGACGCATCACTAGCTCCACTAAGCACTGGTTGCATAAGGGCCCGCCGGCGGTTGGGCAAGGCGAAGACAGCGGTTCCTGCTCAGTAGTAATGGAGAGAAGAAGTGGAGAGGCGAGAGAGTTGGGAGGGGAGGGGTTTTCTAGACTGCTCCGGGCATAGGTACGGAAACAATGGGGACCACAACGGATAAAAAAACCCCAAAAGTCTACAACCTCAGTCATGAAGCAAAGGCACATTTAATATTTTGGGAAGTCAAAAAATTTAAACTTTTACAAATTTTATAGGGAAAGGTAACAAAATTTATGGCACAAATTTCAAATTATATGTGTTGATGCTATTTTCTAGAAATTTGGTCAAAGTTTTGAAAAGTTTGACCTATAAAATTGTACAGGAAAAGTAAAATTGACAAAATGGGACACACATTTCTACGGTTCAGGACCCAAACATACAGAAGTGTAGACACAAAAAAACAAAACAGTTTAAAGTCATACATAGCAAAGTTTGAAACTCATAAAATATATGGTTCAGTTAACAAATACACACCGTAGTTCAACAAAACAAAATTATACGAACATAAAATTGGAAACGAAAATACATTTCTACTGATACGAAGAAGTTATAAATAAAACATAATTTTATAAAGCATTTGACAACCTAAAAACACTAAAATACATCTAACACCTACCCAAACCTAAGACATAAGAACCAAAACTTTTACAGGAACTATCTGATCTAGCGTCTCGGCTTCGTCGCCCGTCGCCGCGGACGAGCAGAATCAGACTCGCGGTCGTTAGGGTACTGAGGATTCATCGCCCGTCGACGCAATAACGACCAACTCTCACGCGTAATAAACATACAAATATCAAAACTGCGCACAGTCACCATGAACTGCGGAAAATACACAAAAAAGTAAAAGCAGTTATAATACAGTCGACGGTTTGATCACTAACATAGAAGAATCTGATACACATAAAATAGGCAATTCATGACTGCACAAACAGAAGTACAAACCTGTGTGCACGAGAAGTTCAGGCTGAAACCAAATGCAGTACAAGTAATATCATACAGAAGTTCATGCCCGTATCGATACCAGTTCTGTCTTGAACATAATACAGTTGAGCACCCAAACATATAGAAGTGTTGACACGAAAAACAAAGCAGTTTAAAGTCATACATATTGAAGTTTGAAACACATAAAATATATGGTTCAGTTAACAAATACACACCGTATTTCAACAACAAAACAAATTATACGAAATAAAATTGGAAACAAAAATACATTTCTACCGATACGAAGAAATTATAAATAAAACGTAATTTATAAAACATCTTACAACCTAACAAAACTAAAATACATCTAACCCATACCCACACAAACCTAATACATAAGAATCGAAACTTCTACAGGAACTATCTGATCTAGCGTCTCGGCTTCGTCGCCCGTCGCCGCATACGCGGCGTACATGCGGACTCAGCCTCACAGTCGTTAGGGTCCGGAGGATTCATCAACCGTCGACACTGTCGCGTCGACGATAACGAAACTTCCGTACCCTAACGCCCAACTCTCACGCGTGTACAAAATGTCGGGGGGCTACCCCCGAGTAGGGGTAACGCAAGTGTTAAAGTGAAGGTCAAGGTGCTATTGACCGGGTAGACGACTACCTGGGTGTCCACTACCCGGTAGGTTCTATTTGGTGATACTCGTTGAAGGCCAAGAGAAGATATAGAGGAAGATTGTACTCATCCGAATAGAGAAGTTGTGGTCCGAGTAGATGGGCAACAATCCTACTCGGGTCAGAAGTCAATGGAGCCGTTCTGACAAGATCCCGCGTATCCCGCAGCCGTACAGGCGTGCGGTTCAACTTAATAGGTATGTGATCATGAGTGACGCGGCGTGGATACAGAGAGTTGGGCACCTGTCTTGTCTTGTCATCAGCAGAGGGGACATGACAGGATGGGGGCCTACACTGTGAGGCTGACAGGGTGGACAAGTCCTGTCAGCCGTACGGCGCGGTGACTTCTCGCGCGAGAACCTGGAAGCGTGCTCTGCGTCACAGTGGTGAAGTCCCATCAGTGTACCTTTTATTAGTTGTTTACTCGGCTGGGCACCAGTATATAAGGTGCTCTGCCCCCTCCTGTGTGAGGGACGTTGGCCAGATCGCATTTATTGCAAGAGCCAGCACTAGGGCTTGGGAGAGCAGCAGAGTGGCTACTCGGCTGAGAGGCAAAATGGTACTGTGGCTACTCGGATATCATACATACAGAGAGATAGGCAGGAGTAGGGGTGTTACCTCCACACGAGGGCCCCGAACCTGGGTAGATTGTGGTGTTTGCAGTGCTTCTATGCGCGTCTAATCGACGTGCGATCCCTCCCCGAATACCTACATCGTCCATCGGCCCCAACTCTTAGCCATCCCATGAAATCTGTCTTCTCCACTCTACGACAGTTGGCGCCCACCGTGGGGCCAGCAGCGGCGCTGGCTGGGGTGCATATTCGGACGGGACCGATTTCTGTTTCGGGGGAGCTCGTGGTCTGTGGCCTTGTCCACAGATTCGGCTTCTTCGACTTCGTCACTGACAGCGCCGGCGATTTCGGCGGTAGGCCCATGCCTGCAGGCGGCTCGGTGCTCTCCTTCGGCACGCACTTGGTCTATGTTGCCACCACCGTCATCCGCGAGTTCCCGGAGGAGGTGCTCGTTGAGGATGATCCTCCTGCTGTACTCGCTGCCCGCGGGAAGCCAACTGGCTACTCTGCCGACAGCGTGGAGGTGATGATGACGGGCCCGACTATCGATGCCGGGAAGGGCGCGGACGTTGCGGCTGAAGTTATCGAGCCGGGTGCGAGAATCCACAAGCCCTACGACATGCCCCGGAATATTCCGGGTTACGTGGATCCTTCCACGTCTACGGCTATACCAGCTGCTCGCGGAGGCGCCAGCGTGCAGCTGGGCATGCCGCAGCCCACCAAGGCGGAACTCGCCGCTTTGAGGGCGCAACTCGAGCAGAAGCGTCAGGCGCTACTCGTCGAGTCCCAGGAGCTGGAAAAGGTTAGGCTTGAGCTTAACCTAGACCAAAATGAGTACAACCGAGCGCATGGTTTTACTCTAGTTTCTAGGCTTCCTAGCAAGCTAGGTGTTATTCGTCGCAACTTAGGCGATGAGTTAGCCAGAGATGGTAGGGCTGTTAGCCAATCTGCTAGTTTGAACACTGCTACTAGGCCAAAATACAGTTCCCCTGCCAAAACGCTTAGGGTTGCAGAGGCAGTTGTTGCTGAGTTGTCGCATCTCACTGGTGATGCTCGCGCTAGGCAGCATAATAGGCTCAATGAGCTAGTGCTAGAAGCCGGTAGGCAGAATTAGGAGTTCCGGAAAGCTAGTCCGGGTGCTGGCGCTTCCCATGTTGTTCATTCGCATGGGATGAGATCTATGGATCAGGCATCATCGCCACTTCCCGGCGGTGATAGAGCCCAGAGCGTGACCTCTGGGAGACATAAACAGATGCAGGTGTACGACCCGGCTGTCGCTGCAAAACAGCACGCTGTAGAGCGGCAGCCCGGCCAGAAACACAACTCAGCAGGAGCAGGCTATCAAGCCACTAAAGCTCACAGCAGGAGGCCAGGAGGAAGTCGAGAGGGCGCATCTCGGCGTCATGTTGCCCAGCCAGTTCAGCAGAGGGTGCAGCCGCAAGCGGTTGTGGTAGCAGCCAACCCTGTCGCTCAACCCGCGCCTGTGCAGCAGCACCGTTATGATGACGGGTACTCGGCAATGGAGCTGGCCGGGTACGCTGACCCAAGAGACGTCATTGATCGCCTCGGTGACTGGATGCTGGAGCCGACAAATGCAAGATACAAGCTGGACCGGATCAATCGGTCTGCACAGCTCGAGACGAAGGGGCCACCCGGCCCAGATTGCTTTGGTCGCCGCATCATGGAGGAGCCCTCCGTGAACAAGTTTCAGATGGCCAAAGGGACCAAGTGCTACGATGGCAGCACCAAGCCGGAAGACTAACTGAGTGACTATGTTACCGCCGTGCACATTGCAGGTGGCAACAGGAGATGGGATGTGCGGTATGTCCCGCAGATGCTGGAGGGCCCTGCTCGGACCTAGCTCAACAACTTGCCCAGAGACAACATCAACTGCTGGCTGGACTTCTCGGAGGCCTTCATCAGCAATTTCACCAGCACGTACAAGAGGCCGAATAGGTCGCAGCAGCTCTCGGCTTGCAAGCAGTAGGAAGAGGAGACAGACCGAGAGTACCTTACTCGGTGGAGCACTCTGAGGAACACCTGCGAGGGTGTGAATGAGGCCCAGGCCATTACCTGGTTTGATCAGGGCTGCAGGCACGACAGTATGCTATGGCAGAAGTTGCAGAGAGAGATGTTGAGTACGCTCGCCGAGACAATCAAGATTGCAGATATGTATGCACTCAGTGACCCTACTCAGTCTCTGCTCGATTCTCCTGAGCCGAGAAGGAGAAACCAAGATGGCGGCAGGCACCATGACCGACAACATTTCCGCAACAAGCGCAGAGATGACCGACCGGATACTCGGTATGGTCCTGAACAAGTGAATGTTGTGAACCATAACACCGCGGCTGCTGGGAGTAGCCAAAGGGAGAAAACTGCTGGAGCCCCAAACGGGGAGAACCAGAATCAGGGCCAAGGCTTCAAGAAGCAATACCCCGCCCCTCAGGAGGTTACCAGCAACCCGGATGCTGGAGATGCGGCGAGATTTATCTTTGAGACCATGAAGGATGGGCCGTGTAGCTTCCATACTCGGCATCCGAGTAGGCCAGCCAACCACACCACCCGGCAGTGCAGCTAGTGGGACCGCATCAAGAGCGAAGGTTTTGGTCAGCTGCCCCCTCCTCCTCCTCTGCCGCTTTCCGGATCCAATGTGCAGCCTATCTGGGCAGCAGCTCCCAGGCCGGCCGAGAATCCGAGAAGGGAGAATGTGAACCAAGTGGCCCATGGAGCCAACCGCAACTACAACAACAGCAACTACAATCGCAACTTCTACACCCGCAACAACAACAGGAACAACAACAACAACAACGGCAATGATGGTGGCGCAGACCACAACCAGTACCAGGAGCACCATGAGAGCTACATGGTATTCACCACCGAGCCAGACGACAAGCAGTCGCAGTGCAGGCGTGCGATGGAGGTGAACGCCGTGGTCCCGGCAGTGCCTCACTACCTGCACTGGTGTGACCAAGAAGTTACCTAGTCCAAGGATGATCATCCAAGGGTGATGCCCAATCCGGGTACCTATGCTTTGGTGGTGGACCCTACCTTCCTGGGCACCAAGAAGAACGTCAAGTTCAGCAAGGTGCTGATCGACAACGGCAGCAGCATCAACATCATGTATAGAGACACACTGGAGAAGCTCGGCCTCGCCGAGAACATGCTGCTACCCAGCAGGACTACTTTCCATGGCATTGTGCCGGGAGTATCTTGTGCTCCAATCGGCCGCATATGGATAGATGTGCTATTCGGCACCAGGGAGAACTGCCGCACCGAGTGCCTGCAGTTCGAAGTGGTTGATATTCAGAGCCCCTACCACGCTCTACTCGGTAGACCTGCACTCACCAAGTTCATGGCTTCAACCCATGCTGCCTACCTGAAGATGAAGCTACCTGGTCCCAATGGTGTCATCACCATCTCGGGTGATTACAAACGTTCTCTGGAGTGTGCCTCTACTGGATCTCTGCTAGCGGAGTCACTGGTCATTGCTGCTGAGAAGAAGAAGATACATGAAGTAGTGGCTATGGCCCAAGCAGCGCAAGTTGGGGCACCTGGAATGCCGAGTTCCCAGTACGGGACTGCTTTCCAGGCGTACCAGGAGACAAAGAAGGTCCAGGTTGACCCTGAGTTCCCAGAACGTGTAGCCATCATTGGCGCCGGGTTGGACGAGAAATAGGAAAGCGAGCTCATCCACTTTCTCCGTGAGAATCGGGATGTCCTTGCATGTTCCAATGAGGATCTGCCGGGTGTCCCGAGGGAGTTGGTTGAGCACTCGCTACACGTACGCCCAGACGCCAAGCCGATTAAGCAGGCAATGCACCATTTGCGGCAGAGCGAAGGAAGGTTACCGGTGATCAGATCACCAAGTTGCTGATAAGAGGATTTATCATGGAGGTGCTGCATCCGGATTGGCCAATCCGGTCATGGTTGAGAAGAAGAAGGAGGACCCCAAGGCCGAGATTGCGTGGCGCATGTGCGTGGACTACACTGACCTGAACAAGGCCTGCCCCAAGGATCCATTTCCGCTACCCGCATAGATCAGGTGATCGATTCCACCGCCGGTTGTGAGATTTTGTCTTTCATAGATGCCTACTCTGGTTTCCATCAGATAGCTCTTAACCCGGATGATCAAATAAAAACTGCCTTTATTACCCTGTACGGGGCTTATTGCTACCGTGTTATGTTCTTTGGGTTGCGAAATGCTGGGGCTACTTATCAGAGATGCATGCAGAACTGCCTGCATGATCAAATTGGCAAGAATGTGCAGGTGTACGTAGATGACATTGTCATCAAAACGAATAAAACACATACTCTGATTAGTGACATTGAGGAAACTTTTGCCAACTTGCGCAAGTACCGGATGAAATTAAATCCGACTAAATGCACCTTTGGCGTCCCGGCTGGCAAGTTACTCGGTTTCTTGGTATCTAGCCGGGGCGTTGAGGCCAATCCTTCAAAGATAAAAGCTATAGAGAGCATGTCTTTGCCGAGATCACTGAAGGATGTGCAAAAGTTTACCGGGTGCTTGGCTTCTCTGAGCCGCTTCCTGGGAAGAATGGGCGAGAAGGCCTTGCCCCTCTACCAGCTGATGAAGAAGAGTGACAAGTTTGTCTCGACACCACAAGCTGATGTGGCGTTCAAGGAGCTGAAAACCATGCTGGGTAGCGCTCCCATCTTGGCTAGTCCGCTACCCAAAGAGCCAATGCTGCTCTACATTGCGGCTACCAACCGGGTAGTCAGCATGGTGATCGTGGTGGAGAGAGAAGAGGAAGGCAATACTGTGCAGCGGCCAGTGTACTATCTCAGCAAGGTGCTATCCAGCTCCAAGCAAAACTACCCGCACTACCAGAAGATGACATACGGTGTGTACCTGGGTTCCAAGGAACTGAAGCACTATTTTCAAGAGCATCCCATCACAGTTGTGAGTTTCGCTCCCATCTCGGACATCATGGGCAACAAGGATGCTAGTGGCAGAGTAGCCAAGTGGGCGATTGAGCTATCCGCGTACACCCCTATGTACGCGAGAAGAGAGGCCATCAAGTCACAAATCCTGGCAGATTTTCTCGTGGATTGGGCCGAGGTGCAGTATGAGCCTCCCTTGTCGGAAACCAATTTCTGGAAGATGCACTTTGATGGCTCCAAGGTGAAATAAGGGCTTGGTGCTGGCGTGGTGCTCACGTCACCCAAGCATGACCAACTCAAGTATGTGCTGCAAATACACTTCAAAGCATCCAACAATGTGGCCGAGTATGAGGCAGTGGTGCACGGCCTGAGAGTAGCCAAGGAAGTTGGGGTGCAGCGTATCGTCTGCTATGGCGACTCGGATTTGGTGGTGCGGGAAGTATCCGGCACTTGGGATGCCCTGGATGCCAACATGGCGTCCTATCAATATCTGGTGCAAACCATGACTGGCTTCTTCGATGGCTGTGAGTTTCATCACATACACAGAGCTGATAATGATGCAGCGGATACCCTGTCCAAGTTGGGATCTTCTCGGCAGTTTATCCCGCCTGGGATTGCCTTGGAGCATTTGAGAAATACATCTATCAAGCCATCCCCCAACTCGGAGTCCATCTTCATTCCATCACTGCTGGATTCAGAAGTTGTTCCCATGGAGATAGATTGGGAGGCTGCAAAACAGAACCCGGGAACTGCCGTCTCCAACCCGGGGACTGGTGCCTGCAACTCGGGGACTGTCCCTCCTGACTCGGGGACTGTCGCATTCATCGAGGCGGTCATTTCCGAGTACTCGGGGCCTCGCCCTCAACTCGGAGCAAGTAATGGTGACAGATCTAATGGAGATAGATGAACCAGTTGTCGTGGGATAATCACGGCAGATGTTACCTGGGGTAACTGATTTTGGGGCAAGTCGACACAGGTATTTGGGAGAGGGTTTAGCTCGAAGGAGAACATGGTGAAAGCAATCTAAGAACCGGAAAACAACTCGCCGGCTCTCGATATGATTATACTGGATACTCGATAACAGGTGTTACAACTATGACTTGAATCTCTCTTAGGCGAAGCCCAGGGGTTGGTTTATATAGTACTCATACCCCTCCGGGCTTGCCCTACAAAACGCTCCTCGAGTCCTACTCGAACTCTACATACGAACCCTAACTTTTCTTACCGTAACCCACAACCCGGGTTACGATCCTTACAAGCCCTGGGCCTTCCAGGAGTTTCTTCGTCCTTAGCCGGATTCGGTCCATCCGTCGTTTGGGCCGGGTCACACCCGGGAGCTGGCACACCGGGTTACTATTCCCTCATCAGTAGTCCCCAGGATAGCGCGGGCTTCACAGATTCATCCTTGAAGTGCTCGCTATTCCCTAAAAAGATATGAAACGCCCAAGCTTACGTGAACCGGGTCAAGTTACTTTAACAGATGACTAGACCCAGCTCCGTAGCGGTCATTCGACAGCTCGATCCTTCCTCAAATGCTCAACGGACCTTTCCAAGTTTGAATCCTAAGATATTAAGGTCCTATTCTCGATAAGGATCCCTGATATCTCGGGATGAATCGCGTTCCCCCTGTCAACGGAATATTCCACCTCGTTCCAAACGCCCGCAACACCAAATCTGTGCGGATAATCATTGCTCCGCAACTTCCGGCTTTCCAGCCGCAGGCGAGCTCACCACCTCCCTTATAAATATCAACCGAAAGTAACCCTAGGCCCTTCACTTCGCCTTAACATCCTTTCTCTCCTTGCTTCCTCGCAGTCCCTGCCACCAGGCTTGCGCACGCTGCGAAAGATAAGGCCATCTCCGGCCGCAATCGCCCCCGAGCTACCCAACGCCGCCATCAAGCACCGTTGTCACACCCGCGCTTCCTCATCGAGGGCCGTGACGCGACACTCAAGCCGCGCCACGCACCACCCTCGCTTCGGACCTCAACTCCTTTGGTACGCCTTTCTTCAACCATTCAATTGAAACTCGCAGCCTTTTCAATCTGACCAAGATTGGATCTGGGTCAACCCGTAAACTAATTTTCTGATATCGCCAAATTGAACCGCTTCGGTAGACCTTAGTTCCTTTAATCACCTGATGCGTAGTCGCAGCTCATCCCCGCGCATTTATTGGCCATCCAACTTTGCATAAGATTGCTTGCGAGCTTTTCGATCTAGATCCATTCCACCTTGCTCTTTCCGCCTGTCGCATTAACACCCGGAAAATCCTCTTTTTCCAGCTAATCCCTCCATAATAGAGGTATGGGCAACCATCCATGTTCACCCAATTCACCCCCACGCGTAAGTAATTAACAGTTTACTCAACCTCATCTGACACCCGGAAAATCTTCCGCACTTAACATCGTAGTGCATTATCCGGGTTTCATTTTAGCCTTCAACGCCCTGATGTCTCCAAACTCGAATGATTTGATGTTCCGAACCTTACTCCATACATTTCCTGTCCCTTGCAGGTCAACTCCATGGCTCCTAAAAGGCAAGGAAGACACCCGGCTTCTGCAAAGGCCTCTCAAACCACTTCTGCCAACTGGGGTCGATCTTCAACGACAAAGGCCAAGCTAGATGGGATGGCCGAGTTAGGAATCCTTCCTTCTCAAAAGGAAATACACTGGAGGGCTCCTGGTGATGAGACCCGCCCCACTCCTACCGGGAACGAGGTAATTTGTTTTACCGAGCATGTGACCCGGGGATTCCGTCCCCCGGGTCACTCTTTTTTCCGGGAAGTCTTGAGCCACTACGGTCTCCGGGTGTTCGACATAGGGCCTAGCTCTATGCTGAACATCACCCACTTCATAGTTTTGTCCGAGTCGTACTTATGCACTCCACCAAACCTTGTTCTTTTTACCGAATTATTCCAATGCGAACCATGCCATGAGAGCGGTAACGGAACACTTCTTACCTGCGGCGGGGTATCCATCCAGCGTCGCAAACACTCATTGATGCCACCTCTCAACCTGAACTCCAACGCCAAAAACTGGCAATTATCCTTCTTTTATTGCCACGACACTTCTCCGGATGGTGAGAGGAAACTACCGGGTTATTCGGAGAGCCTTCTCGAGCCCTCCGAGTCTTTCAGTGCCTTTGCATCTGATCTTGATAGGGAAGCGATTCAGCCCCTTCTGGCCAAATTAGCGGCTCTCTCAACCCACGGCCTTCTTGGGCTCAATCTAATAAAGACTTGGGTAGATTTCCGGGTTCAGCCCAACTCGATTCGCCCGAAGCTGTTACACGAATATTCGGGTCACGTCACGGATTCCCTCCGCTACTCCACCAAGAACTTCCCTGCCGGCAATACCAACAAAACCATCAAGGGCTTCCTGACGGAGAGACTAGATGTTATAAAGAACACTACCGGGTTACCCCCGTTTACCCGGGAAAACCCCGCCCCAGCGGTAAGACCTGACTCCTTTTTCTCATTTCAGTACTTTCATCCGTTATAGTCTCTAACCACCACTAGTGTTTATTTGTTCACAGGATGACGATCCCTTCTGGAAAGTTGAAAACCCCCCTCCTTCTCAAGACCCTGAAGAGGAAGCCGAGTCCGTTGATGATGATGAGGGTACTCTCCCATACCTTTTACACCTGCCTTTCGTCTGTGTTATTTTTCTTATCTGATACTTACTCGGCTTTCAGGGTCGGGGGATGAAGAGGAGGAAGAAGAAAATGACCCGGAAGCCACCGAGTCTGACCAGGAGCCCCCAGTCGGAAACCAAAGGAAGGCTAGAGGGGTAGTTGAAAAGGTTCCCTTCTCTTCTATGTCTCGTGCGCCTTACTCCTTTGCTGCTATGCATGAACTTAACGAGCGATTATCACATTCATCCTTCTTGAAGGACCCTCTCCCGACTAAACGTAGGGTGACCCGGAATTCTCCGGGGGATGATCCCCTTAACCCGGGTATCTCCACTTCACCCACTCATCGAGCCAGTACCCCTCCAGCTCAACCTTCCCAATCTCCTCAACGTCATCCGTCTCCCAATCATCCACTTGCCGGGCAACTTCGCGTGCCACAGCCAGTGCTCTTGCCGACGTCATCCGCCTCCAGCGGCGAGCTTCCCCCGGACTATGCCGTGAACACCGGGTAAACTACCTTTACTTATATTTTCTCATACTGGTTACCTTTCTTTTTTCCGTATATTCCATTGATCAATGTCTCCCTTCTTTTCTTCAGTGCCACAGTTACGCTGAGTGACCCGGATATCCCTGAATCAGAAGAGCAGGGAGAAGAGAAGCCGAGTGATGACATGGACGTTGAGGTTGGGGACGAGGCCGAGGACGGAAATGGAGAAGATCCTTTTAAGGACCCAATTCCACCAAAGACTGCCTCCCCCCAGCCCTCTGAAGAAGTGGACGAAGACATCATTGTGGAGACCAAGTCGGGCTCTCCTATCCCGGACGTTCAAACAATCCGGGTTTCGACCCCCAAACCCGGAACAACTCCTCCACAAGAGGGCCAATCCTCTGGCCCTTCTCAACTTCGCCCTGAAGACATGACCTTTGCTCAAATGCTAGATGCCCTTCATACCTTGAAGGGAGACGAAGAAAACATACTAGATGCCTTAATAACCAAGCACGAGGTAATCCCGACTAATCATCAATTGTTTCCATGCCTAGTCCCCAAGTTCCGAGTAAATTACTAGGTAACTTGCTTGGAACTTTGCGTAATGTTTCTGGCTGATCCCTCTTCATGCTTCTTTACAGGACTATGTTTCACAGTTAGAGAAGAAGCTGGCCAAGTCCACCAAGCGTATTGGAAAAGAAACGGCCCTTCGTGAAGCTGCTGAGACTGAGGCTCGCAGGTGCCAAAAGATGACGAAAAAGTACAGGAAGAGAGCTCACAGGGCTAAGGAGAAACTTACAACTCTTTCTGCTCAAATTGCTGATGTTCACCGTACTGCGACTGGTAAGATTTTTGAATTTCACCTTTTTATGACTCGGATTGCCAACTGCGCTTGCGTGCCTACTATCTTTGCTCCTTTTGCCTTTTTTAGCAGGCCCACGTGATACTGCCCCCGAAGAAGATGATGCTGCCAAGCTTAAAACCATCAAGAATACTCTTCGCCAACTTTGCGGCGGAGTTAGCTGGATACTTGATGAGTTGCGACTGCCGGATGTCAAGCCAGATAATATGAAGAGGTTACTGGAATTCTGCTCCACGATCCCCGAGTGGATTTGGCACTGGAAACGGTCCTCCTGCCGATTCGGGGTAACCCGGGGGCTCGCACTGGCTAAAGCCTACGCTCCCAAGCTACAACTTGCCAAACTTATGAGTGGATTTCCGGAATTCAACTTGGATGGGTCCAAGTTTTTGCCAAAGGACTTCAAGGCTATTCAGAAAGAAGTCCGCCATCCGGCTAGCGTTATTGCTGACAGCTTAGAGATTGATGAGATTCTCCCTGCTTATGATGCTAATGACAAGGTTGTCAAGGCGAACCGTCCCCAGCCATTCGATATGCTTGCCCGTTGGAAGGAGCAGGCGATCAAGGTGAAGGAAGAGGCCGCTAAGAAGACCGGGGCCGACTCTGCTCCTGCAACTTCTGCTGCACAACCCGGGACTGCTGCTGACCCGAGTGGCGCCGCAACTACAGGTGGCGACAAGGGCAAGGCCAAGATGGATCCTGCAGCTTGAAGTAATGCCTATCATTCCACATACGTCAACCGGCAAAGCATCATTAAAACAGCTTTACTATTCGTTTAAGCAGAGCGCCTGTGCTCTTTTGATACTTTATGGTTTTTGTAACACTTTATTTAAACTCCCGATGCACTTCGCGCCCCTCTGCGCTTTTGATGAATATGTCTTTGCATTTGTTTGTTCTTGATATCCGCTTGCTTTATTCTCGATACCTTATACTGTTTTTCTTATACTTTCCTTAGCAAGACCCGTCCTCCAGGTGTTGTCGTCTAGGGATCGGTTTTACACCTGAATCCCTAAGCTCCTAAGACCCGGATGCGCGGCTCGTTTTAATTTTATCGGCTGGATGATGCTGTTTCTTCCTTAGAGCTCATAAGTCCCCAGTCCGGGTTTCCGCGTCTAGGATGCATGATTGTTTTCTTTCAAGGAAACGACTCGCCTGTCACTGAATGCCCAAGACTTCAGGACAGTTTTTTATGAGGCTTGAAGTTATGCTTGATAATCGTTGAGTTTCCGGCTATCGGCCTTATACTCTGCATAACTTGTGGTTTAGATGACCCTTTCGACTATCTTGTACTATAAGCCGGCTTTCGCGTGGATACCATGTTGTTACATCAATACGAAAACGGGGTCAAGCGAGTCCCGTTTGGGTCTCATGACCGACATTAATCGTAAGCGAACGAATCATGCCACTTCGTTGCGAGTCACATCGAGCTTAAGTAAGAATAGCCGAGAAATTTGGACTTCTTTGTCCGGTTATAAGATTGTAGCCGCACTCGTTTTTTCGAGTGACGGCCCCTATAACTCATTGGCATCAAGGCCGGGTCTTTTTTGAGTTTACAGCTGTGCTTGTGTGAGCAACCAGCCCTCAAGACCTGAATATTCACATTGTATAAATAACACTTGCTTCTTTTCTTGATAATCCCTTTTTATTTGATATGAAAAAATTAGGCCAGCAAGCCGCCTCATTAAAAACCCATCCAGTCCCCAAGGGTGCCCTGGACAGGAAAAGAGTGCGTCTGGAACCTGCTGCCTGTTACATCTTTTTCTGCTAAGTATAGTACGGACGTAGCTGAGCCACGTTCCACGGTCTATCTCTTTCTTGCATAGGTGCAGTTGTGTGAGCCGTATCGTTGAGTGTGGTCGATTCTTCTCTTGCATCTATCAAGTAATATGACCCATTATGCAGACTCCGGCTTACGATGAAGGGTCCTTCCCATGGTGGCGATAGTTTGTGTCTTCCCTCGTTTGTCTGAACCAAGCGCAAGACCAAGTCTCCCTCCTGAAAGACCCGGCTTTTCACCCGCCGACTATGATATCTTCGCAAGTCCTGCTGGTATATGGCTGATCTTTCCAAGGCTTGCTCCCTTTGTTCTTCTAACATATCCACGGCGTCTTGCCGGGTTTTCTCGTTCTCTACTTCCACATAAGCTGTCACCCTTGGTGAATCATGAATGATGTCGCTTGGTAATACCGCTTCTGCGCCGTAGACCATGAAAAAAGGTGTCATCTGGGTGGATCGGTTGGGTGTAGTGTTAATACCCCAGACCACGGAAGGAAGCTCTTCAACCCATGCCCCAGCGGCCCTGATACAGGGAACCCTCAGTCTTGGCTTCAATCCACGAAGTAGTTCTTGGTTCGCCCTCTCAACTTGCCCGTTGGCTTGCGGATGTGCTACTGATGCTACATCAAGCCTGATTCCATTGCTGCCACAAAATTTTTCCATCTCTCCAAGGGACATGTTAGTTCCATTGTCGGTAATTATGCTGTGGGGGTACCCGAACCGGTATATAATTCTTTTCAGGAATTTGACTGCTGTGGCCGCTTCGCAATTGGTGACTGGCATAACCTCCACCCATTTGGTAAACTTATCAACAGCAACTAAAAGGTGCGTCTTCTTGCAAGGTGACATATGGAAGGGGCCGACCATGTCCATACCCCAAACAGCGAATGGCCAAGTTAATGGAATGGTCCGTAACTCCATAGCCGGCACATGAGTTTGACGAGCGTACCTTTGACATCCGTCGCACCTTGCCACTATCCGCTCCGCGTCTGCTAGAGCTGTGAGCCAGAAGAACCCATGTCGATAGGCCTTGGCCACAAGAGACCTTGTGGACGCGTGATGCCCGCAATCACCTTCATGGATCTCCTTAAGAATCTGTCGGCCTTCTTCTGGTGTCACACAGCGCAAAAAGACTCCTGCCGCACTTCTCTTGTACAACTCTCCATTGATAATAGCGTATCCTTTTGCCCGCCTCACGATTTGTCTTGCTAGTACCTCCTGTTCTGGTAGTTCGCCTCGTGATAAGTATGCCAGATATGGCTCCGTCCATTCGGGGACGCCGTGTATCGTAGCCACGAGCTCCACGTCCGGGTCTCGATTTGCTAATTCTTCTTCAGACTCGGATTTAACTGACGGCCGCCATAGCTCGTCCACGAAAACATTAGGTGGAACCGGCTCCCTGCGCGAGCCGAGTCTAGCGAGTGCGTCCGCCGCCTCGTTCTTTCTTCTGTCTATGTGCTCCACTTCATACCCGGAGAAAGACCCGGCAACCCTATCAACCTCCCTGCGATACGCTGCCATAGTGGCGTCCTTCCTGTCCCAGGTTCCTGACACCTGCTGCACCACGAGATCTGAGTCCCCAAAGCATCGTATCCTTCTAATGTTCATCTCCTTGGCTACCTTCAAGCCATGTAACAGAGCCTCATACTCGGCCACGTTGTTTGAGCAATCAAAATGAATCTGTAGCACATAACTTAGTTTGTCCCCCTTGGGCGATGTCAGCACCACTCCGGCTCCTGACCCCTCGTACTGCTTTGATCCATCGAAGTGCATGGTCCATGACTCGGAACTTGGAACTGCGGTAACCATTCCAGTGTGCGTCCAGTCGTTAACGAAATCAGCCAAGGCCTGGGACTTGATTGCCGATCTGGGCTCGTAGCTTATATGATAATCTCCCATCTCTATTGCCCATTTGGCTATTCTGCCCGTTGCATCCGAGTTCCTGATGATATCCGACATTGGTATTGAACTAACCACTGTTATGGGATGTTCTTGGAAATATGGCTTCAACTTCCGGCTGGCCATAAAGACCCCAAACACCAATTTTTGCCAATGCGGGTAACGCTGCTTCGCTTCCGATAACACTTCACTGACATAGTAAACCGGCCTCTGGACCGGGTAACCTTTCCCATCTTCTTTGCGTTCCACGACAACCACTGCACTGACGGCTCGGGGGCCGGCTGCCACGTATAATAACATAGGCTCTTTAGGACCCGGCGCCGCTAGTACTGGTGCTTCAGATAACTGCTTCTTTAGTGCTTCTAACGCCTCATCTGCCTCCTGATCCCATACGAACTTATCTGATTTCCGCAAAAGCCGGTACAGGGGTATTGCCTTTTCTCCAAGCCTGGATATGAACCGGCTCAGGGCTGCCACGCACCCCGTGAGTTTTTGAACGTGCTTCAAATTTTCCGGTTTCTTCAAATTCTGTATGGCCTTGATTTTATCCGGGTTTGCCTCAATTCCTCTCTCGGAGACTATAAAGCCAAGTAACTTCCCGGCCGGGACTCCGAATACACACTTCGTTGGGTTAAGCTTCATCTGATACCTCCTCAAGTTTTTAAACGTTTCTTTTAAATCATCAATAAATGTCTCTGCCTTCCGGGTCTTGATAACCACATCATCCACATATGCGTGCACGTTACGCCCAATTTGATCCTCGAAGCACTTCTGAATACACCGTTGATAAGTTGCGCCCGCATTTTTCAACCCAAACGTCATGGTTTTGTAGCAAAAGGCCCCAAAAGGGGTTATAAACGAGGTTTTCTCCCTTTTGAGTTTAATCTGGTGGTACCCCGAATATGCGTCCAAGAAACATAGCAAGTCGCTTCCGGCTACCGCGTCTATGATCTGGTCTATCCTTGGCAGCGCGAACGGATCCTTTGGGCAATGCTTGTTGAGGCTCGTGAAATCGATGCACATCCTCCACTCATTTGTCTTTTTCATCACTAGAACCGGATTCGCTAACCAGTCCGGGTGAAATACCTCCATGATAAAGCCTGCGGTTAATAGTCGTGCGATTTCCTCACCTATAGCTCTTCTCCTTTCCTCGTTCATTTTTCTCAAACCTTGCTTCACAGGCCTGGCCCTGGGATCCACATGCAAACTGTGCTCTGCCAACTCGGTAGGGATACCCGGCATGTCGCTGGGTGTCCAGGCGAACACATCCGCATTTGAGCGTATAAATTCCACTAGGGCCTTTTCTTGTGCGTCTTCCAAATTGGACCCTATAGTGAACTGCTTGGTGGGGTCTCCTTCCACAAAATCTACTTTCTTGGTGTCTTGAGCCGCCTTAAATTTCACTCTTTCGTCTTCAGAATCTGGTCTTCTCAATGCCGTGCCATCTTCCGGATCCACCTGAGACCGGTAATATTTAAGCTCTTCCTTTCTGCAGGCTTGCTCGGCCATCACCGAATCTCCCTCATCACACTCTGCTGCTATATCTCGGTTTCCATGGATAGTGATGGTCCGCTTGGGGCCTGGAATTTTTAACTGCAAATATACGTAGCACGGCCTAGCCATGAATTTAGCGTAAGCCGGCCTTCCGAACAGAGCGTGGTAGGGGCTATGCAGCTTGACCACTTCAAACGTAAGCCACTCCACCCGATAGTTATATACCGATTCTCCAAAGACTACTTCCAAGGCAATTTTCCCTTCGGGGCGTGCCGAATGACCCGGCACGATCCCATGGAACACCGTCGAACTTTTTTGTAGCTGAGACTCCTTGAGGTTCATGCGCAAGAAGGTTTCCCAATATAGGATGTTGATGCTGCTCCCTCCGTCCATCAATACCTTTTTCAATTCATAACCATTGACCTGTGGCGAAACCACTAACGCCAAAGTTCCGGGGTGCTCTACTCCTTCTGGATGATCTCTTCTGCTCCATGTTACCTCTTGCTCTGCCCACCTCAAGTATTCCGGAGTGGCCGAGGAGGATAGATTCGCTGTTTGTTTTAACGCCTTTTTGTCCCTGCTGGAAGTTCCTGTAACATGCACATGATATTGTCCTTTCAAATTGAGTGTACGTACCATGCCGATGAAGATACTGATTTGGCCGATTGACACCACGGATCCAGATTCGCAGCGATCCGAGTCCAACTCCCACCCGGAACTGTCCACTATTCTTTCTCCTTCGCCATTGGAGTAGATCTCGCCGACGACGAAGTTCTCCATGCTCTTCCGAGCTTCTCCCGTGATGTAAACACCTTTGGACGCAGGCCCCACGGTGGGCGCCAACTGTCGTGGGATAATCACGGCAGATGTTACCTGGGGTAACTGATTTTGGGGCAAGTCGACACAGGTATTTGGGAGAGGGTTTAGCTCGAAGGAGAACATGGTGAAAGCAATCTAAGAACCGGAAAACAACTCGCCGGCTCTCGATATGATTATACTGGATACTCGATAACAGGTGTTACAACTATGACTTGAATCTCTCTTAGGCGAAGCCCAGGGGTTGGTTTATATAGTACTCATACCCCTCCGGGCTTGCCCTACAAAACGCTCCTCGAGTCCTACTCGAACTCTACATACGAACCCTAACTTTTCTTACCGTAACCCACAACCCGGGTTACGATCCTTACAAGCCCTGGGCCTTCCAGGAGTTTCTTCGTCCTTAGCCGGATTCGGTCCATCCGTCGTTTGGGCCGGGTCACACCCGGGAGCTGGCACACCGGGTTACTATTCCCTCATCACCAGTGTTCCCTGTTCGGCCCACGCCGGGTTGGGCTGTGCCCATCTTATCTTTTCTGATGGATGGCACTCTGAGGTCACGGCCCGCTAGATACAGAGAAGATCCAAGGGTTACACAATCATCAACAAGGAGCTACACAAAAGGAGTCCAACTGGCGTACTGCAACGCTGTGTTGAGCTAGAAGAAGGGGAAGAAATTCTCAGAGAGATACATCAGGGAGAATGCGGGCATCACGCCTCTTCTCGGGCTCTAGTCAAGAAGGCTTTTCGTCATGGCTTCTTTTGGCTCACTGCCTTGAGGAAAGCTGAAGACATAGTGAGAAAGTGCAATGGGTGTCAAAGGTTTGCAAGCAAGATTCACATGCCAGCTTCCGAGTTGATGACCATTCCCATCACTTGGCCATATGTTGTTTGGTGCTTGGACATGGTAGGCCCTTTCAAACCGGCTAGATGCAACATGACTCACATCTTGGTCATGGTTGATAAATTCACCAAGTGGATTGAGGTCAAGCCTATTCGGAAATGTGATGGAGCTACAGATGTGAGCTTCCTAAAGGATGTTATCCTGAGATACGGCTACCCACACAGCATCATCACTAATAATGGCACCAACTTTGCTGAGGGGGCCTTTGCAAGATTTTGCAAGGAGAAGCGCATCCGACTAGATGTTGCATCAGTTGTGCATCCAGCCTCTAATGGGAAAGTTGAGAGAGCAAATGGCATGGTTCTATCCGGAATAAAGCCAAGGCTGATTGAGCCATTACAGCGAACCCCTGGTTGTTGGCTGGACGAGTTGCCGACAGTGTTGTGGAGTCTAAGGACTACCCCTAACCGATCAACTGGATACACACCATTCTTCCTGGTATATGGAGCTGAGGCCGTGTTGCCCACTGACCTAGAGCATGACTCACCAAGGGTAACACTCTATACTGAAAAAGAGGCCCAATATGCTCGAGAAAATGACGTTGACCTGCTAGAAGAATGTCGGATATATACCAAATAGGGGTATAGAAGATGGTGGGCCAAGTGCCGGATTACCAGGGTGGCCTAAGTGGTAGTGGGCTTAGGTCCATTAGGCGGCCCAGTAGTCCGACGCACAGAAGCCGGATTCTAGAAGAACCCGGATTACAGCCCATGTAATCTGGCTTGGAAGAGAAGACGGATTCCTTGCTTTCCAAGTTACAAGTTACCGTAGTTTTCTAGGTTTCCTATTCTGTAAGCCCTAATCCGGCTATTATATAAAGCCGGACGGGAGATAAACAAAACAAGGAGAGAACAGAGAAGCTCTACGCCAACTCGCCGAGAAGCTTATCCTCGCCGAGTGGTTTAGATCTAAAACCCTCACATTGTAACCCTGTTTACGGGCTTTAGTCCCAATTAGTGAGAAGTGCAGGAGTAGGCACGTCGTACTGTCGCGACGTACCGAACCTGGATAAAATCCTGTGTTCTGTGTTACTACGCTATCCCGTTACCCCACGTCTCTACCGTAGTCTCATGGCACCCCCGTCTATGAAAACTACTACGATGTCTCGACAGTTGGCGCCCACCGTGGGGCGAACGACGTCAGGCGTAAGATTCCGATCTGGGATACTTGGCGGAATCGGAAGATCAATTACGGTCGGAAGCTTGGAATTCGACAACGACGTCGGGCGCTTCCTCGACAACGGATCCTACATACCGGCGCAAAACCATCTGGTAAGTGCCTGCGTGTTACCGATAGGATCTGCTAACATCTTTATCGGACTAACTGCAGAAGCAATGGGGTTTTGCGGTGGAAGCAACTTTATCCCACCCGCCCTATACCCAGTCGAAGATGACTATGATACCGGATTCTGCTCAGATCGCCGACACAAAAGTAATACACACTTTATCGGCATGGTGCAATACGAAATCGCCGAAAACACGGATGATGGAAATCCCGTGCAAGAGGCAGACAACAACGCACCCGTCATGGAGACGGAAGATCAAACACCCGTCACAGAGGCGGAAGATCCGACATCCGTCAACAAGACGATGAACTCGGAAGCAGAATCCGTGCTTGCCGCCATTGAGGCGAGGTTGGAGTCGGAAACCGGATCGGATAACTTCGACTCTGAAGACGAAGATGAGGACGCCTTCGTAAGAAAGGTTAAATCCTTTCAAGAGGGATTCCATGAAGTCTTAATGGCAAAACCGGCTGATACCACGGACGCCGGCAGCCAGGAAAGCCCTAAAACCCCTCCGCCAGTGGAAGAGAGAGAAGACGGAGAAACCTCTCCGATATTCCCCAATGTCAAGGAGATGACAGAAGATGAGCCTGTCAAAAAACCTCCCTCTTCCAAGAAAAAGCACCGTGCTTCTAAAAAACTCCAATACAAAATCCGGAAGAAAAAATCAGCTGATCTCGCTGATGAAAACCTGGAAGTTGGAGATGTTAGCGGAACAAAGCCTGCGGAGAAGAAATCTAAGGAAATCACTGCTCCGCCAATGACGGAACAGGAAGAGCAAGAGCTATTGCAAACACCAGTGGGACCAGATGAACCCCCTGAGATGCTGGAAGCCAGGAGACAAGCTTTCCAACGGCAGCAGCAACATCTACTCAGATCTCGGCAACATCTCCAACAAACCCATAATGACATCAAAGTCATGAAGGAAGAAATAGAGGAGTACGAGAGAAAGCATAGATCCGCGTTAAAACCTACTAGGTTACCTAGAATCGCAAGACCGGAAGAACTGCCGCCAAAAGAAAGGTTCCATAACCCATCTTGGCAAAAGTAGGTAAACGGCAAAGATGCCAAGCGCGAACCAATATACAAGACCGCAGCAGAAAACGCGGAAGCAGCGTTCGCGATTCTTAACAACGATCTGTATTCCAACGGGGAAAAACTCCAAGGGGTGTATGCTTTCCTAGGAAAAGCATTGCAACAACAACAGCACGCTCAAGAGCGATCAGGGAGGCTGCATGATAACTCCTCCCTATGCAAGACAGCTACTTGCGCTGCTGGAGCACCTGGACCGGAAGAACCCGGAGATTCAGACAACTCAAAAGATAAAAAAGAGGATTCAAGAAAAGACAAGAAAAACCCCGACAACCGGGATGCAGCGTCTAAAACCGGATCCCATCCCCCGAAAGATGGATATAAACCCCATGATCGGGAAGACAAACACCGGAAAGACGGCAAAATAATGCCACCTCCGAGAAACCCAGCCGAGAAAGCTGGAAGATACGATATACCTCACAGGCGTGAGAGATCCCGGACACCGCCTAAGGACAAAGAAAGGCACAGGAGTAGAACTCCGCCTAACCCAAAAGGGCGTGAACACGGAAGAGATAGAAACAATCCCGGAAGGGCGCGTTCGCGCAACAATGGAAGAGAAAGGAGCAGATCCCCTTCCGTCCATTCAGCCGGAAGATATTCTGCACACATTGACAGAGCAAAAAAAGATGATCTATACTTTGGTCCTAAATGTTTTACTGACAGGATCCGAAGAATAACGCTGCATTCTGGCTTTGCCAAGGTCGGTCCAACGTACCAGAAATACACTGGCAGCACAAACCCGGATACCTGGCTCTCGGATTACTATACAGCCGTCCAGATCAACAATGGGACAGACCTGGAAGCTGTCAAGTTTCTTCCCCTAATGCTGCTGGATGGAGCCAGAGATTGGATCAATGGATTACCGTCACGAACAGTCGATAGCTGGGACGATATGGCTAGAGTATTTACTCAGCATTTCCGGGGAACATACAAACGCCCGAATAGCATCAACCAGCTAAACCGTTGCACGCAATTTGAGGATGAACCATACGTGGATTTCATCTCCAGATGGACAGCAATGAAGAATAGTTGCTCTGGAGTAACTGACGTACAAGCAATGCATGCTTTCGTCAATAGCCTAAAACCCGGACTTGTACCGTGCATGGTTGGTTCCAAGAAGCACAAGGATCTCGGATCCATGCTTACAACCGCCAATGAGCATGCCGCAGCCGAGGATGACATCAGAGCAAGAGGAGGCAATATTGAATCGTTGATACTTGCCAAGAAAACCCCTCGTTCTGACAAAAAAGCCATTCCAGAAACAACGACAAAGCCCAAAGAGGTGAACATAGCCTTTGGAGGAGAAAAGGGAAATAAGTGGAAAGGACGCAACCCAGATCCAATCAATTACACTCCAGAGGAGTGGGAAAGGATTAAATCGGAACCTTGCATTCACCACTCGCAATTTTGGAAACCCACCCATACAAACGCGCAATGCCGGCTGAATAAGCACATGAAAGGCACTGCAGGATCCGGAAATAAAGGGAAGGGTTCCAAAAGGAAACCCGCCAAACAAAAGCCAGAAGCTGACAAAGAAGACAGTGAATCGGACACTGACGAGAAAATCCAGGAACAACAGCGTAAAGGCGAACCCAAGTTTCCGAGAGTTGATGGAGAAGCAATGCTAACTTTCTTAGCAACCCCATCAGCAAAGGTGGCAAAAAGAACACTTCGAGAAATAAACGCGGTTGTGCCGGCAACCCCGAAATTCTTGAAGTACTCTAACACACCGATAGTCTGGGATCAGTCTGATCATCCCGGAAATATCCCTGAACCCGGCACACAAGCTCTTGTTGTAAGCCCTATTGTTCAAAATACCAGGCTAAGACGAGTGCTGATGAATGGAGGATCCAGCATTAATATAATGTACCTGGATACACTGAAGCACCTGAAGATTTCCGAGTCTCAGCTCAACTACAGCAATATACGCTTCCATGGTATCGTCCCTGGCAGGCAAGCACGATCCCTAGGAGAAATTTCCCTAGATGTCACCTTCGGAGATAAAGATCACTTCCGGCAGGAAAAAGTAGTGCCGTTCGAAAGCGTGTATCTCGCAATACTCGGACATCCAGCTTTCGCCAAATTCATGGCAAGATCCTGTTATATTTATAACAAGCTGAAGATGTCAGGACCCAAAGGAGGAGTAATCACTATAGCTGGTGATTTTAAGCTGGCAAACGAGTTGGAGAAAGAAAACGCCCTTTGCGCTCAGAGAGTCATAGCAAAGGAAGAACTGAAGGAATTAGCCAAGGAGGTATCGCCGTCAGAAATGCCGGCAGGAAAAGAAACTCGGAAGCCAACAGACAGCTTCAAGGCATCCGAGAATACAAGACAGGTAATCCTAGATCCCAAAGATCCGACCAAATTTGTCGTCGTAGGGACTGGGATGACTGACAAATAGGAAGGCGAGCTCATCAAGTTCCTCCGTGAGAACTGGGATATTTTTGCCTGGTGTCCAGCGGACATGCCAGGTGTACCCAGGGAACTTGCTGAGCACCAACTTAAGGTTATTCCTGGATCAAAACCCGTCAAACAAGGTCTCCGTCGATTTGACGGAAGAAGACGGAAGGCTATTGGCAAGGAAATTATCCGGCTTTTAGCAGCGGATTTCATCAAGGAAGTAATCCATACTGACTGGTCCGCAAATCCGGTATTAGTACCGAAGAAAGACACTACTGCTCTTAGAATATGTATAGATTACACAGGCTTGAACAAATTGTGTCCGAAAGATAGGTTCGCATTACCGCGAATCGATCAAATAATAGATGCTACAGCAGGCTCTGAGCTTTTGTGCTTTTTGGATGCATACTCCGGGTACCACCAAATACGCATGAAAAAGGAAGATCAAATTAAGACTTCTTTCATAACCCCATACGGGACGTATTATTACGTAACCATGCCGTTTGGCCTGAAGAACGCAGGTGCAACCTACCAGCGTTGCATGCAACGTTGTTTGCATAGTCAGATTGGAAAAAATGTCCATGTTTATGTGGATGATATTGCTGTCGTAACCAAGGAAAAAGATACACTCCTTGAGGATTTGCGAGAAACTTTCGAAAACTTACGCACCTACAAGATGAAGTTGAATCCATCTAAGTGCGTATTCGGGGTTCCCTCAGGAAAACTTCTGGGTTTCATCGTTTCTCACAGAGGAATAGAAGTTAACCCGGAAAAGATCAAGGCAATCTTGAACATCACAAAACCTACCTGTGTCAAAGATGTCCAAAGATTGACGGGTTCCGCAGCTGCCGTTAGCAGATTTATTAGTCGGTTGGGGGCTAAAACCTTAACACTATGCAAGTTGTTGAAGAAATCCGACAAAGTCAAGTGGATAGCAAAGCTTTGGAATACATAGCAGTTATGTCTCTTCTATACTTAGTTCAATATCTATGTAAACATCTTTTGAGATCATGAAATAAAGTTGTTGGATTTCTGGTATCCATGTTTTTTACATGTTCATTATAGTAAAAGCATGTTTCCACCTTCTCTATTTCCCAATGATCTTACAAAATACTCAATGTTAACCCGAATTGTGCCTGTGTACTCGGCGTTAAGTAACTGAATGTTTTTTCAGCCTGCTAACGGCTAAAGGAAACTTGAATTGCCTGCGTGCCCAAGTTTCGGTTAAAAAAGTTCCTTGTTTCTCTAAGCATTATCTGATTGCGTATGTGTTGGGTTGCTGGAACTAGTTAGTAAAAATGCCTTTAGCATGGTCCATGTTTCCGAGTTTAAACTGATTGGTTACTCCCAGTTACTCGGCATGACGATTCATATTGCTATTTGAGCCATTTCAAACACTAAGGACAGATAAAACATATATGCCAGAGAACTTAGAAGATAAAGGAATAATAACGTCCGAAAAACCTTGCAATTTTTTTTCATAAGTAATAGTTGCAAAAGGCGAAATTTTTCATTCATACAAATAGAGGCATTACATTGCGGATTACATTGAAAGAACAGTAATGCTCCTATTGTCTATTTTTTGCCATCCAGGTTAAAGGTAGCCCTTCAAGCGTCGGATTCTTCCTCGCTGCTGTCGTCTTCGGGGATTGGAGGGATCTCTTCTTCTGGATAGTTGATGGAAATATTCACCATGGAGGCAATCTGGGTGGCGTGGCCTTTGATTTCATCAAAGATGGTATTTCGCTGAGAGTTCGTGTATCCCTGAGGGACACCGGACGCCACGCGCCAGGATTTAGCACCGGGGTAGTGCATGCGCATAAGGCCGAGTGCCATACGCGCACCTCCCCGTGCAGCGGAACGCAGGATAGAATCCCTGGATTCCGCCACCTCCATGATGGCTCCCGGAAGTTTTTCAACCTCCGAGAACTCCCCAGTCCTTGCGGGAAGAAACTTGTTCACCAGCTGCATTCCAGCAGCACGGATCGAAGTCCACATCTTACCAAAGGCTTGGATCCCTTCAAGCCGGGTACCATCTGGGATATCTCCTGTTTTTTCCGACAAAACAATCAAAAGTGTTAGGCAAAAAACAGAGAAGGAAAACAAGATATGGAAAAATAAAAAAGGTAACGGAAAATTACCGAGAAGCTTGTCGATCTCGGAGATTTCCTCCAGGCGAAGGTTCAGAGCATTCTCTAAATCCTGAATGGTGGATTTATCCTTCTCCGCCTGTTCAGAAGCCTTGGAGTTGGCAACTCCAAGGGCCAAGTTGCTGGCCTCCAGATCCTTTTGAGCCTTCACAAGATGCTTGTGAAGCTCCAAATTCTCCTTTCGGAGATTCTCGGCATTGCAGGCATCTTCAGCTATTTGCTTGGCCTTATCCAAAGCAGCTGGAAAGCAAAGAAAATTCCGGCTTTAGAAAATTTCTGGAATAAGTACTTAGACAAAAAATTGAATCGCAAACCTCAGAGGAAAAATGTGTACCTGATGTTTCCGACAAAGCGAGCTGAGATGATGCCAGTTCCGCCTCTCTCTCCTCAAGAATAGAAAGGAGATTTCTAACCTCCTTATTCTTGATGGTGAGTTTGTTGAAAACTTCCATGTTTATGGTTTCGGCGGTTTGCTGCAACATAGCAAGGAAAAGAATGGTTACAAAAAACATCAAAGCAAAACAGGCATGCAATTTTGTTTAATGCTTGGGGGCTAGAGTTACATACCTGGCTCATTCGGTGCAAACCCGCCAAGTTTTCCTTGAACTCTTTTGCGTATTCCGCAAAAGCAGTTCCGGCCGCGCTTAGGCCGTCGTTGATAATCTTGAAGTCCTTGTCAAAGGTGGGAATTTCCTCGTCGAAAGTCCGAGCAAATTTTTCCACCTCTGGAGCCGCCCTTTCCCTCGTGTCCATGTCCGACACAACGGGCTGGCTGGGCTCTGAGGGCTTGGTGGGGGGGGGCTGCAGTTTGCTCTTCCGCCATTGTGGACGGCGTGTTCGGGGCAACGGCGGAAGAAGGTTGACCGCCTCGGCTGGAAACAACCTTGTGTTTCTTCAGCTTCTTTGGTTTTAAACTAGAGGGAGGCAGGCTAAAAACAAAAAACCCAGAAAAGTTAAAAAACCGAGGATGGATGAAAAGTTCTCATGAAAAAGAATCCAGAAGAAAGAACCTGGAAGTGGCGACGGGGATTCCGTCAAGATCGATAATTTCTTCCGAGGAAGTTATCTTCTTACGTTTGCGTCCACCTGTAGCGGCGGTGCGCAGCGCGTCCAGCTCAGCCTCGGATACCAAGTCCGAATCTGAAAGATCCGCGAACTGTCGGACGAACAAGATCAAAATCAGAAGCTAGAAAATCCGAGAAAAAATAAAACTGTACCCAAATGACTGAAAAATTACCTTGGGAACCGGATTTTCGGCCGTTTACATTGGCCGACTTGCTTCGTATTGGTCGCGTGATGCGACCAATTGGTTGATGCACCGTCGAAGCTCCTTTGCGGGCCAATCTTTGGTGGTTGTCCGCATCGGATCCTTGACTCCCGTGTATTCGCACAGGAGACGGCCGATGTGGTTGGCCAATGGTTGGATCCGCCTAATCAGCCAGCATCGAACCGTGTCCATGCCAGTTAGAGGCGGATCCATGGAGGTGAGCTTGGCGATGCGCCGCTTGATCTTTAGTAGATCTGGCGGCAGAACCTGGACGACTTCCGTTCCCCAGTTGTCTTGGGGAACGGCGGCAGAGTTCACGAAAGGAGGAACCCCGACAGCTTCCTTAAGGAAAGGTACGTCGGGGTGATAAAAGAAGGAACCCGTCCAAAATTTGACGGATTCCGAAGTTTTTATCTTGGGGAACCAATCTTCTCGGAATCTCCGAAGAGTGAAAGATATGGTCCCGCAAGTCGGGAGTGCGCCCTCCGAAGAGTTCCGCTTAACCCCGAAGCAGTAAGTCCAGAAATCTAACCTAGGTTCTAGCCCTAAGTAGCCCTCGAACAAAGCCTGGAAGCCGGCCATGTAGAGGATGGAGTTGGGAGGAAGGTTATGGGGCTGGATGTTGTAGTGAGAAAGGATTTGGAGGAAGAAGGAAGAAGGTGGAAGTCCCATACCTCGAAGAAGGTGGGAACAGAGAAGAACCCTTTCGCCATTTTTTGGCGTAGGCTCGGTCTCGTCTTCTGGAAGCCGCCATTTCTTCTTAAGAACCAGGCTCTCCTTTTCCAGGTTTGGAAGGAGAGCCGGAGGAATGCTGCAGGCAATCCAGTTGCCTGCAGACTCCGCTTCCTCGTCTGCTCCGGCGGCGGCAGAGGCGGCGGCCTCCGCGGCGGCGAGTTCGTCGCCAAGGAGTTGGATTTTCTCCTCCGCCGTTTCTGGAGCAAACGGCGGGGAGGCTGCGGAGCTCGATCCCGCAACGTCCGCGGCGGCGGAAGGATTTGCGTCACCCGCCGCGGAGGCCGTGGTCTTCTCCGGCTCGTCGCCGGTGCGCTTGGGCGATCCCAGTTGCGGATCTAGATCACTGATAAGCTCGTTGATGGCGGCGCGGGTCGGCGATGACGGCGAGGAGGCCATCTTGTGGTGGTGCGTTCCAGTGTGCTTGGATGCTGAGAGCGCCTGGGACAAGTGCTTTGCTCTCGAGCTCGTTCGCGTCAATGGCGTGGGCAGTGGGGAGTGAGGAAAGTTTTCGTTGAGGACGAGGACGGCTATTTATAGCCGGAAAACCGTTTAGATGCGTGCCAACGGCTATTTTGACCGTTGGATGTTTGCCGCGTGTCGCTCGCCGGAAAATCCGTGAAATGAAACGACGGAGTAATGATGATTATCTCCTCGTTTCCCGCGCGAATCTGTCAGAGATACGTTTCTGAGTTTTTCCGAGTAAATCTCAAACGTCGCTTACGTCAGCATGGTTGAGTGCGCTGACGTAGGAAGTTTCTTCTCCACGAAGGATCGTGAGAAAAAAGCCGGATTTTCAGGATTCCGAGTTTCATGTCACCATCTTTTTCAAATGAAGAATAAGAAGAATCAAGACTGCTGAATCAGTATTTCTCGGACAAAGAACATTTGGCGAATAGTGGAGAATCAGAGTTTTGATCCTTCTTGGGGGCTACTGTCGGATATATACCAAATAGGGGTATAGAAGATGGTGGGCCAAGTGCCTGATTACCAGGGTGGCCTAAGTGGTAGTGGGCTTAGGTCCATTAGGCGGCCCAGTAGTCCGACGCGCAGAAGCCGGATTCTAGAAGAACCTGGATTACAGCCCCTGTAATCTGGCTTGGAGGAGAAGACGGATTCCTTGCTTTCCAAGTTACAAGTTACCGTAGTTTTCTAGGTTTCCTATTCTGTAAGCCCTAATCCGGCTATTATATAAAGCCGGACGGGAGATAAACAAAACAAGGAGAGAACAGAGAAGCTCTACGCCAACTCGCCGAGAAGCTTATCCTCGCCGAGTGGTTTAGATCTAAAACCCTCACATTGTAACCCTGTTTACGGGCTTTAGTCCCAATTAGTGAGAAGTGCAGGAGTAGGCACGTCGTACTGTCGCGACGTACCGAACCTGGGTAAAATCCTGTGTTCTGTGTTACTACGCTATCCCGTTACCCCACGTCTCTACCGTAGTCTCATGGCACCCCCGTCTATGAAAACTACTACGATGTCTCGACAAAGAAGCAAGAGAGTTAACTCTGTCATGTTCCGCCATTTATCAGCAAGGCCTGAGGCGTTATCACAGCCGGAAAGTGAACCCAAGGGTTTTCCGAGAAGGAGACTTGGTCCTTAGGCTTGTGCAGCGCACAGCCAGGATGCACAAGCTATCCCCTCCGTGGGAAGGGCCCTTCATTGTGAGCAAGGATTTGCACAATGATGCCTATTACTTAGTTGACGCGCAGGCACCCCAGAAGAACAGATCGGATAGAGCAGGAGAGGAATCCAAGCGCCCCTGGAATGTAGCTCTACTCCGCCGTTTTCATTCGTGAGCAAGCTTTGTATGTATCTCTTTAACCGAGTTAAAATTCTAGTCGGCACTCCGAATTCAAACTCGGCGACTGCCCTTGTCCAAATTACTCCATGTCATTCTACTCTGTTTTACTTTGTCTACTCGGTTGATTCACTTAGAATTTCATAAGCATATATAGTAATGTGTTTAAACCCAAGGGACAACTCTTCGACTTTGCTGATGTCCGCAACCCGGCTTCATGGAGAGCAAGAGAACAAGCCAAAGGTCAATGAACACACGAAAAATTGCTAAGGAAAGGAAACGTGTGGCAACCGAGTAGAGTGTTCTTTACTGCTTTCTCTTTTTGGCTAAGTGGTGGGCAGCGTTACCATGCATTTTTCTAAGTGGCCAAGTATTTGAAACTCAAACTTTGAAATCTTGTGACTCGACTACCAAAAAAGCCACAAGTGGCAGGTAAGAGCTAAGACAAAGGGAATGAGTGGATAAAAGATGCAACTCGGGGACTTGCATATTAACGCAATCCGGCATTAAGCCAGAATTGCTAAGTGCTGAACAAATAAAAACTGAGTACCAAAGGACATAATTGTATCGATTACATATGCACCCGGCATCCCGGGGATCTGATAAATGTTTGGAGATAAGGCATGCATGAATTACACAAGAGTAGAAGCAGTGTTGTCCGTGTCGGAGTTGGTAGGTGCAGTTGGATCGGAAGCAGTAGCTGTCGAGGTTGCAGTAGCGGAGATTGGCTCCGTTGCAGAGTGGGAGGCCGGAGTAGATTGAGTGCTGGGCAGAGGGTAGATGCCGGATGGCGCAGCTCCAGTCGCGCCCAACTCAGGAGCTAGGTCTTGGATCACCGTCTCAGTGGTGATGGTGGCCTCCTGCGAGGCGGGCTGCGGCTGCTCGGCCTCTAGGTTGGCTCCCAACCCGGAGTCCTCTGCAGTGCCTTGCTGCTCGGTCTCCTCCGTCTTTTTGGCCTCCTCCTGTTCGGATCCCTCCTCCTCAGCACCTTCCTCGAACTCGGCCAGATCTTCATCGTCCAGGTCATCATCCTCTTCATCATCATCTTCACCAACATCCGTGTCAGGCTCGGTGAGGCCGTCGATGTAGATGATCGTTTCAGCATAAGAGGCAATCTCATAAGCCACCTCTTTTCGGCGAGTGACGCAATCAGGATCCTTGGTCCACTTGGAGTCGTTGCGGCGGGTGCTGATCCTGTTGAGGTCCAGGTTCTCATACAAAGACAGAATGAAGTGCAGTACCTCGTCAGCCCCTGCCCGAGCTGCGGATGCCCGCTACTTCTTGAGCTCCACCTTGACTTCATCCAGGTGCTCAGCAATTCCGCGGAATGTTTCCGGGACGTCCCTTCCAGGCCAGAACAGAGTGTGCAACTTGATAGCAGTAGACACCAAGGAGGTGCCCAAGCCCTTAAGGGAGTGCACCTGGGTCTTTAAATTGGCGAGAAGGTCAGAGATGCTGGATCCATCATCAACGCCGAGACCGGCTGCTGCCCTGGCCTTTCTTGCCTTCTCCACAGCAGTTGCACCAGCAGAGCGGAGTTCCGGGAAGACATCTAGATCAACAGGACCTAAGTTGGTTCAGTAACAGTGGCCGAGAAGAAGCAAGACAGAGTAGAAGAAGGAAAAAGAGAAGAATGACAAGCAAGATAGCGGATAGCGGCAACTTACATTCCATTTCAAGAATAATTGCCCCCAGCTTCTTCTTCCAGTCCGTCGCATCGGTGATGTGCCTGTCCTGGACGCGGCGTGATTCACAGATTTGGGCCTCGAGAGCCGAGTTCCTGTCCTTCAGCATCTGGATCTCTAGTTCAAGTGCCCGCTTCTCAGCATTAGCTGACCTCTAGAACTCCTGCTTCTCGTTGACATGGTTGATTGCAGTTTGGAGTGTGGCTTGGAGATCAAGCTGGAGTTTCTCATACTCCGCCCTTTCGACTGTGCGCTCTTGCTCCAGCTCTGCTTCTCGGGCCTGCACTTGCTGCTGGGCCTCAGCAGGAGTGAGGCAGTGCAGGTGCTGCTCCCGGAAATTTTTATATTTTTCTGCGAGAAGAACAACAATATCAGCAGGGTAGCCAAGTAGGAGAATGCAAGTGCAGAGAAGAAAGAGGGAAGCTCACCTTCCAAAGTGGAGATTTTACTCTGCGCAGAGGCAGCGAAAACCTCGCAGTCTCGGTGCCTGTCCACCAGAGCTTTGAGCTCGCCTGCAGAGAAGACAACAATTGAGTAAAAAGCAAAAAACGGGCGTAAGTATAAAACGCACAAACCGAGATGCTAAAAGCTTACCTTCCATCTCAGAGAGCTGGAGAGTGCGGTCCAGGGCCTGCTGCTCCATAGCATCCCTGTCCTTCTTGTCGGCCTCCAGAGCGTGGTTCCCGTCTCTGGTTTGGCGATGATTCCAGAGAAGCTTCCGAAATTTTTTGGTCCTGTTCTGGACGCTATCCTGCAGAGAAGAAGGGAAAAGTATAAGTTTTTGGAAGATTTGGCCCGAGTAAATTTCAACTCGGTGAAGAATCACCTACTCGGCCCGAATCTCGGGGACTAGGGAGTGGCTAAGAGAAGAAGAGAAAAGAAAGAAGAAACTAGCAACTCGGAAAATACAGAATGGAGAAAGACACTTACCACATAGCTTTGCTCAATGTCCTCGATGTTCTTGCGCAGGACAAACAGCTTCCCGGCTAAGGTGCTGCAAGGGCTAGCCACGGACATGCCAACAGGACCAATATCGGCCTTGTTCCAATCTATCCGGTAATGGTCGAGCTTGCCCAACTCGGCCCCATCCCAGGCGTTATTGCTGTGCGCCTTGATGTCCCAGGCCTTCTCGACGTGGCCTACCCGGTCCAAGATGGCTGCGAGGCCTTCTTCGGGAAGCGCTTCGTCGTCTTCTCTGCGGGAAGTGAGTTCCTTGATGACCAAGGAATTCTTATTTCCTTTGGACTTGGAGATTTCCGCGGCTTTGCGCTCTTTGAGAGCGGCTAGCCGCTCCTCCTCCTTGGATAGCTGGATCTGATGGCGCTGCTGCAGATCCGTCCAGTACTCAGGGTACTTGCGCTGCATGCTGCCGCCAGTGCCAGCACTCAACTTCTCGACGGGGCCAAAGGTGACCCCGGAAGGAACCAGAATGGCACTCGCGGTAGGCGGCGTTCTATTTTGAGTAAGAGTCAGCTGGGTGCTTTTGACCGGCTTCCCGGGCTGTCCACCTGGCGGCTTGGAGAGCGGCATCCGCTGCCCAGTCTGTGCAGCAGCGCGTGGTGGTTGCAGCCGGGACGGCTCAGTGCCTGGCTTGGTGGATTTCTTGGTGTTGGACGGAACGACTTGTGGAGAAGAAGGAGGGGGTTGGCGAACTAGTGCAGGTGGTTGTCGAGGTGGTGGCACCACTTTCTTGGTGGGTGGAGTCACCTGCGGAGTAGGCGGCACAGGTGGCCGGCTACTCGGTGCAACGTCTGGTTGCGCTTGGACTTGGCGCGGCGGCTCCACCTTTGAACTCTCTACCCGCTGCTCGGCGGCGGGATCAGGCCTTTCGGCGACATTGTCTTCCACCCGCGGCTCGGCCGTGGGGTCGTGCTGCTCTGCAGCGTTGTCTTGCTGCTGCTCGGCAGCGCGTTCAGTGTTCTCCTCGGCTGATGCAGCCGGAGGAGTTGGCGGTCTCTCGGAATTGTTGGTGGTCTGGGCATCAGGCTGCGCAGCTGGCTGCGGCAGCTCATAGTCAAGGTCTGCTTCATTCCCTGAGCCAACATTCTCGGCGTCAGAGTCTTGCACTTCTATAACTGGGGAGGGCGCACACGCCCTATCCCGCGTCCCTTGGCCTTCATCATCGTCCGAGAGCTCCACGGGCTGCTCTCGGGGCGGGGCTGTCCGCTTCTGAGGAATTGGCACAGTGGTGGCGTCAGCATCGAGTGTGTTGCTGGAGAAAAACATGAGAAGAGAGCACAAGATCAGAAAGAAAGCAGAGAAGGAAACCAAAGAAAACAGCAATGAGTCAAGGTTTACTCGGAGAACACTTACCCGTCAATGGTGGGGGCCTTCCTCTTGCGGGAAGAGACGGCTTTATTTGCTGGCTTCTTCTTGGTCCTCTTGCCAGGAGGTGCATGTGCATCACTACCAGCCCTCTTCCGGGTAGAGGGAGCAGCCACGGACAACGGATCCACATTCAGGGGTTCCTCCCCATCATCCAGCGCGGGCTCCTCTGTGGATAGAAGAATAAAGGATTTAGAACAAGCACGGAAAAGGAATCAAAGCTTACTTCTAGCGAGCTGAGAGGTGAACTCAGTCACCTTCTTCATCTTCGGACCAATCCCGAATAGAGGCATCTACACGGGCCTTACCTCCCTGGCCGGCGCGCGGGATGCAGAGGGTGTCCTGGATGTCGTAAGCTTTGATATCATCCTCTTTCCTATCAGGTTTCCAGTTGGCCTCGAAGATCTCGCTGTCGTCGGTCCTCTGACGGGGGATATGCTGCAGATACAGGCATAAGGCGCAGTGAGTGGAATTCCAGCTAAGTGGCACTACTCGGTTTAGCATGCAAACACAAAGCATATCAAGCTAAGTGGTACTACTCGGTTTAGCATGCAAACACAAACCATATCAAGCTAAGTGGCACTACTCGGTTTAGCATGCAAACACAAAGCATATCAAGCTAAGTGGTACTACTCGGTTCAGCATGCAAACACAAAGCATATCACGCTAAGTGGCACTACTCGGTTTAGCATGCAAACACAAAGCATATCAAGCTAAGTGATAGGTATGAAGATCTACACGGTGCAGCATGCTAACATTAAGAATGCAAAGCTAAGAAGATACTATTCGGTATCAAAATGCAAACGCAAAGCATACGGAGTAGAGAACCAACCTGGGGGATATGTTTGGTGCGGCTATACGACAGAAAGCCGTATGCCCAGTTGTCGGTCAGGGTCGTACTCATAATGGATCTGGCCCAGATGGCCACCTCTGCTTTGCTGAACTCGAAGGTCGTAGTCCGAGTGCAGTTGTAGAGGCCCCAGACCGGAGGGTCCAGAACCCCTCATATGCATTCATTCACGATCCCAGAAGTAACAGTCGTGAACAACATACGAAGTTGGCATAAAGATTACATCATCCGATACACGAATATTAAAGTCTTACATAAATGGTCACTTGACCAAGTTCTTGACAACTGTCACACAGGACAGGCAAATAGCAACAACACATCACAAGACGATAAGCATAGCGTAGTGGAACCCAAGTCATGCCTTAACCTACAGGCTGCTGACTGGGAGACGATCCTAATTCGCAGGGTCATCAGTGTAGAACTCCTCCTCATAGAACCCTTCCTGATGTGGCTCCTCATAGTCTGGCCAATAAAAATAACCAGGGGCGAAACCAAAGTGAGTACATTGGAATGTACTCCGCAAGACATCCCTTTGAGCTTACAATTATGCATACATGCTTATTTGGTGGAATGGGTAGGCCATACATAAGGTTCAGCTACCCATGATAGATCAAAGATTTATCATGGTTGACTTACATGTTCATCTCTCTATAAAAGTTTTCAAAATAATATATGGTTTCTCTTGTAGATATCGCATATCTCAGAGTTTTCATAAGATGGTTTTAGAAAAGAAAGCTTTCTTTGCAAAACTTCTTATAATCGATATTCCAGCTTTTTCTCATCGGTATCTCTCGGATACCAAGTCATTCCTTTTTAGTACCCCGCAGGTACAAAACCTTCCTTCAAAACCTCTTTTGAAAATTGACACAATACTAGCTACATGGCCATTCAACCGTCCATATCCGAGGACGTAGCTATTTTGAAATAGTTTTACTCTGCAGAGGTGTACACATTTCCACGAGATCCAGAATCTGCCATGAAACAACCATGGACTATTCACAACAGTATGAGAACATCAGATAACTGATCTTGACTATCCACTATGTACAAGCTAGTACATGACTATCTCTTCAATTGGGGTTATTCTCCCCGGCAAGCCGTGTCGCACACCGCCAAGACAGGAGACCCAACTGCTGCATCCGGAGGGAAAATTAATCCCACACTTTAGTTGTCCCGTACTCTCACTCCTAGCGACATTTCAGTTTGGGGGATCCAATCCCCTATAGCACTTGAGATAGCACACATACCAACCATAACAAGTTTCAAATCAAGCCCCGTACCCATGTTGGGGTAAAGTGGTAGTACGATAATGGTTGTCCAGCGAAGACTAGGTTATGTGTCTTTGTAAACATTTCTCAAATTTTCCAACATGACTTCCTCCCGGTAGACAAGGTCTCACCTTTCCACCGAGGTTTTTCCTTCATAAGGCATTTGTTTACAAAAACACATTTTAAATAGTTCAATTAAGAACTTAAGTTTTAATTTAGTGAAGGGTATTTATATACTTTGTGGCTATGGGCTTGGTAGTACCAAGTTGACTATTAATATGATCATTTACTTAATAATATTAGTAGTAGTAGTATTCACAACAAAAATAGTTTTGAGAATATAGTTTTGTGAAATCTTCAGAAGTGAAAAGCATGTATGATAGATAATGATAAGTATTTATACAGCAAGCATTAGGATGGCTTGCCTTGATACAGGTGGTGGTCCTGGTCCTGATAGTAACAGGAGTTAAAGTGAGCCTCTTCTTCAAATACTCCTTCCTCGTTTTCTATCGCCGTATAAAAAAAAATAAAGACACACTTTCAGAACCAACCAAGGCAAACAATGCTACAAGTGATACATACAACAATCAATTAAAATGCATCACCCAAAATACACAATTTTCTCATAGGAAAAATTGGCATAAAAACTATAGTGGGAAAAACTGCTTTTTCCCAGTGTTTATGTGTGGCCAAAAACAATGATTCTAGTTAAAATCACTATGGACCAGTGGGGTAAAACCCATGTTACTAGGCAGTAGGGTGTCACACAAAACACAATTTGATGGCCAAAAACTCTCTCAACAATCTCTATGGCAAGCACATATAATAAGCTAAATTTTGCAAGTGGTGAAAAAGGTGCATAATAATAAGTCAAACTCAATTTCCACCATGATGAAAAAATGACCAGCGAGTGTTCCACTAGAAAAATACTCACAAAGAGGTTAGTAAGCCTCTGGTCACATTTAGTAAAGTGCTCAAAACAAGAAAACAAGCTTCAAAAGCTCCTACTCATACTAGTGGAAAATTAGGAAAACTACTAGGCTATTTTATACTACACATGCTAATTTTATGCACAAGTGTGCAAACTAACATAAGTAAAGTACTCCTCTAATCAGTACCAAAATGCTACTGGATCCCACAAAACAAAATAAAAAGTCTAGCTATTAAACAAGGAAATACTAGGCTAAAATGCTACTCATGTGAGAGAAATATTTCCTAGTCACCCAAGTGCTACCCATGCTTTTCTACAATTCAAGGGAAAAAATAACAGAGGTGAAAACACTAAGATAAAGATGCCACAAGGACATTTCATCCTCTGTTTCCAACTAGAAAGATTCATATTTTTCCCTAGTGGAAAACAAGGCTCAAACCTATGCATGACTAATTCTAGAAAAATTAATATGCTCACATAGCTATTTCCTTTTAATCTCCAACTACTCAATAAACTCCTAGCATGCTAGTACTGCAAGAAAACAACTTTGCACTAACATAAAACAACTTAAACTTTATGGAAAACAAGAATACAACACATACACATATTCATACTATTTAATATTCACTCAAAAATCTTAGGCAGAAAACAGATGAAACAAGATCTGTCCACCAAATTTTCTACAGAGCTTCAAACATCAAACCAAGCTATATCTAGATATTACTAACCATATACTAACATGTCCAATTGGATTCACTCAAAGAATCATCATAGATTTGGCATGAAAAATGCCCAAACAGAGACAGATGCTTTTAGTAAACAACATGCCATTTTAAATCTAGATCTCACCTTGATACAAGGTAAAATTCTACTAGTAGGTATTGACAAGGGATGTCCAAAACAGTTGAGTTTGCAACTTTTGGATACCTAAAACTAAAGTTACAACAGATCTAAGAAAACAGACACTCCCTGGCAGATGATTTAATTAAAAATCATAAAGATTCAAAAGTTGAATCTGAAAGTGGGACATGGCTTCGAAAATGTGTGGCTACTAGCACAAAAATTGGCTAAGCAAAAAAGATTATTTTAGCTAGGCCAAAAGGAGCTAAAGTAAACATACACAGATCTGTTGAAATAAATGAAAAATAAAAACTAGCCCAAATGGGCCAGATCTGCACTGCGCGGCCCGCTATGCCGCTAGCCAGCCTGCCAGCGCACGCGCGCGCGCGAACGGGCGCGTTCAAAGGGAGCCGTCGATGCGCAGATCGACGGTGCTCCACCTCTCTTCCTCCCGCGCTCTCTCTTCTCTCTCTCTCAGCCCGCGGACGAACACCTTACGGGATCGGGGTTTTAGCTCACCTAGGGCTCGCGTACGGTAGAGGGGTGGTGCTGGGGTGGAAGGAGGATGCTTGGGCGGTGCAGGGTCGCGGCCGCGGACGATGGGGTGGCACAGACACGACGGCGGCTCGACGGCACTCTGCGGCGTTCCCGGTGATGGCGCCGGCGTTCCTGCAAACGAGCGCGTGCAAGAGCATGTCAGGGAGGGACACGGGCTAGGGGATCGACCACGAAGCAAAATGAGGGCGGGGGGTGCCGTGATCGCGGCGCTACCTCGATCTCGATCTGCTCGGGCCCGAGGATGGGCACGGCTCGCCTCGCTCACTGGAAGCGAATGAGCAAGCGTGGGTGCTATGGGGTGGTCGAGTGGAGTGAGGAGAGGGTGGTGGCGCAAGGGAATGGCCTGGGGTGGCTTATAGGCACGGGTTGGCAACGGTGCTCTCGGGTTGGCATGGCATGGGCAAGGGCTTGCCCTTTGGGGAGTTGCCAGGGGTGGCATGGCTTCTAGGAGGTGCCTTAGGGTTTTTCCTCGTACCAAAACGTGAGCAAAGCCACAGGAAAGGCCAAGGGATGAGCAAAAGACACTATTCCACCAACTATGATGACAACACAAATAGTCCACTTGACTATCCACTCCCTCCCTCCTTGGTCAACTAAAATGGCATCCAATGCCATCTTCTAGAAGCTTATAACATGGGGATTAGAAATGGCAAAGCCATTCGTCCTAGATCATCACACATAAGAAGAACCATCAACTTTAAAAGTGTGTAGCTACTGTTCTGATGAAATTCAGTTTGGACAGTTTTCTGAATTTTTTCTAAATGCTGGCAACAGACAGAGATAGCAAAAGTTGAGGTTGTTTTCACCAAGCAAACAAACTCAAAAATGAATGATTCAAAATGCTCATCAAAGAGAAACAATCCAAGTTTCAGAAACAACAATTGGTTCTGAAAATTGAGGGCTTTAAGGCTTTTAAAACAGATGACAAAGTGAGCACTTTCTCTATTTCTAAACTGTCTAAAGTTCTGTCTTAATAAGATAGCTCAAAAACAAGCATGGATATGTGTGTTAAATATTTTTGTAGATTTTTCCAAGGATGTAGTTTTTTTGTCCACATATCATAGAGTAATATTGATCAAAGAAAATCCATAATTGGATAATCCTTGTGATGGAAAACAAGGGTTGAAAACAGCTACTTGGCTGTTTTTCAGGACAAAACTATATTGGAAAAATCTAATGAAAGCTTCTCCAATTAATTATATTACAAGGTCAAATTGATTCCTAAACATCAATAACACAATTATAAGTTGATATCAAGTGTTGTCTCAAGGTTTTGAAAATACTCCCTTAAGAACTCCAGTGGAAAACATAGGAAAACATATAGAAAACAAATACTTTCCTTAGGAGAAAAATCCTCAAGTGAGTGAAAAGAACACACCACTTATATTGCATAGATAAACATGATTACACAAACATGTTGTCCACTTAATTAACTTACAAAAGTCTTAAGAGGCTTCCTAATTTACTATAATACAGGTGCTTAAAAACAGGGGTGTGACAGCAGTCCCGATGGCCTCCCATATAGCACATCTTGTGTACTTCCTCCTGGAGCGGGAGCACTCGGCGAGACATCCAACATGCAATTGGGTTATCCTGCATAAGTCCTCCATTCACAAGCTACACCAGGCGCTTCTCGACCGAAACGACATCTGGCACGGTGTTCTTCGGGTTGTATCCCCAATTCTGCCCGATGGGCAGCGCATTCTAGAATGTTGGGAAGCCCTATCCGGTCTACCACTTGCTTCCCCTTTTTGGCAGGCACGTTCTTCACGTAGAGGAAACCGCGCTGCCACTTGCGCACGGTGTCCAGTCCAAGCACCCGCGGATGGTGCCCGACCTTGCGCTGCAGCAGCATCGCGCTACCCGTCTGGGTCATCACGCGAGGGGCTTTAGTGTTGCCAAGATCGAGAACACTCTGCTTGCGGAGGAAGAAGTATTTTGCCCTTGTTTGGACCGTCGGGTAGACGCCCAGAAAAGCTTCACACAGGGTGACATGGGCGGATAGCATGACGATGGAGTTTGGTGGGAGATGGTGTGGCTGGAGGCCGAAGTGGCGGAGGAAGTCGGCGAAGAATTTGGAGATTGGAAGGTCGAAGCCGCGTTTGAAATGAGAAAGGAAGACGACGTACTCGTCTGCCTCCGCTGCGGGGACGAGCTCGTCGCCGGGAGCCCTGCAGATCACGCCGGGAGGGACTCTGCGGGTGTTCACCAGCCACTGACAGTCAGCGGCGGTGACATCCGAGCCCTCCCAACCGGCTCGGGCGGTGGCCACCTCGTTCTCGTGCTCGGCCACGGCGGCGTGGTCGAGATCCATGGTGGCGCGGAAGAGGAAGGAACGACGAGTGCTCGTTGAGGATGAGGCTAACGGAGAAGGCGGAGATGCAGCTCTCTCTCCCTCTCTCTAAGTGCGCAGGGCGGCGGCGCGTTGAGTTGCGGTGCGGCGGCGCGGTGCTCAGGCGGCGGAGGTGAGGGCAGAGAGGGAGCGGAGATGGGAAAGTGGGCATGAAAGAGAAGAAGTGGGCGACGCGGGGGTATTTATTACTCCGCGAGCTGCAGTTACTGCTGGATCAATCGTGGCCTGAGATCGTGCGGCGTGGATTAACTGCCCGTTAGAAACGCACACAGCGCGATATGCACGCGTAACGAGCGCAGTTAATCCCACGTCCTAGATCGTGGGCCCTCGAGTACCCGTTCGAAGTGACCTAATGGGCTGTAGGCCCTAGGAGCAGTGGCTGGCGCGTGGCCTGCGGCAGCATCGAGGCATCGGGGTCACTGGTGCATGACACGTGCTCCGTAGTGACACGAGAAGCTGGATTTCATCGAGATTGAGCGGGAGCGCGTTAGAAATTTGGCTAAGTGACGATACTCGGCAGCACCCTGCAGAGCGTGTTCTACTCAGTTTCGAAGAGATTCTTCCAATAACCACAGTTGGAGTGGTTCGGGTAGGAGGTCATGGGTCCGAGTTGAGGTGCAACTCGGCCTTTTTCCTTCGTGAAGACAAATTTGGTTTAAGCTGGCAGGGCCCAACGAACAAGTTCACTGGACTCTACCAGCTTCGGGGACTAATGTCGGGGGGGCTACCCCCGAGTAGGGGTAAGGCAAGTGTTAAAGTGAAGGTCAATGTGCTATTGACCGGGTAGACGGCTACCTGGGTGTCCACTACCCGTTAGGTTCTATCCGGTGATACTCGTTGAAGGCCAAGAGAAGATATTGAGGAAGATTGTACTCATCCGAATAGAGAAGTTGTGGTCCGAGTAGATGGTCAGCAATCCTACTCGGGCTAGCAGTCAATGGAGCCGTTCTGATGAGATCCCGCGTATCCCGCAGCCGTACAGGCGTGCGGTTCAAGTTACTAGGTATGTGATCATCAGTGACGCAGCGTGGATACAGAGAGTTGGGCACCTGTCTTGTCTTGTCATCAGCAGAGGGGACAGGACAGGATGGGGGCCTACACTATGAGGCTGACAGGGTGGACAAGTCCTGTCAGCCGTACGGCGCGGCGACTTCTTGCGCGGGCGTCAGCGCGAGAACCCGGAAGCATGCTCTGCGTCGCAGTGGTGAAGTCCCATCAGTGTACCTTTTATTAGTTGTTTACTCGGCTGGGCACCAGTATATAAGGTGTCCTGCCCCCTCCTGTGCGAGGGGCGTTGGCCAGATCGCATTTATTGCAAAAGCCAGCACTAGGGCTAGGGAGAGCAGCAGAGTGGCTACTCGGCTGAGAGGCAAAATTGTACTGTGGCTACTCGGATATCATACATACAGAGAGATAGGCAGAAGTAGGGGTGTTACCTCCACACGAGGGCCCCGAACCTGGGTAGATTGTGGTGTTTGCAGTGCTTCTGTGCGCGTCTACTCGACGTGCGATCTCTCCCCGAATACCTACAGCGTCCATCGGCTCCAACTCTTAGCCATCCCATGGCATCTGTCTTCTCCACTCTACGACACAAAAAATTAAAAAAAAATCAAAAAAATATTTCTAAGTTAAAAAATATAAACAACACAGAAGTTCAAGACATAACACAAAGATGTTCATCCTAAGTAAACGTGAAGTTCGAAACCTAAAGACGCAATAGTTCAACTTAAAAAAAAGAGAAGTTCAAGGGGAAACAAAATTGCAGTTCACAGACAGAAAAGGTAGAAAAATATGTTTTCAATACTATGCAGGATCGAAAAATAAAAATGCAATCAGTCTAAACATATAAAAAATACGAGTTAGTTAACTAAATTGATCTAACAAACACCCCCACAAAAATAAACATTTAATATCTCGAACTTTTGCATGAATTTTTCTATCAAAATTACAAGCCACACCCACCAAAACTAAAATAGATCTAAATCACACGCACCCAAACCTAAGACATAAGAACCGAAACTTCTACATGAACTTTCTGATCAAGCGTCTCGGCTTTGTCGCCCGTCGAAAACATCAGAAAGTGCGGGGGAACCATGACATGCAGAAAATACACCAAAGAATACACGTAGTGATAATCCCGTCTTTAGTTCGATCACCAACATATAAGAAAATTAGATACTCACAAAGTAGACAGTCAATAATCTCATAAACAGAAGTTCGACACTGTGTTGACGAGAAGTTCATCTATGGAGAAAACGCAGTTCAATACAAATAATAAGGAAGTTAAAGCACGAAGTGATAGAAGTTCGTTCTTGAACACAATACAGTTCAAGACATAAACACAGAGCAGTTCAAACACAAAAACTAAGAATTTTAAGGCCATTAATAGAGAAGTTCTAAACTCATAAAATATATGGTTCAACAAACAATACATATCGTAGTTCAACAAAAATAATAAAATTATACGAAATAAAATTGGAAAAAGCAAACACATATCTAGCGATATGAGAAGTTATAGAAAACCGAAATTTTATACAACAATTGAAAACCTAACAAAACTAAAATAGATCTAACCCACACCCACCCAAACCTAACACCTAAAAACCGAAGCTTCTACACAAACTTTCTGATCTAGCGTCTCGGCTATCGCGTCGACGGCGACGAAACCTCTGTACCCTAACGACCTACTCTCACGCGTAATAAACATACATACCAGAAGGTTTGATGTAACCATGAAATTCCCAATTATATAGCAATGAAGTTCAGAACTGAACAAAATGCAGTCCTAGTCGAATTCAAAGAGAAGTTTGTGCCTGCATTTCTAGCAGTTATGCTCTTCACACTGTGAAGTCCAGGACTTACATAGAGAAGTTTTAAACAAATAAAAAGGAATTTTGAAGCCATACGTATTGAAATTCGAAACTCGTAAACTATACGTTTCAATAACCAATACATGCCGCAGTTCAGTTCTGTATACATGAAAATTCACATTGCAACAAGAAAGAAGTTCATGCCGATTCCAAAACAAATTCTTGTCCATATAGATAGAAGTTGTAGTTGAATACATGCATCTAGAAGTTCATAGAAAAAAACCAACGCAGTTCTGATACCAAAAAGAAAGCAGTTCAAACATTTGCACAAAAAAGTGTTCATAATCTAGATTGTTCAAACCCAAAAGAAGCGAGAAGTTCATGCCAATACAAATAGCAGTTTAGACATGCATACAATGCGCATCAACTGAACCAGTAATACAACAAGTTCAGGATTGCAAAAGAAGAGAAGTTCATAACTTAAGACAATGCAGTTCATGCAAATTCCATATTGATGTTAAGAAATAGTTAGAACATAAGACAAAAATACAGTTAGGGAATGAAAAATATGAACAATGATGATGAAAACTACATAGGGGGGATTCAAGCCCATACAAGATGATGTTAACATCCCAAGGAAGAATACGATGGGGGAAAAGTTCACGTGTACTAAATGTTTCATCCTTACACACAATGAAGATTAATTATATATAAAGTAACAAAAAATATGACGTGCTTCATCAGCAAGGCCGGAAGTATAAACATAAGTTCACGCAAACATAGCATGGAAGTTCATTTTCGGTACAAGAGTAGTTAAAGGCCTACCATAAAGAAGTTCTGGAAGAAAAAAAATACGGTTCAAACGAAGCCTCTAATTAGCAGAGCGCTTACACAATACAATATTGCACATACGCTACAACTACAAAACAGATAACCTCTTTCTTATCTCTCCCTCTAATCTCAAACATCTGGTCTCTCTTCATTTATTTCATTTCTAGATTCTTATTTCTAATGATAGCTTCCAGATCTTCAATTATCTTCTGCAGCCTTAATTCTCTCCAATCTTCATCCTTATCAATATGATCATAAGTGCGCATAGAACTCTGTAGATTAAGAACCGAATAAAACACAGTGAAAAATTCAGGGAAAAGTTTTAAATTTAATCGGCCAAACCTTAACCAATGGACCCGCAGGCAAATTACTGTCCCAATAAACAACTAATGTTTCCTTCGCCCACGGCTCGCCAACGTCCACATTGGACACTCTAAAGCCGCTGCAACCCGCAACATCTCCTGCCCGTCGCCGGCTACAACTAGACAAAGACATGATCTTCTCAAGCTCAGCAAATTATAAAACGCCTCACAGAAATGCCGACGTCAAAACAACATACAGTTAGGGTTCCACAAAAAGTTACGCACCAACCCATTTATATACCAAATAAATACCGTGTCAGGCCTTGATGCAGACTCAAAAGGCCCAAAGCCCAACAATGTAAATCATTGGCCCAAAACAGAAGCCCGCAGAAATCACAACATGAAAATAATGGACACCACACAACGTACCGCAAATCCAGTACATACTTTCTCCAACCCAACGAAGACGCCGGCGAGGAAGAAACGGATAAGGACCCGCACCAAGAGCGCCAGCTATCCGCTACGGGATTTAGAAAAGATCAGGTAAGTATACATACACTCAAACAAAATACTTGCCTCTTGCTCACATCTGAATCATACTGCCAAAGTAGGGACGGGAAAATTTTCATTCATGATAGATTTATAGATCTGTAGGAAGTTTCACATAGAAGTCTAATAGGAAAGTACATATTTACAAGATTTTGACATACACATCTAATAGGAAAATACAGATTTGTCCATGCATTTGATTTTTTCCACTGATATATTAACTAAATATGGTTTATTGCTTAGAACATATGGATCCTTTTCAAAGGTACACTCGAAGTGACAACACTCAAAGCAGTGTCTCAAGCGACAACATCAGTGTCATCACACAATACACATACATAGGTAAACTGAAAGTAGGAAAACCATAACAATCATTGCACGTTATAAACAGCCAGGAGGATTACAGGAATTTGTGCATATAAAATGTGAAATGAAAGTTAATGACCAGTTTTTTATTTTATAGGACCACATTCATATAGTGAATGGTTTGACAAGCACTGTGAGTACGCAAGAAAGATAAAGATGAATCCAATAACATTGGAACATGTGAAGAGCCAAGTGAACAGTTTCCAACCGACAATGCCGTACTATGTAACCAAAATGACAGACAAAGAAATAGATCCTCAAAGAGGCAAAATGGTAAACTCATTTGTCAATGATTATGAAAAAGACAAAATATACTTGCAGCATACAGTTACATATAAAGAAGTTTAACATTAATCGTTTATATACTCCTCACTGCAGGTTACCAACTCAACGTTCACTCTGACGTATCTACTAAATTATCTTCTCAATGGACCAATCAACCTGTCAGTAACATGCACAACAACAGAATAGACTGGCGCACGCGCAACACTGAAGACAAGGTTCAATTTACAATTAAAAAAATAACAAAAGCCTGGGATGATATAGTCTATGCCGCACAATTATCTAAAGGAAACATTTGCATGTTCTGCTTCTATCAAGGCGGACCTGCATTAGGGTGCTTCGTAGTACGTCTTAGAAAGTAGTGAGCTCTTAATTCCCCAAGGATAGCAGATGTTGTCTCGTTCTAATGATGGGTTGTTTAGACATTACCTAAAGTTCTACGACAAAATGGTGCAACAGTTGAACGATGAGATGTTTTTTAAGCACTGAATAAATAAATGTAGTACTTGATTTCTCTTTGAATTTTTTTTGTATACCAAGCTTTTCAATCCAAGTATATGTTCAAAACTTCAAAGTGCCGAATAAGTTGAAAGCTTAACACATAGAAGTTCATTCAAGGAACATAGAAAGTTTGCACAAGACATACAGAGAAGTATACACAGACAGACTAAAATTCTTAGACCAACTACACATAGAATTTCATGAGAGGAAACTAAAAAATTCAGGCCAAAATAGTGCGAAGAAAGTAAGAAGTTCTGACGTAATACACAAACAAGTTCATGAGAACAAATGAAAAGAATTTCACTCAGAATACGGAGAAAAAGTCCATGTGAAGAACATAAGAAGTTCGTGTAGGCTGCGCAAATAAGTTCAGATCAACTACACAAAGATGACCAAAGTAAATATACTGAGAAATTTTATATTAAAAATATAATGTGTTAATGTTTCCAACGACACATCATAGTAACATAGATAGTACGGTAAAGACCATACATTCCGAACAGCACAAACTCAAACATGAGGCAGTATAAACGCATACACGTATCAGTTGAGGAATCGATGTCGATGAATAAATAGCAAAATAATAAAAGATACAAAAGTTATAAATCTAAAACATTGCCTCTCATGTAAAGGGAAACTTAATTATTACAAAAAAACCGAATAGGTTTGGAACCCATCCCAAGTTCACCAACCATAGATGGGAAGTACGAGCTCATACTTCTCGAAGTACATATTGAAGAAATAAAAAACCTAAAAACAAATCATTACCATGCTAAGAGCAGAAAAGGAACTAAACTGTAAATAATTAATCACTATAATCACCACCCCAACCCCAACCCCATGACATATCACAATCATTCCTATTCTTCACAAACGAATGACGCATGAAGCCCCTCTCGTACGAATCCATACGTTTATAAAGTTCAGAGCACACGTAGGCATGCTTAGCAGCATAGATCAAATGATTCTACGAAAGAGGAGATACACCCCACTGGCTATGCTCTTCAGCCGTGAGAACAACACTATCCTCATATGACTCATCTATGAAGATTGCAGCAACGTCCATAATGGTTTGCTTGCGCGTAGATCTAATATCAGGATTTCTCCAACAAGCATGCATATCTATGTGGTTGATGATAAACAAAGGCTGCTCGCAATAGTACATCGTCTTATTATCCTTAGAAATATCAAAACCAACAAACGTGTACGCCCACTTGCGAAATAAAACATCAAGTTCAGAAGGGATACCATCAGTGGCACAATAGATGTGATACATCAAGCACTCATGACCAACACAGAGTTGGATAACAGCTGCCTTCTCCTTATAGCCATCACGGGTATAAACTCTTGGAGTGATCTAAAGATCCACGCCAACAACCTTTTCCTTTTCCCCCATATCAGCGAGAGATGCCTCCACCTTCTCAATCCAAGAAACTACAGAAGCTGCAACATTGGTGTAGACACCATTGATGATGATGGAACCATGCGCAAGGACAAAAACATCAGTAAAAGGATCAATGGAGAGTTTATTTTTGGAAAGCATGGCGTATGGAGAGAATAGGAAGGAACAAACGTGAACTGGATCTACAAAAGTGTAGCAGAGAGACAAAGGGAGAAACATACGTGACTTCGATCGACAAAAGTGCAACCGAGAGACAGAGGGAGGAACAAACGTGAATTGGATCTACAAAAGTGCAGCGGAGAGGCAGTTTAAATAGACTCGGGAAATATCAAATAGAACAAAGGGGAAAAACAGAAACGAATAAGCATTATCCACGTGTAAACAAATATTCTGTTGCTAACAGATTCGTCTGATATTCGGTTGTAAGCAGAAACAGATAAGAACGTATTCGTCTGATATTCGGTTATAAATAGAAATGGATAACAAACACAGAGAAGTTCGATAACGTATTCGTCTGATATTCGGTTATAAAAAGAAAAGTACAAACTAGAAATCTAGAAAGTACATACGTAAGATTACTTTAGAAACAGTTACCTACCAATATGAAATTCTGAAAAAAGTTAAGAACCAATGCTCCAATAACTAGAATCTAAATTACTAAATATAGCGCATTACAAAAATTAGATTCAGCAAGAGAAGATCAAGTAGTAAAGTCAAGAAGTTTGGGCATAGTACAGGAAGAAGTATGCACTATAAAACGAACGAGAATTTTCTCCAAAAAATAGAATAAGACTAATCAACGCGGATACTATCCCAGTGCACGAAAAAAAAATATACTTCCTCCATCACATTATACACGGCGAATCTCCAAATCCATGAATTTTCATAATAGGAGCGGTTCAAGCCGCATCTGCATTTGATTACACAATTAATTAGGCGTTTTAAAAGAAAATATGAACGCTCATTATCTCTCTTTCCTTTACTATCCGATTCTGCATGCAAGTGGGAAACGGTCTCACCAATACACTGGAAACGGTCTCACCAAAGGTGTTTTGAGTACATAGTTTGCAAACTGACAGCTGTAAATGCACATAAAACACAGAACCTAAGAAAACACGTGCTACATCCGGAGAAGTACATAACCAGACACATAGAAGTTCAGCAAAATATTATAGGACATTATGGGAAAAAATAGAAGTTTATTCAATACTGGAAAGCGGTACAGGCTCGATCTGAGAGAAGTTCAATAAAAGGAAAGTAGACAAATTAAAATTACAAATTATTAATCTGATTCAGAGAACCATAAACCTAAATATAGATCTAAAAGGAAAAACATATCGATCACCATTCTCTGCTACGCTTATTGTTGGTTCTCTTCATAGCCCGGAAACGGCCCCTCTCATAAAAGTCCAACCGCTTGTAAAGCTCATAGGCAACATATGCATCCTTCGCAGCGTATTGCATATGCTTCTCAGATAGAGGAGCAACAGCCTATAACTGATGCTCATCACTTTTCATATTACTCTTCATCTCCTTGTAAGAGGAGTCAATCAGGGCACCAGCAACATCTTTCAATCCTTGTTTCCCTATCCTGCCTCTGTACACTTTGGGCTTCATATCTGTATCTTTCCAAACAGCATGGATATCTCTATATCTCTGTATATGCAATTGAGATCTGTCTAGCATAACCACAACATTGCTAAGATCAAAACCAACAAACGTATACTTCCAGTTCTCAAGGAATTTCACAAATTTATTTGTGTAAGACTGCTCAGACTTACACCTAATGTGATAGACCAAACAGTCTATCCCAACACATAGCTGAAGCGCCGCTGCCTTCCCTACGCCAACCTCCTGGAGTGAACTCAACATCTGTACCAATAATCTTCAGTTTTACTTCAGCCAACAAGGCTTCTACCTTGTCGATCCACTCATGAACGGATGCAGCTGAGTTGATGTAGACGCAGTTGAGGATGATGTCACCATGGGCAGCGGCACGGAACTCGATTGTGAAAGGAGCGGGTGCCGTTGCCATTGGAAAAAGAGGTGGTGAGATTGGAAGTACGAAACAGGGAGGAGACAATGGGAGAGAAGGCAACGGAAGAGAACGCGGGACAAAATTATATACCGTTACGATATGTAATAGAAAATAGGATAATAAAGAGAAGATAAGGCCTCGCTGAACGAATATAACAACGGTAATCCCGAAGCCCTCTTCTCCCGGAAATGCGGAACAGTTCGAACAATAAAGTAAAATTTTAACACACAAATATTTTCAGTTATAAAATAATAATTGAAAAAGGAAGTACATATGTACAAAATAAAGAACTTCACCATTAATACGAGCTGAGTACAAGAGTGAGGTAGTAAGAAGTACCAGTACTCTATCTCTGGAACATGAACAACGGAACGGGGTTGATTGATAAATCCAAAATTAGAGTAAATTAACAGTAGATAAAGTACTGAAACAAAATTTACACGCATAGAAACTAACAGAGAAGCGATAAAAAGAGAAAAGAGCCACACAAACGAGATCAATACAACCGCACTAGCGAGCCCCACGATGAACAGTTATATCGGCGAAAAACGCTGACTCAATTCAAACGATATTCCTTATAATCGAGGAAAAATAATATATCTTCATGTTATAGTGACTAATTAAAAGCACCATGAGTACAAATACAACAACAAAAAACAGGAACACGCGATGATCGGCACGAACGACTACAGTGAAAAAAAAACTTCCACGAACCCGATCACCGATGTGAATGATTCCAAAAATTACAAATTAACGGGAAAATCTATCGAATATGGTTCGTAATTAATCATAACAACACCGCGACCACAAAATTCTAACCAATATAGCTCTAAGGACCCACGCGGACATGACAGTAGGACCGAACAAACAAAACAGCACGACCGAACACTGGATCTTCGAAGCGGACAAAATTACGCGGTAATTCCTGCAAAACTCGATCATGCAAGGTTTTTGAAACGATCATATTACGCTAAATACTGATCAAACGGAACATATGTGCCAAAATACGGAAGAAAACAGTTCCTAACTTCCGTTAAGAGGAAGCAGTTCAAACTTCGGTACAGAGAAGTTCAGAACTGGTTGTAGGACACTATTCTACACCCGGTATATATATATATATATATATATATATATATATATATATATATATATATATATATATATTCCTTGTTTCTTAGGAGCCCTACTATGATGAATGACACATTAGTGTGGTGATTAAAGTTTCTTATTATATATTCTAAACTGAAATCAATATACACAATAATTGTAGACATGTGCATATGTGGCAGGAAGAACATGCAAATGGTAAGAGCTCTAAATACATCACTAATGTAGCATCTATATCGTACATAGTTGTAGCTGTTGAGAACAAAGGTGGTGTACTCCTACAACTACCGATACCTACTAATTACGTTGAACTCCAAACTACCATTATTAAATATCAATTACATCATTATTATATATATGTAGATAGCTTGTGTGCATGAGAGAGCGAGAGAGTTTGTGGGAGTCAAATCTTATATAATAAGGAAACACATATGAACATATATTTCCTCTTCTTACCAAGTCAAGGATATCACTACTACTTCTGTGATCTGCAAGAGGATCTCGCTTGCTTTGAATTTGGAGCCTTGATCACATTTTATGATTCTTGAGACGGGCTTGGAAGGCAATGGGAAATCAAAGTGTGCATGCATATGAAAACTACCTCATAGCACTTGTGGATCGAGCGGGTCACTTCCATGATTCTCACCATGTAGCTGCAGCTTCTGTAGCAGTTTGAGGGGGCGTCGCATGGCGGAATAATGGTGGACACGGCCTAAACATTGATGATTATTGAAATCAATATCGTTGTCGGCTCGTGTTTGCTTGCTTCTGCTAGTTGCTAATGAATACTAGACGGTCTTGTGGTGTAACACGTTGCAACCCAAGCGCTGACAATGTTGTCTGCTAGTTTTATGGAAGAAGAAGAGCTTCATTCCCTCTAGAACACCACAGCTTGATGGGGTTCAAAGCTAGTGTAAGTTACAGTCCTCCTGTATTTTGTCGTCACTACTAGTCTCATAACAAGCACTATTAACTATTTGCAAACTTGTCGGACCTACATATAAGCGCTTAATGCTAACTTTTTAAAATGGCTTTGCCTGTCTTAATCATTTATTTTCGTTTTTAAGTTCTCTTCTCCATTGCTCGCATCTTTTGTCATGGAATCTACTTGTAATGGGGTAAGCTTGTGACATTCTGGTATCGGAGATGCTTCGTCAACAGTAACCCTCCAAAGGGTTTATGCCCATGATTAGCCAAACCATGGATTAAAACAAGTTTTGAAATTTAAAACTTGCCCACGAGAATCTTTCGACACAAATAAATTCCAGAAAAATTCCACTAGATATCTATATGGGTTTGTGGATGTATTCTCCCATTTGGGGTCAAGTGGTGCAACATAGCCAGAGATTTTTTAAAAATCACAAAATATCCTTATGACATGATCATGTTCAATTAGTGTTTTGATCATGGTGATGTACGTTCGTGGTGATCATCAAAGAAATTTATGAGAGACCAGGGGAGTAGGTAATGGCTCCACACCAATCATGCAGTAATAATCCACACACACAAGGGAACACTTGCACGACTCTAAAAATATGGGTGAGAATCAATGACATGGCATTTATGAGATACCAATGATTAGGTTGAGGGATTTATATTAGTAGAGAAATCATGGAGAGAATAATCCTGGTTGGATATATCCCATGTTCTCAAATGACATGTGTTTGGTTCATCCAAAAAGTTTTCCATGCATGAGAATATCTCATGGCCATTTTTTGCAAAAATTATGAGTTGTGGATAAATGGCTCAATTGGTCATGCAATATTTTGTAGGTGGTCGGCAATGGCATGGTGAACATCTCCAGGAATTATTTGTGGGGAGAAAACTTGAGAGAAAACAAAATGCGTTTTAGATACGAGAGAAAAATATTTTAGGTGTGAGGTAACATCACTAAGTTAGGTATCCAAATTTTGGGGTGTTACACATATGCATATGTTTCTCTACACGAGCCCTGCAGATTGTACGATTAAAAAAGATTGAGAGAACAAACTGTCTCTCCCATACCACAACAATAACACAATGATCGCAACGGTTAAAATAAATCATGTGCATCAGTATCCAATAGGATATCGATGGTTAAACGATCCACAAGAGAGATATAAGTGCAGTAGATACCAAGATTAGGCTAGTCACAATAGGGAGTAACATGCATTAGTAATATACACGCTTTTCTAAACTATGTTACTACCTCCATAGTGGGTAGTAACAAATATGTGGTATCATGCGAAGAAGGTGTATCTATTAGATTATAAACTCATATTATCATGGTAAATAGGATGTTATGGTAACTAGCTAAGTTACCACAACCCTGTCTCTCTCTTCATTAGATATTTGCCATGTCACCTTATTTACCTACATGACATCTATGTTACTAGTCCAGTTACTCCCACTGTGACTAGACTTAGTAGAAAAACTACTTACCTCGAATAAAAATCATCTTCCATGGTATAAGAATCCATGTCAATAATATACCCAATCATAAACCCCACCTTGAAATACAATCCCAGAGCTCTATTCTACTGGTCGGTTGTCCGTTGCATTTCATTAGAATTTCATTTCAAGATATACATTGTGAGGAGGATATGGAATATCCATTGTCCGGATACGGAGCTAAAGGCATCTCTTCTAAACTAAAGTTATTGCGTAAAGGTCTCAGAATTTGGTGCTCTAGCTTATCTGTTCTTAATGACCGATAATTGTAATGCCACCATCCTTATGCGGGATGATATTGAGGCTCAGGCACTACACTTGACCGAATGTAATTTTCGTAATATTATCAAACATAAAATCCAGCATTTATTGCTTAGTAAGAGAGCTTATTGGAAAATTTGTTATACTGCTCGGTGGGATAAATTTGGAAGCGAGAACACTTTTTTTTTTCCATTCCATGCAAACATTCGCTATCGCCACAATCATATTTCTTTGGTTTGATGATGAATCGATTCCATCAGAGCATCATGAAATGGCGGGAAATCACCGCCAATAATTTAAAGATAGGCTTGGATACTCTACACCGATTGATCCAACCTTTGTTTTCTGCTTTTTAACCGTGGCATGTGGGTATTGACCCCCTATCTGCTCCATTTCGCCCGGATGAGATAGACAAAGTTGTTGTGGAGCTTCCTTCAAACAAAGCACCTGGCATGTGGGTTTATTTATATATGATTTTTATAATCTTTGTGAAGAGCTTTGGGAGGGATCGGTTAACCTCCAAGCTACGAATAACTCTTACATTGACCTGATCCCCAAGGTTCAATCACTTGTTTTCCCGAGTGATTTTCGGCATATCTCGCTGCTTTACTCTAGTTTCAAGCTCTTAACCAAGTTGCTTGCAAATCGTCTAAAGGGTAATATTTTGGATATTCTACACAAGAATCAATATGGCTTCTTAAAGTCTAGGAATATCTAGGATTGTATTACACGTGAAGCACTCGAGAATCAGGGCACTCATCTTAAAACCAGATTTCACTAAAGCTTTTGATTTGATTGAGCATAAAGCTATATTGGAAATTTTTAGATGCAGTGGTTTCGATGACCGTTGGATTGCATGGATTGTATCTTTGCCACAGGATCTTCCTCTATCCTTCTTAAAGGTGTACCGGGAAACATATTTGCATGACATAGAGGTTTTCTCAGGGTGATCCTTTATCCTCTATCCTATTTGTTGAAGGAGCTGACCTCCTTCAAGCGATGGTTAATCCTTCGACATCATCTTGTTTATTGTTTGCTCCGGTAGCTAATATTAATGTGGATTTTCCAGTTGTCTAGTATGCGAATGACACATTGGTTTTCATGAGGGCATGTCCTGACCAACAACGTGCGATGAAGCATCTCCTCCATACACTTTATGCATCCACTGGTATGCATGTTAATTACGCTAAAACATGCATGATGCCCATTAATATCCCGGACTCGGAATTAAAGTCGCTTGGTGATGTGTTCGGTTGCTCCATGGGATCTCTCCCATTTCCCTATCTAGGTCTGCCACTTCGCACTTCCCGGCCAACGATTACTGAGCTAGCTCCTCCCGTGGATCAGGTGGAGAGGCGGTTGAATGCATGCGCTTACTTTCTTGATTATGGTGGTCGCCTCACTTATGTGCAATCTGTCCTATCTTCTCTTGTGACACACTATATATGTTCCATCAAGCTCCCTAAAGGTATCATCAAATCCATTGATCAAGCTCATTGTCACTGTCTGTGGGCCAAAGAAGAGGGTACATCTCATTCTCTGGCTGCTTGGTCTCTAGTTTTTCGCCCTAAGCATCATGGTGGTCTTGGAGTCACTAATATTGAGCTAAAAAACAAGGCCTTGCTAATCAAATAATTGCATAAATTCTACTGCAAAGTTTGTATGCCTTGGGTTTCACTGGTTTGGTCACATGGATCATTTTGGTGGCGGGACATATTCAGTTTGATTAACATTTAATGCAACATTACTCGTTCTTCTATAGGCAATGTGTAGCTCACTATTTTTTGTAAGAATTTTGGGCATGACGACCAGCTATTGCGTGAATGATTCCTCGCCTTTTCTCCTATGTACTGGATGAGAACATTTCCTATGCCTCATTCTCCGCAAGATTTATCTGCTCTCCCTGTCTCCACACTCGCTCTTGAGGAACCAAAGGAAATTAATCCATCATATCGATAATTCCATGCCAGGTGAATAGTATTGACTCTAAAACCTTTGCTTTGGAATATGATATCTACACTTTGGCAAGATTTTATCGCTTCATCTTCGCATTTGTCATGTCTGATTCTTTATTCACTGATATCTGGAAATCTAAATGGCTGCCGAAGCTCAGGGTTTTTTCAGTGGTTATTATTGTATGATCGACTAAATACCAAGGATCGCATGGAATGTATAATTTGGGCTGTGGTTGGTGGGATATCTTGTACTCTTTGTTCTTCCGGATGACGAGAAGCTGATGATCACCTTTTCTTTTCATGCTTGTTTCCTACTCGTTGTTGGAATCACCTAAACATCGCATAGAATCTATCACTCCCAATCCTGGGATGTGTACACCTGGCTCGGGCCACTTTCCACAGAACATCTTCCTTGGTTATTTTCGCATGTGTGTTGCTAGAACATTTGGAAAATTCGGAATGACTATATTTTTCAATCCATTCCTCCATCCTGGGCTCGATGGAAAGTTAGATTTTTAGCCGACGTCTCTCTTCACCAATTTCATTTGAAGAAAGTTGTTGTTCTTCCCCTTTTAGAGTGCATTAGTCAACAATGATTAGTCATTTACGTTTATTCCTCACTTTTCCCCCATGATGTAATAAGTTTTTTTTGAACACCCCATTGTAATTCACCCCTTCTTAATATAAAATAAACTGTAGGGTATTTCCCTACGGTAATGGTGTAAAACAAATACACACGCTTATTGTGACCTCTATCCCCCTCTCTAGCTATGGTCTAATCGTTTCTATCTCTGGTTGTAGCTGTACCGGCAGCAGAAGTCCTCAATTTATAGACGGTGGTGAGCAGTACAGCCTTGGACGCTAAGCTTCGGCCACCGAACAAGCTGAGAAAAATATTAACTTTGACCACCGAACATGCTGAGGCTGGTCATAGTGGGGAGTAACTAAGAGGAGTAACATGAGGAATTAATTATTTTTTAGTTAACTTAATATGACAGGTGGGCCCCACTTGTCAAATTAAATGGCAGAAAATAGATAAATCTTAATAATTCAATAACTCTTAAAATATTTGTCATGAAAATGTAAATAAAAAATATATATGTTTATACAAATAAAACCTATCTATTTATGAACTTTTCCAAAATATTTGATGAAGTTTAAATTTGAACATTTTTGGAATTTAAATTAATTCATTTAAATTGAGAAAAATAATAAATAACTCAATAAATCAGAAGAATACAAGTTGTATACAAAATTGCTCAAAATGACAAATAAAAACCATCTATGATATTCTAAAAGTCATTTGAACAAGTTTTCATGCGTGCAATATTTTGTCTAGTCATTTAATTTATTTAAAATGTGGAAAATTAATAATTTATTCATTTTCTTTAAAACAAATTCAAATAATATACCAAATGAAAGATAACAACATTTTTAAACCCATTATGTCTAGACCAACTTATCTTGTTTAACTTATGAATTCTATTTGTAAAAAGTAAGATCGGAGTTTATAAGATTCCCATATATCCGTGAATAAGGTCATTTTATTTTCTATTAAGACTTAACACAAAATAATCTTACATCTCAACAAACCTCCTCTCTATCCTTAAATATTTGTGTAATGATAGAGTTGGTTGTATTAGTTACCCATTTTCTGTTAAAATCTTTGGCATTAGCTCTACACTTTTAAAGATACAATAGAATTTGTTTGTTATATGTTAAAAGTTGTTTTCAATGTGCTATTGTCTTATTGCTTAACCATGTGATAAATACTTATGATTTAAACTTGACAACAATTTGATTGTTAAATAAAAGTGAAACACACATGAGACGAAAAGAAGTGATAACAACATCACCACAAGTAATGAAACAACCCACCTAAAATCCGTGTGATTAAGTTATCGTATCAAACGTAGCTTACACTTGTAAGCTGGGTATTTTCCAGGATATTTTGTGATGCATCTCATTACTATGCATGTATCATCTTTCTAGTGTTTTCAGTAGTCCTTACCAGGACTACTTTGCTATCTTTCATATCTCAGGATTTTCTATGCGACCCTCGAACCCGAAGACATGGATTATTATTGTTATTTTGATCTCAAGAAAGTTCATCACTTGCTCATATCCTTTGCAGTATATCCTAAAGAACTATTTGAAAAACCCTATCGTATTACCACTTATTCTCAAAAGAATGCATGATCCTATTTTTATAATAATATGATTAACTGAATGACTACACGAGTGGTAGTGTTCTGTTTGGTGGGAGGATGGAGCCATGGTAAGATGAATAGGTCAAAGGAAGGTTCCACTTGCATGGGAAAGTACTACCTAAGATTTAACAAAAAACGCCGTCAGGATTCTTGCGCCATAAATACCGCATTAACCATGGGTCTTGTATGGGGCGAGTAAGCGAGATGTGGTCTTTTCTCGTTCGCATGTCAAAGGACTGCCAGAGAGACGTACGATGTAGGTCTTGCGGCAATACATGAACATGGGTGGGAGCCCTTACATCCCACGGACTATGGGTCTATGAGTGTCTTCCCGAGGCGCCTAGATCTCTATCGTGAGGGGTAGAATCACAGGTTCAACCTGCGTGGTAGAAATGGGTGGGAATGCGTTGTGCGGAGAAGCATGGTTGTATTTGGATCAACAACCGGGTCCCGCACCTGAGTGGGAGTGGACATGAATGTACACCTGGTTGTGCAACATGGTCTTGATCTCCTATGGGTAAAGTAACGCACCCCTCGAGAGTGTAAAAGGATATGACATGTTACCCCATGTTCCGAGAAGGAGCTTCGAACGCCGCAGGAAAGGAAACTCCATGAATTTCTAGCCCTCTGAAGATTTGGCGGGCATAGTTTTCCAAATTATAACCAACCTCTTGAAATAAGATTTTCAAAAACCTTGCATTATCTTATGACTCTTTCGAGTCTAAAGTTGTAGTTAGTGCGTCAAACTACGCACTGTATATCATTAACTTGTTGAGTAACGCTCGTTACTCTTCGTTCCCGTTTGACCCCTGATTAGAGTCGAAGCCTTAAGGAGTATTCATCGAGAAGCCAACATTGTCTAATGAAGTTAGGAGGAGTCTTATACTACTTAACCGATGAAGCGACCTCATCAACAATGCTGGTGGAGGACAAGATACCTAGTTGAAGGAGGACACCATTCATGGACTTAGATTCTCATAAGCCATAGATTAGGGCTGACATCAGCCGTAGTGGATTAGGTTCTGAGCTAGAGTTATTCTCTAGCTTGGAGCTTCGAATTGGTTCCTCTGATGTTTCATTTGCATGAGATCTTCTTTGATTCATCGAAGAGATTTTCGAGATTTTGTAATGAAAGTTTGCATCATGTAGCTTTGCTTGGACCTGCTATGTTTCTGTTAGACCACTCTAAGGGATGTAATATTCACGGATAAATTCTTCTCTGAGTATTATGTCAACGACTTGCACACTACACATGCAGTGGTGTGCTGGCTCACCGCAGTACACATGCAATTGACAGAGTGGTTCCGACACTCGCTCGCGCAGTTTTATACAAAACCTTAACTTGTGAGCCTCGTGTCATATACCCCTTTGGCCAAATTTAAAAAGGCGGGAAAATAGTGGAGACAACGAAAGGGCAAACAAATGATGGAATAAAATAAAATAAAATAATAAAATGAAACTAAAAGGGTAATGGATAACCAATTAAACAAATTATAAATATAAAGCAAGATTGAAAATGTTGTGAGTTAGAATGAAAAGCTCACGAGAAAACCTTCATTGTAGTGATGAGGAAAACAAATTTCGGGCGTCCGCACGGCACAATCGGACTTGGTGGACCGCAATCCATCCTTGAGATCCATGTGAGATTTTCGGGAGTGCTCATGGCAGATTACCTAGATGGGTTGGGCCCAACGCGGCTGAATATGGCTCCCGGACGATAAAATAAGAATCTATCGATTAGGGTGTAAGATTTACCATGAGCTTTGCGGACTACTCTCTCTATTTCTTTTTTACGAGGTGTCTTATTTTTTGAAAAAAAAATCATCTAACATGAGGTGGGACTGCGAGATCCTCGTCGACCTCTTCCGCCCGCGCGCGACCCCGCACCCCCCCCCCCCGAGCGCTTCCCTAGGGTTCCGGCCGTCGCCGGCGGCGCGGCCCGCCCCCGCCCCCTCCCTCTCGGCCCTCGCGCGTGCCCGTCGCCCCCGTGCGGAGGCGGCGCGCGCGCCCGGACCCTCCCTTCCCTGTCCCCCCTTTCTCCCTCACCCGTCGCCGCCGTCAGCAGAGCCCGCCGGGCGCGGCCCGCGCGGCGCCGGCGGCGGCGGCACGTCTCTCCCCGCGCCGAGATGGGTGGAGGCGGGGCTCTGCCCGTCTAGCGTCGGTGCACCTCGGTCGGCGGAGGCTCGGGTTCGGCCGGGAGGCGGCGTGGTGGCGGCGGACACGGCGCACCTTCTCCGATTCTCCTCGGCTGCCGGAGGTGACCGCAGCGGCGGCGCCGCCAGTTGGTGGTGCGGGCGGCTAGGGTTCTCCCAGGGCCCTATAGGCCCAGATCTGGGCCCTATGGGCCCAATCTGGGTTGGTGCGCACCCAAGGTCGACCCGGCTACCCGGTTTGACTAAGGTATGAGGATGCTTGTGACGGAGCGGCGGCGGCGATGACAACATGTCTTCTCCAGCGTGGCGTCGGGAGCTTCGCAGACCCATATGGGTCCGGCCGGGCCTTTGGTGCCGATCATGAGGGTAGCAACAGCGTCGGCCCACGTGCAGCAGCGTGGTGGCGGAGACTTCACGGACCCTCTCAGGGACCAGCCGGGCTTGCCCAGCCTGGTGTGTCTCTGCTACCGCGTCCGGTCGGCACCCGCCGATGGCGGTGGAGGTAGTCCTCCAGGTGGCTGTGTTGCAACCGCCCTCCGGCTCCAATGTGGCGTGGTGTGCTCCCGCGTGTTGCGTCCGGTCGGTTACCGTCTATGGCGGTGGAGGTCGATCCCTCCCACATGGTTGTGCTACTACCGCATTGTCTACGGCGGGTTCTCCTCGGTTCGACCGGTCGTGTGGTACTCTCCTGGTGATACGACATTGGGGACTTCAATTCCGTGGTGGCGTTTGTTGGTGGGTGGCAAGATGGGTGGAGCATGTCGGATTGTCCAGGGGTGTGGGTTTTGAGGTCGGGAGAAATCCTTGCCTTCTTGACACCGACGCGGTGGTGCTTGGGAGTGTCGCCCTTCCTTCCTGAAGGGCGTCGGGTGTACCTCTTCCCCACTACCTGTAGCGTACCGGGAGAAATCCTAGGACCCGTCCGGACAGCAGCAATGTCGTTGTTGTTTTCCTTCTTGGAGGTGTTGTTTGGTACGCGACATTTCAGAGTGATAGGATATATAGTGGTGGGACTTTGCCGGAGAGAGCGCAACGGATGCGAGTCCCTTTTGTTTTCATTGATCCACCTATGTTGGCTTTGTTTTCTTTTCTTTTTCTCCTTCGTTTCTTTTGGCGTGACTGTGCTGTTTTGCCCCAGCAGTGGTCTCAAAAATTGTATCGGATGGTTGCTATATTAATATAGCGGGGCGAAAACCTATTTCGTTAGTTGTTTGAAAATATTGTTACCATTCACAATACCAAATCAATATTATTAGATTCATTTTGAATTAAATTTACATATAATATTTTCTTTATGTTTTAATTGTTGATAGGCTTTCCTAAAACTTAAATAAAAAATAGTTTGGTTCGAATTTTTGGACAACCGATAAACCTTATAACAAGAAACGGAGGGAGTTTCTCACGGCAAGTTGTACGCGCCGTTTCCTCGCCGTCAAGGACGGACGACGGAGACATGTGTCTTACAATTTCCCTACGGCAATACTTTGCTGCGAGCTTTGGTTTTCCATGATTATTCTACATGGCCTCCAATGAACTAAGCCTTTGTCGTGTGCCCCCGACGAAATGCTCATGGCAAGTTGGCAGCCCAACTATTCACGCGTTCTATTATATGCGTTAATTCGCCACATACCAGATAAGCAACTCTATTTATAAACAATATAATATTCATTAATACTCAATGAACCTCGTGAATAAGTAGCTAGAAACCAAAGCCTGAATCAAGCCACATAAGTCCTCGACTAAAGAAAATTTTCCAAAGCTAACATATGTTCCCTCCCGTGTTCATGGCGGCGAACAAAAGTTTGACTAGAAGAGCAGGATGCATAAACACCCTGATTCGAACGCCAATGTCGGTCAGCATAGCATTCTGCCACGATGAGACGTTCTCAACTGTGTTGATTTGAGCTGGACATTGCCATGCAAGAAAGGGCTCTAACGATGGCCATATGGATACATCTCTCAATAGGCACATGCCGCATGCACGCACGTATATATATCCGCGTCACGCATATATCGTAGGGTCAGAGGCAAAAAGACCGGTGGATCGCCGCAGCGCCATTTCCATCGATCGATCTCATGACAGCTATATATATATATGTGGCGGCTGTGTGCATCAATTTGATGCAGAGGCCGGGGCAGACGCTCCCATTTCTAAAAAAAAAGCTATATATATGTGGATCGCGTTTCTCGTGTCATCTCTTTCCACCGCACATGCATGCATTCTGACTGTGCATGTCTCTTTCGTTTGCGTTTCCCGGTTTAGTCGTGTTTGGATCGAAAGGCAACCCTTCACCGATCGCGACTCGCGAGAGATGATGGATGGAAGAAGACGGCAAGTCGGCCAAGGACTGTAAGAAAACATAGGCAGCGAATGCATATACTCGCTGCACTACGAATTGAAAACGAGTTGATGTTGCATGCCTGTCTGTGTGTGTGTAGCCTAAGGTTGCAAGCGGCGGCCCGCATAGTCCCGCATGACATCAATTTCGTTTAAACTAACCAAATCTGAGCAGCAAACTTACAACTAACGACAGGCATGCAACATCAACCGACAGTCAGGCTGGGCGTTCGGGTTACCCGAAAATTTCGGGTCGGGTTATTTGGGTTTTTGAAAATTCGGGTTCTGAAAAATGATACCCGAAATTTAGCCAAAATAATAAGAATCCGACAATTCGGGTACCCGATAATTCGGGTTCGGGTTTTCCCGATTTACCCGAATAGGAGCATCACTTAAAGAAATTCCTCAATGCATCACAGCCGTAACTACTAGAGGAGGACTTAGGCATATTGTCGGATATATACCAAATAGGGGTATAGAAGATGGTAGGCCAAGTGCCGGATTACCAGGGTGGCCAAAGTAGTAGTGGGCTTAGGTCCATTAGGCGGCCCAGTAATCCGACGCGCAGAAACCGGATTCTAGAAGAACCCGGATCACAACACATGTGATCTGGCTTGGAGGAGAAGACGGATTCCTTGCTTTCCAAGTTACAAGTTACCGTAGATTTCTAGGTTTCCTATTCTGTAAGCCCTAATCCGACTATTATATAAAGCCAGACGGGAGATAAACAAAACAACGAACAAACAGAGAAGCTCTACGCCAACTCGCCGAGAAGCTCATCCTCGCCGAGTGGTTTAGATCTAAAACCCTCACATTGTAACCCTGTTTACGGGCTTTAGTCCCAATTAGTGAGAAGTGCAGGAGTAGGCACGTCGTACTGTCGCGACGTACCGAACCTGGGTAAAATCCCGTGTTCTGTGTTACTACGCTATCCCGTTACCTCACGTCTCTACCGTACTCTCATGGCACCCCCGTCTATGAAAACTACTACGATGTCTCGACAGTTGGCGCCCACCGTGGGGCAAACGACGTCAGGCGTAAGATTCCGATCTGGGATACTTGGCGGAATCGGAAGATCAATCACTGTCGGAAGCTTGGAATTCGACAACGACGTCGGGCGCTTTCTCGACAACGGATCCTACATACCGGCGCAAAACCACCTGGTAAGTGCCTGCGTGCTACCGATAGGATCTGCTAACATCTTTATCGGGCTAACTGCAGAAGCAATGGGGTTTTGCGGTGGAAGCAAATTTATCCCACCCGCCCTATACCCAGTCGAAGATGACTATGATGCCGGATTCTGCTCAGATCGCCGACAAAAAAATGATACACACTTTATCGGCATGGTGCAATCCGAAATCGCCGAAAACACGGATGATGGAAATCCCGTGCAAGAGGCAGACAACAACGCACCCGTCATAGAGACGGAAGACCAAACACCCGTCACAGAGGCGGAAGATCCGATATCCGTCAACAAGACGATGAACTCGGAAGCAGAATCCGTGCACTACAACACACTAGTCACATAGAGACGCTAAATTTAAAGGCTGGAGACGTGATATTTCATTGCTAGAGGCATGTACAGGCGCTTTTGTAAAGCGTCGTTAAAGCGTCTTCTTATGCATCGTCTCAAATGATATAAAGACGTTTGGTAAGCGTGTTTACATATGTAAAGACGCCGCAAAGAGACGCTCAAAAGCATGTCTACATATGTAAAGACGAGTTAATAGATACGCATTTATAACGACTCTACTAATATTGACACGCCATATTTGCGTCTAAAAAAGGTTAGAGATGTTTTTTGTGTGTGTACACAGTATAGTATTATATACGTGAGTTCATATAATTTCGTATACATGACGTACAACTTTCTTGTACGCATCACGTATATGCGTGTTCTCCTATTGATAAAGCGTCTCAAAACACTACGTAATACAGCAATTTAGTAGAAAATCAGTTTTCCTACCCTAGCCGCCGCCAGGAGCTTGGCGACTAGGGAGAGGACCTTCTACCCCCGATCTTCACCGGCCACGGCGTTGGTCCCCTCTCTCTCCGATTGCCGCTCCGGCGGCAGGAGGGAGGGGGGACCCCGTTCCTCCGTTCTGTAGTTAGGGTTTGGTTTTGTAGGTTGTGGAGCGTCGTTGGGGTGGTGGGAGCGGCGCTTCGACGAATAAATCTGTCTCAACTTCACTCCCACACCGGCGGCGTCCTTCAAGACGGCGTCTCGGAGTTGATGGCATCGTGTGTTCGCCGATCTTTCAGATCGGTGGCGTTAGGGTTCATGGATGGTATCGGCGAGGCGGTGGCGGCGATCCCATCGGGTGTGTCTCTCCTTCTGTTCTGTCCCCGTTGCTGCGGAGTTGTCTCCGGCGTCATAGTGGAGCAGAGAGGATTTGTCATCCGGGAGTACGCGCAGACGGCTGCCTGCGCAGTTAATAGCTGGAAGATGGTGCATCTTGTGCTGGGTTTGTGGATGGAAGCTGGCAGTTCTGGTTTCTTCCTTCGACGTTGTAGTCGTGCGGGGATGTCAGTTCTGGAGTTCGATGGCGTGTCCGGGGACATGTTGCCCCGGTCTGATTCGTTCAACGACAATGGTTTTGCTTCTGGCAAACGATTTTGGAGGTCCGTAAAGCTGCAGATCAGCGATGGAGCCGCGTCGAGCTCGGATGAAGAGGTGATTTGTCTTCTCTCTCTTGGTGGTCACTTTGGTGGTGCCGAAGGAGATGGACATGCGCTGGTCTTGTGCATAGGATTATACTATCCTTTCAGTACTGTAATGTCGGTGTTTACGTGTCTTGTAACCGGATATTTATCTTATGAATGAGAACGTATTACCTTGCAAAAAAAAAAAAAAAAAAAAAAAAAAAAAAAAAAGCGTCTCAAAACACTGAAAATTGGTTTTTATATACACATTTAGGTGCATGCGCTCTACAAGGCTGGACCATAATAAGAAGCCAACACTGAAAATAACAGAGCAAATTGGAATACATAAAGTAATAACAAAAGAAAATTGGAATTTAATTAAATATTATATTAATAATTTTTGATACACCGGGAAGGATCATGAACAAGAAAAAATCATAAAATATCCTAATATCATACATTTTCTTTCTAAACTGATTGTAAAGCACTCCATAGTTTTTTTCAAGGAAAATTTAATGCTTCGTTCCCTCCGTCTTCATTTAGCTCAATGTAGTTTAACTCCACAATTAACCTGAAAAGGAAGTCACGAGTAAGGTGAGAAATTCCCTGAATTAATCAAGTAGAACGTGGAATGACACGTTCATTTGTTGAAATATAAAATATGGATATAAGACTAATCGTACCTGGCAAGATCTATTATCCCACCTACAATCTGCATCTGTTTGCCTATTGGCATCAAATGTCTAGGAACCTCATGGATCTAAGACTAATCGTACCTGGCAAGATCTATTATCCCACCTAGAATCTGCATCTGTTTGCCTATTGGCATCAAATGTCTAGGAACCTCATGTTGCCGGACTTAAAGCTCTATGGAATTATTGAAAATATTATCCAAAATCAGAGTAGTACAAAACATAATATGGTTTTAAATGTGGAATCAAAGCACACCCATATCATATATTGTCCTCATCAATATACAAATGATGTTGGTAGGAGCCACTTAGAGGTAGAGTGCATATGACCACTCTGAAACGTACCGAGGATGGATGTATGTCACACAAGGTGAGATGCCTCTGTGGGTGGGGCAACCACACCTGTTATGATATTTTTTTCCTCGTGTATTCAGCTGTTCCAGTAGGCGATCCAAGCTAATTAAATATTTCATGTGTACTTGTGTTGTCATTTTAGCAAATTCATGTTCAACCTTTGATCTTGACAGCAGCTATCTTCTATACAACTTACTAGTTGAATCTGTGTTGACGATAGTCCGAGTTTGATCATGTAATGTGTAGTAGAACATGTCACAAAATATTATAGACATTGTAAAAAATATATAACCCCACAGAGAACATCGACACAGGCTGCTCAGCTGCCACAGCCCTAAACTGAATACAGAGAGTTGATTTTTATTGTTCCCTAGTCCTCCCCTTGTAAATAAAAATCAAAAGAATGTAACATACAGGTTGTTACTTGTGTGGATTGAGCTAGATTTCTTCCTTTTAACCTACTACAAAGAGCAAAGACTATACAAAATTAAGCAAACATCAAAACTAAACAAGGGAATGTAATGAGTGTACATATGAATACTTCCAATGAACTTAGGCCAAGCGACCGAAAGTGTCTTTGACAATTTAAATATCTTTGTATGGTCTAGGAAATTTTTCTTCTGACATCTCTGTAAGACGGTTAACAAGAACTCCATAATATTGATTTCCTGCATGTTTTCTGCAACCAGATATGTTTTGTCTTGACTTATCAAAGTTCTCATGCCTACAACTTTATTTTAGTTTCTCGGGTTTGCTGAAAACAAATAGACTTTGTCCTTTAACTTGAACAAATACAACATGTAAAAATTGGCACTATTACCTGTATGAAACAGCAAAACCATGTTGGTTTAGATAGGTTGGTTGCATGTACCTTGTTTGTAGGTTGCTTATGTGGCAAAGATGATACAGCACAACCTTCATCAGCTTCAGAGGAGTTTTCATGGCTTGCTTTCTGTGACCAAAGATCACGTGAGCTGTACATTTAAGAAATACAAATTTTAATATTATCTGATGATTTACTGAAAATTCTTTAGCACCATAGCAATTATATGGCGACATCCTAAAGATGAATTGGCATAGCATTCTTTGCAATAATTTCAGGGTAAGCACTGCAATTGTGAATGAAAATAGATAATCAATAATATTGCATGTAGAAAACAATACAATTGTACCAATTCCAAATGCACACCCAGAGTAGCATATACCTTCTTAGTAACTTGCTCACATGGTACACAACTCTGAACTTCTTTAGCACAAAATTCTGGGTGTCCTTCCTATAGTTAAAAGCTTAGTTCAGCTGATGCTCAAAATTAGGCACAACTTCATAGATGATTAAAAGATGTGAGACATACCTTCATAATAATTTCCTCATGCTATAAGGGTGAAATTGCATATCTCTCTTTTATTCTAGTATACTTTCCAGGAATCAATTCCTTCTTACAACAAACAATACTTTAAGGAATATAGGGTCTTCCATTAAGTACTAGTTATGTTATGGTTGCTAGGGTTTGAGCGGGAGAGAGAGAGCTGCAAGGGCGCGGGAGAGCCGGCCGTGGGGATCCTTTCCCACAGCCGGGCAAGAGGGAAGGGTTTTCTTTCTTAATTCTTGCTTGATTAGATTGATACATCTCCTCTCTATATATAGAGAGGTCTACTTGACTCCCAAGCAAGACTTACTTGACCCCTAAGCAAGCCCTAAGACTAATGGGCCCAGGCCCATCACGTACTCTAACACTACACTCCACCTGGACATGCAGCTCGTCCTCGAGCTGCAACCCGACGACGATTCGACCCCACACAAACCTAACGCCTAAAAAAACAAGCCTTTTACATCTCGGCCTTTATTGACCTGAAATAAGCTAGCCCGAATGAGACTCCGACTCTTTATTTTTGACTCCGAACGATAAGAGAATCTTCCGCGCGCCGAACTTGTGCGTTTGCAGCCCCTGGATCCCAAAGACGCCATCGGGACCAAGGGAGCCCTCGCGGCGGCCGGCGGCGGAATGCAGTGCGCTCCTGTCGGGGACACCATGTCTTCTCCCCGCCGGCTGAAGGTCGCCGCCCGTGGGAAAAACAGCATGCCCTCCGCACCGCATGCCCAATATTCCCCACGCAGCGGACGAGATCGAGGTCCGTTGCACCGCGAAGCGCAACTTGGAGGAGCTGCAGCTGCAAATCACGCATCTCCCGCACATGCCGACGCGCTAGGAGGCCGCGTGCAGCAGCCTCACCGCCGCTGACACGTCGTCTATAGCGATCCAAGCCGGACGCGGTGACGGCGACGGCTGGAACTTGATCGGTTGGATGGGATTGTCATGGGACGGCGGTGGCGCTGCTGGGAACGAGGTCGTCGCAGTCCCGTCGTAGGGCATCCCATGCTGGAACGTGATGACCGGCGCCGTGGTCGCGGCCGAGGGCGGCGGCGGCCCTGCGGGGGTCGGCGCCGGTGTTGCGACCATGGAGGACCCCCCGTGGAATGGCACACCGTCGGGACCGGCGTATGGACCGGCGAAGAGGGAGGGCCCGCCGTACTGTTGGGGTGGCGCCGGTGGTGACTGGTTGTGCGGCGGCGCCCAAGCTGCTGTATAGATCGGCCCGAAGACGGACAGCGGCGGCGGGGGCTGCAGCAGCTTGGCGGCGAGTGGCGGCGACGACAGCAGCCTGGCGTCGAGTGGCTCCGTCCGCTGGAGGAGCACGGCGATGACGTGCTTGATGTCGGAGACCGACTCGGTCAGGTCGCGGAGGCGCGTGGAGAGCTCCTGGATCGAGAGGATGGGGGCGGGCTCCCGAGCTGGCGCGGCCGGGGCTGCAGACGCCGGCGGGGGCGCCATGGTGGTGGGCGCGCCCGACGAGGCGATCGCGGCGGAGGCGGTGGACAAGCCCGAAGACATCGCAACCGAGGAATCTGATACCAAATGTTATGGTTGCTAGGGTTTGAGCGGGAGAGAGAGAGCTGCGAGGGCGCGGGAGAGCCGGCCGTGGGGATCCTTTCCCACGGCCGGGCAAGAGGGAAGGGTTTTCATTCTTAATTCTTGCTTGATTAGATTGATACATCTGCTCTCCATATATAGAGAGGTCTACTTGACTCCCAAGCAAGACTTACTTGACCCCTAAGCAAACCCTAAGACTAATGGGCCCAGGCCCATCACGTACTCTAACATGTTAACTAAGAAAATATTAAATAAAAATGTATTGTATGACCTGGAAAGTATTTGCTGGAGTGTGCATAGTGTGAGGTGATTCTTGATCAGTTCTTTCCTCTAGGTCAACCTTCAACAAGAACATGATAAGAGCATATATATATGATCATTGATTTATCTTTCGACAAAGAGATTGGTTCAAGGTGCTAACTATCTCATTTTCTTCATCTTCCATTACACTAATATATGAACTGCAATAGTATAAGATCACAACACACGAAACTAAGCACATACATGAAAACGTTCGTCCTAGCAATTAAACCCTGTTTGAACTAAACCTCTTAGTGTGGTGGCATCTAAATAAACAAAAACTGTGCATTCAGATTAGAAACTAATATCCAGAGGCAGGCTGTTTTCCAATCTCTTAAGATAAGAAAAAAAGTTGCTTATCCCAAAGCAAAGAAAGTTGACGTGGTATGCCATATTTAATAAGAAATTCCTACTGAAGTTACAAAAGTAATTCACAGGGAAAAAAATGTAGGTAGAAGAGACAATACCATGGACATACTTTAGTCACGAGCATGTCAGCACAGAGTTCAGGCATGCACTTGACAGAGAAATCCAAGTCTGCTTACAAGGAACTCTCTGCTGTCCGGCGTTTCAGCATGGTGTTTGTTTAGATGCGATCTAGAAAATCCACCTAGTGCCCATGGTACACCCCACAGATCGCACACGCACACGCCCACACCCACCGCATCACCCGCAGGCTACAGCAGCCCGCTACGCCGTCGCCGGCGACGGCACCGGCGGCGCCGCCGTCACCGGCCGGCCATACATTTATATGCAATGTATAACATGTAAAGGGGATGGGTTGAGGGATTACGAACCTGGCCGGCGGAGGCACACAACAGCGGATCCAATCTTTGATTAGTAGATCAAGATGGCGGCCGGCTGGAGAGATGGATCCCTTAGAGAAGGATAGAGGCGAGGGGAAGTCGTGGGCTGCATTATATATTATAAGGAATTTTTTCTTAGAAAATAAGCGGGAGCATTTTCTCTTTTTTTGCGGGAGTATTTTCTTTAAGCAGTAAAAGTAACAAAGTTAGCGCCAAAATGAAAAGTAAAGCGGGAATATACAAACAAAGTAAGCATCAACAAGAAAAAGGGATTTTAAGTTTATGTTTTGTAACTGAAAATAACTTTTATATATAAATTTTATCATAAAATTTTATAATATGTCTCCAATGGGATGGAAATTTAGCGAAAAAAACTAAGTTCCGCAGCGGTCCGGCTAAGGAGGAAGACGATTCCACATTTCAACACGGAATCGGAGGGGCAAGCGGTGCAAGGTCCACATCTACATCGACGTTGTTGATGACGCGTAGACTACAACGGTGCAGACGGCCGTGGAGAACGCGGTTTCCGTAGAGGCCGAGGTGCGGTACAAGAAGGGGCTTTCGAGTGAGGATTAGCTGAGCGTAGCAACCAACTACCGCTGATTCCTCGTTTTTTGACCGCCTCATGTGGGAGCAGTTTGTGGATGCCCCTGACATGGTTCTATGTCGGCACTTTCGACGAAGGCCAGGCGGTGGTCCTCTTTGATCTAATTGTGATTGAGAACTTGATTGCTTTCCAAAGATTAGATGTAGGGTCCATTCTGCAATAGTTAGGGGCTGATCTAGAATTTATTTACTTGTTGGTCTCTATATTTTCCTCTAGGGTTTACTCACTGGGCACTTATTTTTCTCTCTGCTCGTTATGTAGTATATCCCACGGATGTATCACCATCTGTACTTACTTTTTACCCGAATTTTTTTTCTTCGTTGGGTATGTATTTGACATGTGTATCATAATTTATATAGACTTTTCACTGGAAACAAAATTAATTTTTCCGATCAGAAATGCTAATTGTAAAGACGCAATCCAAAACGTCATAATATTCGTCTCTATGTACCAATGAATTTTAAATTTTATTTTTTGACAGCTTATAGATATACTTTTTGAGACGTTAGGTGGAACGTCTAAAGAAACGTCTCTATGGTGAACTACTCTGTCGCCCTAAAGACGAAAACAAATGCGTCCCATATATAGCGTCCCTAGGCAAGATTGGAGTCGGAAACCGGATCGGATAACTTCGACTCCGAAGACGAAGATGAGGACGCCTTCGTAAGAAAGGTTAAGTCCTTTCAAGAGGGATTCCATGAAAATCTAATGGCGAAACCGGCTGATACCACGGACGCCGGCAGCCAGGAAAGCCCTAAAACCCCTCCGCCAGAGGAAGAGAGAGAAGACGGAGAAACTTCTCCGATATTCCCCAGTGTCAAGGAGATGACAGAAGATGAGCCTGTCAAAAAACCTCCCTCTTCCAAGAAAAAGCACCGTGCTGCTAAAAAACTCCAATACAAAATCCGGAAGAAAAAATCAGCTGATCTCGCTGATGAAAACCTGGAAGTTGGAGATGTTAGCGGAACAAAGCCTGCGAAAAAGAAATCTAAGGAAATCACTGCTCCGCCAATGACGGAACAGGAAGAGCAAGAACTATTGCAAACACCGGTGGGACCAGATGAACCCCCTGAGATGCTGGAGGCCAGGAGACAAGCTTTCCAACGGCAACAGCAACATCTACTCAGATCTCGGCAACATCTCCAACAAACCCATAATGACATCAAGGTCATGAAGGAAGAAATAGAGGAGTACGAGAGAAAGAATAGATCCGCGTTAAAACCTACTAGGTTACCCGGAATCGCAAGACCGGAAGAACTGCCGCCAAAAGAAAGGTTCCATAACCCATCTTGGCAAAAGCAGGTAAACGGCAAGATGCCAAGGGAGAACCAATATACAAGACCGCAGCAGAAAACGCGGAAGCAGCGTTCGCGATTCTTAACAACGATCTGTATTCCAACGGGGAAAAACTCCAAGGGGTGTATGCTTTCCTAGGAAAAGCATTGCAACAACAACAGCGCGCCCAAGGGCGATCAGGGAGGCTGCATGATAACTCCGCCCTATGCAAGACAGCTACTTGCGCTGCTGGAGCACCTGGACCGGAAAAACCCGGGGATTCAGACAACTCAAAAGATAAAAAAGAGGATCCGAGAAAAGACAAGAAAAACCCCGACAACCGGGATGCAGCGTCTAGAACCGGATCCCATCTCCCGAAAGATGGGTATAAACCCCATGATCGGGAAGACAAACACCGGAAAGACGGCAAAATAATGCCACCTCCGAGAAACCCAGCTGAGAAAGCTGGAAGATACGATATACCTCACAGGCGTGAGAGATCCCGGACACCGCCTAAGGGCAAAGAAAGGCACAGGAGTAGAACTCCGCCTAATTCAAAAGGGCGTGAACACGGAAGAGACAGAAACAATCCCGGAAAAGCGCGCTCGCGCAACAATGGAAGAGAAAGGAGCAGATCCCCTTCTGTCCATTCAGCCGGAAGATATTCTGCACACATTGACAGAGCAGAAAAAGATGATCTATACTTTGGTCCTAAATGTTTTACCGACAGGATCCGAAGAATAACGCTGCATTCTGGCTTTGCTAAGGTCGGTCCAACGTACCAGAAATACACTGGCAGCACAAACCCGGATACCTGGCTCTCGGATTACTATACAGCCGTCCAGATCAACAATGGGACAGACTTGGAAGCTGTCAAGTTTCTTCCCCTAATGCTGCCGGACGGAGCCAGAGATTGGATCAATGGATTACCCTCACGAACAGTCGACAGCTGGGACGATATGGCTAGAGTATTTACTCAGCATTTCCGGGGAACATACAAACGCCCGAATAGCACCAACCAGCTCAACCGTTGCACGCAATTTGAGGATGAACCATACGTGGATTTCATCTCCAGATGGACAGCAATGAAGAATAGTTGCTCTGGAGTAACTGACGTACAAGCAATGCATGCTTTCGTCAATGGCTTAAAACCCGGACTTGTACCGTTCATGGTTGGTTCCAAAAAGCACAAGGATCTCGGATCCATGCTTACAACCGCCAATGAGCATGCCGCAGCCGAGGATGACATCAGAGCAAGAGGAGGCAATATTGAATCATTGATACTCGCCAAGAAAACCCCTCGTTCTGACAAAAAAGCCACTCCAGAAACAACGACGAAGCCCAAAGAGGTGAACATAGCCTTTGGAGGAGAAAAGGGAAATAAGTGGAAAGGACGCAACCCAGATCCAATCAATTACACTCCAGAAGAGTGGGAAAGGATTAAGTCGGAACCTTGCATTCACCACTCGCAATTTGGGAAGCCCACCCATACAAACGCGCAATGCCGGCTGAATAAGCACATGAAAGGCAGTGCAGGGTCCGGAAATAAAGGGAAGGGTTCCAAAAGGAAACCCGCCAAATAAAAGCCAGAAGCTGACAAAGAAGACAGTGAATCGGACACTGACGAAAAAATCCAGGAACAACAGCGTAAAGGTGAACCCAAGTTTCCGAGAATTGATGGAGAAGCAATGCTAACTTTATTAGTAACCCCATCAGCAAAGGTGGCAAAAAGAACACTTCGAGAAATAAACGCGGTTGTTCCAGCAACCCCAAAATTCTTGAAGAACTCTAACACACCGATAATCTGGGATCAGTCTGATCATCCCGGAAATATCCCTGAACCCGGCACACAAGCTCTTGTTGTAAGCCCTATTGTTCAAAACACTAGGCTAAGAAGAGTGATGATGGATGGAGGATCCAGCATTAACATAATGTACCTGGATACACTGATGCACCTGAAGATTTCCGAGTCTCAGCTCAACTACAGCAACATACGCTTCCATGGTATCGTCCCTGGCAGGCAAGCACGATCCCTAGGAGAAATTTCCCTAGATGTCACCTTCGGAGATAAAGATCACTTCCGGCAGGAAAAAGTATCCTTCGAAGTAGTGCCGTTCGAAAGCGTGTATCACGCAATACTCGGACGTCCAGCTTTCGCCAAATTCATGGCAAGATCCTGTTATATTTATAACAAGCTGAAGATGCCAGGACCCAAAGGAGGGGTAATCACTATAGCTGGTGATTTCAAGCTGGCAAATGAGTTGGAGAAAGAAAACGCCCTTTGCGCTCAGAGAGTTATAGCAAAGGAAGAACTGAAGGAATTAGCCAAGGAGGTATCGCCGTCAGAAATGCCGGCAGGAAAAGAAACTCGGAAGCCAACAGACAGCTTCAAGGCATCCGAGAATACAAGACAGGTAATCCTAGATCCCAAAGATCCGACAAAATTTGTCGTCGTAGGGACTGGGATGACTGACAAATAGGAAGGCGAGCTCATCGAGTTCTTCCGTGAGAACTGGGATATTTTTGCCTGGTGTCTAGCTGACATGCCAGGTGTACCCAGGGAATTTGCTGAGCACCAACTTAAGGTTATTCCTGGATCAAAACCTGTCAAACAAGGTCTCCGTCGATTTGACGGAAGAAGACGGAAGGCTATTGGCAAGGAAATTATCCGGCTTTTAGCAGCGGATTTCATCAAGGAAGTGATCCATACTGACTGGTCCGCAAATCCGGTATTAGTACCGAAGAAAGACACTACTGCTCTTAGAATGTGTATAGATTACACAGGCTTGAACAAATTGTGTCCGAAAGATAGGTTCGCATTACCGCGAATCGATCAAATAATAGATGCCACAGCAGGCTCTGAGCTTTTGTGCTTTTTGGATGCATACTCCGGGTACCACCAAATACGCATGAAAAAGGAAGATCAAATTAAGACTTCTTTCATAACCCCATACGGGACGTATTATTACGTAACCATGCCGTTTGGCCTGAAGAACGCCGGTGCAACCTACCAGCGCTGCATGCAACGTTGTTTGCATAGTCAATTGGAAAAAATGTCCATGTTTATGTGGACGATATTGTTGTCGTAACCAAGGAAAAAGATACACTCCTTGAGGATTTGCGAGAAACTTTCAAAAACTTACGCACCTACAAGATGAAGTTGAATCCATCTAAGTGCGTATTTGGGGTTCCCTCAGGAAAACTTCTGGGTTTCATCGTTTCTCACAGAGGAATAGAAGTTAACCCGGAAAAAATCAAGGCAATCTTGAACATCACAAAACCTACCTGCGTCAAAGATGTCCAAAGGTTGACGGGTTCCGCAGCTGCCGTTAGTAGATTTATTAGTCGACTGGGGGCTAAAATCCTAACACTATACAAGTTGTTGAAGAAATCCGACAAAGTCAAGTGGATAGCAAAGCTTTGGGATACATAGCAGTTATGTCTCTTCTATACTTAGTTCAATATCTATGTAAACATCTTTTGAGATCATGAAATAAAGTTGTTGGATTTCTGGTATCCATGTTTTTTACAAGTTCATTATAGTAAAAGCATGTTTCCACCTTCTCTATTTCTCAATGATCTTACAAAATACTCAATGTTAACCCGAATTGTGCCTGCGTACTCGGCGTTAAGAAACTGAATGTTTTTTCAGCCTGCTAACGGCTAAAGGAAACTTGAATTGCCTGCGTGCCCAAGTTTCGGTCAAAAAAATTCCTTGTTTCTCTAAGCATTATCTGATTGTGTATGTGTTGGGTTACTGGAACTAGTTAGTAAAAATGCCTTTAGCATGGTCCATGTTTCCGAGTTTAAAATGATTGGTTACGCCGAGTTACTCGGCATGACGATTCATATTGCTATTTGAGCCATTTCAAACACTAAGGACAGTTAAAACATATATGCCAGAGAACTTAGAAGATAAAAGGAATAGTAACATCCGAAAAACCTTGCAAAAAATTTCATAACTAAAAATTGCAAAATGCGGAATTTTTCATTCATGCAAATAGAAGCATTACATTGCAGATTACATTGAAAGAACAGTAATGCTCCTATTGTCTATTTTTGCTATCCAGGTCAAAGGTAGCCCTTCAAGCATCTGATTCCTCCTCGCTGCTGTCGTCCTTGGGGATTGGAGGGATCTCCTCTTCCGGATAGTTAACGGAAATATTTACCATGGAGGCAATCTGGGTGGCGTGGCCTTTGATTTCATCAAAGATGGTATTTCGCTGAGTGTCCGTGTATCCTTGAGGGACACCGGACGCCACGCGCCAGGATTTAGCACCGGGGTAGTGCATGCGCATAAGGCCGAGTGCCATACGCGCACCACCCCGTGCAGCGGAACGCAGGATAGAATCCCTGGATTCCGCCACCTCCATGATGGCTCCCGGAAGTTTTTCAACCTCCGAGAACTCCCCAGTCCTTGCGGGAAGAAACTTGTTCACCAGCTGCATTCTAGCAGCACGGATCGAAGTCCACATCTTCCCAAAGGCTTGGATCCCTTCAAGCCAGGTACCATCTGGGATATCTCCTGTTTTTTTCCGACAAAACAATCAAAAATGTTAGGCAAAAAACAGAGAAGAAAAACAAGATATGGAAAAATAAAAAAGGTAACGGAAAATTACCGATAAGCTTGTCGATCTCGGAGATTTCCTCCAGGCGAAGGTTCAGAGCATTTTCTAAATCCTGAATGGCGGATTTATCCTTCTCCGCCTGTTCAGAAGCCTTGGAGTTGGCAACTCCAAGGGCCAAGTTGCTGGCCTCCAGATCCTTTTGAGCCTTCACAAGATGCTTGTGAAGCTCCAAATTCTCCTTTCGGAGATTCTCGGCATTGCCGGCATCTTCAGCTATTTGCTTGGCCTTAGCCAAAGCAGCTGAAAAGCAAAGAAAATTCCGGGTTTAGAAAATTTCCGGAATAAGTACTTAGACAAAAAAAAATTGAATCGCAAACCTCAGAAGAAAAATGTATACCTGATGTTTCCGACAAAACGAGCTGAGACGATGCCAGTTCCGCCTCTCTCTCCTCAAGAATAGAAAGGAGATTTCTAACCTCCTTATTCTTGATGGTGAGTTTGTTGAAAACTTCCATGTTTATGGTTTCGGCGGTTTGCTGCAACATAGCAAGGAAAAGAATGGTTACAAAAAGCATCAAAGCAAAACAGGCATGCAATTTTGTTTAATGCTTGGGGGCTAGAGTTACATACCTGGCTCATTCGGTGCAAACCCGCCAAGTTTTCCTTGAACTCTTTTGCGTATTCCGCAAAAGCAGTTCCGGCCGCGCTTAGGCCGTCGTTGATAATCTTGAAGTCCTTGTCAAAGGTGGGAATTTCTTCGTCGAAAGTCCGAGAAAGTTTCTCCACCTCTGGAGCCGCCCTTTCCCTCGTGTCCGTGTCCGACACAACGGGCTGGCTGGGCTCTGAGGGCTTGGTGGTGGGGGCTGCAGCTTGCTCTTCCGCCATTGTGGACGGCGTGTTCGGGGCAACGGCGGGAGAAGGTTGACCGCCTCGGCTGGAAGCAACCTTGTATTTCTTCAGCTTCTTTGGTTTTAAACTGGAGGGAGGCAGGCTAAAAACAAAAAACCCGGAAAAATTAAAAAACCGAGGATGGATGAAAAGTTCCCATAAAAGAAAAAAGAATCCAGAAGAAAGAACCTGGAAGTGGCGACGGGGATTCCGTCAAGGTCGATAATTTCTTCCGAGGAAGTTATCTTCTTGCGCTTGCGTCCACCTGTAGCGGCGGCGCGCAGCGCGTCCAGCTCGGCCTCGGAAGCCAACTCCGAGTCTGGAAGATCCGCAAACTGCCGGAAAAACCAATCGGAATCAGAAGGTAGGTTATCCGAGAAAGAATACTGAAATTATACCCAAATGACTGAAAAATTACCTTGGGAACCGGGTTGTCGGCTGTGTACATCGGCCGACTCTCTTCATATTGGTCGCGTGATGCGACCAACTGGTTGATGCGCCGTCGAAGCTCCTTTACGGGCCAATCCTTGTTGATTGTCCGCATAGGATCCTTGGCTCCCGTGTATTCGCACAAAAGGCGACCACCGTGGTTTGCTAACGGCTGAATCCGTCTATTCAGCCAGCAAAAGACCGTATCCATACCGGTCAAAGGTGTGGTGGAGGAGGTGAGCTTGGCGATGCGCCGCTTGATCTTTAGTAGATCTGGCGGCAGAACCTGGACGGCTTCCGTTCCCCAGTTGTCTTGGGGAACTGCGGCAGAGTTCACGAAAGGAGGAACCCCGACGGCTTCCTTAGGGAAAGGCACGTCGGGGTGATAAAAGAAGGAACCCGTCCAAAATTTGACGGATTCCGATGTTTTTATCTTGGGGAACCAATCTTCTCGGAATCTCCGAAGAGTGAAAGATATGGTCCCGCAAGTCGGGAGTGCGCCCTCCGAAGAGTTCCGCTTAACCCCGAAGCAGTAAGTCCAGAAATCTAACCTAGGTTCTAGCCCTAAGTAGCCCTCGAACAAAGCCTGGAAGCCGGCCATGTAGAGGATGGAGTTGGGAGGAAGGTTGTGTGGCTGGATGTTGTACTGAGAAAGGATTTGGAGGAAGAAGGAAGAAGGTGGAAGCCCCATACCTCGGAGAAGGTGGGAACAAAGAAGGACCCTTTCGCCATTTTTTGGCGTTGGCTCGGTCTCATCTTCTGGAAGCCGCCACTTCTTCTTAAGAACCAGGCCCTCCTTTTCCATGTTTGGAAGGAGAGCCGGAGGAATGCTGCAGGCAATCCAATTGCCTGCAGACTCCGCCTCTTCGTCTGCTCCGGCGGCGGCAGAGGCGGCGGCGAGCTCGTCGCCGAGGAGTTGGATCTTTTCCTCCGCCGTTTCTGGAGCAAACGGCGGGGAGGCTGTGGAGCTTGATCCCGCAATGTCCGCGGCGGCGGAAGAATTCGCTTCACCCGCCGCGGAGGCCGCGGTCTTCTCCGGCTCGCCGCCGGTGTGCTTGGGTGATCCTAGTTGCGGATCTAAGTCGCTGATGAGCTCGTTGATGGCGGCGCGGGTCGGCGAGGACGGCGAGGAGGCCATCTCCTGGTGGCGCGATGCGTTCCGGCGTGCTTGGAGGCTAAGTGCGCTTGGGACGGTGCTTTGCTCTCGAGCTCGTTCGCGTCAATGGCGTGGACAGTGAGGAGTGTGGAAAGTTTTCGTTGAGGACGAGGACGGCTATTTATAGCCGGAAAACCGTTTAGATGCGTGCCAACGGCTATTTTGACCGTTGGATGTTTGCCGCGTGTCGCTCGCCAGAAAATCCGGGAAATGAAACGACGGAGTAATGATGATTATCTCCTTGTTTCCCGCGAGAATCTGTCAGAGATATGTTTCTGGGTTTTTCCGAGTAAATCTCAAACGTCGGTTACGTCAGCATGGTTGAGTGCGCTGACGTAGGAAGTTTCTTCTCCGCGAAGGATCGTGAGAGAAAAGCCGGATTTTCAGGATTCCGAGTTTCATGCCACCATCTTTTTCAAGTGAAGAATAAGAAGAATCAAGACTGCTGAATCAATATTTCTCGGACAAAGAACATTTGGCGAACGGCGGAGAATCAGAGTTTTGATCCTTCTTGGGGGCTACTGTCGGATATATACCAAATAGGGGTATAGAAGATGGTAGGCCAAGTGCCGGATTACCAGGGTGGCCAAAGTAGTAGTGGGCTTAGGTCCATTAGGCGGCCCAGTAATCCGACGCGCAGAAGCCGGATTCTAGAAGAACCCGGATCACAGCCCATGTGATCTGGCTTGGAGGAGAAGACGGATTCCTTGCTTTCCAAGTTACAAGTTACCGTAGATTTCTAGGTTTCCTATTCTGTAATCCCTAATCCGGCTATTATATAAAGCCGGACGGGAGATAAACAAAACAACGAACAAACAGAGAAGCTCTACGCCAACTCGCCGAGAAGCTCATCCTCGCCGAGTGGTTTAGATCTAAAACCCTCACATTGTAACCCTGTTTACGGGTTTTAGTCCCAATTAGTGAGAAGTGCAGGAGTAGGCACGTCGTACTGTCGCGACGTACCGAACCTGGGTAAAATCCCGTGTTCTGTGTTACTACGCTATCCCGTTACCCCACGTCTCTACCGTAGTCTCATGGCACCCCCGTCTATGAAAACTACTACGATGTCTCGACACATATCGATCGGCGTGGCCCGCACCCGTACACGCAGTATAGGGCTCCCACTGGAGCAGCAGTGCATCATAATGTGTCGTTCACTCCAGGGAGGCGTTGCGCTGTACCACAGTATGTCGTCAAGATAGGGCGACAGGCGTTGCGCTGTATCCCAGCATGCCGCCAAGATAGGCGGCAGGCGCTGCATATCACCACAACACGTCATCGAGGTAGGCGACGGGAGGCGGCACACGATGCAGCTCCTTGTCATCTCAGGCTAGGGCGGGTGCGGGGTGTGTGGAAGGCCATCGCGTGCAGGTGGTGGCCAGGTCAGGGTCTCAGTCCGTCGTGGCCTATTCGTGTGCGTAAAGTTGAGCGATTGAGGCTTCGAGACTTGTGTTCAATGTTGTGTTTTTGGGCTATACGGGAGTTTAATTCACGTTGTTGTCCTATGCGGGAGTTTAATTCATTGTATTGGACTAAAATTACTTGCCTACTTCGGGTTATTCGGGTTGTTCGGGTTATAGAAGTATAAACCCGAATTTTCCACATAAAATTCGGGTTTTAGAATTGACACTCGAATAGGTGCTATTCGGGTACGGGTTCGGAATTTTTGGGTTCGGACTTCGAGTTTCGGGTTTTATGTCCAGCGTGAACCGACAGGCATGCACCGGCGCCCCCTTCCTTCTAGTACTCCGTACGATTTTGCGCGCAGAACGGGCGCGCAGTACTCAAATGGATACGATAGCATGTGGTTCTGCGTTTGAAAGACAACACGACTCTTTTTTATTTTCTGGTAGGAGGCCACACTTTGAACCCACTTCCCTCGGTAGAAGTTATATACTGTTGCATGGCCTGAAAAAGGGAGTCGAACCGGTCACGGATCGAATGATTTGGCAGCTGAGATGGAGATCACGACGATTCACATATTCTTTTTCTATGTATTTTTTTTTCTTGACCTGTTTTTTCTGTGTATTCAGATTCAAATCTTGTTTTTCTAGGGAGTTTCTCGTTTAAATTATAAAGAAATTAAGCATCAACTCCAACCTACCACCACGCGTCCGCCCATAAACGTACTCCCTCCATGTTAAAATAATTGTCGTTAAAATGGGTTGAAATAGGTGTATCTAATAGTTTAATCCAGATACATTTTATCCCAATGGCATTTTTATTTTGATACGGAGGGAGTACAAAAGGCCTGTGTAGTCGAGTCGTTGGCTTTGTAGACATTACCCGCCACCCGTGGTCCTTTCGGTCTACTGCTTAATGCGGCACTTATCCACCCACTCACCCCTAAAAATACCTTGGGCCTGGTATCTTGGTACTATCGGGTTCATTTTTCTCCCTAGTTTTTTTTCCTTTTCAGCTTCTGATTTCGTACACATTTTTATATTTTTCTTATTATTTGATTTCTTTAATTTATTTATGTGTACTTTTCCGTGTCATTTTCTTTCTTTTCTTTGGTATTCTTTGCCAATTGCTTTTGCATTGTAACTTGATAATAAAAATATCCATGAATTTAAAAAAATGAATTTCTTAGCACTATTTGATTTGTTCAGCCACACATATGAAATATTGTCGACCATACAGGCGATGGTCGTGGTGGGGCCGAAACGGTCGACATCTCCCTTCTCAACTAACGCTTCGGGTTAATTGTCGTTCCATGACAAACCTTGCTTGAGTGACACCTATGGGTGTTGGCCCTTATTGCAAATGTTGTCATGGCCTAGACCTTGTTTTCCCCTTCTCGAGCACTAGGCGAAATCTTAAGTCCGACTTATGGAACCAAGTGGTGTTGATATTACATCCACTCCTTGATGGTGTTGTCTGGATTGCTCGTGAAGTCCGCAAACCAGGAGCTACAGTGCGTGTCAATCATTGCCTGGGCGTTAGCCTCCAAGGCTTAGTATACGTCGTCATAGGCACTTGCTAGACACCGTCTTGTTTAGATCCCATCAGTTACTCTTTTCCACCTTCCAGACTATACCTAGACACATGTTTTTTACGGAAGTGTATTTTATCGGTCGTGACACGGCCTTGATGCTTTATAACTTGTCTCCTCACAATTCACAGCTAGAGGTTGGACAAGCCAAGAAAATTAATGTTTTAGTCGTACCGAGGTTTAGTCATAGTGAGAGTTTTTTTTTTTTTTTGAAACAAGGCAAACGACTTGCCTTTTCCATTGATTAAGAAGAAAGAGAGTTTTAGGGTAAATTACATGGCCAGAACCAACACCCAAACACGGAGACATGTGTGTTAGGGACCAAAAACAAGGAAGACAAACTCCTACTCTCCTAGAATGAAGTTCATAAACCAAGTAAATTTCTGTTTTAGTCCTATCGAGCTTTAGTCTAGTGATAGTGAGGGTTGTTGCTAGTCGATTGACTTTCCTTGTATTAACACGATATATCTTTTTTCGCAAAAAACATGATATTTTTTAATTAAGTTTAAACCAAGTTTTTTAGTGTATTACTTCTTTAGCACAACACGGTAAGTCCATTTGTAAGGTACCTCGAGAGTATAGAATACTTCGAGAAAGTGGTGGCATTGATTTTTTGTGTGCGCAAAATAAACCTCTCCTCAATTGCTAGAAGTACATATTTCTGAAACCAATTGTCCACTTTGTATGTACTCAGGGGCGGAGCTCCCATTAGAGCAAGGTAGGCGGCCGCCCTATCTTAATTTTTGGTAAAAAAAAGTAGGATACACATGTGTTTTCTGAACAATTTAATTGTTGGTAGACTAAAACCGGAATTCATATTAGAAAGTTGTGCACGTTTTAGTGAAAACATTACGCAAAATCGATTTGAAACCGAAAAACAATGACTAGATCTAGTCTAGGTGTGATATTTAAGGAGAGTTTAGGTATATTTTGTTTTATTTTTTACTAAATAATTATAGATTTTGCTAAATCTAATCGACACTAATTTAGTCTTTTGCATCAATTTTTTTGTGTACCCCCCTGCCTTGGGTTTTTTTTTTCTCGTTCTGCGCCACCCGTATATATATACGTTGACGAAAAATTATCCAGCCTGACAAAGACGTAGCACATTCTGCGAACGGTGACTACGTAAGAAAGCTAGCCAGTTTTTTTTTTGTTTTTTGAGGGAAAGAGAGCTAGCCAGCTAGGTGTTCTTTGGACAAAGTGAAGTGGCGAAAGGACACCTACCATTAGCCCACGAGGCCAATTTCTTTGCCCCAGGCATCATGGCCCAAAGCGTGTAATGCGTGGTACGGCTCCACAGTCGACGCACTATCTCTTACTCACCCCGTCTCATATTGCCATTCGTTATCGGCTCCCCTCACCCCGCCGCTCTTGAGAGTCTCCCGTGGTGCCTTGTGGAGAGCCTCTCCCGCCGCCGGCGTTCGCGCTGGATGGCGTCGAGAAGGGCTTGGGTGGCTCCCCTCCGTGTATAGAGTAGGGATCTGTAGGAGTAGGGATGTGCTGTCGTTGTGGAGTAGATCCCGCGTCCTTTGCAACCAAGGATGCGGGTTCTCGAAGCTCTGCTCCGTTTCTGCGGTGGCGTGGTGGCGCGCGGCGTCGCAAACGGTGGACAGGACGGAGAGCATCTCCGTAAATAAGGCGTGCATCGGCAGCGTTGCCGGCGAGGATGCGGGCAACTCGCTGGTTTGGTTGAACTTGGTTCCTCTTCATGCTCTCGGGTTGAGAAGAAGGGGGAAGGGGTTCGATCACTGCCTCAATAAGTCCGATTTATCTGCTCTGCTGCATCGTCATCTTCTGTGCTCGCAATCCCAGGTCCGTGGCAGGCTCTCTGGGCGTGGCGAGTTGTTTTCATCGAGACGATGTGGTGGTGCTTGCACCACTCCGGTGAGCTTGAAGGCCGACCTTCTCTCTTCTTGGGATGCCTTGGTGGGATTGCAGGAGTAGAAGAGGAGGACGAAAGGCGATTTGGGATGGTGTTCGGGCCAGAGAACCGATGTTTGGAGCATATCGGCGAGTATCCGTGATGGAGCTCTGCCATCCATGGCCATCAGATGGCCAATGAAGCCAAAGATTGGCGTTTCAACCTCCATTGGGAGGCCCAACTGGAGCGAGCTTGCTGATGGACTTGCTGGGATGGAGACAAGTGGCCTGTTCCCCGTCGAAATCCTTGGCTGCGGTGAGCTCGTTTGTCGCTCCGCGGCGGAGAAGAAGAAGGCCTCGATTGCGTTTCAAGATTTGTCGGCAGGGGCCTTCTTACAAATGCTGAGGACCTATTTGCTTTTCTCTTATTCTCTGAGGTCCTTTGTAATTTCTTTTTCATCCGCTGTTTATCTGTAATGTAGGTTCTACCCTTCGGGGGGGCTCATTGTACAAAAAAAAAACCGTCTCATATTAATTATCTCAAAGTTAGAAAAATAATATGAGAGAGGAAGTAGTTTTCTACTTGATGTTAAAATCACACGTAGTTTACTAAGAGCATCTCCAACCGGCTAACCTAAAAAATATGTGCCTCAAACTATCCGTCAACATGTCCAAGCCTTCCAGAAAATCCTAAATATTGTGTCCTACAACTGTAAAATGCTAATTGTAACTCTAAATATATGCAAGCTATGCACGTCAATCATATGAATATTAAGAAGTCACAAATAAATAGATCTAATTAACTCACAATAATCAAGAGTACTTAAAATAAATACAAATATTTGAAAGTCACAAATAAATAATTTTAATTTATTCGGAGTCTATAATTCAAATATAAATTCACTAATTTCCCATGAACACATACAGATGCTTCGCTGACCAATAAGTAGTTGGACGTGCACTTGTTGATCTCGAAGTTGTTGATGCATCTTAAGAAAATTTAAAACATGATGCGCATCTTTTTCGGGTAGGTGGGCATGTACTCCACTGGTAGAAAATAGGTCTATAGTCCCGGTTCGCAATGGCCATTAATCCCGGCCGCGCAACCGGGACTAAATAGGCGCGACTAAAGGCCCCCCTTTAGTCGCCCCCTCTTACGAACCGCGGCTAAAGGCCCATCCACGTGGACGGGTGGCGTGCGCCGGGGGACCTTTAGTCCCGGTTAGCCACACGAACCGGGACTACATGCTTTTTCGTTATTTCTTTAATTCATTTGGGGTTTCTAATTATTTTTCACTCTCCTTTTTTCACTACCATTTTTTCACTCCAATTTTTCACTCTTTTTTTTTCAGAATTTTTATTATTTGCTTAGTGTCTAACTACAATTATCTCTAGTCAAATTTCTTACTCGTGGTCAAAGTTCCCGCTCGGTCACCCATCCTCCCACTACTCTAGCACTAGCACGCTTAACTTCCGAGTTCCATCCCGTCCCGCATCCAAGTGTTCCGCACGCATGTATGTGATACTAATATCATATCAATCCTATTAACATGTTGGTCGATGCCACATTTCTTTATTGTCTGAATTTCAAATAAATCTTTTAATAAACAAAAGTAATGATGTAATTAATAATTTTGAATAAATAAATAAACATTAACTTTTTAATTTGTATTATTTCTAAAAAATATTCAGAAAAATAAAACTAATTCATTTTAAAATCTTAAAAATACAAATAATATATCAAAATATTCAGAAAAATAAAACTAATTCATTTTAAAATCTTAAAAATACTATTAATATATCAAAATATTCAGAAAAATAAAACTAATTCATTTTAAAATCTTAAAAATACAAATAATATATCAAAATATTCAGAAAAATAAAACTAATACATTTTAAAATCTTAAAAAATACAAATAATATATCAAAATATTTAGAAAAATAAAACTAATACATTTTAACATCTTAAAAATACAAATAATATATCAAAAAATTCAGGAAAATAAAACTAATTCATTTTCTCGTTTCCTAAATGCAAAATAAAATCTGATAAAATTCATGAACCAAACCATATGAAATCTAAACCATATAAAATTTGCAGATCCAAGTTCAAACAACCAAATGAAAATACCATCCTTTTTAATAAAAGACCAGTAGACCCTTCTATTATTTTTAGAATGAGTTCAAAAATGTATTTGAAGTAAATCCAACTGGATGAGTTTGGTATTGACTAGATCTATGTTTTCCTGGCTTAGATTAATTTGAAAAAGGTAGTTTTTCTGTTTTGTTTTCTTGATTTGTTATTGTTTGTTTTCTTGATATGTTTTTGTTTTGAAATGTGTGTTTGACATAATGTAGAAATAATATAGCTACGAATTAATATAGAAATAATATCCATTACATAATAATATATATATCCATTACATACTAATATATCTATTACATGCATATATCGAACGCAAGATGCGGTACACAAACACCATCTACTCGAGCTCCGTCGAGTAGATGCGGAACAAGTCGTAGGAAACGTATGCATCTATGGCTTAGATTAATTTAGAAACGGTAGTTTTCCTGTTTTGTTTTCTTGATGTGTTATTGTTTGTTTTCTTGATGTGTTTTTGTTTGTTTGTTTTGAAATGTGTGTTTGACATAATATAGAAATAATATAGCTACTAATTAATATAGAAATAATATCCATTACATAATAATATATATCCATTACATACTAATATATCCATTACATGCATATATCGAACGCAAGATGCGGTACAAACACCATCTACTCGAGCTCCGTCGAGTAGATGCGGAACAACTCGTAGGAAACGTATGCATCTTTGGCTGCATAGTTGAGGTTGATCCGGTCCAGTGGGTTCTTCCCCCAACGCATGTGATTCTTGGAGGGGAAACCAAACTTCATGGTTTTGTAGTCGGCGTGGATGAAGGCGGTTGCCATCGGAGCCATCCCGGTCTTGTGACCGCACAAATCATCAAAATGGATAAGATCCTGAAGATCAATGTAGTGATCTTCAGGTATCACAATACCCAAGCGCATCAACTTCTGCCGGTCTTGAGTGATGTCAACACTGCAGAAGTCGTACCCCTTGTTGACAAGAAAATCAACAAGGGCCGGAGAATCCTTTGAACTACTGCAACAACAAAAATAGAACGTGTTAGATATGTTGCAACACATGTATTCTTCCAATGCAACAAACAAATCGAAAATGCAACACTATCCTACAAGAGAGATCGATTGTACGTGTGCGTTACCTTGCCCATTGGAAGACCAACACGATCTCCTTGAAGGCAATTTGGATGATGGCAACATCCGGTTGATTCGCCGTATTCTCTAAATCAAGCCCGAAGAACCTATGGTGTTCATCGGCTTCTTCATAGAGATTGCTCAAATGTGTAAGAAGATCGGGGAGCCTCTCGCACATATTGGTGTACGCCACGTTGAGAGTCTTGCGGCATGGTGTGGCCACACATAGAGTGTTCCAAACTTGAGCCATGGGTGCTTGGTGGAGAGGAAGATCGAAGAGAGGAGAAGAAACTGAGAAGAGAGAAGAAGAAACAGAGACTCTCGGGTGCGCGCACTGTAGCAATGGCCTCTGCCTCTCGCTCGCGAAATAAAACCGCCGCGCGGGAGGCGAGCAGTTTGTATCTTTAGTCCCGGGTGTCCAGGCCAACCGGGACTAAAGGCAGGGAGGCCAACAGACTGGATCATTAGTCGCGGGTGGCCAGGCCAACCGGAATTAAAGCCCTCCACGCGCCTCCACGCGCTTCCCAACCCACGACGCATGACCTTCTGTCGCGGGTCTACTCCCGACCCGGGACTAAAACCCCTTTAGTCACGGTGCGCAAAGTTTGGGGACTGATGGGGGCGTATGGAAGACCTTTTTTCTACCAGTGCTCCAGGTTTCTTAGAATCATTTGTGCGAGTTGCTCCTTCTTCCTCATCCTCCACAATCATGTTGTGCAAAATTACACAACAAGTCATCACCTGCCATAATGTCTCAGGATACCACATCACTGCAGCTCCACGGACAAAACCTAACAAGCTTGTAACACAACGAATTCCATCTCAACATCTTTCCTAACAAATTCTTGTGCCACAACAAATTTCATTCCTTTATGCCCAAGCATATTGCTTATAGTTTTCACAAATGTTGTCTACCGAGGATAGATACCATCAGTTAGATAGTATTCCATGGTGTGGTTGTGCCTGTTGACGGTGTAGTTGCACGGTGGAGTATCCCCATCACACTCTCTTGAACATAGGAGATATTTGAAATATATTGATAGATTGACATCGTTGTAGGATGCAACTGTTTCAAGTACTATTCTAGCCTATTTTCCGTAAACTTGGTACTGTTTTCATTGCCAATACATGCAATAAAATGAACCAGTTATTCACGAAAACCCTCTTGATTCTTTAATGTTAAATAACCTGTTGGTGTCCTCGACATTAGGTTCTCTCAGATATTGTGGTCCAAACAGCCTCAATGCATGTGCTATGTTCCATTCGGACATACTCATCAACGACATTTATTGTTTTCCATAGGCATGCATCCTCAATATTGTGGTGCATTTCTGCATAGGAGAGAAGGATACTTGACTGCATCAATCGTACTTCAACTTGAAGTAGCCATCAAACTTTATACTCCTTCCTCGATGTGCCGGAACAATCTTGAGCTCATCTGGAAGCGACGCTGGAAAATCCCCTCGTGGAATTCTGGATCGGGCCTGAAATAACCCTTGTAGAGATCTCGTGCACCTTTGATACTATCACGCGGCACAACTATCCTTCCCTTTATAGAACCCCGGAAGTTGAGAACATGTTCCAGCTTATACTCCATTTCCGCTTGAATGCTCATCATCGACATTACTTCCTCCTCTTCATCACCGACGTCGATGTCGCTCTCACTGTCCTCGCCGATGAACTCCTCATAGATGAAATCATCTACCACAGAGTAATCGAACCCATCCTTGGATTAATCCATGCATACAAATCAAAATCCGAATTCGGCAATTATTCAAATACTTGAAGGGCGAGGTGTATGTCTAGCAATGTAAAATGTACCGGAGACACAAGATGTAGCCGAGTGGTATGTAGGGAGGTCTGACGGCGATAGCGGAGGGATAGAATTCAAGCGTAAAGCCAAGGGAAGAGAAAAAAGCCGTATATGTAGGTCTAATGGCGTTTGTACGCAGGCTGTCGCTGGAGACTGCAGATGTTGGTGTCCTTCTTCAGCGTAGGCCGATCCTTTCTCCACCGGCTCGGCCAAACCCGCCAGGCCGCCACTTTCCGCCTCTTCGCTTGGTTAGAGGCCAACCTGAAAATTTACAGGCTCTAGTAATAAATGTTGAGGTTTTCATCGTTGATTCACGTGATCCGTATCACATACTCCATTGTTTCGTGGTAGTTATGTTACAATGGTGCTATGAGAACGGCGTCTCTTCACATTGCCTACATAAGCCTTCGCCATTTTAACTTGCTCGAAGCGCTCATGTTCTAAAGTGCGCCAGATGCAGACAAAAGATCTTATCGGCGAGTGTATTTAGCGGCCGACCTCATCTATGCTTTATCTCTAATTAACATGCTTAAAAAATAGTACTTCCTCCTTTTAGAAAAATTTGTCTCAGTTTGTTAAGAAGGAAAATCATGTTACTAGATGAAGACATGCATATGGTAAATGAAAAAAAATCTTCATTTAATTCTTAAGTTTTTTTTCTCTTATTTAAGCGAAAAAAACTTTCTATTGTTTCATTCTCTCAATTTCAACTAAACAAAAATCAACCTGTTGATATCATCCTTAAAAGCCCAAATTCGTCTAAATCTTGTTTCGAGTGTTTGTTAACAACACAAGTATATCTACTTATGTGTGTTGATATTTCAGGGTGAATTGACAAAATTACTAATGGTGGTGTGGTCTCCAAAAAGGTCAAAGAATCTACATGCTTAGAGGCTGCTCGAATTAATTCCAGGTCGGAGTCTCCGGTCCCCCAGACCGGAGTCTTCGGTACAAGAAATTTCCTGCGAAGAAGTTGAGTTGCGCAAGTGGTGTCACACACTGCACTCCCTCCGAGAGTGTGCAGAAACTTCACGGAGTCTCTGGACTCCCGACTGCTCCACTGGGCTCAACGCACCACAAACACCCTCTGCGCTAAGGAGACAGGAAAATGTCGTAAACGGAGTCTCTAGCCACACAGGAGTCTCCGGACCAGCAGACCGGAGTCTCCGGCCTTGAAGAATTTTTTGCGCCAAGTGAAGATGATGTCATCCACTGGAATCGGTCCGAAGACTGTCCGGAGCCTCCGGCCCCAGTGCAGAGCCCCCGGACCTAAAAGAAATTCCGGATACTTTTCAGACTGGATTCTCCGGCCTTCACACCGGAGTCTCCGGTGTGACTTTCGTAGAAAAGCTCCAAATGGCTAAATTTTGGGGTTAGGGTATAAATATCGCATCCCCTTCTTCTTCCTCTAGTTAGCTCGTCCAGAATTGATTCCCCCGTTGCTAGAGCTCACCCACCTTGCTAGATCTCCCAATCCCTCACACCAAACTTGTTGATCTTCGGAGGAATGAAAGAGAAGGCCCCGATCTACGTCTTCACCAACCGGTTCTCCATTCCCCCTCATTTGCTTGAGGGGAATTAGTCTAGGGTTTCCTTATGTGGAAAACCTAAACCTCATTGTTACTCTTGGTGATTCTTGCTGATTGTTGGGAGTCCCCTAATTTGATTGTGAGTGTGTGCCCCAAGCTTGTTGTATTGGACTCGAGTCTGCCTCAAAGGGGATCAATAGTGGAAGTGGACTAGGACTTTGTGACGGAGTTCATCAAAGAATAGGGTGAGACCTTTGTGGCGTTAAGTATGCCTTCGTGGCAAAACTCACAACCCTCCAAGGAGACGTACTCGCTTAACAAGGAGGAACTCGGGAATACATCGTGTTTCCGCGTGCTTCCGTTATCGGTTACCTCGTTCTCTCTCGTTTACTTTGTGCTTATTTTATATTTATTGTTGTTCTTATCATATAGGTAAATTCACCTTAGTTGCATTATCTAGAGAATTTGCCTATGTGTCAAGCCTTAATTTGAAGAAAAAATAAAAAATTTCATAACGTAGTCATCAACGAACGGCAAGCTCCTCAGCCTGCCGGCGATGTCATCGTCCTCACCGACAGCGACGACGACGATAACGCCTACCCTTCCCCGTCGATGTTCGTCGGCGACTCAGGACAGCGCACCAGTAGTGGCCTGAAGGCCGAGCCGCCGAGCGACTCCGATGACGACGACGTCGGCGACTACACCAAGATATACAAGGCTCTCAGCATGAATTAGCCGTTTGTTAAATCGCGTCTACTATGTAAAAAAATCGTCTATATTTGGCCAATTTTAATGAAATCATCTAGAATTTCGCCAAATGTAGGCCAAATTATGTAATTTGCAAATTATCAATAAATTTTGTTGTTCAAGTTTTTTTGTTTCTTTTTTGTTTTTGTTTGGGTGTGTCGCTTTGGAATCTGCCAATCAAATTCGCGGACACATGTCCGACGCCCCCAAAAGGATTCAATTGGGGGTGTCGGACACGTTTAAATGGGTGCCGTGGAGATGCTCTAAATTTGTGAGCTTATACCTTAAGGATTTAATTTTAAAATAAGGAGTAACAGCAAAATAAAGCACATGGGACTTGGGAAGTACTAAAATGATTTGACGCAAAAAGTTATGAAGCTGCATAAATATTCTTGGCGCATTATTTGCCTATCACGATACCTACAGAATGCAGACTAATAATCTGAAAAAGATGTGTCGGTGTTGTGACGCGAAGACATGGAAGGGGGCTAGGAAAGTGGCAGGCGTGCAGCGATACAGTAGAAAGGTGAAGGTGCAGTAGCAGCCGTGTAGGCGTGACGTGGACTGGGGAGGGACCTGTTGCAGCAGCCGTGTAGGCGTGACGTTTAGTGGAGAGGGAACTGTTGACGTTCAGAAAAGCAGAAGGAAACCGTAAGATGATAGGGAATTGTGACAGGGGACATCACTTATCATCTCACATGGGTCAGGCCCGCAGTATAGTGTAATGCACATGCCATTAAAAGTGGCTTAATTTAACCTAAATTCGAAAATTCAGCACAAAATAAACCAGTTATAAATAAATTTACAATCTGCCCTTTTAGTGGCGTCCTACCTCGTGGCGGTATTGTTATTTTGCATGGCGCCATGGCGTCGTGACTTACGGCGACATTTGAAGCAATGCAGACCATAACCCTCTACCGCACCGTGTCATGCAATGTAAAAGCATCTCTAAGAGAGCTCTCAGATTGAATGACTGAAAAAAAAGGTTCAGCTCGCGTTTTACCTGATTCTACGGGTCACGGAGGTAAGGATCGTAACAGAACCCCTAAACATGAACTCAGGGTCGGTCCTGAGAGTTCGGGGGCCCGGGGCGAACCTAAAATTTAGGACCCCATAGAGCATTCACAGTGGGACGCTTATTCACAGGCGATAAGAGTTAAAATCCCGGACGTTTTACCTAAATCCCGGTGGTAAATAAGAGTACATCACATAAATAAGTCTGTCGCGTAAAAAAAACAGTACAAAATAGTGATACCAAGTTGCGGGGCACTTACTGCATAGAGTAATCAACTAAATAAGCGCTAGTTTTAGCGTCAGTCCGCTGTGAATGGAAGGGCCCAATCGTTACCCAGGCCATTTTTTCATATCTGAATTTATTTATTTTTGCTTAACGTTTAGTGTACAAATTTCTGGGAGGGGCCACTAAAATTTATGGGCCCGGGGCGGCCGCCCCTCCCGCCCCCCCTCAGGACCGGCCCTGCATGAACTTGCAAATCGAAATTTGCATTGATTAGGCGGAGTACAGATGAACGAACTCGCTGCTTCTCGCCGATTTTGCAAAATAAATCTAATTACACATAAGTGGAAATGAACTAGGGTTCATCGCAGCACGCTACACCTAATAGGGCCAAAATGCCCAGCTTCTTCTTCTTCTTCTTCGCCGGGGCTTCTTCTTCTCCATCCGACGTGCCGTCTTTAGTCGGAGCTGGAGTCGTCCTCGTCGGGGGAGGAGCTGGAGGAGGGGGTCTGCTGCACGAACTTGGATGCCGCAATGGCGTCCCACTCCTGCTTCTTCTCCTACAGCTCTTCCCCTGCACGGAGGCCGCTCTACAGCTGGTGCTCCTTACAGTCGTCGAGGTGGTGTTGGTAGCGGCGGCGCCGAATCTCCAACCTCCGCTCGTGACAGAGGCTCCAATGGATCCCGAGCTGGAGGAGGTCCTCCTCGGTCTCCATTTGGCCCTGCTCGTCGCTCGAGCTGTCTTCCATGAGGACCCGCAGCACCATCGCCGGTGATTGCGGGGGACTATGCCGGCGGCGACCGGGTCCATGCCCCACCTAACGCGGCGGAGGAGTCGCACGGTAGCCTGCCAGGCGTCCATGGATGAGGTTGCGCTCGTCGATGCGAGGCACGACCTTGGTGGACGGCGGTGGTGTGGGGAGGGGAGGGGGAGAGGCATTCCACCCGTTGGCTCCATCGAGGAGATCCAGCGAGGGGAGGGGGAAAAGGCGGCGTGGGGGCTATTAAATCTCTCGCCGGACCTACGCACGACGGTGAGGGATTACGGTGGAGGAGGCTAGAGTTCCAAATGGTCTTGACCCGACAACGAATTGGGAGCCCTGATACATCATAAACATATCCTTAATTTCCGATGTTCCATGTTGTTTTCATGTTATTTGCTACATGTTTGCCATACACTTTATGTCATTTTTATTGATTTTTGGGACTAACCTATTGACAAGATGTCACAGAGTCAGTTCCCTGCTTTTTGCTGTTTTTAGTTTCAGAAAAGATGTTCTGGAAATATTCGCGGAATTGGAAAATTCGAAACCCGGAAGTCTTAGAAATCACTAAGGTTCCACGGAGTCCCGAAGAGGCCCGGAGAGAGGGCCACGGGGGGCCACACCATAGGGCGGCGCGCCCCCTAGCCTCGTCGTGGGGTGGTGTGCGGCCCTCGAGCGTCCACCGCCATGGCCCTTTTGCCTATTTAATCCCCCCCCCCCCCGACACGTGAATCCTAAAAATATACCACTTCTTCCCGAGAAACACCCGAGGCCGCCGCCATCGTCAACCCGAGATCCGGAGGGTTCTGGAGCTCTCCCCGGCACCCTGCAGGAAAGGAAATTCATCACCGGAGGGTCTACACCACCATGCCCGCATTGAGAGTGATGCGTAAGTAGTTCATCCCTAGACTACGGGTCCATAGCAGTAGCTAGATGGTTGTATTCTTCACTTTATGCCTCATGTTTAGATCTCGCGAGCTGCCTTACACGATCGAGATCATCTTATTGTAATGCTACATGTTGTGTTTGCTGGGATCCGATGAATGTTGAATGCTATGTCTTCTGATTATCAATCTATCATGTTATCTTCATGCATATGTTATTTCTGATTTTGCATGCTCTCCGTTATTAGTAGATGCTCTGGCCAAGTAGATGCTAGTGACTCCAAGAGGGAGTATTTATGCTCGATAGTGGGTTTATGGCTCCTTTGCATATGTGCTCGAGTGACAGAAACATGACGGATTGAGGATGTGATGTTGCCATTAGGGAGAAAATAACAATGTTTACTTCGTTTACATTATTTACATGAAACGCTTTGCTTACTGCGATTATCTGTTGCTTGCAACTTAATACCCAACGTTTGTTTGGATGATATTCGGAGGATGGATTATTAGCCATAGATGCAGTTGGATGACGGTCTATGTATTTTTTGTAATGCCCGCATGAATCACATAGTAATCTTTATGTCTTGCATACTACGGTGGATCCTTTATTTCTCTCAATTTTCCAACTGTAATTTGTTCACCACACATGTTATTTATTTTCTATGGAGATACACCACTAGTGAACTGTGAACCCTGGTACATTTTCTCATACTGATAATACAACCACTGCAATTACTGTTTTCACACCGCTGCTACTATTTTGATATTGTTCTCATATTGTTTTCCATACCATACGTTTAATCTCTTTTTGTTCAGCAAAACTGGTGAGATTGAAAACCTCACTGCTTCATTGGGGCAAGGTGATTTGATTGTGTTGCATAGGTTCCACATTGGTGCTGAACCGGTAGTGCGTCCTACCATCTCAACTGCATCAACCTTCTGAAGTTATTCTTTCCTCCTATTGGTCGATTAAACCTTGGTTTCTTTCTGAGGGAAAACTGCTGCTGTGCTCATCATACCTTCCTCTTGGGGTCTCCCAACGAGTGCAAAGATCTGCACCATCAAGCTACTTTTCTGGCGCCGTTGTCGGGCAGGATGAGAATTTCTACAAGGGGAGTCTCTCACTACCAATATCTTTACTTTTTCATTGTTTTGCTTAGTTTATTTTATTTTGTCTTGTTTGCTTCTCTTTATTAAAAACACAAAAAATTAGTTCTTATTGTAGCTGTTATTTTTATCCTGTTTCTAGTCCTGCTAAAATGAGTATTCATGAAGTTGAGATTCTTTCTTTTTAAGCAACAAGGTGGAGAAAGTTTGAAAGACGCTTGGTATAGGATAAGTGATGTCCATCATAGATGCACATTAAATAGTCCACTTCAATCCTTTTTAGGAATTTTAATGTTGGCATTACTAGCTCGTATAGGCGTATTGTAGACACTCTTACAGGTGATAATTTGCTGGGAACTCCTTCTTTGGAAGCCTGTAATTTAATTGAAAGTTTAGTTGGAACACCACCTAATAAAATTGTCAAAACTGAGATCACTTTAGATGATGTTATAAAAAAGCTGAACTCTATGGAGAAAATTTTGCGGAATCTTCTTGATAATGCTAGCAAAATTGATGAATCAATAGTAAGCATCAATAATAGAATTACTGTTTTAGAGGCCAACAGTACTTTTGATAATCAAAATATAAGGATTGGTAAATTAGAGGAAGTTATGGAAACTTTAAGTGCAACCTTTTCTTCTCTTAAGTTTAAGAAGTATAAAACTTCTATGGGAAAACAACAAAAATTCATATATGTCCCCAAGGTGTCTAAACCAAAACTCCATAATATGCCTAAAACTGATAAGACCTTTAGTGCGACTACACGTGATTTAAATATTACTTCTTCCTCTGGGGGTTCCAAGGTTCCAATTGCTACATGTTGTGTCTTAGAGGAATTTTTTGATGCTTCTTCATTTGAAAACACGTGAATCTACTTTTCTGGGCCTAGCTAAAAGGTGTTAAAGAAAAGCACTTCTTGAGAGATAACCCATGGTTTTAATTTTTTTCTTTGTTTTTCTCTGTTTTATTTGAGTCAAGGGGTTGTATACTTCTCTAGAAACTCATGTGTATCTTTATTTTCATGTATTAGTTCTGCCAAGTAAATTTTCCAACGGAAGTTGGAGTTGGTTTTGGATTTCTGCGCGGGAAACAGATTTCTGTTGTCCACCGTAAAAAATCGTATTATTGGCAGAAAGATCGAAATGACCTGAAACTTTTTGTGCTTATTCCTCTGCTAATAACAAAACTTTTTCATTCTTTAAGTTTTTCTTATTTGAGCAACATAAGTGCCCCGAAAAAATTCGTCTTTACAAACTGTTATGCTTTTGGCACATTCGGCTATTTTTCTTGCATTTACTCTTTTACGATGCCAAGTGGATTTATTTGCTTCACGAAACATCAGTGGATGTAACTAATGTTAAAAAGTATAAATATAACTTATGCCCATACAGAAACCATTAATTTTTTATTGTAGCACTAACCCTCTAATGTGAATTACTCTTTGAGTGTGGTGTGAAGGAAGTTATCAAAGGTCAAGAGAAGAGGGTGATCAAGAAGAGTGCAAGGTCAAAGCTTGGGTATGCACCCGTGGTTCATCCCAGAAAATGCTAAGAAGACTCGAACATCTAAGCTTGGGGATTCCCAATGCATCCCCATGTTCATCAACAATTTATCAGGTCACTTCTAGTGAAACAATATTTTTATTCGGTGACATCATATGAAATTTACTTGGAGCGTCTGTTATTTTTTGTTCTATTTTCCTTTGTTTTCTTTTGTTTCCTTCCTGCAATAAACATCATTGGAACCTATCATTATTATTTGGGAGAGAGACACACTCCGCTTTTTCATTTGAATACTCGTTATGCTCGTATTCTTTGTTTTTCTTCTAGTTGTTGCAATCCTTTCAGCTCCTATTTTGTTTTCATGCATCTCTTATTCAGAGATGTTATTTTTAGTAGTGTTATGTGAGTACTATCTTGCTTGCTTGCTGTATAATTTAGAGAGTTTTTGTTAAAACATACTTTGTATGGTGCTTGTTGGGAAAAGAAATTGTTGCAGGTGGTAGAATTTATAATGATGCAAATAGAAGCTTGTATAGACAGTGGCTAGATTTTTTCATGTCATGCTAGATATTATTTTAATTCTGAAACCTAGTGGTTATTTTGTAGCATGATTTGTCTCGAATATATGAGAGTGTTTAATGTGCCATTGAAAGAATCACGAGTTGTTCTTGTCATATTGAAGCATAAATTTGTGGTGTTCTCGTTTGAATGTTTTATTTGGTTGAATTGGCACATGATTACACCATGTTTATGAATACAAAACAGTCACTTATAGCCACTATGATCATTTATTTTTTCAACTTATGGTACCACTTATGCTTTGATGAATGATATTTTTGTCGCTATGCATGATTATGGCCATCATGCTCATTTGATTTGTCGCTCCCAGTCTTTTGCTAACCTCCACCTGTACTGAGTATGAGCTCTACTTGTTCATCAAACTCGCAAAAAACAAAGTATTCTAAATGTGTCCACCATACCTATCTACATGTGGTACTTAACCGCCACTCAAAAGTAATTGCCCATCTGTTGCCTTTAAAACTTTCAAAATTAGTTCTGTTTTGTGTTCCTGTTTTAGCTCATGAGGACGTAAATAGAGAAGCTTTATCTCACTTGTTGATTAGATTTCACACCCTGGACCAGAGGCTTCATCCGCGTATCCAATTGATAGAAGAGCTAGCAGCGGGGTGCCCAGCCCCAAATTAATATAAACAAATTCTCTTCACTATTTTCGCCCCTGATTTATCAGTCAAAGCATAGTTGTGTAAACAAAAGAGAAAGAGGGATGACCTTCTACACCATTTGCTTCCTTCAATGGGAGCCGCTCTTGTGATGTCTAGTTGGCTTGTGACGTTATGTATTTTCGGTTTACCATTCGTTAACATAAGCATACACCTCTCTAAAAAATAGACACTCCTCCATGATATGTGATTGTTGGTAGGCACCCGAGGATTTGGTTAGCCATGGTTTGTGTAAGAAAGGTTGGGAGGAGTGACAAACATTTTATATCTCCGTTTAATAAAATAAAAACCTCTACAGCATGAGTGATCCACGCTTCCCTCTGCGAAGGGCCTTCCTTTTAATTTTATGTTGAGTCTCCATCTTGTAACTTTATGCACAGTTGAGAGAGCATAGTTGTCATTCTGAGTTTAATGTGCATTTGTCCCAGAAACATTATTAATTGCTTCATGATGTGTTATTACTTGCTCTCAAATTATTTGTTCTAGTCTTCCTCTTAAACTTTGAAGGTGTCCTGACATTTATGTTTTGCCCCACTCTTAAAGACAAGAGAAATATCACTTTTCTATGTTTATCTCCATGCTTGAAACAAATGTATAAATTTCGAGTGCATTCTTATTCATGATCTTTTATTTGTGTTACTGCTCGTGATGCAAAGTGATTTCTATGTTTTATTGCTAGAATTATGTCTATCATGCTTGTGTCTAAAATACTATGATCTCATCTTACATATGCTTTTACAATATTGATGATCAAGTTTATGTTGTTAGCATGTCACCTTAGAAATTATGTGTTTTTATAGTTTACCTACTCGAGGACGAGTAGGAACTAAGCTTGGGGATGTTGATATGTCATAAATGTATCTTTAATTTCATATGTTCGATGTTGTTTTCATGTTATTTGCTACATGTTTGCTATACACTTTATGTCATTTTCATCGATTTCTTGGACTAACCTATTGACAAGATGCCACATAGCCAGTTCCCTGTTTTCTGTTGTTTTTAGTTTCATAAAAGTTGTTCTAGAAATATTCGCAGAATCGGAAAATTAGAAGCCCGGAAGTCTTAGAAATCCCAAAGGTCCCATGGAGTCCCGAAGAGGCCCGGAGGGGGGACACAGGGGGCCACACCATAGGGCGGCGCCTCTGGCCGCACCGTAGGGTGGTGTGGGCCCCTCGGGCGTCCACCGTCATCGCCCTTTTGCCTATTTAATCCTCCCGATACGTGAACCCTAAAAAATACCACTTCTTTCCGAGAAACACCCGAGGCCACCGCCATCGTCAACCCGAGATCGAGAGGGTTCTGGTGCTCTCCCCGGCACCCTGCATGGAGGGAAATTCATCACCGGAGGGGTCTACACCACCATGGACGCCTCCAGAGTGATGCGTGAGTAATTCATCCATGGACTACGGGTCCATAACAGTAGTTAGATGGTTGTCTTCTCCACTTTATGCCTCATGTTTAGATCTCGTGAGCTGCCTTGCATGATCGAGATCATCTTATTGTAATGCCACATGTTGTGTTTGCTGGGATCCGATGAATATTGAATGATATGTCTTGTGATTATCAATCTATCATGTTATTTTCATGCATATGTTATTTATGATATTGCATGCTCTCCGTTATTAGTAGATGCTAGTCACTCCAAGAGGGAGTATTTATGCTTGATAGTGGGTTCATGCCTCCTTTGCATCTGTGCCCGAGTGACAGAAACATGACGGATGGAGAATGTGTTGTTGCTATTAGGGAGAAAACAACGACGTTTACTTCGTTTACATTGTTTACATTACACACTTTGCTTACTGCGATTATCTGTTCCTTGCAACTTAATACCCAACGTTTGTTCGGATGATATTCGGAGGGTGGATTATTAGTCATAAATGCAGTTGGATGACGGTCTATGTATTTTTGTTATAATTCCTGCATGAATCAAATAGTAATCTTTATGTATTGCATATGTTTCTATCAATTGTCTAGCTCTAATTTGTTCACCATACACGTTATTTATTTTCTATGGCGAGACACCACTAGTGATATGTGGACCCCGGTCCATTTTCTCATAATGATAATACAACCACTGTAATTACTGTTTTCACACTGTTGCTACTGTTTTCATACTGTTTTCCATACCATACGTTTAACATCTTTATGTTCAGCAAAAACGATGAGATTGACAACCTCACTGCTTCGTTGTGGCAAAGTGATTTGATTGTGTTGTATAGGTTCCACGTTGTTGCTGAACCGGTAGTGCGCCCTACCATCTCAACTGCATCAACCTTCTACAGTTACTCCTTCCTCCTATTGGTTGATTAAACCTTGGTTTCTTTCTGAGGGAAAACTGCTGCTGTGCTCATCATACCTTCCTCTTGGGGTCTCCCAACGAGTGCAAAATCTGCACCATCAAGCCTCTACATATAGCAGCCGGAGGAGGAATTCTCGGCCCCCCGAGTCGCGTTCTCAGACCGAGCCACGTTTACGGGTGCTGCTAGGGCCTCGAAACTGGACCCAAACCGTAAAAACGCCGGAATTTTACGGCTTTGACCATTTTACGGGCTCTGCTAGAGATGATCTAACCATGTCCCCTTCCCAGTTAGCCGTCATGAAAAAGGGTTAGATTATAGTTTTTTAATCGATTTATTTTATACTGATATCGTAAGTTCGGCTTAAATTGGTCGAATATGCACTTGATAATCGATCTAATTCACATGATAATGTAGGAGCATATAGTATATATGCACTTTCAGGTGCAAGCGCATATCAAAAACATATTCAAAAGCCATGACAAAATTTGGAAAGAAATCGTGGCATAGAAATCATACTTATCGTGCTAGAAAATTTCATGTCTTAATTTGATTCACAACTTAGGTCGTATAGAGCAAGCTAGCTAAGTATATAGAAAATTTCAGGATGTATTCTGGAAAGAAAAATAATGCTACAGCTGAGTGTTAATTGATTGAAAATTGAGTTTTTTTTGCGGTTGGTTGTTTCGCCGTGTTGAGAGAACACTATGACTGTCTTGGTCTGTAAAATGCAAATTTTGTTGGGTTAGGGAGATAACTAATATCTTATTTTTATCTTACGCTGCTAGTGTTTCGATACTCCGTCCGTTATATTGTGGATCACGAACAAAGTATGCATGTGCACCGGTATAGTACCTGTAAATGAAGGAACTTTTTATCATTAACTTTTTTTGTTATTTCTATACAGACTAAACAATCATATAACGGCTAAACGCTCTCACCCTAATAACCAGTTTTCTTCCTTCTACACTGGAAAAGCATAGCGCCTGCTAGTCCTTGTAAAACACTAATGAGAAGGGGTAAATCAACTGGGTGCTCAAGAACGAGACATGGGGTGACGTACGAGCTATATGCAAAATATATTTGGATATCGGATTCCAGGACCTCTTCGGCGAGCATATATGGAGATTTAACAACAGGCTGGGCCTAGATTTTGGCCAACAGGTTCAATAGTATGGGTAGATATTGTCCATGATGTGGTTCTGTAGTGTGGATCCTGTACTGGCAGGCATTTTTTTTAGAATTGGGAGCCTGGCCCCGGCCTCTGCATCAAAGCGATGCATACAGCCGGACTTTATTAAATAATAGAAAGAAACATTCCGAGTTCAAACGTGATACAGTCATGGGTCGGATAAAGTGGCCACTAAAATAAGCCACACAAACAGCGACGAAGTATACATCAATTCGCCTACGATCACTAGTGGAAACAGGGCCTTTTGTCCCGGGTCGTAAGGGCCAGTTGTCCCGGTTGCGCAACCGGGATGGGCTAGTCGGGACAAATGACCCTCCCCCATTGGTCCCGGTTGTGCCAGGAACCGGGATGGTAAGGATAGGCCACGTGGCGAACCTGGGCCAGGGGTCGGCCAGGGAGTTCGTCCCGGTTCGTTCAAGGGACCGGGATGGATACTTTTTTTTTAAAAAAGTATATAGCCGTCAATTTTCGCCTGCCGCGGCAGGGTTTTTTTTTTCATTTTTTGGGCTCCTGTCTCCCAATCCCCAGCCGGCCTCCCCCTTCCCCAACCGCGTCCAGGCCCACGTCTTTTATTAAGCCCACTGGCCACATTTTTTGGTCAAAAGGGCCCACTGGCCCGCGTCTTTTTTTATGGTCGGTCAACGGTTCGAAGGGGCCACTGGCCAGCGGCCTAGTGGCTGGCTCGCCTGGACCCTTAAATTAAGACCACAGGGGCGGTCAAAGGGCCCACTGTCGCCTCGTCTTCCCGCCCCGCCTCGGCTTCCCGCGCCCCCACTTCCCCACGCGCGCGTGCCACAGCTGCAACCGCCGCCACGCCTCGGCTCCCGCCCCGCATTTATGGCCGTCTGCAACCGCCGCCACGTTCAGGCCACCGGTTGGCATGCCAGCCCCCCGGGTCCTTTTTAAAGGGCCCCCGCCGCCCGTACAACCCATCCACCCCGGCCGCGCCCAAGGCAAAGCAACGCTAGCCACCATGTCCCGCTGGTTCTCGAGCGGCTCCGGCAAGCGCCCCAGGAACGCACGAAGGCTCCTCGAGCGGCGCCGGCCGCGTCCCACCCCCGCCGGCGGAGGCCTTCGGCTACGGCCCTGGAGGTGTCCGCATCGGCGGGACGCCGCGCGTCCCCGCGCCACCTCCGGCGGCACGCCCGCCGCCCCGCGCCGCGCCCAAGGGCAAGCGCTTCCGCCGTTACATCTGGGTGGTGGAGGCCGAGTGGCACTGGAACAACGCCACGCCGGTGTTCTAGCCAGACGTCCACCTCCCGGACGGCTGGCACCTGAACCCCCAGCGGATCCCTGTGCCGCCGGCCCCGACCGGCGAGGCGCTGCTCGAGGAGATCGACCGCCGGCGCCGCCTCCTGCCGGCCCCCCTCCTGCCGGCCCCCCTCCTCAGGGACCGCGCGTACGCGCGCAGCTCCCCCTTCTGGGCCACCTGGCTCCAGCAGGAGCACGAGCAGCGCCGGCGCTCCTTCATCCCCGTCCCCCACGAGGAGGTGAACGTGGCGGACTACCCCGCGGCACCGCTCGGCCGGGAGAGGGAGTTGTGGTTCCTCGAGGACATCGAGGACTTCTCCGGGGAGGAGGACCCCGAGCTCCGGGCCAACATGGAGGAGGCCTGCGAGGCCTCCCGCCGCTCCCTCATCGACGACGAAATCAAGCGGTGGGAGCGGGTCGTGGCCGCCGCCGCCGCCAACGCCGCCGCCATGCCGCCGCCGCCCCCTACCGAGCCTACTCCCTGGTGGCACGCGCTGTACGCCGAGTGGGAGGCGTCCGAGGACCAGCCGCCGCCGCAGCCGCTCCCCCCAGGCCTGGAGTACGGCATGTCCTGGGCCTGGACCGGCGGCGTTTGGTCGCCGGAGGAGGAGGAGCTGCCCCCGCCACCGCCGCCGCCGCAGGAGGTGCTGCCCCCGCCACCGCCGTACGCGCCCCCGATGCCTCCGCCCCCGCCGGGCCCGGCCCAGCCGCCTGCCCACCTGTGGCAGCCACCCCCCTACCAGTGCATCTCCTCCGACGAGGAGGAGTAGATCGGCGCCGGTGCGCGCCCCCTAGGCTAAGCTACCTACCCCCCCAAGAAACGGCCGGCCGCCTGTGGCCGCGCCGCCGCCCCTATATGTAAGCACGGCCGGCCGCCTGTGGCCGCGCCACCCCCCTATGTAAGCACGGCCCCCGGGCCTTTTTAATATATGTTTGTGTCGACGAAAACGCGTCCCTAGTCCAACCCCGCCGGCGGAACCAGCGCCGGCGGGATCTTCCTACTCGTTCCCGCCGCCGGCAGGGCTTCGCCAAGCCATGTCCGTTGTCCTGGGTGGTCGCTCGGCCTAGAGAGAGGGCCGAGATATTTATACAACCGGGCCTCTAGTCCCGGCCCGTGCCACCAACCGGGACTAGAGCCCCTTTGGTCCCGGTTGGTACCACGGGCCGGGACCAAAAACATATTTCGAATTTTGGGGGTGGCACCCTGCGCGCCCAAAAGTTTTTAGCGCCAAAGTTTGAAAATTATTAAGTTTGCACATTAACAACTTCTATATACTTTCGAATTTGACAAAAATTCCAACATGAAAAACACTAGAATTTGTATAACTAATTTAAATCCATTTTTCGTTTAACTAAATAATTTTTCTAACTATTGAAACTATTAATTATTTTACCATTTGTATATAATTTGAATATAAAAATGTTACAATTTTTGTTTTCTCTCGTGATCTTCCGAGTTAGTCCAGAGCATACAAGGCATCCCGGGTGATTTATATAAAGTTCGACAAAGCGAGTTGTAGCTTATTGACACGGTGAATTTGAGATCTTCGTCTCCCTTTATCCCGATCCCCGCTTGAAAACATAGTAACTTCCGTGTACGCGGCAAGCCTCAGCGGGAGCATCAGACTTAAAGCAGAGACGGGCGGTCGGGCGGGGGAGACCGCGCCGTTGCTGTCGCGCTTTCCTCTCCTCTGCTCGTCCGCCGTCTCCGTCGCGCTTCCCTCCGCCTTCAACATTTGGGATCTTCGTTGTTCAGTTAGACGTTTCTCCTCCAAAAATTTATCATATCTGTTAAAGAAGTACCGAAGCTCTATTTCTGTTTTAAGGATATCTGTCAGGATGGTATCCCTGCTATCACTTCGAAGTGTGACTGCAATATTTGCGCAGAATATATGACACCCATAAGGCAAAGCCCATTTTTCTCTATCCTCATACAATCTACTTAGCCACTCGTTATCCTTCAGATTGTACTTCGCCAAGACCTACGAAAATCATGAGCGAAAGTTTCCGAACAGTGCAATATATCCCTTAATACTTTCGTTGCATTTTGATATATATCCGAGCGGTGGACAGTCCCTGGCCTAGCAGAAGCAACTGCATCCCCTATCGATGTAAAGCAGTCAGTCAAAACTGTTTTCGGCTGTTTATGGTGGTTAACTCCAATGAATAACAATAGAGGCCTGCCATAATCACTTGTTCTATACCGTGTGTCAACACATACTACATCTCGAAAGTAGTTATAATCCTGCAATAATGAAGTCAGGCTGGTCATAGTTGTCAAGCACTCAATGCTTGCCAGCTTTTGACCGATCAGTACAAATTATTGGTCAAACTTGCACCTACTCCATTCATAATCACAGAATATGTATAAATATCCTTTTGGCTAACAAAATCTCGTTCATACTGCGTTATAAGAACTATGATCATGTATTCCACGTTTATTATTACACATCACCAACAACATCCCTATCTAGTCTTCTGAATTTTCTTCATGTCCGTTGCTTATGATCGCTTCGGCCGTAACCATGGAGCATCTTCATTATTTAACGGGATGGTGGGGTCAGCTTTCACTGTGAAGGGTGGAATTTCAACAAATTTATTATAATCTTCTGACATGTCTGTCGTGTCCTCGATTCCCACGATGTTTCTTTTCCCTGAGAGAACTATGTGACGCTTCGGCTCATCGTATGATGAATTTGTTTCCTTATTTTTTCTTTTCTTCGGTCTGGAAGACATGTCCTTCACATAGAAGACCTGAGCCACATCATTGGCTAGGACGAATGGTTCGTCATTGTAACCAATATTGTTGAGATCCACTGTTGTCATTCCATAAAGCGGGTCTACCTTTACCCCTTCTCCATTCAGGTTGACTCATTTGCACTTGAACAAAGGGACCTTAAAAGAAGGTCCATAGTCAAGTTCCCATATCTCCTCTATGTAACCATAGTATGTGTCATTTTTTCCATTCTCGTTTGTTGTATCAAAGCGGACACCACTGTTTTGGTTGGTGCTCTTCTTATCTTGGGAGCTCGTGTAAAATGTATTCCCATTTATCTCGTACCCTTGAAAACTCCCAATAGTCGAAGATGGTGACCCTGCCAACATGTATAGCTGATCTTCAACAGTGGTGTCATTTATAAGACGTGTTTGCAACCAACTTCCAAAAGTCGCGTTTAATCCATGAGTCATCCTTCCCCGGGTTTGCAGACCGTACAATATTCTTGTGTTCCTCGAGATACGTAGCCATGAACATAGAATTTTGTAGAACTGTGTGGTGTGCTTTGGTCAAAGAATGCCTGTCCCTAGGTATCATTGTTTTCTTTCCCAGCGTTCCTTTTCCCCTCAGTCTCCCCTCATGCCGCGATTCAGGAACACCAATTGTCTTAAGGTCAGGAATAAAGTCAACACAGAACCCAATGACCTCTACTGTTCCATAGCCCTTCGAGATGCTTCCTTCTGGCCTAGCACGGTTATGAACATATTTCTTCAAGACTCCCATGAACCTCTCAAAGGGGAACATATTGTGTAGAAATACCAGACCAAGAATATGAATCTCTTCACATAGGTGAACCAGGAGATGAGTCATAATGTTGAAGAAGGATGGTGGGAACACCAACTCAAAACTAACAAGACACTGGACCACATCCCTCTGTAATCTTGTCAGACTTTCTGGATCGATTACCTTCTGAGATATTGCGTTCATGAATGCACATAGCTTCACAATGGGTACTCGAACATTTTCTGGTAGAAGCCCCCTCAATGCAATCGGAAGCAACTGCGTCATAATCACGTGGCAGTCATGAGACTTCAGGTTTTGGAATTTTTTCTCTGCCATGTTTATTATTCCCTTTATATTCGACGAGAAGCCAGACGGAACCTTGATACTGTAAAGGACTTCAAAGAATATTTCCTTCTCTGCTTTAGTAAGAGCGTAGCTGCTTAAGTAATGGCGCCTATCTGTGTGCTTGTTGCTTGGGTCTTTCATACGTTGCTGGTCCTCCCGTGCTTCTGGCGTATCTTTGGACTTCCCATACACGCCCAGGAAGCATAGCAGATTGACACAAAGATTCTTTGTCACGTGCATCACGTCGATCGAAGACCGGACCTCTAAAACTTTCCAATAGGGTAGCTCCCAAAATATAGATTTCTTCTTCCACATGGGTGCGCGCTTATCAGGGCCGTACGGAACTGGTTGGCTGCCAGCAGCCTTACCAAAGATTACTTCTAGGTCCTTGACCATATCGAATATATCATTACCACTACGCAGCTCAGGCTTCTTCCGGTTATCTGCCTCACCTCTGAAATGCTTCCCTCCTTTCTTTCTTACGGGATGCTTGATCGGAAGAAATCTACGATGCCCCAGGTATACAACCTTTTTACATTTATCCAAAAAAACACTGTCAGTATTATCTAAACAGTGTGTGCATGCATTGTATCCCTTGTTTGTATGTCCGGAAATGTTACTAAGAGCAGGCCAATCATTGATGGTTACGAAAAGCAACGCCCGTAGGTCAAATGGCTTTTGTTCGTTCTCATCCCACACACGTACACCTGGTTTGCCCCACAATTGTAAGAGTTCTTCCACTAATGGCCTTAGATACACATCAATGTCATTGCCAGGTTGCCTCGGGCCTTGGATGAGAACTGGCATCATAATGAACTTGCGCTTCATGCACAACCAAGGAGGAAGGTTGTACATACATAGAGTTACAGGCCAAGTGCTATGACTGGAGCTCTGCTCCCCAAAAGGATTAAAGTCATCTGTACTTAGGCCAAACCATAAGTTTCTCGCCTCTCCTGCAAAGTCTGGAAAGTATCTCTCGATCTTTCTCCACTGCGATCCATCGGCGGGGTGCCTCAACTTTCCGTCTTTCTTACGGTCTTCTTTGTGCCATCGCAACAACCTAGCATGCTCTTTGTTTATAAACAGACGTTTCAGCCGTGGTATTATAGGAGCATACCACATCACCTTAGCAGGAACCCTCTTACGGGGGGGCTCGCCGTCAACATCACCAGGGTCATCTGCTCTGATCTTATACCGTAGTGCAGTGCATATCGGACATTCATCCAAATTCTCGTACTTCTCACCGCGGAAGAGGATGCAGTCATTAATGCATGCATGTATCTTCTGCACATCTAATCCTTGAGGGCAGAGAGCTTTCTTTGCTTCGTACGTACTCTCAGGCAATTCGTTATCCTTTGGAAGTTTTGGCTTCATTAGTTGAAGTAAACTCTCAAATGCCTTGTCAGTCACACCGTTCTGTGCCTTCCATTTCAGCAACTCCAGTGTGGTACCGAGCTTTGTGCTACCATCTTTGCAATTTGGGTACAACAATTTTTTGTGATCCTGTAACATGTTGTCCATCTTCAACCTCTCCAATTTATTTTCACAGTCTTCCCTTGCATCAGCAATAACTCGGCCAAGATCATCATCGGGCTCTTCTGATGCATGTTCTTGATCACCTCCTTCTTCTCCATTCTCTTCCATTGCAGTATCGTCGTATTCAGGGAACAAAGGATCTTCTTCTTCTTCTTCATCGTCTTCCATCACAACCCCTCTTTCTCCATGCTTCGTCCAGCAATTATAGCTGGGCATGAAACCTCTCCGAAGTAGATGGCCGTGAATGATTCTTTCGGAAGAGTGCTCTCTGACGTTCCGACAATCAACACATGGGCAACACATGAAGCCATTATCTTTGTTCGCCTGAGCTACATCAAGAAATGCATTCAGGCCTGCCATATACTCGGAAGTGCGTCGGTCACCATACATCCATCGCTGCCGTGCATCCAGCTGCATCGTATAATTAAGTTTATCAAAATACATTACAATAACATATTAATACGACAAATACTACTTTTTTATGTATCAGTTACAGATGAAAAAGATAAGTTTGTTAACCTCGGTCGAAGATACCATTTTCTGTGAGCTTATGTGCGGCTCGGGAATTTCGTCGAACACCTCGTGTGCATAGTAAATAAAACACACTAACACCACACTCTCTCACACCTCCAAGCAAAAAAAAAGATGGAAGGGGGGAGGGGCTGGGCCAGTATATATAGGGGAAGGGGCATTGGTCCCGGTTCGTGGACTGAACCGGGACAAATGTTCATGCGCGTGCTACGTGGCATGTGGCTAGGCATTGGTCCCGGTCCGTGGCACGAGCCGGGACCGATATGTCCCCCACGAACCGGGACCAATGCCCCCAGGCGATTCCTGTTGCCCCGGGCGCACGAACCGGGACCAAAGCATGGCATTTGTCCCGGATTCGGTTGCAACCGGGACAGCTGCCCCCTGGCCTCCTGGACGAGAGGGGTTGTTTCCACTAGTGGATTAAGCCACCCAGGCTGGCTGTAAATAGCCCGAACGACCGCCATCAGTCGAGCACAGCCTGAATCCATAAGTCCGCGCTGATCCAGAGGTAGAAGGAAAGCCCACATCTGGATAAAATAGACCGCCTTGTTTACAACCTGCAAAAAATGAGTGTTTGTTTGTTTATTAAAAACCACATCATTGCGGCAGTTCCAAATCACCCAAAGGAAAGCAGCTGCACCAATTTGTATTCGTGCTTTTGTTTTCCTATCTATAACATTCAACCAGTTACCAAACATATTCGCAATGCTAGTAGGTGGATAAATGCTATAGGTAAAGTGTATCAAACGCCAAATATCACTGGCAAAAGGGCATGTTATAAATAAGTGTTCTACAGACTCATCTGCATCGCAAAAAACACATTTTTTACAACCATGCCAATTTATCTTAATCAAATTGTCTTTAGTTAAAATAACTTTTCTATTAAGGAACCATAAAAAGATCTTAATCTTCAATGGCACCTTTAATTTCCACAGGTATTTTCGTAAAAATCTTGTGGATCCATGCATCAAATCAGCATAGTACGATTTAACAGAGAACGCCCCATTCATTGTAAGTTTCCAACGAAACACATCTCTATCATTCGTTAGAGAAACTCCCATGAGCTTCTCCACCAAATGCAACCAACGATCCCTTCTGTGTCCAACTATACTCCTTCGAAACCGAACGTCTAGAGGATTATGAGCTAACACATCTGCGACCGTAACATGTTTATGGGATGCGATATTATACAGGGATGGATAGGATTGTGATAACGGTTCATCACCTAGCCAAGTATCTTCCCAAAACCGCACCTGCTGACCGTTACCTAAAGAGAACTTGCCACGTGAAAAGAATTCATTCTTAACTCTCATTAAACCTTTCCAGAAGGGTGAGTCAGATGGTTTACTCTCTACTTGAGATAACCTTTTATCCCCTAAATATTTATTAGAGAGCAGCTCTTGCCACACTCCCTCTTCATTTAACATCTTGTACAACCATTTACTTAACAAACACATGTTTTTAATTTGTAAGACTTCGATCCCTAAGCCTCCTTGATCCTTTGGACGGCAAACAATATTCCATTTGGTTAGTCTGTATTTCCTCTTCTTCACATCACTTTCCAAGAAAAATCTCGATCGATAAAAATCCAAACGTTTCCTAACTCCAACGGGAATTTCAAAGAATGACAACAGAAACATAGGTAAACTAGATAGGACTGAGTTGATCAAAACGAGGCGGTCCCCATAAGATAACAATTTACCTATCCAAGAACTAAGTTTCTTGTCAAACCTGTCCTCAATCGGTTTCCACTCTTTGTTAAGAAGTTTTCTATGGTGAATTGGTATGCCTAGGTATTTGAAGGGTAAACTGCCTACCTCACAGCCAAAGATATTACAGTAATGATCTTGGGCATCCTTGGCCTTACCAAAACAAAATATCTCAATTTTGTGGAAATTAATTTTAAGACCCGACATGAGCTCAAACATCGCAAGTATAAGCTTCATATTCAGGGCCTTTTGCACATCATGTTCCATGAAGATAATCGTATCGTCCGCATATTGAAGAATGGATACCCCTCCTTCGACAAGGTGTGGTATCAACCCTCCTACTTGGCCATCCTCCTTAGCTCGATCTATGAGGATCGCCAACATATCCGCTACCAGGTTAAAAAGAATAGGTGATAGCGGATCACCTTGTCTAAGACCTTCTAATGTTTGAAAATAATGCCCGATATCATCATTAACTTTAATACCGACACTCCCTCCTTGAACAAAACGAGCGATCCATTCGCACCAAATTGGTGAAAAACCCTTCATTCTTAACACTTGTTGCAAGAAAGACCAATTCACTTTGTCATAAGCTTTTTCGAAGTCGATTTTAGACAAAACCCCGTCTAAATTTTTCCTTTTCAATTCATGTATAGTTTCATGTAGGACTACCACCCCTTCCAGAATGTTTCTACCGGGTAGAAACGCTGATTGAGTTGGTCGGATAACGCTACTCGCAATAGAAGTGACCCTATTAGTCCCTACTTTTGTGAACACTTTGAAACTAACATTTAGTAAACAAATAGGTCTATATTGCTCAATACGGCTCGCATCCTCTTTCTTAGGCAGCAACGTAATTACCCCAAAGTTTAGCTTATATAATGGTAAGTCTCCATCATATAGCTGCGCAAACATAGCCATCAAGTCTATCTTAATCACCTCCCAAAATTTCTGATAGTATTCTGCGGGAAACCCATCCGGTCCTGGAGCTTTGTTATGCTTCATCTGAGATATAGCTTCAAACACCTCCTTTTCCATAAAAGGAGATGTAAGAATAAGATTTTCCTCAGGTGAAATCTGGGGCATGTCAGCCGTCATATCCTCTACTAAAGAAACGTAATTCGGCGCCGGTGCCCCCAAATAATTTCTTATAGTATTCCGAGATGAAAACCCGCAAGTTTAAATCTCCAATAATGGTGCCCTCGTCTTGCTCTAACTGAAATATTCTTTTTTTCCTATGTTTGCCATTCGCAATCAGGTGGAAATATTTCGTATTACTTCCCCCTTCTTGTATGTGTTTTACTTTAGCCCTTTGTGCCCATTTAGATTCCTCATCACGTTTCAATTTTCTTAGATAGTCATCAGCCTCCTTTTTTGCAGCCCGTTCGGCCGCGTTTAAAGGAGTCGATTCCGCCTTAATATCTAGCATATCAATGAGAGTTGTTAATTTATCTTTTAGCTTCCTATATTCACCGCTGAGGTTTTTAGCCCAACCACGAAGAAATTGTCTTAGATGCCTAATTTTGTTTTGCCACCTCTCAACCGGATTGTTTCTAGAATTAATAGACATCCATTCTCTATGAACTAAGTCATAAAAACCATCCTGGCGTATCCAGGATAGTTCAAAAGAGAAGTGACTCTTATTTCCGACATGCGCCTGGAGCCCAGAGTCCAAAAGAATTGGTGTATGATCAGACCCCGTGCGGGTCAAAGCATGCACCGAAACCAGAGGATATTTCTGCTCCCATTCGATGCTATTAAGAAAACGATCTAATTTTTCATATGTAGGATTATCTCCCCAACTCGCCCAAGTGAATTGTCAACCAGATAAAGTAATCTCTTTCAAATCTAGACTCTCAATAATGGCACTGAAAATAAAAGGCCACCTAGCATTAAAATTATCATTGTTCTTTTCTTCCTGCCGTCGAATGATATTAAAATCCCCCCCGATCAAAATCGGAAGAGTTTCATTATCACAAATACGGACTAACTCAGCAAGGAAATCGGGTTTCTTAGAGTCTTGTGCAGCTCCGTAAACTACAACAAAAGCCCATAAGAAACCATCCGCTTTGGTGTTAACATGAAATTTTAGACAATAATCCCCAGACACAACGGTTTGTGCTGAGAGAGTAGTGTTACTGAATCCAACTAACATCCCTCCAGAACGTCCATGTGGGGGTAGACAGAACCACGTAAAGTCTCTACCCCCCGCAAGGAAATCCAAAAAATGAGAAGTGAAAGAAGAGCTGCCTGTCTCAATTAACGCAATAAAATCAAGGTTGTGATCTTTGATAAATTCATTAACAGCTAGGTGTTTTGCATGATCCCCAAACCCATTGCTATTCCAAATTAAACCTCTCATCTTACTTTTTAATTTTTTTAATTCTAGAGCTCCTCCTGGGTTTTGACAAGTTGCAAGCACTCTTCTTCCGGTTACGTTTAACCGTCTTGGAGAATGTTAGATGATCCGTATGATCATCCTACTGCTCTAACCCATCATTTAGCTTATCTTTTAAATTATTTTTTAAGAATATAATTGATCTAGCACGTTCCTGTTCTAGCAAACCCGACATAGAGGAGTTAACTTGTTGCTTATTCTTCCCTAGTGAAACTCCTAGCTTATCAGCTCTCGCCTTAATTTCAGAATTGGAAAAAGAAAGTAATGACAATTCAACTGAATGAAGATTACCTTTAGCAAAGATCGAATCCTTCCGTTGCGCAAGGGCCATAGCACGCAGCTCCTGTGGAAGATCCGCATCCGGCTTTGCCTGAAGGCGTGCACTAGAGCGAATCTCCATATCGGCCTCGGACACACCCCCATAAGCCATCACCGCAGCCAACGACGGTCGCGATGGTGTTACCGACACTGCTGCCAACCCCAACCCGCCTGGTTGAGGTGAGCAGTGTTCGGCCAGAGGTGAGCCCAACGGCATCGTCCCCCCACCCAACCCGCCTGGTTGAGTGGGAAGTGCAGCCACACCGTGGAACGCGTCATCCAGACGCCGTGGTACCAACGCCACGGCACACCCGCTCGGCGTGCTCATCGTCGAAGAAGCAGTAGGTGGCTGCGGGTATCCGTCTGATACCCGGGCCACCCGTCCAGGAGGACACCCCGTCGAAGATGAAAGGGGTGGCTGCGGGTATCCGTCTGATACCCGGGCCACCCGTCCAGGAGAACCCCCTGTCGAAGCAGGGTCCAAAGCAGCACCACCGAAAGGTGCACCAATGACCATAGGCACACAGCCCTCCTCAGCCTCCAAAGCACCATGCGCATAAGCAATCTCGTGCACATCAGACTCGCACGAATGTCCCGAAAAACCATCATTACCCGTCGCCGTAGTAGAAGTATCAACATAATGTGCCTCCCTACTCAACGAGATGAGATGTAACCGAGCTTCCCTTACTGATTTGGCCACTAATGGAGAAAGAACCACCCCGGGAGCAAACGTTTTCTTTACCCCGTTCACGTCAGTCACCTTATCCGCCCCGTTAGTCCCCTCACTAGTTGCGCCATTATTCTCCCCCTTGTTATCAAGTTCCATGTTACCACTCATAGGCCCTTTTTGCGTAGAACTCCCTCCATCTGCCCCCCCCCCCATCATCAGGTGAATCATCTGTAGGATCAACTGCCATACCATCCTCCTCATCAGAATTCGGATTCTCTACAAAAAACTTCAGCTCATAAAACCCATCACGAATGAACACGGGCCAACCATCAGGAACAAGTGTATAATCCATACACCCAACAAGAACTCGCAAAACCCATGCTTACGTGTGTATTTCATATCAACCTTAAGAGTCTTACCAAACAGCGAGCCAAGACTCCAAAGAAGAAGAAAATCACCTCGATGTTTAGGCGGAATATCTGACACCCTGACCCAGATCTCAGGCAAGAGCCACAGTGGCTTCATCTCCGTAACCCAAGATTCCACTGTAATCACACATGTGCTGTTGGGAATATGACATGCTCCGAAAACGATCATGCGATCCAACTCAGCTCTAGTCGGGAAAGAAACCTTGAAGACCCCATCACCCACTTGCACCACTTCCCATTTGAACTGATCCGATGGTACCAAGCGCTGCAACTGAATAATAACCTCCTCCACGGACAACGATCCACCCGTGATAGTGAGCTTACCCAGACGTGCAGAATCAATCTTAGGCCTATAAGATGCCGTAGGTACCACCTCATAGAACATTAAACCCTCGTTGATGAAACCATGTGTGATAACCTGTTGCTTCGCCACAGTGAGCAATGGGCAATCGTCAAGAATATGACCAGTACACTCGCAATACTCACACACCACCTCCGTGCATTCCGCACTCAAATGACCCTGGACGCCGCATTGGAAGCACTTAGCCTTATCTTTTTTAGCCTTCTTAGCATTAGAATCATCGGTCTCATCAACCATCGTGTGCACCACTCCCACACCGAGCGTACCTCCTCCTGTCGAAGCAGCGGCCATGCGCTGCGCAGCCAACATATGATCACGGCCCGTGACAGGCAGCGGTACAGGAACAACAGCCGGTGCTGCTGCTGCCGGCATCACCGCGGAAGGGAGACGCACTGCCGGCGTGGCCACGGCAGAAGAAGCAGCTGGCGGCAGCCCCGCGGCAGCGAAAGAAGCTGCTGGCAGCCCCGCGGCAGCCGAAACAGCAGGCAGGCGCGGACGATCCGCTGCCGCCGCCGTTGTTGACGCGGGCGCGCCTTGTACCGTCGCGACGCCCTGCGCACAGAGCGCCTCCGTCACGCGCCGGACAACAGCCTCGACGGAGACCTCGTTGATGGTCGGTCCCGTCGCCTCCCGTGGAGCCACCAGACTCCGGCCACGACCACGACCTCGGTAGGTCGCATTGGCGTTGCCCCTGTAGAATCCTCGGCCCGCACCATTGTTACGGTTCGGATAGCGGTGAGGATCACCACCTCGTCCCCCGTTGCCGTACTGGCCGCCATAGAAGCCGGAGCCGGCGTTGAAGCCCCCAAACGGCGCGCCATTGCCGTTACCGAACTCGCCTTGCCGCTGCTGTTGATCCGCAGCACCACTCGGGCCGCCGTGGTAATAGTTAGGGCCGAAACCCCCCCTCGCCGGCGGTCCACCTCGAAACGGCGGCGCTCCATTGCCGCGAGCACCACCTCGACCATCGCCGAAGTACCCCCGGCCGCCGTCCTGGTTCGCCATCACAGGTACGATAGGTGCCGTACCTCTCCGTAAGCCGAGCCCTAGCCCCCGACTCGCAATCCGATACGGCCAAGAGATCCTATGCGGGCCCGTATGGCCGTGATCCCTATTGGACACCCGAGAGCAGCCCAAGAATATTCGGTGCGCGCGGCCCGTGTGACCCACCGAAGATGTCGGATCGGATTTTAAATTCCGAGATCCACCGCCATCAGCGATCTTCTCCCTCTCCGGCGACGGTTCACCGGTGAGGACGAATTTCAGCCTCCGGCCTAGCTTTTGGACAGTGAACCACGGTTGGTCCGACGGGGTCAATGCAAATGTCGAGGGAGGCATCGCCGGGATCTTGAGCCGATGCCGCTGATCCCTAGCCGAGCTTCTCTCCGCCGTCGCCATGGACTCCCGTCTCATCCCGCTCGAGCCCTCTGATGACAGCGAGATGGCGAGTGCAATCGCCACCGACCTCTGCTGCATCCTCCTAGCCTCCCTCTTACCTTGTCTGCTTTCGGCCAAGTCCCTCGAGGGCGAGGGAGATGGCGTCCGGCAGAAGAACGTCGACGCCGTCGAAGAAGGGTCTTCCTCCTCTGCCTCCGCATCGGAACCCTCCTCTCCGAGCGCCCAGAACCTCCCGCCGAAGGGAGCCCCGCCGGGCTCGCCACGCAGGTCACTACCGCAGTCGCCACTCATCACTCCATGCGGCTATCAGATCCAATCCTATGGATCGGATGGTAGTGTGTGTGGCTCGATGTTTTCTCCCTGTATGATATCAGTGTCGGTAGGAGGCATCTGGCTAGCCAGTTTAACGTGTGTAACGTGCCTGGCCTGTCGGCACAAAAGAAGGGTGGAGATGCAGAGTGTTTCAACCTTTTTCTTCCCACCCACAAACGGACCCACCACACTCTCACTGTAATAATTATTGCAGCCATAGTAAATTACCAAGTATTTACTTTCTAAAAAAAAGTAAATTACCAAGCACGTGGTGAAATTGAGGCCTATAAATAGAGCTGCTTGCAGCCTCAGCCAGCACCAACTACAACATAAGCCATTCCACATTCCACAACCAAGAGAAAGTTTTGCTTACTTGAAGAGCTTAGAAAGCAAGGATGAAGAACACCAAGCTCGTGGCTATCCTTGTTCTCCAGGCCATCCTGGTCATGGGAATACTCGCACACGTGAATGGTACGTCGTCGAACTCATGCCTGTTTTATATATTTTCTTACCAAACTTGGGCTGCATTTTCCTGAGGTCTTATCTTATGTTAAGTGATTGATTAACTGATGTGCTCCTGCCACGCCATGCATGTACGCAGCCGACTTCTTCCCCAAGTGCTGCAACAACTGCAGGAGCTTCTCGGGGGTCGACGTCTGTGACGACGCTCACCCCAAGTGCCCCAAGGGCTGCTCGGCGTGCCGCCAGGTGACCCCTAAGCCTAAGCAGACGTTCCGGTGCGCCGACATGAAGAGTACCGTCGACGGCACATGCGGAGGACCCTGCAAGAAGCACTGATTGATCCAAGCTCAGGTCATGAGATGTGTATGTGTTCTCCGCCGAAAATAAAAGCTCAGATACGATGAGCAGAGTCACCGTTCATGTGGGTATTGCACGCCGACAAGCACCTTCGTCGTTGTGGTCGTCGTAGTCATCGTTTTCGTCGTCATGGTTGTTGTTCTTTCCTTTTCCGTTCGTGAGCTGGTGTTGCTCGCCGATCAGGTGCCCGTTGTGTCCTCGCTCCGTGAATAAACACACCTGTGGTGATTTGTGTGTCTCTACTTGATGATATGAAAATGCACAATATTGCATTCATATGATTGTGCAAATATGCACGCACTGCTGGGGCGAGGAGTCTTTGGAGACACCGTAATGCCATTGTATTTGAAGGGGCGAGGCCTTTCCGGTGCTTTGCGTCCTCGGCGTCTACGCCGACTACGTTGTAACGGCCAACTTTGACTTCTCCTTCTGTGAAACCGATACGTCTTTACATGACGTATCCTAAAAAAAAATGCACGCATAAGCACGGTTACTCGTTAGACCTTAGAGCAACAACTCTCTCTCTCTCACCGAAGAGTTAAACGGAGGAAATCGAAATTTGTCGACTTTGGGCCTAAAACGAACGCTGTGGTAACAACAATCGAGTGCGGGGCTGGGCATATCTAGAGCTCCGATCTTCTCTTCGCTCTCATTTTTTGTAAGACAAATAGCTCCAATTGCATCAAAATAATGCGCGTGGATAGTTTTTTTTTATTAAATCCAAACAATATCGTAAATTATGAAAGGTTTAAAGTGGCAACATGAATGAATGAGCCACCAAAAAAAATGAAACAATAAACAACTACACATCTTATAGTCGTCTACTATGTACCCAACCAATCTGGTTGTACATAGTCCGAACGAACGCGATCAATTGAATGCATCCAGAATCCAAACGTTTTCTTTGGTCCTCTGGAAAAAAATATGACCACATATCGATCCACTACGTATCTCGATGAACAACCTGCAAAAAAATGAGCAATTTCCGTCTTTTTAAAAATTCACGTCATTCAAGCAATTCTAAATCGTTCAAAGAAAATCACACATGCCAATATGAATGTTCGCTTTTGTTCTAGAATCAATACCAAACAATCAGTCACCAAACGTATTAGTTATACTAGTAGGTGGAGTAATACTGAAGGTAAAATAAATTAATCTCTACATATGCTTAGTGAAGTGATATGAAATAAATAGATGTTCAACAATTTTCTCTTGTTGACAAAAAAACACATTTCGTATATCCTGTCCAATTTTTCCGAACAAAATTGTCTTTGGTTAGAAGAAAATTATTGTTAAAGAGCCACATAAAATATCTTAATCTTGAATGGCATCTTTAGTTTCCGTAGGTATTTACGTAAAAATCTAGTCTGTCCATTCATCAAATCAGCATAAAAAGATTTTACCCAAAAACTACCCAACTGTGTTTGTTTGCACCTAAAGGAACCATTGTCCTCCGACCACTCAACTAACATTAGTCTCTCAACGAGGTGCAGCCAAGCCTCCCAATTATCACCTATAAGGGATCTCCAAAATTGAATATTCGGCTGGCCATGGGATAAAACATGTGCAACCGAAAAATTATTTTGTCACAATAAAGAGTATTTTTTTGGCCAAAGATTTCTTTCCTAACCAAGGATCTTCCCAAAATCTAGTATTCAAACCATTGTCCACGGAAAAAAAATTTGTTCGAAATTATCATTTTTCACCCCACCACTCCTTTCTAAAAAGGAGAGTACGTGGGTTTAGCTGCGACTTGGGATAGAGGTTTTCCTTTCAAGTACTTATTATAGAGTTGCTTATCCATACTCCATTTTCTTAATAGACATCTATTCTTAACCGCAAGTACCTAAATACGAAGAACAACTTGGTCTTTTGGTCAATAAATTATATTTCACTTAGTCAGAAGGTATTTCTTTTTCGTTTGGTCACTCTGCCAAAAGAAACGAGATCTTAAGATCCAGCCTTTTCCTCTTCGCTCTCATGGTGAGAGGGGGTCGGAGGGAAGGAGATTGAACCAAAGATTCCATGAATCGGCGTTTCGAGGATTGCTGGGCATGCATGAATGTGTACACCTTGGGAGCTGCGAGCCTGCGACCTATGGAGTTCATTAGTGTCGACTGTTTTAGGCCGATGCTACACTAAGCCATGGGAACCACTCCGAACTGTGGTGTTGTGCTTTCCACAACATTTTCTTCCTCGTTTAGTAAAGGATCTTCAAACCCGGTGCGGGAATTTCCGTTGGCTGCACCCCGAGTGACAACATCCCCCTTATTTTTTATCTGAGGTCATATTTGCAAAGTTAGAGATGGATTTGTAATTTTCTTTTGGGGGTTTGGGAGGGGGGGGGGGGGGGGGAGGAGGTTTGGGGTTGTACCGCTTCTGTAATGCTGTTTGAGGCGGAAAGTCAATTTGTCTCCCGAACTCTAATGCTCCCTCCGTTAAAAAACAAAAACAAAAAGTCGATTTTTTTTTAAAAAAAATAATAATTCTAGGGGTAGTCCATGATATAGCCTAGAAACGTGCAAAATTACAACGCGAAATTCTTTATATTATGATCTACACGAAAATGACAAAATCTTAAATTTTGGAAATTTGTAGCACTATATTATAGATATGTACGCTTGTACAAGGCTTTTTAAGTAGAAAACTTGCAGGTTTGTATAATAAATCATTAAGTCTATAAAAAAAATCACATTTTTATGAAACTTATAAATATTGTTATCGAAAAAAAAAATGGATGAAGAGAGCACTGGATCTCAGGTGCACCGAATCCCCACTCTGTTTGAGGCCGTTAAAAAAAGTTGCCACAAATTCTGTAAATACTGTAGTATGCGATAGAAAGTTGTGTTCTGAGAGCTTTTTAGCCAAGCAGATTTGCCAACCGGCAAGGGAGCTGGGGCCACCTGGCTTTGGCCTAAACTTTTCAACATGTGATTAGATTTGCGTATCCTATGGTTAAAGTAGTCTAAATCCTGCGGCACCGAGGTGGAAGATATATTCTTCCCGCGGCCGATCCGACCCACTGGTTGCAACTTATGTTTGCTGTCTGCGCATGGATGCTGGAGAGAGAAGAGTGAGCTGCATACCAAACAATCTAAGCCGCCTATGAGAAAAACAAGTCCAACTTTCCAAGGCCGGAGTCAAACATCTTCATCTCCCCAACCACCCGATCACACAGCCTCACAGGCGTGGCAGGTTGCCAATTAAGTTGCGAGATCGACTCTCCTCCTATTTATAGAGCTTCTTGCCGCTTTGCCCATCAACAACCTACAAGATAAAGCATTCTGCTACAGTAGACAGTACAACTGAGAGCTTTGCTCGCTCGAAAAGCTTAGAAACAGCGATGAAGAACACCAAGCTCGTCGCTATCCTTGTTCTCCAGGCCATCCTGGTCATGGGGATCCTCTCACACGTGAACGGTAACGGCGTCGCCGATGCTGCTTATCCATTTTATCTGTTTCCAGAGCAAAGTTCTTCAATGGATCGCCTGATCTCCTGGCGATGCCAGAAAGGTCTCTTAGCTTCGAGTGACTAACTGATGTGTGGTATTGCCATGGGTGCAGCCGACTACTTCCCCAAGTGCTGCAACAACTGCAGGTCCTTCTCGGGGGTTGACGTCTGCGACGATGCCCATCCCCAGTGCCCCAAGGGCTGCACGGCGTGCCGCGTGGTGACGCCGCCCCCTAAGAAGACGTTCCGGTGCGCCGACATGAAGAGCACCGTCGACGGCACCTGCGGGGGACCCTGCAAGAAGCACTGATTAGCCCAAGATCAGAACTTGAGATACTGATGTTCCGCCAAAAATAAAGCTCAGATGAGATGAGCAGAGTCGTAGTTGGCGTCACTGTGTTTTCTCTCTCGAGAAATGGTGTTGTTGCTTGCCTATCAGCTATGTATGTGTTGTGTCCTCCGGAAGTACACACTGCCTGTTGTGCTGTGCGTGGCTGTGCTTAATAAGATGAAAATCAGTTCACTTGTCCAATATGTGCATTTTTTGCTCACTGTCTCTGATTTGGCATCAATTGTTCTGACATGTTCACGGGCTAACGGACCACTAGAAAAAATTAGATCACAGGCCTAAAGGCTCAACGTTAAATTAATAACGCCAAATAGTGAAAGAGATACATAGTGTTGAACCCAGCAAACAACACACGCGCTGCACACACACGGGAACGGAGCTACTAGACGGTTATAGGTGAACACGGAAGACCACCGCTATGTCCACAGGAAGACAGGCTAAACAGGGAGTCGCCACGAGGAACGCCACTATTTAAATTTTAGCTTTGTATATTTTTTCTGCACATCAAAATAACTATGTAGAAAGCACTTCTTCGCACGCCACACAGATCTAACATTTGTCTGAACCCCAATGATCCAAATGGCAACACAAATCGTGTAAAGAAAAGGCCTAGTTGATTCCACTTTCCTATTGGAACCTCGTTCACATGACCCATGTAGTTGCAATTACCTGACCAGTGTATTCGTATTCGTAAGATCGGTAAGACGTGGAATAAAGTTCATAATCAGAAATCCATGCCTCACAAGGACATGCATACAGACATATAGGAGTATTTAGCATAAAACCACCATTTTAGTGCAGAAATTTCGGAAAACCATCACTTTAGTGTGGGATTGCAAAAAACCATCACTTCAGTGCTAACCCTTTTCAAATAGCACCAAATCCTGGTTGAAACAGAATTGACACCGATTTCGACAGTTGGGGCCCACCTTTTTGATGACCTGGCCGCGGTCGGACATGTACGTTAGTTGCCCGTTACGGCAGTGCGTTAGACCAAGCGGGCGCGCGGGCTGGTGGTCGACTCGTCCTCTCACTTCCCCCCACTCTCCGACCTCGAGCTCGACACGCTGCACCGTTGCGCCGCCACCGAGACATCGCCGCGACGGAGACATTGCCGGGACCGAGCGCCGCCGCAATGCCAAGCTGGGACGACGACTGGGTGCCCCCATCTGTGCTAGCGGTAAGTTCCCCATTCTAGGGTTAGGGTTTGGAGTGCATTTGGGATTTTTTGGAATCCCGTCGATTTGGTTTGTAATTTGCGAGCTGTTTTGAAATTGATGTTTGGTTAGGACGTGGTGGACATGGATTTCGCCCCAGCAACATGTGATGATCCAGAATTCAATGGTTTGGCTGTGGATTCATCTCTTCTCTGCCGCGTGCACAATTTGAAGCCGTAGAAGTGCGTGGCATTTGGTGTGACTGACACTGGCAGGCGTTTCTACATATGCTATGTGCGTAATGTGAGTGCTTAGTGTTCATTGCTATATTTTTTAATTAATTTTGGTTACCTGTTGTGAATTTACAGTTAAGACATACAGTTAAGACATATAGCACTGCAGTGTACTTATTTTTATGTAGATAGTTCGTAGAAAAATAACAGCAATGTGGATAGTTCTGTGAACTTATATTAATTTTGCAGTAGTGGTTTGTAGTAGCATCATATAGTTGCAGTTGTTGCTTTATTTAGATATTTGCAGTAGCTGTTTCATTTGGTTTTTTGTTGCTATGTTTTCTAACTATTTATTTTTGCTGACATGAATAGATAGTTGCACTAGCTGCTTTATCCTAGACAGTTGAGTAGATGCTTCATTTACATATTTTTTATCCTAGATGTTTTCTGAATATATAGCTGCACTAGCAGTTGTTTGCTCTGTTTTCTGGATATTTGTGTAATTTTGCTTAGTTACCTTGGTGTTTGTAGGAAGTGGAAAATTGTGGGTTTGTTGCTTGGTTAGATGGAGAGAACTGGCCACCAGCTTCGAAGAATGCTCTTGCTAAAGTCTAGGGCATGTATGATGATGCCAACAGTGCTAGGATAGGTGAGAAGATCTTGCATGGGTAGATGATTAAGCAACTGTCTGATGAGAAGAAAAGGGTTGAAAAGAACTACAATTCTCTTTGTGCTGATGTGAAGAAGTTCATGATTGATACTGTGAATAGGATGCTTCAGGACAACTACAAGAAAATAATGGAAAATAATGGAGAGTCTTTGGAGGAGGTGAAAAAGGAAGTGGAAGTGCTGGAGAAAGAAATTATTGAGTTGAAGAATATCGAGAGAAGTCAAGCATCTGTGATGAAGGGAAAGGAGAAGACTTGGGACAAAGAAAAATATGCTCTAAAGGAAGAGAAGAAAAGGCTGGAGTACATGCGTTTTGACCTTCTGAAAGTGACTGAGAGTAACAAGGACAAGTTGAAGAGGATCTAGGCAATATGTGAGGAGTGATGTTTCAGAAATTAGCTGGATGGTACCATGTACTTGTGTGAACTTGTTGGTTGAACTATTGGTGTTTCTGTAATGCTTGAACCCATGTTTCTGTTAGGGTCATTTGAACTATGTTTATGTACTGCATATTTGAACCCATGTTTCTGTCATCCAGCTTTGAACTAAGTAATTTGAACTATGTTTCTGTCATTGTCATTGTTGTTTGAACTATGTTTCTGTAATGCTTGTATATAATTTTAAGCTTTTTTTAGGTCTTGTATCAATATGTAATATTTTTTGAGAGTTGTATAAATTTTTAGAAAATGGTTGAGTAAAAGGGTTAGAAAATGGTTGTCGCGGACCCCGATGATCCTCGACAACCCTAAATGGTTGAGTTGAAGGGTTGCAAATGGTTGTCGATGATCGATGGATCCTCGACAACCCTAAATGGTTGAATAAAAGTTAGAAAATGGTTGTCGAGGACCCCGATGATCCTCGACAACCCTAAATGGTTGAGTTGAAGGGTTGCAAATGGTTGTCGATGATCGATGGATCCTCGACAACCCTAAATGGTTGAATAAAAGTTAGAAAATGGTTGTCGATGACCGATGGATCCTCGACAACCCTAAATGGTTGAGTTGAAGGGTTAGAAAATGGTTTTCGAGGACCCCGATGATCCTTGACAACCCTAAATGGTAGAGTTGAAGGGTTAGAAAATGGTTGAATAAAAGTTAGAAAATGGTTGTCGAGGATCCATCGATGATCCTCGAGAACCCTAAATGGTTGAATAAAAGTTAGAAAATGGTTGTCGAGGACCCCGATGATCCTTGAAAACCCTAAATGGTTGGGTTGAAGGGTTGCAAATGGTTGTCGATGAGTGTTGGATCCTCGACAACCCTAAATTGTTGAGTTGAAGGGTTGCAAATGGTTGTCGATGATCGATGGGTCCTCGACAACCCTAATTGGTTGAATAAAAGTTCGAAAATGGTTGTCGAGGACCCCGATGATCCTCGACAACCCTAAATGGTTGAATAAAAGTTAGAAAATGGTTGTCGAGGACCCCTATATTAAGAATAGGAACTACATCAGATATAGATGATTAGATGGCCAAATAAACTAAACAACCATAGATTTACAAACAGAGTCTCATACATATTGATGAATTTGTTTACAAACATAGTCTCAAACCATACAAACCAACAGCTAATGAACCATGTTGACAATACCAAACCATACAAACCACTAGCTAATGAACCATGTTGACCAAAGCATCATTTATACTGTCTTGCTCAAAATATTACAGGTTCCATCACAGAAATCACAAGCAAATGAACCACATCCTGGTCATGGTTGTGTTTCTGCCTTTCTGTATGAGTTTGCCTTACCTGCACTTAGGTAACTCTGCATTCTGCCAGTTTTTCTGCTGGTCCTGGAGCTTACTCTCCTAGTTGCAGAACCACTAGCACCAGCATCAGAAGCAGCAACACTCCTAGGTGCAGTAAATGGTCTTGGGCCTGCTGGTTTTAGAGCTGGCGGTGCACTCTTTGCTGTAGAAGCAGTTGGGGTAGATGATGGAACTAGAGGTGCACTCTTTGTTGTAGAAGCAGTTGGGGCAGATGACAGAACTGGACCTAGAGCTGGAGGTGGCTTAGGTGTAGAAGCAGTAGTAGGTGTCATGGGCAATCCTTGGGCAGCACTTTGAGCTGTAGGTGCATTCTCTGTAGAAGTGTTCTGGGCAAGACTTGGCTGTTAACAACAATAGTAAAGAGTTAGTACTGCAACATGTGACTATAACTAGAAGATATTCATATAATTACCTGGTGCTTGTTGTTGCTGGCAGAGTTAAATCTTTTCTATGTGTTGTTGAGAACCCCAAGAGAAGGTGTGATGAGTACATCGGTAGGAGTTTTCCCCTTAGTTAAGAACCATGGTTATCAATCCATTAGGAGAAAGAAAATCTTCAGAAGGTTGATGCCACTAACGGTGGTGTTGACGCTTCACCGGTGTCAGCAACAACGTGGAATCTGCACACAACACAACCAAAATACTTTGCCCCAACGGTACAATGAGGTTGTCAATCTCACCGGTCTTGCTGAAAACAAAGATTAGACGTATAGTGTGGAAAAACAGTGTATGCTTGCAGAAAGTAGAGAGAGCAGGAAATTGTTGTGGTTTGTTTAACAGTGTGGAAAAATGGACTGGGGTTCATACTTTCACTAGTGGTGTCTCTCCATAAAAGATAGCATGCTGGGTGAACAAATTACAGCTGGGCAATTGACAAATAAAGGTTGCAACGTAGTGCACAATATGACATGAAGATTACTATGCTACTTAGTGCGGGCATTACAACAAGATACATAGGCTGACATCCATCTGCATCTATAACTAATAATCCACCCTCAGGTTATCATCCGAACCCCCTCAGGTATTAAGTTGCAAGCAACAGATAATTGCATTAAACAAAGTGTGTAATGTAAGCAATGATTATGCACGCGGTCACTCTCACCGTTGTTTTCTCCCTAATGGCTAGAACACATCCTCCCCCTACACGTTTCTGTCACTCGAGCAAGGCAACAAGGAGGCATGAACCCACTATCGAGCATAAATACTCTCTCTTGGAGTCACTAGCAACTACTTGGCCAGAATAACCACTAGCAACGGAGAGCATGCAAGATCACAAATAACATATGCAAATAAAAACTATAATAAACTTGGCATAAGGTCAATATTCATCGGATCCCAGCAAACACGGCACAAAGAATAACATAAGATCAATCTCGATCATGATAGGCAGCTCACGAGATCTAAACATGGAGGCATATGAGGAGAAGACAACACTCTAGCTACATCTACGAACCCGTAGTACAAGGATGAATTCCTCATGCATCACTCCGGAGGCAGGCATGATGGTGTAGAAGCCTCCGGTGATAATCTCCTCTCCGGCAGGGTGCCGGAAACAGCTTCAGAACCCCCCCTGATCTGGTGTTGACGGTGACGGCGGCTGTGGAACTTTTTCGGGGATTTTGATCAGATGCTTAGGGTTTTCCATCTGGGGGGAGGGGCTTAAATAGGCGAAAGGGCAAAGGCAGTGGAGGCCGGGGCCCCACACCCATAGCTGGCGCGGCCAGGGGGCGCGCCACCCTATGGTGTGGCCCCATGCTTCCCCTCTTCAGCTCCTCTTCGGTCTTCTGGATGCTTCTGGGGAAAATAGGACTTCCGGGCTTCGAATTTTCCAATTTCGAAAATATTTCCAGAACAACTTTTCTAAAACTAAAAATAGCAGAAAACAGGGACTGGCTCTGTGGCAGTTTGTTAATAGGTTAGTCCGGAAAATCGATAAAAATGACATACAGAAGGGAGAAAACATGTAGCAATTGGCATAATATCATCATGGAGCATCAGAAATTTGGGATACGTTTATGACGTATCACTTGTCTTTCCTAAGCTACAGTTCTGGCCTCAATCTTTCAGGACAGTAGTCAAACCTATGGCCTACTTGCTTGCAGTTACCACAAGTGATGCTGGCCATCCTGGAACTATCCCTAGGTTTAGGAGGCTCAAATTCCACTCTTCTTCTAACAGTTTGTTTTCTGCCAGCTGCAATTTTGAAGACAGATGGACCAATATCAGCAGTATTTGTTTTAGGCCAATCATCAGGACCAGGGACAGGGTAGATGACATTTTTTAAAGCCTCTTTGTGCATTGGTTTTTATTTTAAAGGCATGCACATAGTCCTCTGCCTGCTGCTTTATCTTGCTTATCACAGAGATAGCATGATTGCAAGGTATGCCTGTTACATCCCACACCCTGCATCCACAGGTTCTAGCTCTCAAATTCACTGCATTATTGGCAGGCCCATTGGTGCTAACTTGCCACAACCCCAAATCAGCATTCTTTGCCTTGCATGATCTCGAATATTTTTTTCCTCTTCTAATTTCTGAGAGTAAAAGGGTGTGATTTCCCATCTTGTGTACTCTGCTTCCTCTCTTGTTCCACTGTATTTTACCATTAGCTTATATTTTATACCATCAATCATTGTCTAGATGGGCTTGTTCCTGACATCTAGAATCATTTTGTTGAACACTTCACTGAGGTTGTTCACAACAAGATCTGTCTTGCAATTAGTGTCAAAGGCATGTCTAGCCCAAGCTTCTACTGGAATTTGCATCATCCAGTTGTATGCTGCCTCACAGTCAACTCTGAGAGCTTCCATTGATTTATCAAAACCACTCTTAGTGTGTGCATAACTTGCACCAAACACATGCTTCTTGAGTTCTTCTCCTTTAAAATCAGCCTTCTGGAAATTAGCATATATATGCCTCACACAGTATCTACTTGGAGAGTTGGGGAACACCTTAGATATGGCTTTCAACAAACCCTACACCAATATTTGTAGCATAAGTCACTAATGGCTTGCAAAGTAAGTTAAACTAGTCATTAATAAGTTGTAGCAGTACTCACTAACCTTTTGCCTATCTCATATAATGGCGTAATTACCAAATTTGCGAGACTAACCAATGCAATATCTCAGCTGGGTTAGAAACCACATCCAGCTAGCGGTGTCTTCATGATCAACTACTCCAAAAGCTATGGGAAAAAATGTTATTATTCCCATCTCTTCCAGTTGTAGCAAGGATTTGTTCTCCAGTAGCTGATTCGATGAAGCAACCATCCAGGCCTACAACATTTAATCTATAATAAATAAAACTCTTATAGCCTACAAAGCAATATATAATAAATAAAACCCTTATAGCCAAAGCAACATTATTTATACTTACCTATAAATGGTCTGCATCCATTAAGAAATCCTTCTTTAGAAGCATTTAGACAAATAAAAAGCCCATGTAATCTTGGATTAGTACTTGGATGAATTAACACCTCCTTGGTAGTAACAACACATCTACTGCCTGGACTTGTGTCCAATATTACTTGCAAATAATCTCTTAGCCTTTTGTACTGTTTCTGGTAATCACCAATGACAGCCTCAAATGCCTTTTTCCTAGCTCTGTAAGCCTTGGTCCTAGGCACCTCAATTCCAAACTTTTGCTTGGCATTGTCAATCAATGTGTCCACTGTGGTGTTGGGATTTGCTCTCAGGGCTTGCTCGGATTGAAAATCCAACCAGTCAATACTCACCTTGGTGTTCTCTCCAAGGGGAATGCAAGTGTGCATGCCTTCCATTTTTCTGATGCAAAATGTTTTCTCATCTGCAATTTTGGATACAGTCATGAAAAATGGACATTTAGGTTTACTACATTGCACAATTATCCTGTCACTACAGTTTCTATGGTACTGAAAATCTCTTAGTTGAGCAATGTGGTAATTCCTAAGAGCCACTCTAAATTCATAAACATCTTTGAAACACATCTTTCTGCACAACTGCTGGCCTGCATCTGCCCTACTAGGATCATACCGTTGTCTCTTCTTGGCAGGCAACAACCTCCTCTTCTATCCACTAGGAAAAACAAATGCTTCTACAAATCTATCATCATCACTATCACACACCTCATCTGTGCTGCTATACTCATCACATGAGGGCACAAAATTATATCCCAATTCTTCCTTTATTTCATGATGACACCTGCTAGTAGGACCAACCCTCCCTACCAACTTCTCATCTGAAATAAAATCATCTTGACACACCTCCTCTTCCTCTGACTCCTTCTTTTCTGAATATATTTCTTCCACATCAGTGTCCCCTTCAATGTGGACGTCAGGATCTGCTTTTTGCTTCTTCAGTTCCCTGAGTTGCTCCTTAATGGCATCATGTTCAGAACATAATTTCGTCTTCCCCTTGATCTTATTAGCCAATGAAATCCTCTCTGGAACAATGGTGTCCTCCTCACCAGGTATGTTGGCTAGAAATGGACATCATCATCAGAACAATCTACAGCAGTAACATCAATGGGCTGGCCAAAATTGACATTCTCCCTGGAATTAACATTGCAACTATGTTGTGTTCCATAACATATGGGCTCTGAGTAGTCAACAGCAAAAGGAAACAGTCCTATGTCCTCACCAATATCCATGAATTCTTTTTCTTCATCCATGTTCAGACCTGGAGGTAATTCTGATTTATATTTCCTTACTTTCAATGTCACCATCTTCTCCTCCTCATATAAATCTAACATCTTTTCCAACTTTGACAAGCTATAAAGAGCTTCCATTCCTTCTAACCCCTTTCCCATTTCTGACTCAAAATATAATGTGTCGAGATAATCATACCCATGCCCTTCAATTTGAGAGATCAGGTTATGTATAGTGTCGTGGTGGTATCACGGCAGATGCCATAGGATGGCTAAAGTGTTGGGGCCGATGGACGCTGGAGGTATCCGGAGAGGGATCGCATGCCGAGTAGCCGCGCGTAGGATGTCTCTAGCACTGCAAACAACAAGATCTACCCAGGTTCAGGGCCCTCGTGTGGAGGTAACACCCCTACTCCTACCTTTCTCTCTATATGTTTGTGATCCGAGTAGCCACAGTACAATATATGTCTCCTGGCCGAGTAGTCACTCTGCTGCTCTCTATCGCTCTGGTGTTGTCTCTAGTAAATAAATGCGAAGTGAAGCAACGTCCCTCGCGCAGGAGGGGGCAGGGAACCTTATATACTGGTGCCCAGCCGAATAAACAAAGACTAAAAGGTACGGTGATGTGACTTGACCACTGTGACGTTCGCACGTCTCCGAGATCTCGCGCGGAGAAGTGCCGCGCCGTACGGCTGACAGCCCATGTCCGCTCTGTCAGCCTCACAGCGTAGACCTCCATCCCGTCCTGTCCCCTCAGTACTTGACAGGACTGGACGGCCGCCTAACCCTACGTCACTGATGATCACAAACCTAGTAAGTTGAACCGCACGCGGGTACGGACACAGGATACGCGGGATCTTCTGTCAGAACGGCTCCATTGACTTCTGGCCCGAGTAGGATTGCCATCCGTCTACTCAGACCAACTTCTCTACTCGGACGAACGTAACTTCCTTGATATCTTCTCTTGGCCTTCGGTGGGTACGGCCGGATAGAAACCTACCGAGTAGCAGTACCCGGGTAGCCGTCTACCCGGTCAACAACACCTTGACCTTTACTTTAGCAGTTTCCTTACCCCTACTCGGGGGTAACCCCCCGACATATAGTCATATCAGATTTGCACAAACTGACATCCAAACTCTCTCCACTAGAAAAACTAAAACATATGTGCCATATTTCATCATCCAAGCTGTAAAATAAATTAAGATTTCTATTAATTCTCTGAAACTGAACCAACATATGTGCAGTTATTATTCAGTTATAGTATTGGAGCATCATCATCAGTTATAGTAAATTGCTTGTAACTAAATCTAAACAAGAATAGGATAGAAAATGTAGCATCATCATCACAAATATAGCAGTACAAAATGAAGAACAGAGGCAGATTACTAAATCTAAACTAAATTCCAATAATCCTATACCTAAATCCAATTATACATAACAAGAAGGATAGAAAATGTAGCCTGTGATGGAAGCGACAATTATACATTCCAAGGCGTCGGAGCTTACTTCATCGCGGTGTATGTAGATGTAGCCTGTGATGGAATAAGCTCCATCGACGGCGCCGCCGCCGCCGCTGAATGCCCAGGCGACAGCGCGCCTACGCGTCGGCCAGGCTTGCTGCTCCCTCGAGGTGGTACAGATAGATCGACGCTGCCGTATGGAGAAGTGGCATGTGCTGGAATCACGGCCATCGGCGGCGCCGCCGCCTCCGCCACTGAATGACCAGGCGCCACTGAACTCCCTCGATGCGGGCCACCTAGGTCTCCGCCGCCACCTGGGTCTCCGCCGCCAGCTGGGTCTCCGCCACCACCTGGGTCGTCACCGAATACGCCTCCAACAGGTTCGCCGCCGGCGGGGGTACCAGCCGCCATTGCTATACATGGGAAGAGCAGCACGCGAGTGGTGGGGGTGGGGGAATGGAAAACCTAGACCGTACCGGGCTTGTCGCACTATCGTAACAGACAACTAACGGACATGTCCGACCGCGGACACGTCATAAAAAAGGTGGGCCCCAACTGTCGAAATCGGTGTCAATTCTGTTTCAATCGGAATTTGGTGCTATTTGAAAAGGGTTAACACTGAAGTGGTGGTTTTTTGCAATCCCACACTAAAGTGGTGGTTTTTCGAAATTTCTGCACTAAAGTGGTAGTTTTATACTAAATACTCGTCATATAAATTAACATTCTGATTTGTCATCTTGATTGGTGTTCTACTGTCTAGCAAAAAGCTGTGCCATTTAAGTTACGATGATATTTGTAGCAAACTGTTTTGATGGTGTGCTCCTTACTCCTGGTTGTCTATTTGAAATGATAATATCATGTAAGACTTGTTATGAATGTGGAACTCTGTCACTGATGTATACTCTCAGACGACACAGCTTAACTAATACTGTAGTATATATTCTATATTTTCACATATCTCAAATTCAACCAACACTTGCTCAAACATCTCACCAGTTTCAGAGAAAGAAGTAATATTTTTTGAAAAAACTGGAAAACCCAGCCTCTGCATCTAGCCTATGCACGCGGCTTTTATATTAAATCAATAGTAATATCCAAAATAATAGCACACCGGCTCAATATAGTTCACAGATCACTAAGAATGGCTACATGAATGCACAAAAATAAAGATGAAAAGACAACACTACACATTCATCAAACATCTAGTGTGCAACCAGACACCCTTGTTAAAGATAGCCCGAACGGCCATCATCAACTGAGTGCAATGAGACTCCGAACGTCCTCGCTGGATTTCTGAGAGAAAATGAGACCACATGTTTATCCAGTATGTGGCTTCATGAACAACCTGGAAAAATCCCGGCTCCCGCATTGTTAAAAATAACATCATTTATGCAATTCCAAACTGGCCAAAGAAAAGCACATACGCCAAATGAATGGAAGCTTTAGTAATCTTGTCAATTCTATCTGACCAATGCCCAAGCATATTAGAAATACTATTCGGAGGACTAATACTAAAAGTAAAGTGAACAAGTCGTCAGATATTCTTTACAAAATCACAATTAATAAAGAGATGTTGAAAGGTTTCATTAGTATCACAAAAGACACATTTTTTTACTACCAGTCCATTGACGCTTGGCCAAGTTATCTTTTGTTAAAAGTTTTTTTCTATGAAGAAGTCACATGAAAATCTTATTTTTTAGTGGTACCTTCAACTTCCAAAGATATTTGCGAAGGAACCTCACATTTCCATCCATCAAATGCCCATACGTCAATTTAACTGAAAACACACCCGATGGGGTTAATTTCCAAGCAAAAGAATTGGGAGAATTAGATAAAGTGACTGCCATAAGTCTATCTACCAAATTTAACCATACATCCCATTTATCACCCACTAAAGGACGTCTAAATTATATGTTGGGATGTGCCTCTCCAAGAACATGAGATACTAAAACATTTTTCTATCTAACGATGTTAAACAATGTTGGATACTGCACTGAAAGAGGAGTGTTTGCGAACCATGGTTCTTCCTAGAATATTATTCCTTTCCTATCCCCAAGAGAGAAAGAAATGTTCTCAAAGAAGATACCTCTAACCCCCCATAACCCCTTTCCAAAAAGGTGAGTCTGTGGGTTTTTCTTCAATCTGAGAAAAAGTCTTATCCTTAATGTACTTGTTGTGTAGCAGCTCATGCCACACCCATCGCCAGTTAACACTTTAAACAACCACTTACTGAGAAGACATTAGTTCTTAATCCCAAGAACCTCAATAACAAATGATATTCCACTTAGAGAGTCTATATTTATTTTTGTGTTGATCACTTTGCCAAAAGAAACGAGATCTATAAAAATCTAATCTTCTCATAACCCCGACAGGTACTTCAGAGAAAGATAAAAGAAACATCGGAAGACTAGATAAGACTGAGTTTATTAGAACATGTTTGTCCCTGTATGAGAGCAACTTCCCAATCCAGGAGTTGAGTTTTTGTTCAAAACGATCCTCAACACGCTTCCATTCTCTGTTAAGGAGCTTCTGATGATGAATTGTAATTCCTAGATATCTAAATGGAAGAATACCAATTTCACATCCAAAGATCAGTCGGTACTCATCCATAAAATCTTTAGACTTCCCAAAGCAGAACATCTCACTCTTATGGAAATTAATTGTTACACCAGACAGATGCTCGAATATTGATAAAATTAATTTCATGTTCATTTCTCCAAATCATGCTCAAGAAACAAGATAGTTTCATCAGCATATTGGAGAATAGAGATTTCCCCCTCAACTAAATGAGGAATACGACCCTCAACTTGTCCATCCTCCTTTGCCCGAGCAATAAGAATGACCAACATGTCGACAACTAACTTAAAAAGGATAGGAGATAACGGACCCCCTTTCCTTAAACCTTTAAAAGTCTGAAAAAAGTGACCAATATCATCATTAACCCGAACTCCAATACTCCCCCTGATACGTCTCCAACGTATCTATAATTTCTGATGCTCCATGATAATATTATGCTAACTGCTACATGTTTTCTCCCTTCTTTATGTCATTTTTATCGAGTTTCCGAACTAACCTATTGACAAGATGCCATAGAGTCAGTTCCCTGTTTTCTGCTGTTTTTAGTTTCAGAAAAGTTGTTCTGGAAATATTCTCGGAATTGGAAAATTCGAAGCCCGAAAGTCCTATTTTCCCTGGAAGCATCCAGAAGACCGAAGAGGAGTCGAAGAGGAGCACTAGGGGGCCCACACCATGGGGTGGCGCCCCCCCTTGGCCGCGCCGGGGGTGGTGTGGGGCCCCCAGGGCTCCACCGTCTCTGCCCTTTCGCCTATTTATTCCCCCGGATGGAAAACCCTAGATAACTGATCGAAAATCCCCGAAAAGTTCCACAGTCATTGTCGTCGTCAACCCTAGATCAAGGGGTTCTGAAGCTGTCTTCCGGCATCCTGCCGGAGAGGAGATCATCACCAGAGGCCTCTTCATCACCATGCCTGCCTCTGGAGTGATGCGTGAGTAGTTCATCCTTGGACTACGGGTCCATATCAGTAGCTAGATGGTTGTCTTCTCGTCCTATGCCTCCATGTTTAGATCTCGTGAGCTGCCTAACATGATCGAGATTGTTCTTATGTAACTCTATGTGTTGTGTTTGCTGGGATCCGATGAATATTGAACTTATGTCAAGTTGATTATAGTCTTACTGCATATGTTATTTGTGATCTTGCATGCTTTCTGTTGCTAGTGGTTGCTCTGGCCAAGTAGTTGCTAGTGACTCCAAGAGGGAGTATTTATGCTCGATAGTGGGTTCATGCCTCCTTTTCGCCTGTGCTCGAGTGACAGAAACGTGACGGTGGAGGATGTGTTGTTGCCACTAGGGAGAAAACAGCGGTGTGAGTGCCCGCATGCATAATCTTTGCTTATATTACACACATTGTTTAATGCAATTATCTGTTGCTTACAACTTAATACCTAAGGGGGTTCGGATGATAAACTGATGGTGAATTATTAGTCATAGATGCAGTTGGATTACGGTCTATATATATTATTGTAATGGCCGCACTAAATATCATTGTATTCATCATGTCATGGATGTGCACTACGGTCCAACCTTTATTTGTCAATTGCCTAGCTGTAATTTGTTCACCCAGCATGCTATCTTTTATGGAGAGACACCACTAGTGAACCTATGAACCCCGGTCAATTTTCTTACACTATTAAACAAACCACTACAATTTCCTGTTTTCTTTACTTACTGCAAGCATACATTATTTTCCACACTATATGTCTAATCTTTGTTTTCAGCAAGACCGGTGAGATTGACAACCTCACTGTACCGTTGGGACAAAGTATTTTGGTTGTGTTGTGTGCAGGTTCCACGTTGTTGCTGACACCGGTGAGGCGCCATCACCACCGTCAGTGGCATAAACCTTCCAAAGATCCTCTTTCTCCTACTGGATTGATAACCTTGGTTCTTAACTGAGGGAAATTCCTACCGCTACACTCATCACACCCTCCTCTTGGGGTTCCCAACACGTAGCATCACCCCTGCACAAACCTAGACGCCCAATCACGCCACTCAGGTGAGAAACCTTTCATGCGAAGCGTTTGTTGTAGGAAAGTCCAATTGACTTTATGAAAGTGCATGGTTCCCCCCTATGTGGTTTTGGTAATTAATGACAATCCTTATGGACTAATGTTTGCATTGAGTTATCTTTGTAGATCTTGTCCATAGGAAATAATGGAGTTCATGTGTTGAACTCTATTAGCTTCCTTGATGGCCATTGTTATTTTCATGGATTTATATGAAGAATGGTCATGGTTTGAGTTGAGCTTATTGCTAGTATGTCTTGAAGAAAAGGATTAGGTGATCTTTCATTATCATCTTCAAGACATCATATTTAGAAGTGTTAAGCAAAGATACAAGGTTGATCAAGCAAGCGATCAACACACAAAGCTACAAGTTGTACCAAGTGGGATTGTGTATCTCATGGTATGGTAAGCAATTATCGATATAGCTTTGTGAACTAACCCATGATATGTGTGTGTCGCATCTCTATGTGTGGTTAGGTATCTTTCCATGGGCATGAACCAAAAGGAAGATTTCATATAGCCCATGGTCTATGTCGTCGTCAAGCGGTGTTTGTCATCTAGCTTGACGTGGAAGCTCAAGTGAAGCATCTAGAAGATATCCTATTCTTGATGCTTGCCACCCTTTTGGAGATTGTGGCCTTGTGAAGATTTGCCGAAGGGTCTCTCCCATAATGGTGTATGGGGGAGCTAGTCTCTCCCATAATGGTGTATGGGGGAGCAACTTGCAAGTCTTCATGAAGCGGAGTTTGTGCTAGCAAGCGCAATCTAGAAAGAAGATCCAACTTGAGAGAGTCAAGATCGTCATCATCTAGCTCAAGTGGAATGCTCAAGGCAAAGGTATAATCTTGATAGGTTTTCTATTTTACCGGTCTCGTGTCTTTGGGAGACCGGGTTATAGGATAGATAGTCGTACTATCAAGAGGGGCTCTCAAGTGAGTAACTCGATCGAATCGTTATGGAGAGCTCAAACCTTTGCATACTTTGCATATCATCTTTCTTGGTTCTTATTTGGCTTTTGTCTCCTTTGGGTTTTAGTGCTTGTCGTGATCTTCATGACAAGCCTTGGTTTCTCGAAAACGGATTTCGTAAGAAAAACTTGTTGCGTTTTCGGTGGAGAAAATATTCCGTTCATCTTTGAGAATGTTCCCACACCTTCCATGTGTGGTAAATTCTCCATACTTTGAGGTATCAATATTTTCACCTTTTATTTGGATACTCCTTGCTGTTATCTTTTCAATGCATTTGGACTCACCTAATTCGGAATTCATTCACAAAAGTTATGTGAGTTTTCGTGTTGGAAGTTTTACCGGTTGTTCCTTTTAGAGAGGTTAAACCTTTCTACATTTGGTTTTAGTTTCCATTGTTGGACAGTGATGTTTCTCTGCATGATCTTGTAGAGTTTTTCATTACGAACTCAACGAGCCAAAGATCATCAAAAACGGATTCCGGACGCAAAAGTTATGAAGTTTCTAGTTGAGCCATTTTTCGGTACTGACATGAACCGGATTATTGGAAACCGGATTTTTCGGGGCATACCGGATATTCCGGTTTCGACGGATTTCAGACCAGTTTTCGTTCTGGAGTGAACCGGATTATTTGATCCGGATTATTCACTTCGGACCGGATATTCCGGTCCCAAAATTCCTGCACAACGGCTAGTTCTTGTGGGGACCTATTTAAGGGGGCTTTCTTCCCCATTGGTCCCCAAGTCTTCCAAGCACGTTTTTCCCCTTCTCTCCCACCATTGTTGACCTTGGAAAGCTTGCCCCTCTCCCAATCCCTCCTATGATTCTTGCATATCTTTGAGGGAGAAGGTAGAGGAGATCTCGATCTACATTTCCACCAATCCATCTTCCTTCTTAGTGAGGGAAACTTAGTAGATCTTGATCTTGGAGTTCTTGGTGTTTCTCCTCCATTGTTTTCCTCTCTTATTCCCCCATAAGCATTTGTTGCTTTGTTGGAATTTGAGAGTGAAGGATTTGAGCACTTGTGCTCTTGCCATTTGCATCGGTTGCATCGGTTTGCTCTCTCCACGAGGATTCGTGGAAGTTGAAAGTTTGTGAGCTTGTTACTCTTGGGTCTTGGACCCTAGACGACTTGTGGTGTTCTTGGGAGCCTCCAATTGAGTTGTGGATGCGTGCCCCAAGATTGTGGTGACACCGAGAGCCTCCAATTGAGTTGTGGATGCGTGCCTCAGATTTGAAGGTTGCCAATAGTGGAAGGTGAACTAGGCCTTTGTGGCGGAAGTTCATCGGAGAATAGGGTGAGGCCTTTGTGGCGTTGAGTAGGCCTTCGTGGTGAGCTCACACCCCTCCAACGAGACGTACTCCCCTTTGTGGGAGGAACTCGGGAATACATCATCGTCTCCGTGTGCCTCGGTTATTTCTATACCCGAGCTTTTTACTTATGCAATTTACATTGTGATAGCCTTCGAGCTTGAAGTTATATATCTTGCTATCACCTTGTTACTTGTATTGCTTAGCATAAGTTGTTGGTGCATCTAGTTGGCCATAGAATATTTAGGTTGTATGCTTGTTAATTTAAACACCTAGTTTATTTCCGCATTTAGCAAGCTTTAACCGGAAAAGTTTTAATCGCCTATTCACCCCCCCCCTCTAGGCGACGTCGTTGTCCGTTCAATTGGTATCAGAGCCTCGTCTCTCTTTTTTAGGCTTTACATCCTAGAGAGTACGATGTCGTTTAGAGAAATAGAACATGATCCCGCTTTTATATTCTATGGTAGAAATTATGATGCTTGGAAAATTCGCATTCTTAATTTTCTTGAGGACATGGGTCCAAAGTATGTTAAGAGAATTGTAGATATGGATTTTCCTCCTCCAAAGGATTCTCAAGATTTATCTTTAGAGGATGAGGAAAACTCTTATCTCGATACTCTTGTATCTAATGGTCTCTTGTGCATTTTGAGCGATGTAGTTATTAAATCAATCATGCCTTTTCGGAACGCTCATGAGCTATGGACAAAACTTCAAGATATATATGGTGTGTCCAATATTATTGAGGATGATTGTTCTCCATCCACTTCCGGCCGTGATGAGTTCACATCTCTCTCCACTCCACCAACATGTGATTTTTCACAAGGTAATGATATGGTGAGTGGTGATAGAAATTGCATTATGGATAGTGAATTTGCTATTGACTATACTTCATCTCTATCCCATTGGAATGGTCTATCTTTGGACTTAATATCTTCTAGCACTCAAAATTCCATACATGCTAGTGTTGATAGTCCTTGCATATCATGTAATAGTTGTTTAACTAAATCTCATGATGATATGCTTCCTATGTCTTGTTTTCATGAAAATAATGCTTCCATTTCCTCTAGTACTTGTGTGGCTAACAATGTAGAGGAATCCCACTTTTTTGTGGAACAAGACATGGACCTTAATGGCTCTTCTAGTATATCTTCATCATCTCCATCCATTTCTCATATGTGCCTTATGGCTAGGGATTCAAAGGCATCTCCACCTTTGGAACCCACTACATCTTGTGATGATGAGGATGAGGGTATATTTTATGGAGAGTTTGAGGACGAAGCCTCCTTAATGGAGAAGGGTGAGTTGGTTCTTCTTGATCTCCCTAAAGGTAGTAAAGCTATCACTCCTTTTAGTGAAATATTGGCTTTTGCTATTTATAGCGCTAAAATAATTGAAACTAAAGGTGAGATTGAAAGAAGTGATGCCGATGAAAAGGCATCCCTCACTACGTCTCTTGAGGAAGAGTATGAGCTCCGAGTTACTCTTGAGGAGAAACTTGAATCTATCGAGGAGCTCTATAATGAACAAATAGACTATCTCACTAAAGCACGTGACCATACCCATGCTAAATATAAAGTGCTTAAAAATGAAAAGGTTGAATTTGTTGTTGGAAATGCTAATCTAATTGAAGAAAACTCTAGGTTAAATAATGAGCTTGCCAAGTTATCTTCTTCTATTTCAATTGATGCTTGTGCTACTAACTCCACATCTTGTGAAGCATCTATTTTGAAGGAGAATGTTGAGCTAAGGGCTCAACTTGAGCTAATGACTAGCAAGTATGGGAAATTGGAAGAAAGTCATGAAAATCTATCTAGCTCTCACGAGGATCTTCTAGAATCCCATACCAAGCTAAAATTAGCTCTTGAGGCTATCACTACAAAGGTAACATCTTGTGAGCCTCATGTGGTTACTAGCACAATATCTTCTAATAATGCTATATTGACTTGTGCTCGTATTAGTAATTCATCCTCCCATAATGTTTCTACATCTTGTGATGAATTGCTTTCCTTGCCTTGTTGCTCTAACAATGAAGCATCTACTTCCTCTAGCTCTTGTGTTGATTCTAACCATGTAGAGGAAATTAAAGAGCTCAAGGCCCAAGTCACTTCTTTGAAGAAAGACTTGGAAAAGTGTCATGAAGGGAGTTCCACACTTGACAAGATGTTGAGAGTGCGAAGACTTCCCAATGACAAGAGTGGACTTGGATTCAACTCCCATCTCAAGAACAAGTCCATTATTGACAAGAAGAAGGGCCAAGAACAAGTCAAAGATCCGGCCAAGATTATTTGCTTCAAGTGCAAGATTGAAGGGCACCATGTTAGATCTTGCCCTTTGAAGAAGAAGCCTCTTAGTGAGAAGCAACTAGGGAAGAGGCCTCTTGTTCAATCTCATGCTCAACCACGAGTTGAACAACGGCCACCTCCTAAGAAGACTCAAGCCAATGCTCCTCTTGTTGAGAAGCCCATTGAGAAGAAAGAAAAGAGTCGATGTTGCTACCTTTGTCGCAAGAAGGGACACTTTGCTTCTTCATGCACTAATGGTACATTATCCAACCCTATACTTATTGATGATGTTTATTCCATTCGGAAGGATAATGTGGGAGATGTGTTTGCCAAGTATGTTGGTACTCCAAGTGGTGTCAAGAAAAGAACCATTTGGGTTGCCAAACCTATTGTGACTAACCTCTTAGGACCCAACTTGGTTGGGGACCAACAAGCTCAAACTTGATCAATAGGTGTTGTTGGAGGGCATTGGAGACTTGGCTATTTCATGAAGAATTAAGGGATCTTCATCAATTATATTTCCTCATGCCAAGTCACTTGGATTATATATATCTCTTACCCAATGTTCCTCCAAGCGGTAACTTGTATTTAAATCTATACAATTGAAAGTTGCTTGCTCCCTTGCATATGTTAGTTTTGTTTCTAGCATGTGTTTGTATATGTAGTGCTTCCTACTTACCTATCTTGAGTAATCTAGTTATGATTGTTGGTTTGCACTCCATGTACTTGTGTTCTTTGTGTTGAGCCTTCATTGCTATTGTTTCTTATCTTAGTTGGCTCTTTGGGAGATTAATGGACTATCCCATTTTGGGGGAGTAATATGCTTTGCACTTTACTATCCTAAAATGTGTGTACATGAGGAATACCACTTAGTGTTGATATATCAATATTATCTTGTCTCTTTGGTATGTCTTCCTCATGAGAATTTCAAATTCTAATGTCGATTAACTTTCTCTTGTTGGATTTATTTTTTGCCTCTTGTTGATTTCAATGGATTATCACATTATGGGGGAGTAATAAGCTATGTGCATATTACAAGCCTAGAAAATGTGAACATGTGAGGTATTGCCACCTAGAGTTGATATTCTAGTTATCTTGTTCCTAAGTGGCATGTTGCTCAAACAAGTTCCATATTTACTTAAAATATCTTCTGTCTCTCTTCTTTGGTATCTTGTTTGTTAGAGAGTTTCTTGTTGCCTTGCTTTTCGAGTTTTATTTGAAGCCTTCAAGAATCTCTATCTAAGCATGTTTTTATTCCTATCTTTTACCACATGCTTATGTTTTGTGAATATGATTGTGAACAAATCTACCACCGAGAAATATCTCCATACATCTCTTGTCTTTGACAAGTTATAATAATTTGTGGTAAGTTTATTGATCATATTTACTTTGGCCATTGCTCTAATATTGCCTTGTTTCTTGCCAAGGATTTGTTTGGTTCAAACTACTTTGTGTCTTCCTTGCTCTACTCAAAATTTGTTTCATGCTTTCTTGAGTTAGGAAAAGCAATGATCCCATACTTGTGCACTTGTGTTCAAAGTCATACTTCTTTGGGTTGCACTATTCTTGGGGAAGCTATCCTACATTGAGTAGATCACCATTCCATAAATTGGTATTTCATCTAATTGATTTTATTTAAACATGACTAGTGTTTGAATAATATATATGGAGAGTAATGATTCCATTCTGTGCATTTTGTATTCAAATGCAAGATCATAAATAATGCACTATTATTGGAAGAACTATCCTATATGCGTTTGAACACTTGTTGTCTTTAAATTTGTTTGTTTTCCCAATGACTTGTCTCTTTGGAAGACAAACACTTTTCGTCTTGGTACTTTGTGTGCTATCATGAAAAGTGTAGAGGGTTTGTTCACTCTTTTATGTTTTTTTTGGTATCCTCTCTATGTTGGTTTCCTCAATCATGTGTTGATTTGGGTCTTGATATATTTTGGACAATTCTCTTTCTTTTCACTCTTGTGAGTGGCTTCTTGGTTTAATTAGTTCTTTTTCCAATTTGTATCTTGTTTTGGTTCTTGAAAGTTTTGTGCATGCATATTTACTATATATCTTTTGGCATGCTTACTTTCGTTGATCCAATATATAGGATAAACTCCATCAAATCCTAAATGGCTAAGATGTGCATGACATTCAAATTCATATCAATATGCACATATTTATGTGGAGTTTGTCCTATGTATTGTAGTTGTTCTAACTACTTCGGGCCCAATGAGTTTGGGTACCATTTTGTACTTGAATTTTGTTTTTAGGTACAATGGAGATACTTTGGTTGCTTTCTCCATTCATAAGGAAGGTGTTCTCACCATGGTATTATAGGAGTCAAGCTTCGATGATTATCAAACTCGCATCCTCTTCATCACCAATGTCGTCTCGGTAACAAGTATCTATCTCATGCATACATTTCTAGCTTTCAACCTTGTGTAGGTTGCTTCTTGGCATGATTTCCCTTTGTTGCATTTCATTTGGTTCTTGCAAATGTCTTATCAAAAGCATCTTTATTGCAACTATGAGTAAGCCGGGATGATTACATACTAAGGGGATATTTATAGTCATTTTCATGATTCACCAATCCCGAATATATTAATCTAGCAACTTCTACTTGAAGTCTCTCATATGCAATATTGATGAATTCTCAAAAACCATTTGAATCTTTTTTGTGATATGCGTTACCTTTCTCGAAGCATTCCAACTATCACTTTTCCCTTGTGATATTTGTGATGCTTTGATGAGTTTTGTGTGTTCGTCTATATCCCCTTAAGATTAAACTAAGCTTAGTGCTTTGCTTTCAAGCAAAAATCTTATTGGTATATTTATGAACCTCTCTTGGATATCATGTTCTTCACCTTTGTACCTATTTTGTGTGTGCATATTTCTTTGTGGATATATATCTTTGTGATTGGTGTCCACTTAGAAACTTATACACACGATAATAGTTACTTTTTTAATTGATATTCTATTTCTTTAGTGACCACGTTTATTGCTTTATATTCCTTGGTGGTTCCTAAAAGGTACAAGCTTTGTTTTTGTTTTGGTATTCCTTTTGCATCTTAATAAGCTTGTGGACCTATGTGTTTTATCATTTGATGGTTTGTGTGTATAGGAAAGACATGATATGCACTATGTGCCTCTTATATTGAAAGACTATGTTGATGATTCTATCATCCTATTAGTCTCCTAAAAATGTTTTTCCTTGTCACACGCATCTATTTCGGTTGAGTAAGTCTCTATTTGTCACTTCTTGATCTTCTCTGCTCAAATTTTGTTTGTTTGCAAGTTGCTTTGCTTCATTTCCAATCTATTCGCTTGCTCTTGTTTGTGTTCAAAATTATCTAGAATGGAGTGATGATTCCATGTTGTGCACACTATATAGTAATTTAAATCTAACATTGTGCATGTACCTTGGGGAGTTCCCTCTTGATTTTCTAGAACACTTGGTTGATCTTATCAAAATATTGATTTTGGTCAATCGGTTTTTCGGATCCTTTGGTTGGTTGCTTCTTTGTGAAAGTATCCTTCAATTTGATTTTTCTTGTAAATCTTTGGATCCTCAATATAGTTTGATCTCCCTCCATCTATTCATATATGGAGATATGCACTTGTTTTCACTCATATCATGAGGAATGCATACACTATGGGGGAGCTCTTACTATATTGGCCTTCTAACCTTTTTTCCCATTTCGGCAATGGATGCCAATGGGGGAGAAGTTTAGAGGGTTTAAGGGAATTTGGTTTATTCTTTAGTTTCGTTCTTAAGCATTTGCCTTTCCATGCTATTGCATCCTTGCTCTTGTTTAGCATGTTTGCTTCATTCATCATATAAACCCTCGTAAAAAGGGATTGTCATCAATTACCAAAATGGGGGAGATTGAAAGTGCATGGTTCCCCCATATGTGGTTTTGGTAATTAATGACAATCCTTATGGACTAATGTTTGCATTGAGTTATCTTTGTAGATCTTGTCCATAGGAAATAATGGAGTTCATGTGTTGAACTCTATTAGCTTCCTTGATGGCCATTGTTATTTTCATGGATTTATATGAAGAATGGTCATGGTTTGAGTTGAGCTTATTGCTAGTATGTCTTGAAGAAAAGGATTAGGTGATCTTTCATTATCATCTTCAAGACATCATATTTAGAAGTGTTAAGCAAAGATACAAGGTTGATCAAGCAAGCGATCAACACACAAAGCTACAAGTTGTACCAAGTGGGATTGTGTATCTCATGGTATGGTAAGCAATTATCGATATAGCTTTGTGAACTAACCCATGATATGTGTGTGTCGCATCTCTATGTGTGGTTAGGTATCTTTCCATGGGCATGAACCAAAAGGAAGATTTCATATAGCCCATGGTCTATGTCGTCGTCAAGCGGTGTTTGTCATCTAGCTTGACGTGGAAGCTCAAGTGAAGCATCTAGAAGATATCCTATTCTTGATGCTTGCCACCCTTTTGGAGATTGTGGCCTTGTGAAGATTTGCCGAAGGGTCTCTCCCATAATGGTGTATGGGGGAGCTAGTCTCTCCCATAATGGTGTATGGGGGAGCAACTTGCAAGTCTTCATGAAGCGGAGTTTGTGCTAGCAAGCGCAATCTAGAAAGAAGATCCAACTTGAGAGAGTCAAGATCGTCATCATCTAGCTCAAGTGGAATGCTCAAGGCAAAGGTATAATCTTGATAGGTTTTCTATTTTACCGGTCTCGTGTCTTTGGGAGACCGGGTTATAGGATAGATAGTCGTACTATCAAGAGGGGCTCTCAAGTGAGTAACTCGATCGAATCGTTATGGAGAGCTCAAACCTTTGCATACTTTGCATATCATCTTTCTTGGTTCTTATTTGGCTTTTGTCTCCTTTGGGTTTTAGTGCTTGTCGTGATCTTCATGACAAGCCTTGGTTTCTCGAAAACGGATTTCGTAAGAAAAACTTGTTGCGTTTTCGGTGGAGAAAATATTCCGTTCATCTTTGAGAATGTTCCCACACCTTCCATGTGTGGTAAATTCTCCATACTTTGAGGTATCAATATTTTCACCTTTTATTTGGATACTCCTTGCTGTTATCTTTTCAATGCATTTGGACTCACCTAATTCGGAATTCATTCACAAAAGTTATGTGAGTTTTCGTGTTGGAAGTTTTACCGGTTGTTCCTTTTAGAGAGGTTAAACCTTTCTACATTTGGTTTTAGTTTCCATTGTTGGACAGTGATGTTTCTCTGCATGATCTTGTAGAGTTTTTCATTACGAACTCAACGAGCCAAAGATCATCAAAAACGGATTCCGGACGCAAAAGTTATGAAGTTTCTAGTTGAGCCATTTTTCGGTACTGACATGAACCGGATTATTGGAAACCGGATTTTTCGGGGCATACCGGATATTCCGGTTTCGACGGATTTCAGACCAGTTTTCGTTCTGGAGTGAACCGGATTATTTGATCCGGATTATTCACTTCGGACCGGATATTCCGGTCCCAAAATTCCTGCACAACGGCTAGTTCTTGTGGGGACCTATTTAAGGGGGCTTTCTTCCCCATTGGTCCCCAAGTCTTCCAAGCACGTTTTTCCCCTTCTCTCCCACCATTGTTGACCTTGGAAAGCTTGCCCCTCTCCCAATCCCTCCTATGATTCTTGCATATCTTTGAGGGAGAAGGTAGAGGAGATCTCGATCTACATTTCCACCAATCCATCTTCCTTCTTAGTGAGGGAAACTTAGTAGATCTTGATCTTGGAGTTCTTGGTGTTTCTCCTCCATTGTTTTCCTCTCTTATTCCCCCATAAGCATTTGTTGCTTTGTTGGAATTTGAGAGTGAAGGATTTGAGCACTTGTGCTCTTGCCATTTGCATCGGTTGCATCGGTTTGCTCTCTCCACGAGGATTCGTGGAAGTTGAAAGTTTGTGAGCTTGTTACTCTTGGGTCTTGGACCCTAGACGACTTGTGGTGTTCTTGGGAGCCTCCAATTGAGTTGTGGATGCGTGCCCCAAGATTGTGGTGACACCGAGAGCCTCCAATTGAGTTGTGGATGCGTGCCTCAGATTTGAAGGTTGCCAATAGTGGAAGGTGAACTAGGCCTTTGTGGCGGAAGTTCATCGGAGAATAGGGTGAGGCCTTTGTGGCGTTGAGTAGGCCTTCGTGGTGAGCTCACACCCCTCCAACGAGACGTACTCCCCTTTGTGGGAGGAACTCGGGAATACATCATCGTCTCCGTGTGCCTCGGTTATTTCTATACCCGAGCTTTTTACTTATGCAATTTACATTGTGATAGCCTTCGAGCTTGAAGTTATATATCTTGCTATCACCTTGTTACTTGTATTGCTTAGCATAAGTTGTTGGTGCATCTAGTTGGCCATAGAATATTTAGGTTGTATGCTTGTTAATTTAAACACCTAGTTTATTTCCGCATTTAGCAAGCTTTAACCGGAAAAGTTTTAATCGCCTATTCACCCCCCCCCCTCTAGGCGACGTCGTTGTCCGTTCACTTTATCATATTCCTTTTTAAACTCTATTTTGAAAAGAAATCCATCCATTTTCTTTCTATTAAGTTCATGGATGATCTCTTGTAAAATTACAATGCCTTCCAAAATATTTTTACCAGGTAAAAAAGCAGATTGAGTAGGTCTAATCACTTTTTGTACAATATTTGTGACCTTATTTTTCCCACCTTTGTGTAGATCTTAAAACTCACATTAAGAAGACAAATGGGTCTATACTGCTCAATTCTTCAAGCATCATCTTTCTTGGGTAAAATAGTGATGACACCAAAATTTAACATAAACAATGGTAGGTCACCTGAATGCAATTGTGCAAATATGCTCATCTAGTCAACCTTGATAACATCCCAAAACACCTAACAGAACTCCGCTAGAAACCCATCAGGTCCGGACGCTTTGTTATGTTTCATTTGAAAAACCGCATCCCGCGCCTCCTTTTCCGAGAAAGGAGATGTCAGAAGGTCATTCTCAACATTCGAGACTTGAGGAACATCCTCGATCCTTGATTCCACAAGAGAAAAAGAAGAAGGAACCGATGGTCCGAACAACTTTTTGTAGTATCTCGAAATAAACACCTTGAGGTTTTGTTGGCCCACAATGGTGCCCTCGTCCTGCTCAAGCTGAATTTCTTTCTTTTTCCTGTGTTTACCATTTGCAATAATGTGAAACTACCTAGTTTTGTTCCCTCCCTTATGAATGTGATGAACTTTCACGTGTTGAGCCCACTTAGACTCTTCCTCCCTATGGAGATAAGCTAAGTAGTCATCTGCTTCCTTCCTAGCTGCCCGCTCGGCTTTCAGAAAGAGGAGCTAATTTTGCTTGAAGGTCCAAAGCCTCAATAAGAAGTAACAAGCGATCTCGTTGCTTCTTATATTCTCCACTGATATTTTGAGCCCACCCACGTAAAAAACTACGAAGAGTCGAAGATGTCTTATCTTGTTATGCCAAATCTCAATAGGGGAAGAATCAACATTAGCACGCAACCATTCGGCCCTAAGCAACTCAAAAAAAACTTCTCTCCGAAGCCAAGACAACTCAAAGGAAAAACCTGATGTATTTCCTATATGCGCTGGTGCTCCGGAATCAATGAGTAATGGAGCATGACTGGACCCCGTACGGATTAATGCATGAATCGTTACCAAAGGATATTTCTGCTCTCAGTAGATACTAGAAAGTATTCTATCCAATTTCTCGTAAGTCAAAATTGGCCATCTACTAGCCCAAGTGTATTGACGTCCTAAAAGTTTGAGTTCTTTCAAGTCCAAACTTTGAATGATCGCATTAAAAACGAAAGGTAAACGAGAATTGAAATTATCATTATTTTTCACCTCTTGTCGATGAATAATGTAGAAATGACCCCCCTCCCCCCCCCACACACACATACCAAAATGGGTACTGACTCCACATCACAAATACGAACTAGCTCCGAGAGAGAAGTGGGGTTCTTCTCATCTTGGGATGCCCCATAAACAACCACTAGTGACCAAACAAAGCCATCTTCCTTCGATCATGGAATTTGACACAAAAGTCACCTGTAAGGACTGACTGAACCATAAAGGATGCATTATTAAACCCAACCAATATACCACCTGTTCTCCCATGTGGAGGTATACAATAGCAAGTGAAGTCATACCCCCAACCAGGAAATTCGAAAAAAAGAGAATTATAATTGGACCTCCAAGTCTCCAATAAGACCACAAAATCCAACTTATGCTCTTTACCAACCTCCTGAATGCTAAATGTTTCGCAGAATCCCCTAAACCGACTGAGTTCCAAAAAAATCCTCTCATTAGGTTTTTATTTTTATTGATTTTTTCGGGAACTCCTTCTAGGTATTCTACATGCACTCAGTTTCTTCCTCCGGGATCATGTGTCAACCACACTCTGGGAGAATGAATCCATATGATTCTCCAAACCCTCCTCACACAAACTCGAAGCCCAACGTAAAACCAAGGAGTGTGTGTCCACATTGTTTTCATAGCTTAAATAATTACCAAAAAGAATTACGAGACTCCTCTACTTCCTTTAATATATAAATCGAAATTGCAACTTGACTAGGTGAAACACCAAGCGAAGCTCCTAGTCTATTAGCACGATCAACTATGTGCTCAGTCGACATAGAAGAAAAAAGAAAGTTTCCAAGGCATAATCTTACCTGAGAGGAGACTGGTGCGAGTCTCCGCCAAAATCGAAGATCGCTCGATAACAGGCACATCCGCATGTGGATGTTCCTGTAGCCTAGCGCTGGACCTCAACCCTGCCGATGCAGGATCCTCGATGCTTCCAAACGCAATGATCTCCTACCTCGATGGACGAACTGCCGTAGCAGCCGCCATGGCCGCACCACTGCGGGCGCCCGCGGCTACCTGTCACTCCCCCCAAGGACACCATGGTCCCTCTCCATGGGAACCACACCCAACGACGCTACACCTCTAGGCTGAGATCGGCTGACCTCCTCTGACTGAAGTGGATGGGACCACGTCTCCTCTGCCACCACCTTCACATCACGAGCTGGAGATACAGGTGCATCCACCCGCACCTCAATGACCTCCTCCGACGTCGAGCAGGGTGCCACGGCCATCCCCATCTCCATAAGAACTTCGGACTCCATGTCCGTAATCTTGGCCTGCCGAGCAGTCAAAATCATCTCTGGTGACACCAAAACAGCAACCTGATCAACCTCCCTTGCAACACCACATAGACCACCAACCATGGACACATTAGAATCAAGTATTATCGTGTCCGGCCGAGAGAAGCGCAAATAAAGCTCCTCTCAAACGACACTAAAAGCATGATGTACAAGAGGAGAGAAGACCACTCTTGTCTTCAAGGTCTGGGAGGTATGCTGCATATGCTCAGACACACCACCTAGCTGCTTAGAACCCTGATCAGAAGTCTGGGCAGAAGTGTCAACCACCTCCATCCCCTTCTCCCTTGCCTCTTTCTCCTCCACCTCCTTAAAATCATCTCCCAGATCATCATCCTCATCAGTATCACGAGGTGCCTCCATCATAGCATTATCAGACCCAAAAAAATTCTCCTCACCCTCCACCTCAAAGGAAAGCTCATATAACCCATCCTTTATGAATAAAGGAAACATAAGCGGAATTTTGGTATAGTCCTAACATCCCACTCGAATTCGAATAATCTTATGCTCTCGAGTATACGCCGTATCGATCTTCGAGGTCTTCCCAAGCAGAAAACCTACCACCCAGAGTGCTAGATAATCACCAATGTGATCCTACGGTATACCCGATACTCTGACCCAAAACTGAGGCAGTGTATCCATCGGATCGATCTTCTTCTTCCAATGATCAAAAGTCATCTCACATGAGCTGTTTGGCACCCTACAAGTACCAAAGACCTGTAGCCTTTCCAACTTTTGCTTAGAAGGAAACCGGACTTTAAAAATGTTCTGTCCCGCACGGCGAATATCCCACTGGAACTGATTAGTTGGAACAAGTCTCCGCAAGTGAGTGGTGATCTATGGAATAGACATCTCCCCATGAGTAACTACCAAAGATGCCAGCCGGTGAATCAACTTGGGCTTATAAAACTCAGAACATGGCATACTGAAGAAGAGCATTTGTATCCTATTTTCATTATTAAAGAGCATCAATACAGTTTGAGCTTGCGGGTGTCAAATTGTCAAGTACATTTATAAATAATGCACAAAATTGATCCAACTGGGTGGGGGGAGGGACTGGAGTTGCGTCATTAGAAACTACAACCCAGCCATAAAACATCAAGAGATCAGAAAAACTAATATGAACAGACATGCGATTCCCCAAAACCGACTGATGGACTATCCTATCTTGTATGTACATCATTATTTTTTCTTTTTATTGTTTGTAATAAAAAAAGGGCAAGAGCATATATTTGATTTTCTCCCTCATGTGATCCAAAAACACAGACAGATGAGAAATTGCGCCGAGTTTGCAACATTGTAGAAATAACATATATAAACGGAATGGTTTGGTTTCCTGGTAACTTCGAGGAGTGAGGAGGACGCATGATGAAGTGCCAGAAAGTGTTGGCATTTGGCAATTCACAATTGACACTGCAATCACATTGTTGTTGAGCACAATCCATGTTAGTTAAGTTTCTAGAATATTAGGCTTTTTCCCTATTAGAATAGACAGTATAAGATCTATCTCTCGTTTTATGTCCGAGGGAAATATCAAGAGTCTAGCATAAACGTATCAAGGTAAGAATCAATGTTCCAGACAGAATCTCTATGCATATATCTCATTTTCATACATGATAACAGAAGAAATGTGACATGCAAAGTTTAAATAGGGGAGAACATACAGAGGTTAAGCATACTTGCTATAACACAAATACAGAAGCATTCTAGTTCCTTCTGGCGGGATTTATTCCAGGTAGTGGGGTGTATGGGACCTATGAATGGTGAAACACAATAAGGAGGGAAAAGGCAGGTTGAAAATACAAAAAAAAACATAGCTTAATTCTGCTATAGAACAAAAGCTTATATAGTGATATCTATGTAGGTTAATTAGAAGCAGAGAAGGTAACTCTATATGGTATATCTTCCACAGAGTATGTGTAAATAGCATACAAGAGACACCAATTCAATAAATATACTTATTCAATTTAACATGCTAAGACCGAGAAAATACCTTACAAAGAAATCATATAATGTGACAACCCACTAAAGATCTACTTTCTGAAAGTCTTGATATAAATCCATCAGCTGACATACAAATCTGTTGCAAATCCTTTGTTCTGGACATTGGACATAATGATCTCACCTCTGAGATTAATAGTACCTCTCACGGCGTTTATGGTTTGATTTCTCATCATACAAATGTATTGCACATGTAGACTGAATTGGCCTGGTAGAGGTATCTTGTAAACACGCACCATGATTTGAAAACCAATCTAGATGTACATTATGAAGATACTCTGATTCACAAATGATTATAGATGGTTTAACATAATACAACTCAATTCCTTCTTTTTTTCAAAAATTCTCAACAACGAACATTATAGATGGTTCACTTTTTGGCACTTTAAAGATAGAAAAATCATTATTGTTGAATATATTGTAACTAAAGAGCCATGCAGGCATAATCATCAAGTTGAACAATGTTCATTTCTGCAACCAATTGTCTTTGTGTATCCTATCTTGTTTCCTGTTACCAATAAAAGATCACTATAAGAAAAGTAGCATAGAGAAATAAAAATATAATGGAAGAAATATAAGGATTACACAAAGCCAACTAAAAAATAAAGAAAAAATTCATATCAATTCATTTAATAGCTCATGGGAATGAAAGAACAAAAAATTCATATATTTCTACTCATGTTGGGAATTAACTGTGTCCATGTTAGGATTGTTCTATAATTGACAGAGATAATAAAGCATATATATGCTATTTATTTTTCCAATAATTTTGGTGTGGCCATGCTCACGGGAAAGAGGTCACTAAAAACACAAAAGGCAAGTGAGTGTTCTAAGAGAAAATTGTCGCGTCCTAATTATCTGTACGTTCGTAAATCTACTCCTTAGGATAACTAAACCGTACAGTAAGCTTGGATAGCAAGTAGGAAATGATAAATAGAAAATGCTAATGCAAGGATTAAGCATAATAGATCAATTCTCATAACATGAGTGTTATACATATCATAAGAGGCTGAAAGTCGAGAAGCTTCTCATCTTAGTAAGGGACTTCATTTGTTATGTTATTTGCCATTTTTTTTTTCTTAAACAGTTTTGTAGTTGTCATATTGAGCTAAACATGATGAAGCGATAGAAGACGAACTGTTTTTGGAGACTCCGTGCTACAAAATTTCCTTGTTCTTCACATCCTTCTAATTTGAGGCGCGGGTGAGCTACTTTGTTTCCTTTTATGCCTAAAGTTTGGAATGGCAAGGCCTGTTGGATGATATGATAAGGGCTTACTCGAGTTGTATATGGTTTATTGTGTTAGTGAGGGGTGAACCTCGATTTAAACCTGAAAATGTAATAAGAACAAAATATAAACCAAACCTGAACCTGAAACCGAATTACCCTAACAATTTACCCAATTCAGGATGATTCGGTCGGTCCACATTCTGACTCCTCCCTAAACGATTTATTCTGCCCAACTCTGTTTCCTCTACTTCTTGACCCCTAGGTACGCAAATGCCTTTGTGGAGTGGGTGAGGCAAGGATGTCGATGAATTACTCTGTCGGCGCACGTGTACCAGGCCCAGGCATGGCTGAAGCAGCGGGCACATAAGGTAGTGTCGGCGGTCCAAACCGTGGAGAGTGTTGTGGACATGCTAAAGTTGGCTGATTTCTCAGTCACGCCAATATTATAATAATAATATACTTCATGCACGTACATGACATAGATTTTTCTCTCCCGTTGCAACGCACGGGCAAATTTTCTAGTATTGCTAGTGCGCGCGATCGAGATCAAACGAAGAAAAATTGCTGCCTGGCTGCCTCCGCTAGTAGTTTGGTTTGCGGGGCTGCTTTGGTAGTTGTTGCCTTGTTGGGTTGGGCGACATGTTCAGTCCGAATAAAATCCGATTCTCCGTGAGCTAACTCTTGTAGTCTGAATCCGGTGCCTAATTCGACTACCACATCTGACCCTTTAAAGCCGAATCTGAGTCTTAATCCACTGGATACCTAAAAACAGTGGCAGCGTGTCAATGCACTACGCTGCTTTCTAATTCAAAGGTCCGATCATAAATTTCAAAAAATTAAAAGCGCATTCGGAAAACCTGTGACGTCAAACGATATCACCGAGTGTGAGCAGCTCCGCCACTGCCTACAAACCGAATGCGGATACTGTTAAAACAGGTTCGGTGCTTGGTTTGGTCCAGAAATTATCCTATCCATTTAGAGAAAACCCAATGCCCCCTCTCCCCCAACGGACAATTTGGTCCATTTTGGTCAACATACACCTTTTTGGGGCAAAAAGTCATCTCAACGCCCTCCTCTAAAAGGACCGAGGGGGTACATAACGCGTTTTCTCTAAACATGGTCCACGTTTTATCCACGTTTGTGACGGTTCGTGGATGCGCGCCGCGTCCCCCCTTGCCCACCTGCCATGCCCCACCTGGCAGTGACCCAGTGGCCGTTTTGGCTACTTTGACCGGTCCTTTTTAATGGGACCGCGTCGGCGCCACATTGCCCATCCCCACTGACCAAAGCCAGGCTCATCGTGGCAATGGTGAAGAAGGAGGTCAAGCCCTTTGGCCCTAGTCACAACAACCATGAGGCCGGGTTCTTGCGCCGCCGGGTCTCCTACGACCACGCCATTCCCATGGCCCGATGTGAAGCTCAAGGAGTAGTGGCACCTTAGTGGGCGCCGGGTCCCAATCCCCCATGCCCTACGGACCGGATCGGCAACGTGAGATTGCACGGCGGCGCTCCCTCCCCTCCGCAGATATGTTGGACGATCTGGTGTTTGGTTTTGACAGCGATCTTTGGGACCGTTGGGTCGTCTCTGGTGTCATCCCAGGCTCGCGCCGCCATGCGTATTTCGCCTCTTGCGGGCCGCGGCCGGAGGCGCCCTTTAAGGGAATGGGGGAGCACGTCCCCACGGAGGAGCCGACCCTCCTTGTGCCGCCCCAAAGAGAATAGGAGGAGGCCGAGAAGCTGCGCCTCGGCATCGAGGCGACCGAGCTGTACGAGCTTAGGATGTGGGAGGGCCTCGCTCCGGCCCTCCACGACTCCGCTCATGCAGCCGCCTAGGCGTGACAGCCACCTCCCCCACCTCCGGTGCAGCCCCCTCCACCGCGCAGCAGCAGGCGCAGCCCCCGGCGCATCTCTACGCGCCGCCGTCCTACATTATCCTCGACGATGACGAGTAGGCGGCGCAGGCGAGGACCACGGCGACGGGCACCACCGACGAAACCCACTAGATAGGGCATTTTTGGGGGGTCTATATTAGTAAAAAATATCGAAATGTATGTACTGGCCCCAATATTAAGTAAATTTGAGTTGAAATTATAGAATCTATTGTTCCAAATTTTTAGTTGTTTTTGTTTTGGGAGATGGCTCCGGCCAAATTCAATGTTCAGGCTAAAACTGATCTTCAGACCATCGTAAATAGATCTAAAGCACACTGATTTTGGTCCGATTTGGGCCGTGTTCGTCATTTTGACCCAACCTCCCAAGTCCCAACCGTGCCCTGCCTCAGACCATCGCACGTGGTGCAGCGTGTCATCCTTGTCCTCATCTGCATACTCTGAAGTGCACATTCAACGTTGACGATTCAGTCGATCTACCGCCAGCATAAAGAAAGCTATCTAGTCATACATAACGGAAATAATCAGGAGAAAATAGGGGCGCGCCGATGTGCTGGACATGAACGATAGAGATGCACGCCTAACAAGTCCAAGGCTACGCAGGAGTCGAACAAGTTTATCCCCCGCACCCAACAACCACAATAATAGTTGGCTCTCCAACTCAGCAAACTGCAACGAATTTTCAGAAGCGACATCTATATATAGAGTTGCTTGTAGCTAGCTTTGGCCAGCAACAAGTGCAGCACAAACCATCATTCTAGCTACCAGTAGACGGGACTAGCTAGGCGAGAAGCTTTGCTCGAGATTGAAGCAGCGATGAAGAGCAGCACGCTCGTGGTGATCCTTGTTCTCCAGGCCGTCCTGGTCATGGGAATCCTCTCACAGGTGAACGGTACGTACGCTGCTGATGTCTTTGGCAGTTTTGATCATCTGCCCCAGAACAAAGTCCGATTGCTTTTGGTGATGCCGTCGTCGAGGCCTTAGCTTAGCCTACAGGTGATGATAATTAACTGATTTTGATTGCATGCATTCGTGATTTGCAGCCGAATTCCCCAAGTGCTGCGACAACTGCAGGTTCTTCTCGGGGGCCGTAGTCTGTGACGACGCAGGGCCCAAGTGCCGCGACGGCTGCGTGAACTGTCGCGTGGTGAACGCCACCGCTCCGACGTTTCGGTGCGCCGATGCACGCGGCGACGACGGAACCCCATGCCTGCCCTGCAAGACGTACTGATCATTCGAATCCAATACTTACTATATCGTGCATCAGAGATGTTTCGCCCAAAAATAAAAGCCGTTGTCGTCGTCATTCTTCTTTTTCTCGAGAAAAAGCTGATGTTGCTCGGTGAACACATGTATCAATTTATCTCTGCTCAACCAAATAAAATCAGTTGCCTACTTGACTTGTGCATGCAGTACTATATTTTTGTACGGCCTAGTTTGACAGTGGAGAACAGGGTCTATGGTCCGGAGCGGGAGCAAGGCCTCTTCTCACGTGATAAAACAGAGTTAAGGGAAAAGCTTTTGCGACTGAATGTAGTTCCAAGGTCCATAAAATGGGTGTCTGTTTGGACGCATTGGTAACCAATAGTAACTAGAGACTTTTTTTTTATCATTCTAGCATAGAGCTATTTTGCCGTAGGACCTCCCCTACAGTATCATCACCGCGGTAGAGTTTAACCACCAAATTCGGGATGGATTGATGTGGTCCCTCTACGTTTAGAACACCAGAATATCGAACCAAGAACGAGAAAAGACATGAGATTATTGTGAAGCCCCAGTTCTTGACTAAACGCGACACAAATTAAAGGCCTCTGCCCTCCCTCGCTATATATCCAAGAGATGGAAGGGCAGAGTTTTTGTTTTTCATCTTTTTATCAAAGAGTTGAACAATGAAGATAGATGACATGTGCCTGATCGATTTGATCATGCAGTGTAGGAACAAGATTTTTTCCTGGTATCATATAATATTCATCTCTACATGGTGATAGATAAACCACATGTCTCGATTTTTTTCTTTCTCAGTAGATATTTCATATAACGAGTTTTCTATGGATCCCCACAAGTGATCAATTCTCGCATGATTTGCTAAGGAAATCCAACATTGATTCCTTCGGACGTGTCAATTGGATAAATACGCCCATGGTGACTTGGATGAATATCTTGGCTCCGAAAACTTGCAATTCTCCCTGTCAACCCTCCAGGACCTAAACAACTCACTTTTTGCCAATGAAAAATTTGTATCCGCTTGATCAAAAACTTGAGATAACGGGTATGTGCAAAAAAAAGATCTCATAAGTAGTTATTATAAAATCAAAGTTGAAGTTGGGGTTGCCAAAGTTTGGGGAGTCGGTTTTGAATGACATATGAATACTCTACGGATAGTTTTTTGAACTGCATTTTGTACTTTTGTTGAGTATGACTGAATGAGGAAGAGCTCATTATGTGGTATCACTTTACCACCATCTGAAATGCGTAGCGGGGATTCGACTTCACCTGGGGGTAGGGAGTATTTTGAAAGGAGGTTAATCATAGATTACCAAAACTGTATAATAAATTCTTCCTGGGTCGATGCCCAAGCAGTTCATGGCGACGGGTTGTAAATTCATTGACGATATGTCTACGTTGGTTTAAATCCAGCTCGGCCCGAGCACACGCAAGGGAACCATAGACAAGCAAGTGAAATCCAATCCACGAAATAATTTGACCCATGGATGTCGCCTTTGCGGTAAAGGTCGTAATTCTAGAGGAATCATTACCGCAAGGCACAGAGGGGAGGTCATAAGTGCCTGTACCGTAAAATAGATTTGTGGTCATTGGTGAATTAACAGAAACGGAAAGACTACAGAGTAGTTCCAATGCTACGCCTTGAACCACTTGACCGTCTCTCATACCATAAATTATTTACCAGAAACTTTCTTTTTTAGGGATAAGTTAATTTCTTCTATATGGTACATTTTATATATAGCATAACAATCTTGGGAAAGAGTTTGTGATCATATATATGTATTCCAACAACTAAGGATGATATTCAATCGATAACATGTCCTCTTCCACCTATAGGTAATCTGAGAGAAGTTTCTACCTAGGATCCCACCCTAACCACTCCATTTCTTTCCAAATTGCGGAGTAAATGTTCTTATAGATGTGGTATTTTTTTGTTATTTTTTCAGCGAAGCTTTGGCTTGGCAATGCACATGCCCAACCTAACACTGCGCCAAGAGAAGAACACCAACATGGATAGTGTGATGCAATCGTGGAAGGTGACTTTCTTATGAGCTAAGATAATTTGGATCACGAGGCGGAAAAAATCTTGGGACTTGATGAGATCCTTGAGGAAGACTTGTTGGAAGACTAATATCACCTTTCCTATCCTGATGTCGCAATGGCAAACAAGATGAAGATGGACAAGTACGGGGCTTACAACTAGCCCGCACGACCAAAGTATCAATTGTTACCTAGTTTAGGAGTCTCCTAGGTTTGAGTGCACTTTTGTATCATCTTCCTCCTTATTTAGCGACCTTGCCTTGATGGAAATCGGCTTTGCTGCGCCCTGAATAATAAAAAAATCTGCATGAGAAAACTAGGCATCATTAATCTCCATGTCTAGTGTAGAGCATTTCTTTTGAAGCATTTGGATAAGTTTTATAATAATAAATACCTTTCTTGGGTTAATCTGATAAGAGATTCATATTTTCATCAGACTGTACCACATGCTGTTGTTATTAGTGGTTCTTTTTGGTGAAGGGAAATTCATAATGTTACTGACAGCTTGAGAAATATTACTCATTGCACTATGGAATCAGGCTTGACTATTCTTTTTTGGGAGGATCTATGGCTTGACACAACTCTGGCATCAAAGTTTCCAAGGCTTTTCTCTTACGCATAAGATAAGCTGATTTCTGTTAAGGAATTTCTATCCTTCGACCTAATGTTAGATGGTTCCCACCTTCCTTTATCTCCTGAAGCATATTAGGAGTACTTGGCTCTCTCCTCTATGCTGGTTGATGTTCCTTTCATGAACTGATCTAATGCTTGGATATGCCATTTTAATAAAGAAGTTTACTCCTCCAAGGCTTACTATATCTTCCTTTACTCCAATATGCAGTCACATGTCCCCTCGAAATGTATTTAGCGGACAAAATGTATGTCCAATCATAAGGTTTTTGCTTGGCTAATACTTCATGTCAAATTAAATACCAAGGAAATGATGGTCAGAAGGAACTGGAAAGTGATTGAGAACATTGATTGTGTCATTTCTCATTCTCACTTGTTGGAGGATAGGTTTCATTCAATCTTCACATGTTCCTTTAGTGTTAGAATTTGGAACTCTACAGATAATTTGGGAAGGAGACTCCTTGGGTTGTTGTTTGATTCGAGCTAGGGAGAATTTCATGGGCCAATGTTTCATAGAGATTGTCATTCTAGCTTGTTGGAACATCTGGAACCAGCACAATGGTGGATATTCAAGAACATAAGGCATTCTTTTAGAGGTTGGAAGGCTGGTTTTGTTTTTGATGTAACCTTGCGTAAGCATAGGTTGAGAACTTCTGTTCCGCCCTCCTTAGATTTATAATATCTTTTCAGAACTTCAGTGTAAATATTGTACATTGTAACCCCTCTTATTTTAATAAATAGCTGTGGCGGTATCCCCTGTACTAATCATTCAAAAAAAGATTCATCCCATTTTGGCGAGAGGGATGCAACGAATCACCTCGGCTATCCAATTGTAGACCGACGCGTTGCTCAGTGGCTCGATATGAAAGACGACCAGCTCTACTCCTTTTAGTGCCATATCTTCCAAAACCAAGTTGTGTACCATCCGTTCCACGATCCCTACTATATTTGCATTTAAAATATGTACTATATTTCGTATGTTTTGGATATAGCATGTCCCTTCTTATTTTAACTATATGAGATCCACACTTTGACACCTAAAATTACGAGGGGGAAGCTACATGCCCAAAACCTTCGACCCTTATTTTTATATGGGGGTGCCTGGGGCACCTCATCTTATCATTTTTTTCTCATTACCCTTAAGCCGAAGTGTTTGGACTTTACTTCCGAGAGCCTGCTCACGCTTTGCTGACCGATCATGTGGTAAAGAGAAGAGATTAAGAATGTGGATTTTGTTTTGAAGATGAAACATATGATTGTGTATATAACCTGAACCTTGATCAACGGAAAAACATAAGCATAGGCCACCAGATGCCACCCAAGCTTTCCTCTAGTTTTTTCTTGTTTTCAATATATTCAATTTTGTGAGGAATGATTGCAACTCTTGCACTTAATTTTTCCGATTCGGCAGTTAGATCTATGATTCCCCATTTATGGACATTTATTCGGCTTGGTTAGCTAAATTGTCGGTTTCTGGAGGTGAATTGTCGGTCGGTCAAATTGCTTCTCAGCTACAGAGGCTGGTTCCATCTGAGGGTTTTAAATGGGAAGTGCTGCAAGTTGGAGAAAATGTCTTGAAAGTATCATTTCCATCAAAAAACAAGTTGGAGAGAATGAATATTTTTGGTGCTTGTCATGTCCCTAATAGCCCATGTCTGATCTCTGTGGAGTCTTGGGCTGTGGACATGAAACCCCTTTGGCTACTTCCTGAGGTATGGATTAGAGTCTCTGATGTTCCACCTATCTATCGAGGAGACTTTCTTATTCTGCGGAGTTTAGGCTCTCTTTTTGGGAAGACTTTAAAGGTTGATATGAAATACACTAGATGACATAAAGTGTTGAGGATTTTAGTGGGTTGTATGGACTACACGTTAGTTCCTGACAAGTGGGCGGTGTTCATTAAGGATGGTTTTTATGAGCTCAAATTTTTTGTTGAGAACCCCATTGGTGATGGGGATGATGATGATATGTATGTTGATAAGAGAGATTATCGTGATGATAATGATGGTATGGACAAGAAAGAGAACCGGAAGGAGTTGGGGAAGGAGGATATTGGCAAGTCAAAGGGTGTTCAAAATTCTTCGGAGTCGGGTTTTCTTATTTCTAGTGGTGGTGGCTCGGGTGAGACTGGAAATCAGCGGAAGTTCACTCCCGGAGTGGTTTTACCACAACTTGTGGTGTCCTCTCTCAAACTAGCTCGGAAGGAGCTCGTGTCGTTGGCCTATGGAGGGGGTACGCGTGAGTCTAAGGACACTGGTGCGGATGTTGCTAGCATGCTGGGGGACAACTAGGTTTTGATTGAAGAGGAGAATAGGCATACGGCCTCACAATTCTCTGCCGGGAGAGGTTCGGCATCGATCTGCGCAGCAAGGCGGTCACTTCGGGTGCGGCTGTCGTGCCGTACTTGGCAGCCACAGATGAGTATGGGGCGCAAACGCCCGTGGTGCAGCCTCCTTCTGCCGGGCAGAGGCTCTCTGCCGCCGCTGCCCATCAGCGGGTTGGCGCCGTTGTTGCCGGGCAGCACTTCCTTGTCGAGGATGTTCACCAGCGCATGGACGCGCACGTTGCTGCCGGCCAGCATTTTGCTGTCGTGGATGCGCCCGCGCCAACAACTCGCATGCAGCGCGTTAGCAGCTTGGAAGCGGCTGGGCCGGAGGGTCATGGTGCGGTTACACCATCGTGTGCGCAGGGGTTCCGTTATACTGATGTGCCACCAAGAAATATTGCCCAAGACTTCAACGTGGAGGTGATGCCGGCACCCCAGCCAGACGGGTTGGGTGCTACGACGTCCCTGGATTTCTTCGTCGGCAAGGAAGAATTCCTTTCTTCGCAGCTAGACGGGCTGGGGTCAAGAGGAACTTCGAGGCCACGGGTGAGGCCATTGGAGTCCGAAGTGTTGGCTTAAGGTGGCATTGGAGACTATGGGGAGGTGCGCTCTTGTCCGAGGCTACATGCTAAATTGGATGCGGATCTTCCAGAACAAGAGGGAGCGAAGGCTTTGGTGGAGCGCAAGAAGGAGGCTTTTGCTACACGTACTAGTTCATATGCAAAATTATCATTCCGTCTTAAAGAAATTATCATTACTGGAACAAAGATTTTCACCATCATCTTTGCGCTTTGCTAGAACTATGTAGGGTTTATCTTCCATTATGGAGATTGGTAACCGACTTAAAGAAATTTGATTGTAGTTCAATTCATGGCGATGCATGTTTGAAATTTTGTGTTTTTTTGTTTAAATTGTCTATCTCTTCGCTTGTAGTAATATATCATTCAATTAGTGAAGCAGAAATTTATTCAATTTCATGTTCCTGATATTAATCAAATTAGCATCTTTCTTTAGAAAGAAAGCCTTTTTCCATTTTAGTAAAATTCTTTCTATTTTTACCTGCTTATCTTAGATGGATCTAAAGGTTATTTAGATTTGTTTTTTTACTATATTTAGTACAATTTTTATATGACCCGTGATTTTTTATGGGCAAACTTATGGCAAAATCTCTCGTTAACCCACTCCATCCAAAACCTGTACATTCACATGAAGTTCCGTCAGTAGTGTCAGGGTGGGGAATAGGGCTGGATCCTCTAAAGTTAATGTTTAGTGGTGTCTTTCCGAGCATCCAAAGCCGAAAATAAAAGTCCCATGCTGTGTTTCTCTCAACATCCACCTAGAGGGGGCTCGCTCTAGAAACCATTGATGTCTACATAAGACAATACATATACGGCGAAGTCAATGCATCGGTATCCCGGATAAGGACTCCTCTTAAGTTAAATAAGGGAGCTTTCTAGTCCCATTCACTCTACTTAATACTTTGCACCTTGGTTGTCTGGACCATGCCTCGGGAGCGTCAAGGCGATCAATGATAGCAATGTTGAATATGATGTTGTGCCTATTGATTCATACACAAGATACAATGACAGGAAGGGAGTATAACACCCCTCCCGGTAAGAAGAGATGTTACCACCAACCAACAAGCCACATTCAACCAGTTAAATGTAAAATTCGGCAGCACCTCTCTTGTACCGCCGGACATCCATGACATGCAAGTGTTAAATCAGAGTAAACATATATGAAACACAACTGGAAGCACACATAAAGCTCATAAAGAGCACGACGAGCTAAGTGGTGGATCCACAAACCATAATATACATAAGAACATAGAAACTCCAACTCCAAGCACACACCCATAGGTTGAGATCTAACAAACTCCAAACCACCTTGGAGAGCAACCTTAGTAGTCATGGAAACAACCAAAACCCGGTTATACACACCAAACTGAACCTAACTATCTCAAATCACGAACTAGAGTAGCAAGTTAACATGATTGCGCTAGGTGAATGGAAGGGTGGTGAAAGTTTGTGGGTGATATCCATGGGAGCTACGCCCTTCCATTTACTTGCATAGTCTCACGGTGAAGTATCTGAAACAAATCCCACAAGGAGTGAGTTGAATGACTCAGCGAGTACACAACATAAACGTAGTATACAATGAAGGGAAACATCATGAACATGTACCACGCATGAACAAGTTAATGGAGTAACCCAAACACACATGCTTTGAATGGCATAAGAATGCATAAGAAACCAATCCAACCGAATAAAACCGTGACTTGGCTCTAAGCTTTTTCCGGCAAGCTGAGGAGTGGAGACGTCTCACCGCACTCCTTTCCATCCCTCACCATGTCAGAGGACCATATGAGGTTGGACCCGAAGGACCAAATACTCGCAAAGCGAGGAACATTCCTTGGAATGGGGAGGTTCGCTCATAATGGAATTTTATCTCGAAAAACCAAGAAGATAAAATCCCTATAACATACTAGTGGTATGGTGTATTGGAATATACACGCTAGGGAATGACATGTCCACCTTTTCAGGAATGTAAATAAATAACGGAAACGTGGACATAATGTAAAGAGAGCAATTTAGCCAGTTGATGCCCGGTGTACTCGCCTCAACCGTGGTGACGGAGGTGGTGCGAGGCTACCTCCGGTGTATTCGTGCTGCAACCTGCTGTAGGAGCACATACACAAATTTCAAGCATTGCACCAAAATAAGACATATACAGGAAGTACATAAACGGTCCTAATCGCAACCCGGGAGAGCAACCCATTTGCTGCCCCTTCACGAAAGAATTCATAAATAGGGCTAGGAAACTCGGAAACATGCAAATAATATTGCTATGGATTCATAAAGAACTTAACTACAAATAACTCCAAACATTGGAACTGAAAATATGAAGTTATAAAAGTCATATCTAGCAAAAACCACTCTGCTGTTTCCAGAATTCAGAATAACAAGTAGGCACTTTTGGAAATCTATAGGAACAAGAATACTCATGGAAATCGAGTAAATCCTTTTGTGTTAGAAGCTGCGCATCACATAACATCTAGAAGTGAACAGCACATTCATTTAGATGAATTATGAAGGCTCCTAAAACCCACGTGAAAACACTACTTTTCACTGTTTCTGAAATTTCGGACTGCTGCAAAGAAACTGATGTATCTGGAGTTCTACAGCTCCGATGGAAGTGTTTAACCACTCAAAATCATCGTGGGATTGATAGCTACAAAACATACTTCAGGATGCCCATATAATATTTTTATCTAGGCACTCGAAACTGGTCATCTCTGAATCAGGTTGCCCAGAAACGGAAATAAAACAGATTCTTGCCCTACTCCCAAATGGGACTGCTGCACCCCTGCCTTAGGAACCTAGGAATCATCATCTACAGCAGCTGAGAGGGTCATGGAGGGTTGGGGAACTCACTCTTGATACCAGAAAAGGGAAATCGGACAGGAAATTGGGGATCTTCTCTTCCTCCTCTGGTTCTTGTCCTTCTCCCTTCTCTTCTTCTTGATCTTCTCTCCTCTTCTTCCTTCTCAAGAACAGGTCCAAAGCCTGCACCTGAGAGAGGGTAGGACGTGGGCTGCTGCAAGGGATCAAGGGGAAATGGAAGAGGAAGGGAGCATGGAGGGAGGATGCGCCATGGAAAAGGATGGGAGAGCCTCGTGGGAGGAAGAAAAAAGGAAGGGGGCTGCTTTGGTGTTGGACATGGATAAGTCACGGTGGAGTAAGGGTTAAGGCAGGTTTTTTTAAAATTTAAACCACACAATTTTCGAAATACCATTTTAATCTTCTCCATTGGACAAGGAAATACCATAAGGCCTATCCCAATGCAAGTCTTTTAGCACGGTTTCATAGGCATTTTGTTTATGTGGCGCTATAGTTAATGAAGAGAGATAGTGAGGTTGTATCTTAGCTAAGATACAACCTTGGCACGTGGCCATAGGCAAAAAAAGGCTCTAGGTCAATCAAATACATGCATGAGGCCAAAATCATTAATTTAGATACAACATCTAATATACAATGCATTGTACATGTTGTCTCTTAAGTTTTTATTAGACATATGATAACGTGCTAAGAGATGGTGCATTGGGACAGGCCTAACAGATACATGCGAACTCTGTTTTTCGCAAATGAATAGTCCATTTCGATTGTCTCAACGAGCCGGTCGCAACCGCAAAGTCAGAATATCGATTGCATAAACCCACTAAAGGATGGATAAAGGGGTTGTAAAGCATGATTTCTCGAGAAGGTTGGTTAATAGAAAACCGGGGTGTTACAGGGAGTTTGATCAGGAATGGAACCGGAGAATATGAAATTGGCTCTCGACCCAGGCCTTGCTTTGTTTACCCGTCCTATCGTTTGGAATAAGGTTTCCTCGGTGTCTACTACCGAAAGAGAGCAGTCTAAGGGCAACTTAAAACCAGCCCAATCTAACCATTCTTTTAATATTTTATTGATAGGCCATCTAGCCTGAGCCGATTCCTCCTTAGAAGAGGGAAAGTTCACTGACCAATAATGCCACATCCAAGCCCCCGCCCAGGATTGGAGTTGACCCCGGCCAAAAGTTAAGCGTGGAAAACTAAATGTTTATTGTAATAGCACACAAAGTTTGATACAATTGCAAACATGAACGGATGATTTCAACTTCATTGTTAACCATCCAACAAAATACACACGAGATGAAAAACTAGAAAATAGTAGTACAATAATACAAAAGATAGTACCAAAGTACCAAACCAATGGTTTAGTTCATCCGATCATCCCATGGTTACATCAATAGTAGAAGAAGAACCAATACCTTAAACACAAGAAAATTATTTTGTAAGAAACATCACAAACATAAAGTAAAATAGTTAGTCATTGATTAAAAATATGAGAAATTGCTAAAACAACGAGGAAACACTCCTTTGAGTGGCTTACATGCTTAAAACTGATATAAAATAACATCACCGTTGATAGCGTGAATACATCTCGATATAGCACACGATGTTATAATTTATCCAATTGTTATCCATTTTATTCCTCAAATAGATCTTCATAATGCTCATATCTGTAAAATATTTCCTTACAAATGTTGTTGCAGTCGGTAAAATCATTGCCAACTAAGTGAGGCAATACACCAAAGGAAAAACTATGTGTCTTTCAATCCCAACCATCTTCACAGCAAGATTACCATGGTCATGACAAGTCACAAATCCAAATCACCTCTTCTATCAGCAATGAATGTCTCAAGTTGGTTTCTAAGGACAAAGAAATAAACCTCATATATGGATAATTATTTAGCATACATCTCAACAGGTTCAACAAGCTTGCCTTTATACATAAGTGAGAAAATGAGTTCTTTTGATCAAGACAAGCAATGCGCCTGAAAATTGAGTAGTTTTTTCAGCAAAGTGGTTATTCAACTCAACAATAATATATTCATGCACAATGTTGAATATTTCATGCCTAAAGCGGTGATTGCAAGTTATCACTATGCTACTATGATCATTTGAGAAACCTTTAGCGGGTTTCATCCATGTGTGGCATTGAAATCCTATGTTTGATATAAAATTTATTTGACTCTTTTAGGAGTCCAGCCCAACCATTCTCTCTTATATCTTGAAGTTTCTCTGATGTTACCTCAATCAAACTCACAACATGACCAATGCTTTTACCTTTCCTTTTCAAGCACGGTGAAAACTCATTAGTCTTGCACAATAGTTTGACCATAACATATAATCTGAGAAAATAGTCAAAGCTCTCTATCTGACAAATCAAGCCATTGGTTTTTGTTCTTTGTGTAAACTTTTATGCATCATCATGAACATTCTATTGCACGAAGAAAATTTTTTCACATCATATTAAATCTACATAAAATGTTATGGTGCATGCGCACTGTGTATCCTAGATTTTAAAAGATTGGTTACTTGTGTTTTCCCTTTTACTGAATTTTTTCCTGACCCCAATTGGATAAAAATAGTGGCATGTTTATGTTTGCTACTTCATCATGTATTTTACAAGAAGAATTAACAATGTTGACCATCGAACTAGCGTTATTACAAAAACAAACATGGAGGAACAACACTTGGAAAGAATAACAACCACTAACTACAACCGGTGGATAAGGCAATGAATGTAAAATGCATAAGGTTTTTCATCCAATATCAACATTTGCAACTGATAAATTTCCTTCTCTTGTTAGATGCTCCATCATACAGTTTACATCTCAATTTAGAAATGGATAATCCATGTGCAAAAACATATCATCCAAACTGCCTTTAGTGAAGTTACTCTCGTATCAGCAACGTGCTTAATCCTAATAAATCTCTCAACCCCATACCCTTATGTCACTTCCTAATAAATGTGGCCCCGTTAAAGATGCTTGAGGGGTAAGTGATAGCAAGTAGTGTTTTGTTTTTTGGTAGACCAGACTATCATGAAATTTCAGTCTTACAATTTAGGAAGCTCTCTCGAATCTCCACTATATATATATATATATATATATATATATATATATATATATATATATATATATATGTTGATTCCCAGCAATGCCAGGCTAATTAATCTCCAACCTAATATGACTCAGAAAGATGTGATTCCACCAAATCAGTGGAACCACCAGGTTCAGCATCTGGGCCGAATATTCCATTCCTGGAATGGGTAGGTTCCGGTTCTATTTAGCAACCAAACACAAGAATCGGCTCCGGGAACAGGTCGGGCCCATTATATTCCACTTGGTTACTCGAACCAAACGCACCCTTATGTTGGCAATGATCCCTAATGAAAAATCTTAGAGGTCCATTTGTGGCATCCATCCAGGGCAAGAGGTGGGACTATTGCTAATTTAGTGGGAGTTGGGCCTCCTTATAAGAGGACTCTTATACCACTTGTATGAGTATGACAAAAAAGACACCTATACGCGCTACTTCTCCGACACCCGCCTTGTCATGAAGCCGCATCGTGTATCGAAAATGAGATTGATCGAGGTGCGACCTATGCCACGTTTACGTTTTGTCTTTCTTTTTCCCATGCATGACTAGATGAGTCTGAATGGTCGAATAGAAGCTGAAACTTTTTACACGAGTGAAAGAAGAAGTTGAAAGGTCTGAGTCCCATACGCTTGTTGAAGACCAATCGAACCATCTCTTAGACTGTTCGGATTCGGCTTTAATTGATGTGTCTATAAAAGAGCCATGTCTATAAAAGAGGTCGCTCGTCATTCCAAAGAGACACGCCACGACATATCAACACATGAGATTGCCACCTCGTTCAAAACAATTGTGATGCTGCTCATGTCTTCCCCTTCCCGTCTCAACGTGCACCATGAGACGTGACAGTAGGCCTCCGCAATCCAGCTTCTCGTGATTTCTATTACGGAAGATAGACGCTCATGTTTTTAGGGAGCGCTCTTGCGCGGCTAGTGGCATCTTTTGTGGCGCCGACGACTACTTCTCCGACATCAAAAACATCTTCAGCGACATGGTTGCTGCTGTCAACATCGCGAACGAGTCTTCTTCCTCTGCACCGTATGTGAACCTAACCCTTGTGTGTAAGGGTTTAAGTTTTGTTTGCCAGTTTTGCAGATTGGTTTGAATATGGTGTTCCTATTCACTTCCTTAGTTTCATCACTTATTTATGCGATCCATTTATCTTGCATGTTGTAATTGTCATGCTTTATCTTTCATATTTCTGGATTAAATTATGTGAAAAATTGCTAACATTGAACGGCCATCACCAACTGGTAATTTTTTTGTCCAAGTGCTGATGAGTTTTGGCTGGCAGTGGCCAGTGGCTCGGCGGCAACTCCCAATTTTTATATTTCCGTGGGCGTCCAACGTGGGCTTATGTGCTAGACAAGTAGACATGGAAAATGACCTAACAAGTCCAAATCAGGAGGCAAACAACGTCATATCCGGCCGTAACCCACGAACCCAGCCCATAGTGTTGATCGCTGAGATCCATGCCTATTTATAGAGTTGCTTGCAGCTTTGGCCAGCAACAAACTACAACGAGATACTATAGAGCATTCTACATTCTCTACAAGTGAAGCAACGATATGAAGAGCAGCACGGTCGTGGTGATCCTGCTTCTCCAGACCGTTCTGATCATGGGAATCCTAGCAGAGGTGAATGGTATGTTGCTCATGCATGCTTGTATCTGAATGCCTTCTTGTGACGCCAGTGAGGGCCTGACTGATTAACTGATATAAGATAAACGTACGCGTGCAGCCGTGGGGTATTTCCCCAAGTGCTGCAACAATTGCAGGTCCTTCTCGGGGGCCCTTTTCTGCGACGACGTGATGTACAAATGCCCTCGCGACTGTGCGATGTGCCGCGTGGTGCAGGTGCGCCCTGTCAAGACGTTCAGATGCGCCGATGGAAAAACGGCAGACGGCTCCTGCCATCCGTGCAGTAATCACTGATCAAGATTTTCGATTCGTCAAAAACTGATCAAGATTCGATTCGTCGTGCTTGTGCAAATGTACACTGATCTTTTGTTTTGGTCGTCAGTCATCGTACGTTCTTCTTCTTTTTCTGCTTCTTGGAAAATAAGTTGCTACCAGACGATCAGCTATCCCGTGTTGCATGTCTGTAGTGCCTACATGAATAAACGCATGTGTAAATTTGTACGTCTCTGGTCAAAATACATGAAAATGTGTTCCCTTGTCCAGGACTTTTTTTAGGAGAAACAGTACCGGGAAAGACTCCCACCGCATTTTTTATTAAATCTCAATTAAAAAGTGATTTACAATATATGTGCATGTACAAAAACCAAGAAAAGCATCAAGATTGTGTCATCAGCTTTCTTTGAATTGATTTGCGTGCATGTTCTTCGTTCTGTACCCTAGCAAGTGTAGTTCGGTAAGATATATTGCCTTCCAACTTCTAAAACTGGGCAACTGATCTCTAAAGATTTTGTTATTTCTTATCATCCAAATTGCCCATGAAGTCGGTATCATGATTTCCATCGCAAATGGGAGATTGAGCTTTTTCTTGATGTCTTTGAACGCCTCAAAGATTTGGAGGTGTCTGTTTCTTAAGGGGCTAATAAAATCGCTCAGCAACCAAAAATGACGAATTAAGCTTTCCTCTTGTGTATACTGAACAGTGGCACACCTAGAAGATTGTAATTTTCTCTTGCAAGAAGACTCCATTTATTCAGGCGATGTAATAAGAGCCAGAAAAAATATTGTGTTTTGGTTTACGGGAACTTTCCCACATCCATGAGAAAAGAGGATGCACCGGGTTTTAAATCCAATCATGACTTTGTAGGCCTTTTGTGAAGAAAGATGAGTGCTCCTATAAATACAGCTCCATACATCATATTTCATCCTGCATTGGATGGACCGCAACATCCAAAATGGCTTACAATAGAATAAACGCTTGGTGTGCTTGTTGAGAAAGTGGAAGATGAAAAAGGTCCTCAATGAATTCTTGTTGAGTAATTGTTTTCATTGTTACATTTGTGTCTTTGCAAAAGTGAATAGATGAGTAAAGCTCTGGTGCGAGCATTTATCATGCCAAAGAAAAGTTGTGTCACCAAAACCGAGATTGCCCTTGCCATTTACTTCAAATTACCTAGCAGCTTGAGATGTGCTTTCCACCAAAAGGACCCTGATAAGTCAGCCACCACTAGCCGTCCTACTGTTCGAGTGGGTAACTCTCTATTGACCACATCTCTATGCAACTCATGTTGAGTCGGTTGTCATCAAATGACCTGGCTTACAACTCGTCTTTATCCCAAGTCTCACAACCGTTGTGATAGACCCCGTACGTCTAACTTACCAAGTGCTTCCGCCAGAAGAGTCCGACTCAATCCGATTAGTCGAACAGAATTGGTGGAACCCCAATTTTATGAGCTCGGCACCAAAACTATCCGACTTGATGGTGCAACACCGGCGACTAGACCTTGTTTAAGGGATACTTTACTTCTAATGTCTTAAACCTAGAAACAAACAGAGACATAACAAAAGCACAAGTAAAAGTGAAATGGTATATATGTCTCTTTTAACTGTAAGTAAAAGTGAAACCAAGGTTGCACTTGCCATTGACTTCAAATTACCTAGGAGCTTGAGACGTGCTTTCCACCACAAGGACTCTGATAAGTCACCTAGGTAGTGAGTTTTAGCATTACCGCTAACCGTCCTACTATTCGAGTGGGTAACTCTGTTGATGACATCTCTATGTGACTCGTGTTGAGTTGGCTGTCATCAAATGACCCGGCTTACAACTCGTCTTTGCTCCAAGTCTCACAACCGTTATGATAGACCCGTACGTCTAGCTTACCAAGTGCTTCCACCGAAAGAGCCCCACTCAATCCCATTAGTCGAACAGAATTGGTGGCACACCAATTTTATGTGCCCACGACCAAAATTATCCTACTTGATGGTGAAGCACTAACGACTTTGTTATCAAGGTGACCATGAAGGACTTCAATAAGCTTCCCATGGAATATCATCATTTCAAGAGGTTGTACATGAAGAGGAACTCTACCCCTGCTGTTGTGCTGCTACCCGTGAGAGTGGTTCCTTTATGAGGGATGCTCGTACTAGTGCTGTTGCCACCTCTCGTCCTCCTCCGATTGATTCCTCTATAGTGTGTAACATCAAGAAGATGTCCTGGTTCTAGCACAACATCCTCTGCATTAAGGTGGACATCTACAATGAACAGTATTAGTCATAATGTAGGGATATTGCTATGTCGTCCTCCCAGCAGCAAATCCTTCACCACGTGAGCGGTGATTCTGGGGCTCATCCCTCTGACTTGGTTCCTGACACTTACACTCAGTGGTCTTCGAGTGCTAGTGCTCCTTGGACGCAGGTTGAGGATGCTCTTCGGTTCACTGACCATGCTGCTTCTTCGAGTGCTCCTATTGCTCATGATGATGATGAGGATCTTGAGAGAGCTGCTGAACGAGAGTCCGATTCATCTACTGGAGAGGCCTCAGAGGAGTCTTATGCCTAGCTCGTCATGGGACGTTGGCATCACTGTCTCCCTCCTTTTTTTGTCTCGATGCCAACGGGGGGGGGGGGGTGGGGGAGGGAAGTAGTCTAATAGGCCTAGAGGATTTGCATGGGTTCGGACACAAGCATGTTCGTCTATCATTCTTTGAGAGCTTTTGTCCATTTATATTCTCGTTTTCTTTTCAGAACTATTTGCTTTGATGCGTTGAGCTATGTTTCTTATGTTATTGTGAGACTATGTTTGTGGATCTATTTGGTTATCTATTTATGTTGAGGTTATCATATATTGTGATCCGGTATTATCTATGTATATGTTATATGCACAAGGTATAGTATTCAACTCATGTCTCAATATAGTTGATATTGTCTCTTTTATCATGTTGTGATTATGTTTGAAATCACTCTCCTCTCAAAGTTGTATTTGCATGTCTAGCCAAATGAAAGTATGCATACTTGTAGGGGGAGCAATTTCCATTTTTTTCACAAGCATGATATTGTATTGGTTTTTCCTTGCAAATCTTAGTATTGTCATCTAACACCAAAAGGGGGGAGATTGAAATTATAGTTCTTGATCCCTAGTGTTTTGAGTGTTAGTTAAAAATACTAATGATGTTATTTATCAAGTTGTTAAGTGGTGCAGGTGTTTAAGTTTTCATTCGCATCGAACACCGGAAAAATGTGAAGTTAGATCAGCCAAATTTGCCACAGAAGGCAACGGGATATTTCTGGTGCAACCGGAAATTCTAGTTGTGAAGGATTTCTCTGGAAAATAGCCACTGGAGGTAGCCGGAAATTTCAATCGGAAATTTCCAGGGTCAAACCGGAATTTCCAATTTGGAAGATTTTTTCAGAGTTTTGCCACAGAAGTGAGCTGGAAATTTCCAAGGCAAAACCAGATATTCCTGTTGGGGAAGAATCAGAGCGAAAACGGCTAAGGACTTGAAGTTTGTCCTCACATATATCAACTGGAAATTTCAAACGGAAATTTCCAGACCAACTAGAATTTCTGGTTGGAAGAAGTTTTGGCACAGAAGCGAGCCGGAAATTTTGGAGAAACCGGAATTTCCGGTTTGGTCAACTGCTATCAAAATCTCAGATCTGAAGCAGGAAAGCTAACTGAAATTTCCGGTTCAAGTTTGAACCGGAATATCCGGCTGCAATTTTTGCATCCAACGACCACATTTATGGAAGGGGTATAAATACCCCTCCTTCTTCCCTCACTAAATCCAAAATTTCTCCCAATCTCTCCACCCAAACTCGTTGATCTTTGGAGGATTGAAAGAGAAGGCCCCGATCTACTACTTCACCAAGCCGTTCTTCATTTCCCCCTCATTCACTTGAGGGAATATAGTCTACCATTTCCTTGTGGAAAACCTAGACCCTATTGCTACTCTTGTTGATTGTTGGTTGGTGATTCTTCGGAGCCCCCAATTAGGTTGTGGGTGTGTGCCTCAAGCATTTTAAAGGATTCAATTTGTGCCTCAACGGGAATCAATAGTGGAAGGTGAACTAAGCCTTTGGGGCGAAGTATATTGGAGAATGGGGTGAGGCCTGAGTGGCGTTGAGTAGGCCTTTGTGGCAAAACTCACACCCTCCCAACGAGATGTACTCCCCTCAAAAGGAGGAACTCGGGATTACATCCTTGTCTCTGCGTGCTTCCGTTATCGGTTACCTCGTTCCCTCTCCTTTACTTTGTGTGTGTATCTTGTTTATTGTTGTTCTTGTCATATAGGTAAATTCAACATAGTTGCATATCTAGAGAATTTGCCTTTGTATCAAGCCTAAATTGAATAAAATTAAAATTGGTCGTAGCACCTATTCACCTCCCCCTCTAGGTGCCCATACTATCCATTCACAAGCCTATTCTGATAATTAAGTAATTTACCCCTCCAACTAGCAAACCTTTTGAATGTTTTATCTACAATAGGTTGCAAATCTTGTTTTCTAAGTTTTTCAGAAATGAAGAGGGACCCCAAGATATTTATAGGGGAATTCACCTATTTTGCAGCAGAATATTTCAGCAAAGGATTGAATAGACTCGGGGTCCACATGGATAGACATCAAGTCAGATTTGTGGTAGTTAATCCTCATGCCAGACATGATTTCAAAACAGGACATGGACCTTTTTTTAATTCCTGGAAAAAGAGAGGTTAGCCTCCAAGAAAATAATGGTGTCATCAGCATATTGTAAGCTAATGATCCTCCAGGGACCACTGATGAGGACGTGATCACACGCTCGTTGGGATACCCCAAGTAGAAGGTATGATGTAGTCTAGAGTAGGTTTTCCCCTAGTAAAGAACCAGGGTTATCGAACTAGTAAGACTTCGTAGTCTTGAAGAAGGTTGCTTTATCAGCGGCTCGAGAAAGTACTAATGTGTAGTTGATAGGAGCGTGGAACCTGCACACAAACACAAACTCTCCCTTGCCCCAACTTTACGGAAGGTTGTCAATCTTCCGGTCTTGCTGAAAACAGTAGAATCAAACATATAGAGTCTTGGAAAACAATAAAAGTAAAAATGGAACAACGAGGAAACAATTATTAAAAATGCTTGAAAGAAGGTTTGCAATATGAGGAAAATAGGACCGGGGGCCATAGGTTCACTAGTGGTGTCTCTCCAAAGAAAACAAACATGCTGGATGAACAAATAACAGCTAGGCAATTGATAAATCATGAACGTATAACAATACTATTATGATGAGATAAATTTCACGGGTTCTAACATTGCAGGCATTACGTCAAGGGATATGGAGAGCTATCCATCATGCATCCATATCTAAAAGTCCACCTCAAGAAAGCTATCCAGCAAATACTTTGGTATTAAGTTGCAGCAAAAAAGTGATTGCTATGTGTGCAACCAAAAAAATGAGGCATGAACCCACTGTCTAGCATACAAACCCTCTCTTGGAGGTGAAAACAACTACGTGGCCAAGGTAATCATAAACACTCTAGAGCATTGCAAGATAAGATTAAAACTCTCTACAAATATAAGTGAAGCATCTCATATTGACATGAACAAAAAATCATTATCTAATGGTTCGTCGGATCCCAGCAAACACAACATGCACAATTACGTAACGGTGGTCTCGATCATGTAAGGCGTCTCACGAGACTCTGAACATGGAAGCACAGGGGGAGAAAAACCATCTAGCTACTTCTATGGACCCGTAGACCCGAGATGAACTACTCACGCATCTGTCCGGAGGTGATCATGGTGATGTAGAGGCCTCCCGTGACGATCCCCATCTCAGGCAGGGTGCCGAAGCAGGACTCCAGAAGCCCTAGATTGGACTTTCGAGGTGACGGCGCCTCTCTGTATGTTTCTTGGAAAATAACTCCGTCGCCGACATTTTTAGGGTAAAAGGAAATTTATAGGTGAAGAGGGGATGTGAGACGGTGTCGGGGGCTCCCAGGGGACCATCAGGCGCATCTTAGGGGGACCGCACTTGGCACCCTCCTGGTGGCCCCCGGCTCCCCTTCGTCTCTCTTTTGGACTCTGTCTTCGTTCTAGGTAAAAATTGTTCTCCGTGGATTTTCAGCCCTTTGCGAGAATATTTCCTTAAGAAATTTTTTGAAATAGAAAAACAACACAAAATAGCAACTGGCCCGGGGCATCTTGTTAATAGGCTAATCTGTGAAAATATCCGGAAAACAAAGGAAAACGGTAGAAAACATGTGGAAAACAAACGATATAGGGTAGAAAACAAGCATGGGGCATCAAAAATTATAGATACGTTTGCAACGTATCAGCATCCCCAAGCTTAACTCATGCTCGTCCTCGAGTAGGTAAGTGATAAAAAAATAATTTTTGAGGTGACATGAAGCCAACAAAAATCTTGATCAACGCTATGTACAAGCATTGCAAGCTGAGATCAAATTATTTTAACAAAGGCATGATAAATAATATTTCGACTAATGTAAACTTAGCAACCATGTTGCAAATCAAAAGAAAAACAAACAAAAAAATGAATAATGAAGCATTGAATGTGATACGGTTGTTTCAATCATCAAGATAAACGTAATAAAGTGGTATCTAGCTAGTCCTTCGTGTGGTAGCAAAACATAAATGCCAGGACACCTTCAAAGTTTAAATGGTGACTAGATGCAAATATTATGAGAGAAATCAACACCACAATCATGAATCAATCAATAATAATTTTAGGGACTATGCACATTGTACCTAGAATGACAAATATGCTCTCTTAGCTGGTGTATAAAGTATGAAGATGAAGAATCGGCATAAAAGTAAAAGAAAGGCCCTTCACAGAGAGAATCAGGAATTACTCATGTGCTAGAGCTTTTTATTTCACAAAACAAAGATACTGAAAACAATTTTGAGAGAGGTGTATGTCTATGTAAAAGAATAGTAATGAAAAACTTATCATAATACATGTCAAGCAAAGTTTTAAGACTTCTGAGAGCAGTTTCCGTTGTTTTATTAGTTTGGCACTTCCCCCACCTTTTTTTCACAAACCAGGGATAGCCGTGTTCATGGGTACCCACTAGATTTCATCAAACCATGGGGGAGTTTCTTTTTGTTATTATTTGTCACCAGCTCTCTGCAAATTTAGATGAGCACATATTCCAAACTCATCGAGTGAAAGAAGGAAGAAGAACTTTCCTTGACACAATCGATAATAAACTTTAAAGTACTTCCTCATGAGCTAAAACAAGAACACGAAAAAGGTTATAATTTTGAAGGTTTAAAGGTAGCACGCGAGAAATTTACTTGGAGTGGCGGTTGATACGTCTCAAACGTATCTATAATTTTTGATGTTCCATGTTGTTTTCATGACATCTGCTACATGTTTTCTATACAATTTATGTCATTTTTATGGATTTACTGGGACTAACCTATTAACAAGATGCCACAGAGCTAGTTCCTATTTTTTGTCGTTTTTTGTTTCAGAAAACTTGTTCGGAATTGGACGAAACAAAATCCCAGGGTCTTAGAAATATGTCACGTACATAGAGTCTGGAGGGGACCCGGAGGGGGGCCCTACAGCCAGCACACCATAGGGTGGCGCCCCCTTGGCCGCACCACCAGGTGGTGTGGCCCCCTGGCCACCCACCGACGTTTCCCTTTCGCCTATTTAAGCTCCTCCTCGGGTTAACCCTAAAGACCGGAGCCTCCATCCACGAGAAGTTTCATAGCCGCCGTCATCGTCAACCCTAGTTCAGGAGGGTTCTGAAGCTCTCCCCGGCACCCTGCCGGGAGGGAAATCAACACTGGAGGGATCTACATCACCATGCATGCCTCCGGAGTGATGCGTGAGTAGTTCATCCTTGGACTACGAGTCCATAGCAGTAGCTAGATGGTTGTCTTCTCCTCTTTATGCCACCATGCTTAGATCTTGTGAGTTGCCTAACATGATCAAGATTATCTATATGTAATGCTACATGTTGTGTTTGCTGAGATCCGATGAATATTGAATGCTATGTCAAATGATTACCAATCTATCATGTTTATGTTATTTATGATCTTGCATGCTCTCCGTTACTCGTAGATTCTCTTGCCAAGTTGATGCTTGTAACTCCAAGAGGGAGTATTTATGCTCGATAGTGGGTTCATGCCTCCCTTTCATCTGTGCTCGAGTGACAGAAACGTGACGGATGGGGGATGTGTTGTTGCCATTAGGGAGAAAACAACAATGTTTTCATTGTTTACATTACACACTTTACTTAAGGCAATAATTTGTTGCTTGCAAGTTAATACCCGAGGTTTGATTGGATGACGCTATGAGGGTGGATTATTAGTCATAGATGCAGTTGGATAATGGTCTATGAATTATGTTGTAATGCCGACATGAATCACATAAATCATCATGTCATGCATATGCACTACAGTGCAGCCTTTATATCTTTCAATTGCCCAACTGTAATTTGTTTACCCAACATGTTATCTATCTTTTATGGAGAGACACCACTAGTGAACTATGGACCCCGGTCATTCTTTTACACTAATAATACAACCACTTCAAGGAGTGTTCTTTTTACTGCCATCATTGTACTCTTTTCATTTACTGCAAACAAGTATTGTTTTCCACACTATACATCTAACCCTTTGTGTTAGCAAAACCGGTGAGATTGACAACCTCACTGTTTCGTTGGGGCATAATATATTGGTTGTGTTGTGCAAATTCCACGTTGTTGTTGAGCCTGGTAGTGCGCCCTGCCAACATCAGCTGCCACAACCTTCATAAGTGATTTCTTTCTCCTACTGGTCGATTAAACCTTGGTTTCCTTATGAGGGAAAACTTGCTCATGTGCTCTTCATACCTTCCTCTTGGGGTCTCCCAACGAGCGTACATCTACGCGCATCAAGCACTTTTTTGGCGCCGTTGCCGGGGAGGAAGAGGATTTCTACAAGGTGAGTCTCTCACCTCCAATATCTTTACCTTGTTTTTTATTTGCTTAGTTTATTTTATTTTGTCTTGTTTGCTTCTCTATATCAAAAACACAAAAAATTTAGTTCTTATTCTAGTTTTCATTTTTATCCTGTTTTTAATCTTGCTAAAATGAGGATTCCTCAAGTTGAGGTTCGTCCTCTTAAGCAACAAGGGAGAGAAAATTTGAAAGATGCTTGGTATAGAATAAGTGATGCTCATCATAGATGTACTAAAAAATATTCTACCTTGATCCTTCTTAGTAATTTTTATGTTGGTATCACTAGCTGGTATAGGTATGTTCTAGACACTCTTACATGTGGTAATTTTCTGGGAACTTCTGCTTTGGAAGCCTGTAATTTAATTGAAAGTTTAGTTGGAACACCACCTACTAATGTTGTTAAATGAGATCACTTTAGAAGATGTTATAAAAAACCTGAACTCCACGGAGAAAATTTTGCCAAATTTCCTTGATAATGCTAGCAAAGTTAATGAATCAATAGTAAGTACCAATAAAAGAATCACTGTTTTAGAAGCTAGCAATACCCCTGATAATCAAAACTTCAGGATTGGTAAACTAGAGGAGGCTATGGAAACTTTAAGTTCAACTTTCTCTTCTCTTAAATTAAAGAAGGAGAAAGCTTTTATGGGAAAAGAGCAAAAATTCATATATGTCCCCAAGGTGTCTAAACCAAAACCCCATAATGTGCTTAAAATTGATAGAACTTTTACTGAAACTAAGAGTGATTTACATGTTGAATCATCTTCAGAGGTATCTGTAATACCAATTTATACAAGCTATGTTTTAGAATAAATTATTGATTTGGATGCTTCTTCACTTGAAAATACTTGATTCTTGTTTTCTGGGCCTAGCTAAAAGACGTTAAAGAAAAGCACTTCTTGTGAGATAACCCATGTTTTTATTTTTGCAATGTTTTATTCTGTTTTCTTTGAGTCAAGGTGTTTTTTACTTCTGTAAAAACTCCTTTGTATCTTTACTTTCTCATATTTGTTGTGCCAAGTAAAGTCTCTAGTGAAAAGTTGAAGTTAGATTTGAATTTCTGCGTAGGAACAGATTTTTGGTGTCCACTGTTAAATTTTTATAAATTCACAGATTAATCAAAACCACCTGCAAATTTTTGTGCTTGATCCTCATCTATTTCCGAAACTTTTTCTAGCTCTGAGTTTTTTTTATCTGAGCAACGTAAGTGTCTCGAAAAAAATCGTCTTTACAAATTGTTCTGGTTTTGACAGATTCTGCCTTTTTACTTTGCATTCTCTTTTATACTATGTTGAGTGGATTTCTTTGCTCCACAAAAAATTATTGGTTGTAGCTAATGTTTAAAAAGTATTAATATTGCTTGTTTCCATGGAGAACATGTGAGTTTTTGATTGTGCACTAACGCTCTAATGAGAATTACTTTGAGTTTGGTGTGAAGGAAGTTTCGAAGGGTCAAGAGAAGAGGGTGATATAATGTGATCAACAAGAGTGAAAAGCCAAAGCTTGGGGATGCCCCTGTTGTTCATCCCAGCAAATTTTAGAAAGACTCAAGCGTCTAATCTTGGGGATGCCCAAGGCATCCGCTTCTTCATCAGCAACTTATCAGGTCACTTCTAGTAAAACTATATTTTTGTTCGTTCACATCATATGCACTTTACTTGGAGAATCTGTTTGTTTTTATTTTGTTTTGTTTTCCTTGCTGCAATAAACTTAGTTGGAACCCAGCGTTCTCGTGTGGGATAGAGTCACGCTCCGATTTTTCATATGAATACTCGTATTCTTCGTTTTTCTTCTAGCTGCTGCAAATCCTTTTAGCTCCTGGTTTTCATGCATCTCTTATTTAAAGATGTTAGTTCTAGTAGACTAGTAGTAGTACTTTGTTGTTCCATTGATATATCTTTTGGAGAATTTTTTTTAGCTGAAATGATTGGTGTTGGAAAGCAATAAAATACTTCATGCTTATAATTGTGCAAAAAGAAGCTTGTTTAGACTGTGGCTAGACTTTATCATGTCATGTTAGATGTTATTTTAATTCTATGCTTAGTAGTTATTATTGTAGCATGACTTGTCTCAAATATCTGAGAGTGCTTAATGTGCCATTGAAAAAATGATGAGTTGTTTTTATGACATCGAAGCATAATATTGTGGTATTCTCCTTCGAATGCTTTATTTGGTTGACTTGGCGCATGCTTACACCATGTTATGACTACAAACCAGTCACCTATATCCTCTATGATCATTTATTTTTTTACTTGTAATACCATTTATGTTTTGATTAATAATATTTTTGTCGCTATGCATGATTATGGCCATTATTGCTCTCTTAATTTGTCGCTCCCAGTCTTTTAATAGCCTCCACCTTTACTGAGTATGAGCTCTACTTGTGCATCCAACTCCCAAAAACCAAAGTTTGCAAAATGTATTCACCAGAACTACCTATATGTGGTATTTAACCGCCACTCCAAAGTAAATTTCTCATGTGCTACCTTTAAACCTTCAAAATTATACATGTTTGGTGTTCTTGTTTTAGCTCATGAGGACGTAAATAGAGAATCTTTATATCACTTGTTGATTGTACTTTACACACCTGGACTGGTGGCACATCCGCTTATCCAAAATTATAGAAGAGCTGGCAGCGGGGTGCCCAGCCCCAAACTTGGTTACTATAAATTGTATTCACTCTTTTTGCCCCTGATTTATCAGTCAAAGCACAATTGTGTAAACAAAACAGAAGAGGGATGATCTATTGACCCCAGTTGCATCCTTCAATGGGAGTCGCTCTTGTAAAGGCTTGTGACGTATTGTATTGTCTGTTTACCATTCATTGACGTAAGCATACACCTCTCTAATAAAAAAAATTCAATACCTCTGTTTTAATAAAATAAAAAGTTGTGGCACATGAGTTAATCCCTTCTTCCCTCTGCGAAGGGCCTTTCTTTTACTTTTATGTTGAGTCTTCATCTTCTAACTTTATGCACAATTAAGAGAGCGTAGTTGTCATTCATAATATAATATGCATCAGTCCCAAAGATTATTATTGATTGATTCGTGATATGTTATTACTTGTTCTCAAATTATTGTTTCTAGTCACCACTTGAACTTTGAATGTGTCCTGGCATTTATGTTTTGCTCCACTTTTAAGGACAAGCGGAAACCACTTTGTTATGTTTTCTTTATGCTCGAAAAAAACATATAACTTTCAAGTGAATTATTATCCATGATCTTTTAATTGTGTTACTTTTCATGATGCAACATGATTGCTAAGTTTCATTGTTAGAATTATATCTATCATGCCTGTGTTTAGAGTACTATGATCTCAGATTACAAATGCTTTTACAAATATGATGATCTATCTTTTACCTACTCGAGGACGAGCAGAACTAAGCTTGGGGATGCTTGATACGTCTCAAACGTATCTATAATTTATGATGTTCCATGTTGTTTTCATGCCATATGCTACATGTTTTCTATACACTTTATGTCATTTTTATGGATTTCCTGGGAATAACCTATTAACAAGATGTAATAGAACCAATTCCTGTTTTCTGTTGTTTTTGGTTTCACAAAAGTTGTTCTGGAAATATTCTAGGAATTGGACAAAACAAAATTTCCAGGGTCTTAGAAATCTGTCACGTACACGGAATCCGGAGGGAACCCGAAGGGGGGCCCTGGAGCCAGCACACCATAGGGTGGCGCGTCCCCCCTTGGCCGCGCCACCAGGTGGTGTAGCACCCCTGGACACCCACCGACGTTACCCTTTTGCGGATTTAAGTTCCTCCTCCGGTTAACCCTAAAGACCGGAACCTCCATCCACGAAAAGTTTCGTAGCCGTCGTGATCGTCAACCCTAGTTCAGGAGGGTTCTGAAGCTCTCCTCGGGACCCTACCGGGAGGGGAAATCATCACTGGAGCGCTCTACATCCCCATGCATGCCTCCGGAGTTATGCGTGAGTAGTTCATCCTTGGACTACGGGTCCATAGCAGTAGCTAGATGGTTGTCTTCTCCTCTTTATGCCACCATGTTTAGATCTTTTGAGATGCCTAACTGATGGCTAGGTTGAGACTCCAAGTGCAGAGTGTGTAGCTAGTGGCAAGCCTTCTTCCCCACGAGGGTGACTCAAGGGTTTATATCGAACTCTTGGGGAGCCAGTATTTCAGCAGTTGTCTTCCAAGCTTCCTCCAGGATCCTGCAAACAAGTAGAGAATTTTGTGCCCTCAACCTCACCAAGTGGTTGTCAAGCACAAGGTGTGAGACTTCTAAATTGCAATGCAAAACTGAAAGTAAATGTGCAATAATTAAATCTACTACTAAATGCAAATGAGAAAATAAATATGCAATGGATTGTTTTTGTATTTTTGTGATGCAAGTGGTGATGGAGATAATGTAAATTCGAATTGGAGATGCAAGTAAAGTAAAGTGCAAGTAAGTAAATTGCAGCAAAGTAACTAGAGTGTTTTCTTATATTTAAAATAGGACCGGGGTTCATGGTTTCACACTTGCATTCTCTCAAATAAAGTAGTAGACGGTGGACATAAAGAATTACATGTGAGATTACAATAATATGTTTAACATTGAGTACTTTCATATGGGCATCACGTCCTAGCATAGAGATCTCTACGGTCATATTGATCCCTCTTATACTCCACCAAGATGCGAAATAAATCATAACACCTCGATAATTAAGGAAAAACCAGAGTATAGCTTTAAGCAATGTGACATGAAGTTGAAGTAAGAACTTGCTAGATCTAGTCATGGAGATTGATTAGTGTCACTTCAAATCCCCGGTAACAAGGTACTCCTTTTTATCCCTAGTGAGGTAACTAAGAAAGGTTTAACAAAACCTAAGTGGATCGCTGAACTTCTGTCACTTTCACAGCACTAGCCACCCCCCGTTACTCCAACTAATGCACCCATCACCCCACACACGCTCTCAAGAACTAGATTGATCAAAGCTAGTAAATAAGAACGGGGTACATAAGATACATATACTCAAATAACTCAAGAGAAACAATTGCAATCTCAGATTCAATAACTCATAGAAAAGATCCAACACATAGGAATTACAACGGTGCCCGTAATCATGTGAGGCAGCTCATACGGATCTAATTAGTGAAGCACATAGAGAGAGAGATACAAGTGCTACTTCCACAAACCCATAGCCCTGGGGTGGACTACTCCCTCTTCATGGAGATGTCGATGGAGATGACGTTGGAGGGGTAGGAGATCACACCGGCGGCGCCCCGCCGGAGTTTCCCCCCTCCAATTTGGAACTCCAGGTCTCTGTTTCGGTGTTTCGGTGTTTCGGCGGCGCTCTCTCCACAAGGGTACGGGGGACCCTTTTTATTGTCGGTTTTAGGTCAAGACGGAGTCGGTAAGTCGAAGATGGAAGGAATTGGGGCCACAGGGGCCAAAAGGGGGCCTCTCCCGCGACCAAGGAATCTGGCCGCGTGGAGGGTCCTCTTTTAGGCCTCCTTGCCCAATTCTCGTGGATCCTTCGCCCGCAAGTCTTCTCCTTCCAAGAAAATGACCCCCACAGATTTTCAGGTGATTTCGCGGAAGTTTGCCCCCTGAAACGTCAAAAATATAGAAAACGGGGTTTCTGACAGGCAGGGTTAATTCCATAAAAGTTGGGGGACTTTGTAATTTAACCCCAAAATACTATAAAACATTGAATTATACCCTTATATGATGCAATATGTAATAGAAAACCATGTGAAAATATGCAAAATTCATCTATGCATTTTACATGCATCAACATCCCCAAGCTTAACCCATGCTCGTCCTCGAGTATGAAGGTGATAAAACTAAGATGGGTTCTGCATATTGAAACAATCATGGGATATCAAGGAGGATTATTCATGCCACATATAATCAAACGATTAATACTAGAAATGAGTAGAAATATACAATTCATGTTGTAAGAAATATCAAATATGCAAGCAAAGATGCTTCATGAAAGTTCACAAAGTGTATAATGAAATAAAATCACTATGGACCAAATGCATACACAAAATGAAAAATAAAATCCTATATTGGTCAAAGAATAGCATAATGGAGAATAGAAAATATGGTGGACACTTTGGAGAAAATTGAGTAGAGGTAAAACATGATCAAGTCTTATTTAGCCTCTAAATTATTCAACTAAAATTACCAATTGAAATGTGGTATCCATTGATCTAGGACTCTCATTGCCCCTTTATCACTAGCATCTTAAAATTGTGAGTATTGAAGTAATGAGAATGACAAGGTGGTTGAAAGCCTCATGCCCCGTGAGTGTGAAAACCTACTCCATGATTACTCAACTTAAGATTCCTAATAAGCTTTGTACAATCATAATAAGTATTAATGACATCATAGAGAACCGCAAAGATGTACCTCTTGCCCCATGACATGGAAACAAGCCCATGTTACAATGACAAGATGAACAAATGGAGTAGACTCATCATCCTTTTTATTTTCATTCACTATTATGCATAGCTTCTTATTTTATTATAGGATGTGTTGTAGAGTCACTCAAGCTGTAAGTAAATTTCCACCATGATAAAGCATGGCTTAGTTTAGCGGCCCAATGCGTTTCTCTAGTCATATAGATACTTACTCGTCTAAACTTACTATTCCTCTATTTCATTTCGGCATGGCAGGAGTCCAAAAACAAAAGTACATGATATCAACCAAATATAAATTTTTTGTGCAATGTTGAAAGCTTTCCGGTGATACACGTTTATAGCTAGCTCCCAACCACACACTTGTAAAACGCAAAACTTGTGGCTCCCATTATTGGGTCATGTTTATTAGATGCATAAAAAGTAAAGTGTGCCTTCAAAAGTTCGGGAGAGTACTATCCCAAGATCAACCCATGACAATTAATAAAGTGAATATCTTTTAATTTAGAACATAAATAACACAATAATATGGTGAACATACTCGGAATATCAATGAAGCTAATGGGAAGATATGGTGGACTCACTGGAAATACTTGGCTAAGGAGTGTTGGAAACAAGTTTTTACTTGTTGGAATTTTTAAATTTTTGGGTTAGCAAGAGGGAGATAGTTGACCAGCTACTATGCATGAATATGTCCATAGAACTACTCATTTCATGACAAACTAAATAAACCAGCAATTTACATCAAGGACATGAATAAGAGATAGCTCAAGACAACATTATTGCAAATTTCTACACATAAAAAGCTTATAAATCATGCAAACATATGTAGCTCTTCAAATCAACCATGGAATCCCTATTCCAAGTCATAATACTAGCATCCAATACATTCCAACCCCAAAATCCAGTAGCTAAATCTCATATAAAATGATGGTGGTGGTCTTATGAAAACAAAAATAAAAAATAAAAACTAGACGCTTCAAGTCTCTACGATAAATGCTTTGCTTAGAAAAACAGAAAGTAGACGTGTGCTAACCAAAAGAGTGTAGCTCCAGTGGGGTGTTCATCACATCCCCAATCTTATGGATTTCACCATTCTTGGATGTCTTGAGGCGCAGCTCCTCTATTCCCTGTGAAAAAACTTCACAAAACATGTTTCTCCCATTCTTTTACTGTGGGGTGAGATTAGCAAGGACAAACAAATCACATGCTTGTTGTGCAAAATTCCAAATCAATTGCTCAAGTAGATAGACAATAAGGTTCATTATGTTGTATGTTCACTCTCTTGCTTGAAAGAATCATGGAACTTCGATTCCCAAGCCCAAAGAGTGCATAAAACAAAAGAAGGCAGAATCTGTCCAGAAAAGCAACAGCAGAAAAACGAACGTTTTTCCCTAAGCTAGACTCGTCAAAAAATTACGCCAATTTTTGTGCTTACAGAGGACGAAAAGTTGCAGAACATATTAAAAAATTAGCTCAATCGGACATACCAATAAAAAACGTAAAATCATACGGTGAGCAGCCTCGTGCTGAAATAGAAATTTCATGCACTAGGATAGCAACTTATAAGTCCAAATGGGTTTGACTTGACTCTTTATTGAAAACTCCAGAATTAAAACAAAAAAACTAATATCTTGATACATCAAGAGGACACTAGGAAAATCCAAACAAAAACAACTGGGTTGCCTCCCGTAAAGCGCTTTCTTTATAGCCATATAGCTAGGCTTTACTTACTTGATAATCAAGAGGGATAAAGCTCATGAGGGAGCTTGTTCTTCAGTGTGCCCCTCTTCCTTGGGAAGTGCTCCATGCTTTTCTTGTGAGGGAACTGAAACTTGACATTCCCTTCCTTGGAGTCTATGATTGCACCTGTAGTACGAAGAAAAGGTCTACCCAAAATAATAGGACTAGGGGATTTATCCCCCATATCCATAATAATGAAATCAACGGGTACGAAAGTCATGTGCAATTCAATCATAACATCTTTTACTTGTCCTACAGCATGTTTAGTAGAGTTATCAGAAAGGACAAATTCACTTGAGCACTTTTCTAAATTTTCTAGTTCTAGCAATTCATATAATTCTTTAGAGAGTACCGATACACTAGAACCTAGATCTAACATAGCATGGTGAATTTCTTTTCTAATTGAAACTAGCACCTTGGGGATCCATGCATCCCCAAGCTTAGGAGGTATCATGGCCTCATTCTTGTACCAAGCAATTTTTTCTTGCAAGACATGATTAGCAATATAAGATCCAAAGCCAGGTTGATTAACATTTATAGTGGGATCACTAGCAAATTTTTGTAGAGTAGCAATAAGTTCTTGCAAGCTACTTTTTTCTAAATCAAGCAATGGATCCTTAATTTCAGTAAGCATCATAATTTCCTCTACTTTACTCTCTAATTTAGCTAGCATTCTTGATTCATGAGGACTAATTTCATCTTTGCTAGCAAGATAAGACATATATGGAAGTAAATATTCAGGGTACTTCACTATTTCATTCAAAGTTTCTTCTAAGCTAGTAGGGAAATTCTCACTTGTATTCTCAGCAATATGATAAATATTTTCAATAATAGGAGCAGCAATAGTAATAGAATTCATTCCTACACTAGGTTGTGCTTGTGGCTTTCCTGCTGACATGCTTAATAGAGTTGCTTGATTATCAGCTAATTTTGACAATGCTTTATCTAAATTCGAAGATTGAAGTTGCAATCCTTTAATAGATACTAATGGATGCAATAGACTTATTTAACTCATGTATCATAGCATTGTGACTAGCAACTTGTTCCATAAGCAATTTATTAGATTCAGAGATTTCACTAGAAGGCTTCCACTTATTTTCATTAGCATTAGGATATGGAACAAAAGGTTTATTTGGCACATAAGGAGGTTTACTGTATGAATTGTAAGTACCAAAACCATTGCTACCATAATTCCTAACAAAATTAACATCCACACTTTCAGAATTACTACCAACTAGCTCCTGCAAAGGCACATTCTCCATATTTTGTTTATTAATAAAAGCAAGAATAGTGTCAATTTTAGAAGACAAATCATTGGTTTCTTCAATTGAGTTTATTTTCTTAGTGGGATTGGGTGCTCTTTCAGTATTCCATTGACTATAATTTTGCAATATGCTTTCTAATATGCTCTTAGCCTTTCCTATAGTTTTACTCATAAAGGCACCTCCAGCAGCAGAATCAAGTATATTTCTAGACATGTAGTTTAGACCATTATAAAAAGAGTGTAGTATGGTCCATTAATTTACTCCATGTGATGGGCATGTTCTAAGCATTAATTTAATTCTATCCCATGCCATGGCTACATGTTCATTATCATTTTGCCTAAATGAGAGGATATTATTCCTATTTTGCAAAATTTAAACGGGAGGATAATATTTCTTAATGAAAGATTCTTTTAAATCATCCCAAGACTTTATACTAGCTGTAGGTAGTGAAAGTAACCATTCATTAGCCTTTCCTCTAAGTGAAAAAGGAAATAATTTCAGTTTTAAAACACTACTTTCCACATTTTTAAATTTTTGCATATCACATATTTCCATGAAATCATGAAGATGCATAGAGGCATCCTCCATAGCACTACCACCAAATTGCTCTATAGTAATTAAATTCAATAAACTAGGACTTACTTCACAGCTTTCAGCTTGTATTTCAGGTGTAGTAATTGGCCTAGCAATGAATTGGTCATTGGGTGTATTTGTGTAGTCACTTAATTTAGTTCTATCACCCATTTTAACAGTTTTTATGTAATTTTTAATTTTTTATGCAAAACTGAAAAGTAAAGTAACTAGGGAAATTTGAAATACTAAAATAAACTAGATAACTAAATGCAAACTAAAATAAAATATGCAAGACAAAACAAAAACAAAAACAAGACAAGAAACAAAACAATCTACTTGAAAGAAGGTGGAGATAGAAAGGACGGTACTCATGTAGGTGCAACCTTCCCAAGCTTAGGTGTTTGCACACCTTGTTGGTGATGAAGACTTCTTGTGAGCTCCCTTGGACAACTCCTTCACCTATGGCTCCCCGGCAACGGCGCCAGAAAAATGCTTGATGGCTAGGTTGAGACTCCAAGTGCAGAGTGCGTAGCTAGTGGCAAGCCTTCTTCCCCATGAGGGTGACTCGAGGGTTTATATCGAACTCTTGGGGAGCCAGTATTTCAGCAGTTGTCTTCCAAGCTTCCTCCAGGATCCTGCAAACAAGTAGAGAATTTTGTGCCCTCAACCTCACCAAGTGGTTGTCAAGCACAAGGTGTGAGACTTCTAAATTGCAATGCAAAACTGAAAGTAAATGTGCAATAATTAAATCTACTACTAAATGCAAATGAGAAAATAAATATGCAATGGATTGTTTTTGTATTTTTGTGATGCAAGTGGTGATGGAGATAATGTAAATTCGAATTGGAGATGCAAGTAAAGTAAAGTGCAAGTAAGTAAATTGCGGCAAAGTAACTAGAGTGTTTTCTTATATTTAAAATAGGACCGGGGTTCATGGTTTCACACTTGCATTATCTCAAATAAAGTAATAGACGGTGGACATAAAGAATTACATGTGAGATTACAATAACATGTTTAACATTGAGTACTTTCATATGGGCATCACGTCCTAGCATAGAGATCTCTACGGTCATATTGATGCCTCTTATACTCCACCAAGATGCGAAATAAATCATAACACCTCGATAATTAAGGAAAAACCAGAGTATAGCTTTAAGCAATGTGACATGAAGTTGAAGTAAGAACTTGCTAGATCTAGTCATGGAGATTGATTAGTGTCACTTCAAATCCCCGGTAACAAGGTACTCCTTTTTATCCCTAGTGAGGTAACTAAGAAAGGTTTAACAAAACCTAAGTGGATCGCTGAACTTCTGTCACGTTCACAGCACTAGCCACCCCCCGTTACTCCAACTAATGCACCCATCACCCCACACACGCTCTCAAGAACTAGATTGATCAAAGCTAGCAAATAAGAACGGGGTACATAAGATACATCTACTCAAATAACTCAAGAGAAACAATTGCAATCTCAGATTCAATAACTCATAGAAAAGATCCACCACATAGGAATTACAACGGTGCCCGTAATCATGTGAGGTGGCTCATACGGATCTAATTATTGAAGCACATAGAGAGAGAGATACAAGTGCTACTTCCACAAACCCATAGCCCTGGGGTGGACTACTCCCTCTTCATTGAGATGTCGATGGAGATGACGTTGGAGGGGTAGGAGATCACACCAGCGGCGCCCCGCCGGAGTTTTCCCCCTCCAATCTGGAACTCCAGGTCTCTGTTTCGGTGTTTCGGCGGCGCTCTCTCCGTAAGGGTACGGGGGACCCTTTTTATAGTCGGTTTTAGGTCAAGACGGAGTCGGTAAGTCGAAGATGGAAGGAATTGGGGCCACAGGGGCCAAAACGGGGCCTCTCACGCGGCCAAGGAATCTGGCCGCATGGAGGGTCCTCTTTTGGGCCTCCTTGCCCAATTCTCGTGGATCCTTCGCCCGCAAGTCTTCTCCTTCCAAGAAAATGACCCCCGCAGATTTTCAGGTGATTTCGCGAAAGTTTGCCCCCTGAAACGTCAAAAATATAGAAAACGGGGTTTCTGACAGGCAGGGTTAATTCCATAGAAGTTAGGGGACTTTGTAATTTAACCCCAAAATACTATAAAACATTGAATTATACCCTTATATGATGCAATATGTAATAGAAAACCATGTGAAAATATGCAAAATTCATCTATGCATTTTACATGCATCACTAACATGATCAAGATCATCTATCTGTAATGCTACATCTTGTCTTTGTTGGGATCCGGTGAATATTAAATGCTATGTCAAGTGATTATCAATCTATCATGTTTATGTTATTTATGATCTTGCATGCTCTCTGTTACTAGTAGATGCTCTGGCCAAGTTGATGCTTGTAACTCCAAGAGGGAGTATTTATGCTCGATAGTGGGTTCATGACTCCCTTTCATCTGTGCTCGAGTGATAGAAACATGGCGGATGGGGGATGTGTTGTTGCCATTAGGGAGAAAACAACAATGGTTTCATTGTTTACATTACACACTTTACTTAAGGAAATAATCTGTTGCTTGCAACTTAATACCCGAGGTTTGATTGGATGATGCTCTTAGGGTGGATTATTAGTCATAGATGCAGGTGGATAACGGTCTATGATTTATGTTGTAATGCTCGCATGAATCACATAGTAATCATCATGTCATGCATATGCACTACGGTGCAGCCTTTATATTTTTCTATTGCCGAGTTGTAATTTGTTTACCCAGCATGTTGTCTATCTTTTATGGAGAGACACCATTAGTGAACTATGGACCTCGGTCCATTCTTTTACACTGATAATACAACCACTGCAAGCACTATTCTTTTTACTGCCATCATTGTCCTCTGTTCATTTACAGCAAACAAGTACTGTTTTTCACACTATACATCTAGTCCTTTGTGTTAGCAAAACCGATGAGATTGACAACCTCACTGTTTTGTAGGGGCAAAGTATTTTGGTTGTGTTGTGCAGATTCCACGTTGATGCTGAGCCTGGTAGTGCGCCCTGCCAACATCAGCTGCCAACAACCTTCAGAAGTGATTTCTTTCTCATACTGGTCAATTAAACCTTGGTTTATTTCTGAGGAAAAACTTGGAGCTGTGCTCTTCATACCTTCCTCTTGGGGTCTCCCAACGAGCGTACATCTACGCGCAGCAGCGGTTAAATACCACATATATGTAAATATGGTGGAAACATTTGGCAAACTTTGGTTTTTGGGAGTTGGATGCACGAGTAGAGCTCATACTCAGTACAGGTGAAGGCTAGCAAAAGACTGGGAGCGACCAACTAAGAGAGCAATAACGGCCATAATCATGCATAGAGACAAAACATTATTAATCACAGCATGAAATGATATTACAAGTCAAAAACTAAATGATCATCAAGGTTGTAAGTGACTTTGTTTGTAGTCATAACATGGTGTGAGCATGCACCAAGCCAATCCAGATAAAGCATTCAAAGGAGAAATACCACAATACCATGTTTCAATATGAGAGAACGACACATGATTAAATTCAATGGCACATTAAGTACTCTCAGCTATTTGAGACTAGTCATGATACATCATAAACTACTAAGCACATAATTAAAATAACATCTAACATGACATGACAAAGCCTAAGCCACAGTCAAAACAAGCTTCCTATTGTACCACTATAAGCATGAAACAATTTACTCTTCTCCAACACCAATCAACTTTTTCGAAACAACTCTCAAAGAAAAAAAACATTAAAGACCATAGAGATAATCAAATATAACTGAAACAAACCAACAAACTCTAAACAAAATTCGAGTGAAAAACAAGAGCTAAAGGCATTACTAGCAAAAACTGAACACTCGCAGAACAATAATAGTGAAAACTAGAGTGTTCTAGGCAATGAAAACGGAGCGTGTCTCTCCCAAAATAATAAAAAAATGCTTGGATCCAACCAAAAGTTACAGAAAATAAAAAAACAAACTAAAAGCAAAATAAAATGGTGCTCCAAAAATAACACATATCATGTGAAGCAATAAAAATTTAGTGTTCTGAAATTAACCTGATATTTTTGTTGATGAAGAAGAGGATGCCTTGGGAATCCCCAAGATTTGACGCTTGTACTTCTTGGATATGTCTTGGGGTGACATGGTCATTCCCAAACTTGAGCTTTTGTCCATCCTTCGTCTCATCACATCATTCTTCTCTCCCTACACTTGAAAATTTCCTCCACCTAAAACTTCTCACAATCTTCATTAGCAACGTCAGTGTAATCAAAATAGTAAATCCATTTGGTTTGGTTTCAACACAAGTCTCACACTCCAATTAAAACATTAGCTACTATCAAAACTTATTTTAAGGATCTCCCTCTCAAGCGAACGGCAAAAGAAAGAGATTAAGAGGCAAATGCAAACATTGACAGAAATTTGTCAAAACAGAATAGTCGGTAAAGATGATTTTTTTTCGAAAATCTTCTGTTGCTCAAATAAAAAAGTGGGAAACTAGTGAAAGTTAAATAACAACATGGGTCATGTTTATAGTTTTATTTTTAAACAATTCGACGTTCTGGCTGAGAGATATGAATCTTTGGTAACAGCCCAGAAATCTTTTTTAGAACAATAACTTCCCCAAATCGCACTACCTCTCCATTAGAAGTTACTCTTGGCACAGAAACGAAATAAAAAGGATAAGGAGAGGTTGTTAGAGAGGTAAAACTTCCAAAACATAAAAACAAACAAAAGAAAATAGAAGAAAACAAAAGGATAACGAAGGAAAACAAAAGTGAGTTGCCTCCCACTAACGCTTTTCTTTAACGCCTTTTAGCTAGACATGAAGAATGAATCAAGTATTATCAGGTTTCTTCATCAAAAATTTCTTGAATAGCCCCTCAGAAATTCTAATTCTCTTAGCAACATTTTGCATAACACAATGAATTTTATCCACTCGATTGGCTATCTTATTATCTTTCTCCTTTTGTTCCTCAATACTCTTCTCTATAGTGCCTAATCTTTGTAACACTTATTCTATGGAAATATCAGTTTTGTTGTCTTCACAAGGAGAGTTTCCCACTAAACTTCTAATGGACTTATAAGCCTCTGTAGTAGGGGCTCCTAAAAAATTCCATCGTGTTGATATGTCAAGAATAAATCTATGTCACATGCTAGCACCAAAATAAAAGTTTCTAAGGAGGATCTTGGTGGTATGCTTTTTAGTAGATCTATTTTGAAAAACATTAATTCTATGCCAAGCATATTTTAAACTTTCCCCACCTCTTTGTTTGAAGGTGGGGATCTCAGCCTCGGGAGACATAACTGAAGGAGTAGAGATAGACATACTAACAAAATAGACTAACAACACAAATAACTAGAAACTAGAGAACTAACTTTTTTGGGTCATTCATAAAGAGAAAACAAAACTAAACAAAAGTAACTAAGAAAGAACAAAACAAAAGAAAGAGAGTGGAAGTGTGAGACTACCCTTGCAGCAAGCTCGAAATCCCCAGCAATGGCGCTAGAAAAAATACTTGAGGAGGACGTGATCACACGCTCGTTGGGAGACCCCAAACGGAAGGTATGATGTAGTCTAGAGTAAGTTTTCCCCTAGTAAAGAACCAAGGTTATCGCACCAGTAGGATTTCATAGTCTTGAAGAAGGTTGCTTTATCAACGGCACTAGAAAGTACTGGTGTGTAGTTGACGGGAGCATGCAACATGCACACAAATACAAACTCTCTCTTGACCCAACTTTCCGGAAGGTTTTCAATCTTCCGGTCTTGTTGAAACCAGGAGAATTAAACATATAGAGTCTTAGAAAACAAAAAAAGTAAAAATCGGAACAGCAAGGAAATAATAATTAAAAATGCTTTAAATAAAGTTTGCAACATGAGGAAAATAAGACCGGGGGGCATAGCTTCACTAGTGGTGTCTCTCCAAAGAAAACCAACATGTTGGGTGAACATATTACTGCTGGGCAATTTACAAATCATGAACTTACAACAATACTATTATGACGAGCTAAAGTTCACGGGTCATAACATTGTAGGCATTACGTCAAGGCATATGGACCGCTATCCAGCATGCATCCATATCTAAAAGACCACTTCAAGAAAGCTATCTAGCAAATCCTTTGGTATTAAGTTGCAACAAAGTGATTGATATGTGTGCAACAGAAAAACGCATTAAGATCAATACGTAATGTAAGAAGTGGTTCTCATCTGTAGACAAGAGCATCGTTGTTTTCACCCTAGTGGCAATAGAACATCCTCCCTCGCGTGTTTTTGTCACTCGAGCGTAGGCAACAAGGAGGCATGAACCCACTATCTAGCATATAAACCCTCTCTTGGAGATGAAAACAACTACGTGGACAAGGTAATCATAAACACGAGAGAGCACTGCAAGAAAATATTAAAACTATCTACAAATATAAGTGAAGCATCTCAGCTTGACATAAACAAAATAATCATTATCTCATGGTTCATCGGATCCCAGCAAACACAACATGCACAATTACATATCGGTGGTCTCGATCATGTGAGAAAGATCACTAGACTCTAAACATGGAGGCATAGGTGAGAGAAATCAATATCAAGATCAGAGCGCGAGAGCACTGAAACAACAAGCCACCGTCCCTTCACCAGCCAAAGAAAGGAGAAGACTAAGCAGCTCAATAGGGTCTCGAGTACGACTATAGTACCAAAGCTTGGTGCTTCTACCAGTCAAGCAATTACCACGGGTGGATATTCAATAGAAAGCCTACTTCAGACCATCTAGCTACTATTATGGACCCGTAGTCCCGAGATGAACTACTCACGCATCTGTATGGAGGCGACCATGGTCATGTAGAGCCTTATGGTGACGATCCCCCTCTCCGGTGGAGCAGGACTCCAGAAGCACTAGATTGGACTTTCGAGGTGACGGCTCGTCTCAGTATGTTTTGTGGAAAATAACTCTGCCCCCGACGATTTTAGGGTAAAATGCAGTTTATAGGCAAAGAGGGGACGTGAGGTGGTGCCGGGGGCTCTCATGGGCCCACCAGGCACGGCCGGGCTACGCCTGGCACCCTCCTGGTGGCCCCTGGCTCCCCTCCATTTCTCCTTTTGACTCTGTCTTCGTTCCGGGTAAAAATTGATCTTCGTGGATTTTCAGCCCTTCTCGAGAATATTTCCTTAAGAACTTTTCTGAAATAGAAAAATAGCACAAAACAGCAACTGGCCTGGGGCATCTTGTTAATAGGTTAGTCTGTGAAAACATCCGGAAAACAAAGGAAAACGGTAGAAAACATGTGGAAAACAAAACGTATTGGGTAGAAAACAAGCATGGAGCATCAAAAAAATATAGATACGTTTGCAATGTATCAACCACCTGAGGGAGCATTCCTCCAATAAGACCAGCATTGGTAGCTTTGTACAACATTTTTGTAAAAAAGTTTGTCACAAGATTAAATAGGATGGGGGAGCTAGGATCCCCTTGTTTGAACCCTTTACCTATAGTGGGAGCTATTTTCATCATTAACCCTAACACAGAGGGAGCCCTCAACCAGCAAGCTTTTTATCCAACTTCTAATAAGAGGACCAAAACCTTTAGAAAGAAGCATCTCATCCAAGAAGGACTAATCAACTCTATCATATGCCTTTTCATAATCCAAGTTGAGGCCCACCAGGACTGGAGTGAGCATCATGAATCAGTTCTTGAGCTGATACTACACTTTCCAGTATAAATCGGCCTTTAATAAAGGAAGTCTAGTTATTAGAAATAATCCTAATACCAATCAGAGAAAGCCTACTATTAATGGCCTTAGAAATAATTTTTAGGCTGCAATTACCTAAGCTAATTGGCCTAAACTTCCTCGTTTCTCTAGCATTGGGTTCTTTAGGAATCGGGGTGATAATGGCATAGTTCAGTCTGGAAACAGAAAGATCCCCTTGCTCAAACTCCCTAACCAGGACCATAAAGTCATCTTTAATAATGTCCTAGAATTTTTGGTTAAAGAGAAAGGAAAATCCATCAGGCCCAGGTGCACCATTAGCATAAGAGCCAAACACAGCCTCTTTGGTTTCATCTAGAGATAAGGGTTTTTTAAGGAGAGTGTTTTCGTCCTCAATTACCATGTCCACATGATCCCAAAAGCCAGGGCCAAGGGAAAATTTAGCTCTAGGCTTAGCAGCAAACAGGGATTTGTAAAAATCCAAAGCTACCTTGAGCATGTGTTTGTTGGAGTCAACAGGACCAGAAGGTCCATCAAGGACAGCAATTTTTTCCTCCTTCTTTGATTATCAGTAGCATGGAAATAGGAGGTATTCCTATCACCTTCTTTAATAAATCTATCCCTAGACTTTTCGAGGATTTAATTTTCTCAAGACTAAGGAGCCCGTCCAAGTCACACATAATCTGTTTAAGCCTAGCATTTTCCTCTTCAGAGAGGAGGCCGGATTCAGAGAAAGTATCTAGGATGACAAATTCCCGAATTAAGTCCTTCTTTTCTTTCTTATTGACAACATCAACATTAATGCCCCAACCTTTACAGTGCCTCCTAAGCAAACTCAATTTGAATTGCCACTTATCAATAGGAGCAGGGAGGTTGCAAGGGGTAGCCCAAACTTTATGAACCATGACCCAAAACTCAGGGTAATCCAGGCACCACTTTTCAAATCTAAATAGTTCAGGAGGAGGGGCCTACCAGAACAAGATTCAATCATGAGGGGGTGATGCGCGTAGATGTACGTTCGTTGGGAGACCCCAATAGGAAGGTATGAAGAGCACAATAGCAAGTTTTTTCCACAGAAAGAAACCAAGGTTGAATCGACCAGTAGGAGAAAGAAATAACTTCTGAAGGTTGAAGACAGCTGATGTTGGCAGGACGCACTACCGGTTCAGCAGCAACGTGGAATCTGCACAACACAAATAAAGATACTTTTCCCCAACGAAACAGTGAGGTTGTCAATCTCACCGGTTTTGCTAACACAAAGGATTAGATGTATACTGTGAAAAATACTACCTGTTTGCAGTAAATGAAAAGAAAACAGTGATGGTCGTAAATGAGAGGAAAATAGTAATTGCAGTAGAGGAAATTGTGGTTGCAATGGTTGTATTATCAGTGTAAAGAAATGGACCGGGGTCCATAGTTCACTAGTGGTGTCTCTCCATAAAAGGTAGATAACATGTTGGGTAAACAAATTATAGCTGGCAATTGACAGATAGAAAGGCCGCATCGTAGTGCATATGCATGACATGATGATTACTATGTGATTCATGCGGGCATTAAAACAATATTCATATGTTGTTATCCAATAGCATCTATGACTAATAATCCACCCTCAGAGTGTAATCCAATCAAACCTCGGGTATTAAGTTGCAAGCAGCAGATAATTGCATTAAGCAAAGTGTGTAATGTAAACAATGTAAACATCGTTGTTTTCTCCCTAATGGCAACAGCACATCCCCCACCCGTTATGTTTCTTTCCCTCGAGCGTGAGTGAAAGGGAGGCATGAACACACTATCGAGCATAAATACTCCCTCTTGAAGTTACAAGGATCAACTTGTCCAGAGCATCTACTAGTAAATAACAAAAACTTGATAGATTGATAATCACTGGACATAGCATTCAATATTCATCGGATCCCAGCAAACACAACATGTAGCATTACAAACAGATGATCTTGATCATGTTAGGCAGCTCACAAGATCTAAACATGAGGCATAAAGAGGAGAGAACAACCATCTAGCCACTACTATGGACCCGTAGTCCAAGGATGAACTACTCACGCATCACTCCAAAGGCAGGCATGGCGATGAAGAGCCCTTCGGTGATGATTCCCCCTCCCAGCAGGGTGCCGGGGAGAGGTTCAGAACCCTCCCAAACTAGGGTTGACGATGACAGCGGCTACGAAACTTTTGGTGGAAAAGGGCTCTCGTATTTAGGGTTAACCCATGGAGGAGCTTAAATAGGAGAGAGGGCAACGTCGGTGGGTGGCCAGGGGGCACACCACATGGTGGCACGGCCAAGAGGGGGTCGCCCGCCCTATGGTGTGGGGCCCCTGAGCCCCCCCTCCGGGTCTCCTCCGGACTCCGTGTACATGACAAATTTCTAAGACCCTGGGATTTTGTTTCATCCAATTTCGAGAATATTTCTAGAACAACTTTTCTGAAACAAAAAACAACAGTAAATAGGAACTGGCTCTGTGGCATCTTGTCAATAGGTTAGTCCCAGGAAATCCAGAAAAATGACATAAAGTGTATAGGAAACATGTAGCATATGGCATGGAAACAACATTGAACATCAGAAATTATAGATACGTTTAAGACGTATCAGGGGGTATGGTCACTAACAGGCTTAGGCAGGGCCCTAACAGTAGAGAGAGGGAACTTATGTTCCCACTCAGTACTGGCCAGAATTATGTCTAGGTTAGCCATAATAGGGGCATCTTGATTGTTAGACCAAGTATAACTCATATTTTCCAGCTTTAAATCAATAAAGGCACACATATTAATCCAATCATTGAAGAGGGGAGTCCAGTTAGTATTAGTACTCCATTATTCTTCTCACAGGAATCTCTAACTAAGGTAAAATCCCCTCACAATAGGGTAGGAACAGTACTGAGCTCCATCACATCGTGCAATTAAGTAATGAACTGCAGTTTAGATGGAACGTAAGGAATGTCATATACAACCACTAATTGCCAAGTAAATTCTTCCAACAGATTATTGATAGGAACTGAAACACAAAACTCAAAGCAAGAGTGACTTAAAACGTCAAACCTATCCTTTTAAAAACCTACAAGAATACCAACTCCAGTATTCTCTGCAGGTAGGGTAACCCAAGAGAAAACAATAGGGCCAGAGATATAGTCCAAGAAATGATCTGGAAAGGTGGTTATTTTAGTTTCTTGAATACCCACAAAATCAAGCTTGTGCCTAACTATAAAGTCTGCTACGGCTTGTTTTCGGCTAGGTCTCCATGTGCTTCTACTATTCCATATACCTCCTATCATTAGAATAGTTTTTCTTTTTCGGTTAGGTCACTAGAGTCCAAGGTGTGTTAGTGATACCAATCTCACTATCAGGAAACTATCCTTGATGATGACTATATTCACTAGCAGCCTTGCAAGGTGTAAGAGCAGGGAACTATTTGGTACAACCTAAATCTAGGGAAACCAGAAGAGAAATCATAGGATTCTCTAAAGCAAACTTGTGGTTGAGAGCAATCTCACTATCCACAAGTTGGTGAATAATTTTAGTTTACTCATTCTTAGAAGATCCATAGACTATATCAACAGTATCTAAAATCTCACCAAGGATATTAGACCCAAGCAAAGCAAAAGAATTACCTTTAAAGGTGGGAGGGATCTCGAAATTTTTCTTCATTTGATATTTTTCAACTTTATCCACAATGTTTTGGGTACCATGGTTCCTAGCACTCTTCTAGCAGCCACACAGGGGCCCCACATAGATTTCTTGGCTTGAGGAGGAGGCTGAGGGAGAGCAGCAGAAGAATCATCCAGAAAAGGAAACAAGGTCCTCTTCACACCACTAAGTTGAGCCACAGAGTGTGTATCAAGACACTCAGCGAAGACCTCCTCTTCCAGAGGGTCATATTCATATGTGTCCATGCCAGCATCTAGAAGGTCCTTGCAATATGCCAAATTGATGGTAGTAGAACCCACATGGAGGATACCTTCGGCCTCAACAGCCTCAACAACTATGTGCATTGGTTTAGAGTTGCGTACCTCCCAGTCCCACACACCATCATCTAGCCTACCATAATCCAGCTTATCCGTCAAAGAGCCACATGGACTAGCACAATGAGGATGGGCAGACAACTCAGGGCAGCTGACACAATCTTGTTCCATTACTCTCTTACCATTATCTTTCTGCGCCTCACTATTTGAAGTAAGCCCAAGATTAGGTGCAGGAGGTTGGAGAGCAGAGCCACAAGTGTGATCAGTATCAATATCAGCAGAAGTTCTAGCAACTGGGAGACTACCATTAGGACCATTCCATGGAGAATTGGAAGCTTCCAACGTTGGGCCATCAATACAAATAGACAACAAGTAAAGTGCTTGATTCATCTCAACCACCCTATGAGACAGAATTTTTTATCTATCTTTGACTGAAACCAGCATCTTTACATCTGAATAGAAGGTCTTGAATAGAGTTGCCCAGTCAATGTCAACCAGGACACCCATGATGGATGCAACTTGACCAAAGGTTTTCCACGCACACCACTTGGGAGGAATCCCTTTGACAGTTACCCACAGTTCATCAAGGTAGCCATATAGTTTGATTTCACCGTCTGACGATGTTATCTTGACAGTAGCCTCCTCCTCCAAATCGAAAGCTGGGAATTCACTCAGGTCTTTAACTTTCTTCCATGGGGGAAAGGGCGCAAGGAAATATTTGGGCGCCGATTCCCTGATTTGCCATGGCCAGACTTTATCCTTGCAGAAGATGGAGATGAGGTTGGCCTCAAGCTCAGACACAGAGATATCACCTTACTTCACAGAAATCAAACCACAATTTGAAAAAATTAAACCACCTAGTCTCATCAGCTATAGGCACTTCAATATGATAAAACCCTAGACCCGGATTACCACAAAGTACTCAGTATTGGGATGAACCTTATACCAATCTGAGCAGGAGTGAACAGGGTGACAAGGGAGATTGCAGATGAAGCAGAGCATGGGCTTAACACATTTGCCAACGAAGTGACTTGGATCCCCGCAATCAAAAGAGGTGAGTTTTCTATACCTTGGGTCGAGGACTTGCTCTAGGAGAGTTGGAATCTCCGAGCTCGCAGACTGGGAGGACCCTGGTCGATCTGAGGCGGTAGAAGCCTGAAGCTGCTCCGAGCTACTAGAAGACGTCGGGACCTGAGAGGAACCAACACCCTGGCCTCCTTCTTGAGCTCCACTCGGCTTGCACGAGTAGTTCTGGTACCATTGTTGAGGATATCGATTGTACCTTGGATTCGTAGGACCTTTGCCTTGAGGAGGCTTGGGTGGAGGTACATGATAGCTAGAAGGAGCGGCGGCCGTAGTAGATGAGGCGGCACGGGTGGAGGTGCCACCGAGGGAGGCCCTCCGCGCCCCCGCCCATGGCCAAATGACGTTTTTTCGGACTGAAACTCGCGGCAGAGCACCTCCACAAAAGAGGGAGGCCCTTGCAGCAGCGAGGTGGGCGGAAAGGCCGAGGACGATGATGTAGCATAGCAGATCTGGTGGCGTGGAAACAGTGGGTGATGGAGACCTCCTCGTTGGGGATCCCCTTCTGGATCCAGCAAAGGAACCGACTAGAAGCACGCCGCTAGGGAGAAAATGACGGAATTGCCCAGAACTGGCCGAAAAATTCCTCGACTCCATCGTCATCCACCCCTGGGTCGCTAACAGTTGGGGCCAAACACGAGCGAATACCAGGGCCACCTGAAAGATCATCGTTCGTTTTGATAATTATATGACAACATACCTATTTGATCTCATGTTTATTTGATATATGAAAAAGCCCAGGTTAATCAAGTTCACTAATTCTATGGGCCGCGTGTTTGGTTAAAATGAAAAGAGCTAGGAGAAAGGAATCTGGGAAGCTGTTTTCTGCATGGAGCAAAGGCTCCGGTGAATCCACCGGAGGCTCCGCCTCAGGCTCCGGTGCGGGTCCAGTGCAGGGTCCGCCCAAACCTCCCTCTGGTGCATATGACCGGAGGCCAGGGCGGAAACTCCGGTGGAGCTCCGGTGGGCGGAGCCTCCGCCATTTCCACCGGAGCCTCCGCCATTTCCACCGGAGCCTCCGCTGCCTCCAACCAGGGCCCATGCACAATGGGCCTCCGGTGGAGGCTCCGCCAAAACCTTGCTCTGTTGGATAAGAGCGGAGGCTCCACCGGAGCCTCCGGTGGCCCCCAACCAGGCCCTGTGAACAGGTGGCATCCGGTGCGCCTCCGGAGGGGGCTCCGCCAAAAGGTGGCTCGGTTTCATAAGAGCGGAGGCTCCACCGGAGCCTCCGCCCTTTCCACCGGAGCCTCCGCCCCTTGGTCCTCCAAAATATAACAGGTGCGTTGCGCGGCTGCGCAACTGATAGAGGCCCACCGGAGCCTCCGGTGCTCCTGGACTGCAACGGCCACTTTGTGGGAAGGGGTATAAATACCCCTTCCCCTTCCTCATAAATGCTAAGCTTTTCCCACTCTCTCTCCTAGCCATTAATGAAAGCTTCATCCACCTAGATCTCCCACTCCGTCCACCCAATCACTCCCATACTTGGTGTAGAGCTAGAGGAGACCTAGATCCACACTTCCACCAAAGGAATTTCAAGTCCATCCACCACAACCTAGTAGATCTAGAATCCTACTTGAGGCCTAGAAACCTTAGTAGATCTTGTGCTTGTAGCTTCCACCTTGTTGCAAGAAGCTACGGATTGCTTGAGAGTCTCCATCCATCTTGTGGAGTGACCTCGAGCTCATGTAAAGGTTTGGTCAACGCCTTCAAGTCGACCTCATAGTGGAAATGAGAATCTCCCTCACCGGAGAAGCTCAAGGAGAATAAGGTGTGCACAACCGTGCTATTGAGGAGTGCCTAGGTGGCTCCCCACCTCTCCAATGTAGATGTACTTCTCATTGAGAAGGAACTACGGGAATCATATCCTTGTCTCCTTGTTTATTGGAAGAGATGAGGATGATGATGATGATGAGGACTATGAGGACACATACAAAGGTGCTCATAAGTGCATCGCTCTTGCCATGGATGGTTATTGGAAGAGATGGGAGGCTCACAAGGCCGGTGCTTCTAGACCTTCAAGGGACAAGATCTTTAGTAAGAAAGGGGAGCGGCTAAGAACATGCTACAATTGTGGAAGTGCAAACCACTTCGTCAAGGAGTGTCCCTTTGAGCCAAGAGAAGAAAATGAAGGGAAGCTTGTTCGCAAGGACAAGAACAAACCTCCACAAAACAAGAACCTTGCTAGAAGAGTCCCAAGGGATCTATATGTTCAAGAAGGCCCCGCATTGGAAACATATTACTCCGGAGATGAAGGAGAAGATGAAGTCGTAGGTGTTGCCCACGTCGCCATAGTTACGACTTCCTCTTCATCGGTCTCTCCATTTGAATCTCCCAATGAGAAGGCATCGATCCGACCTACATGTATCATGGCAAAAGCCACCGCGGTAATATCTTCCACCTCCAAGTCTATTGTCACTAGCTCTCCCTCGTTATTGGATTGTGTTGAAAACATTGTTGATGATGAGGAGGCTAAGAATCTAGGCTCTTGGTTATGTAGTCTTGAAGGGGAAACTAAATAAAAGGTAAAGGCTCTCTTAAGGCAACTTTATGATGCTAACTCTCTCATGGATGAGAAGGAGGAGATCATCATGACCTTGGAGAGCCATGGCGGTAGCCATGAGAACCATGACGATGAACTAGTTAAAGCTCTCAAAAAAGAGAGATCCATGAGAGCCTCTCTCGAAGAGAGACTATCTAGTCTACAAGAGACATATGCTATTAGTGTTTCAAAGCTTAGGAAAGATAACTAAAAATCTCTTGCCAAGCTTAAGAAAGAACATGCCAAATCTCTTATTTTACTTAAAGAATTTGAAGAGGAAGAAATGAAGCTAGGAATAGCTCATCAAAAACTTGACGAGGAGCATGAGAAACTAAAAAAGGAGTTTGCGTCTCTTAAAGAAATTCATGACAAACTTGCCAAGTCTCGTAATAAGCTCCTAGCTCAACAATCTAATAAGCATGTTGCATCTTCATCTAATAGCATTGTTATTGTGCCTACCTCTTCTACTACAACTAACATTGTAGGGAAAGAAAGAATTCTCAATGATGCAATAAGCTCTCAAGGAGCCAAGAAAGGGAAAGAGGGACTTGGCTTTGTTTCCAAGTCAAAGAAGATATCCAAGAATGTCACTTATCCCTCCCAAAATGTTGTCTTTGTGAAAGAGGGAGAGGTGACAAAAGAGAAGGAGACCAACTCCATTGTGGGTGGTGATACCTCTAGGGGGAGCATCACTCACAATGACTTCACCGGAAAATATAACCCATCTTATGTTCTTATGAAATCTAGTGATGGACATGTTTATGCTAAATATGTTGGTACTTCTTATGGTGATGATTATCATTGGACTATTTGGGTTCCTAAGACCCTTGTTACTAACAAAAGAGGACCCATTGAAGGATGGGTACCTAAATCAAGAAATTGATCTCTTGTAGGGAAGTGCTTCCGGGTCAGGTAGATGGACAGTGGATAGTGGTGCATCCCAACATATGACCGGAAGCTATGATGCAATGAGTGATATTGAACCTCCATTACCTCATCTCAATTGCGTTACTATTGGTGACAAGTCCGAGCTTAAGGTATTGGGACGAGGCAAGGTGGCTATCTCAAATGATTTATCAATGGAGAATGTTCTCCTTGTTGAGTCCCTTGGCTATAACTTGATGTCCGTTCTTCAACTTGCGAATTGTGGCTTTACCTCGTTCTTTAATAAAGAGAGTGTGATTGTTGTTGGAACGCGTAGAGATAAACAAAACTTTTTCCTACGCGGTACTTCCAAGATCTAGCCGAGGTAGAAGGCCACGATGATTACCACTAGACGCGTGGTTGCGGATTATCGATGAAGCGCGTCGGGGCAGTGCAGTCCCACGATCCGATCCAGCCGATCCAATCCCACGATCGTCGAAGTGCTGAACGTACAACACCTCTGCCGGTATCCACACGTACTAGGAGGAGCTCCGACGGCGGACTGCTAGGTCCGGTACGACGGCTGGACTGAGTGGGGCTAGGGTTCCCAATGCATGGGAGTGGACTAACGTACCCGCTGGGCAACCTGCGCCCCTCTTTATATAGCGAATGGTAGTGGGCTTCACAACACTTGTGGCCCATTCCCTCTGTGATTCCGACTCACAAACTCAGTCCATTTCTGGTTCGGGTCCAACCCGACCAATACTTGCTCCCGCTCTTAAGTGTGCGACCATGCAGGCTCATGGCGACTTGGACACGATTGGAGTCTAACTCCCAATCGATCAATCGTGTAGCGGCTCCTAGCAGAACGTGCCGACTCCCAAGTCCCATTGAGTCATGACGACATACCTTTCAATATGATATTCATCTTAGTCCCTTTTGCCTCACGATATACCTTGTCGAACTATGGGCGATTTATCGTCATCCCTTAAATAGTTCAACTCTCTTCTCGATCCGTGATATGTGATTCATCTGACTAACTCTTAGTCAACAGAAACAATTAACACTTAACTGAGTCGCGCATGGCCATGCTTCCTGAATCATATCACTCGAGAGGGCCCAGAGAATATCTCTCCATTCGGAGGGGCAAAATCCCATCTTGATTATCCACATCACGTAGCTTGCTTCTCATTCGACCCGAACTCTGCCTTTATAGCTGCCTTGTCACAGAACGACGTTTGACAGAACCTAAGTCGGTGATCCACAACTCGGATTGTGCGACAACCTCGGGTCTAAGGATTACATTGATTGAGACATGCAAATGACGACTTGCTTGTTGCATCTCAATATGGGTCAGTCCGACTTGCTAAACTCTTTAGCCAAGTCCGTGATCGTTGGAATGGCATCACCATGCCTATGACAAGTGGAACCATGTCATCAGCCAACACTCACATTAGTTTAGGGTGTGTGTCCAGCACAACCTTAATGACCAAGGACAATCTAGTATGAACAACATGAATATATAGTTCCACAATCATACATGATTGCCTCTAGGGCATATTCCCAACAGTCTCCCACTTGCACTAGAGTCAATCATCTTGGCATCATATGTCTAGGCATCTAATGCGCATACCTCTCGTGTGCGCCTCATGCTTAGGTTGTGGTAGCGCCTTTGTCAACGGATCTGCAATGTTTGCATCCGTGTGTACTTTGCATAACTTGATATCACCTTGTTCGGCAAACTGTCGAATGAGGTGGTACCGCATGAGTATATGTTTGTTCTTCTGGTGTTGTCTAGGTTCCTTGACTTGTGCGATAGCACCATTGTTGTCACAATATACGTCCAATGGATTGGACGCGCCCTGAAGCACACCAAGATCTATCAGGAGGTTCCTGATCCAAACAGCTTCCTTTGCCGCCTCTGAGGCAGCAATATACTCAGCCTCTGTTGTAGATGCAGATACCGTATCTTGCTTGGAACTCTTCCAGCTCACAGCTCCTCCGTTCATTACGAACACGTATCCAGATTGCGAACGAGAATCATCTGAGTCGGTGAGATAACTCGCATCTGTGTAACCCTTTACACTGAATTCCTCATCACCTCCATAAACTAGGAACATTTCCTTAGTCCTTCTCAAGTACTTAAGGATGTTTTTAACCGCTGCCCAGTGGGCTTCGCCAGGGTCAGCCTGGTATCTGCTCGTAACACTTAGAGCATAGGAAACATCTGGCCTAGTACAATTCATGGCATACATGATGGATCCGATTGCCGAAGCATACGGGATCACACTCATCCGACTTCGCTCATCAGTCGTCGAAGGACACCGAGTCTTGCTAAGTTTTATGCCATGGGACATCGGCAAGAATCCCTTCTTGGACTCTTCCATTTTGAATTTCTTCAAAACTTTGTCCAGATATGTACTCTGACTCAATCCAATGAGCCGCCTTGATCTATCTCTATAGATCCTGATTCCTAATATGTAAGTCGCATCACCCAAATCCTTCATTGAGAAACTCCTTTCCAATGATTCTTTGGTTTCTTGCAACATCATGACATCATTTCCAATCAGTAATATGTCATCCCATATAAGATTAGAAAGTTTACTTTGCTCCCACTAAACTTCTTGTATAAACAAGAATCATGATCACTCTTGATGAAGCCAAACGATTTGACTACCTCATCAAAGCGAATGTTCCAACTCCGAGATGCTTGCTTCAACCCATAAATGGATTTCTGAAGTTTGCATACCTTGTCAGCGTTAGCTGGATCGACAAAACCTTCGGGATGTATCATATACACGTCCTCAGTTAAATTTCCATTAAGGAAATCCGTCTTGACATCCATCTGCCATATCTCATAGTCGAAATAGGCTGCTATGGCTAACATGATCCGAATTGATTTAAGCATCGCTACGGGCGAGAAGGTCTCGTCGTAGTCAACTCCTTGAACCTGTCGGAACCCCTTCACGACAAGTCGTGCTTTATAGACGGAAATATTTCCATCCATATCAATTTTCTTCTTAAAGACCCATTTGCACTCGACGGGTCTTGCACCGTCAGGCAGATCAACCAAATTCCAAACTTAGTTTTCATCCATGGACTTTAACTCGGATCTCATGGCTCCAAGCCATGACTCGGAATCAGATCCCACCATCGCTTCCGAATAAGTTGCCGGCTCATTACTGTCTAACAGTAAAACATCACGAGCATTTTGTAATCTGGCAGATCTCCGTAGTTCAGGTGCTGTTACCGGCGTAGGTACCACGACTGGCTCAGCCTCCAAGGCCGTTGCCGACTCGCCCCTAGACGGTTCCTCTCGAATTTCTTCAAGTTTCACTGTGCTCCCACTGACTCCCCGATTGAGAAACTCTTTCTCAAGGAAGACACCATTCCGAGCGACAAACACTTTGCCCTCTTCCCGGTTGTAGAAGTAGTACCCCAAGGTTTCCCTCGGATAACCCACGAAAATACACTTATCCGACTTGGGCGTGAGCTTGTCCGACTGAAGTCGCTTGACAAATGCTTCACAACCCCAAATCTTAAGAAAAGACAAACTTGGCCTTTTGCCAGTCCATATCTCATGTGGTGTCTTCTCTACTGACTTTGATGGTACTCTGTTTAGTGTGAACGCTGCAGTTTCTAGACAATAACCCCAAAATGATAAAGGTAGATATGTTTGACTCATCATTGATCGTACCATGTCCAACAAGGTCCGATTTCTCCGTTCCGATACACCGTTTCTCTACGGTGTACCTGGCGGAGTGAGTTGAGGAACTATTCCACAGCTCTTTAGATGGCCATCAAACTCATGGCTCAGGTACTCGCCTCCACTGTCCGACCGTAGAAATTTTATTTTCTTGCCGAGTTGATTTTGTACCTCACTCTGGAATTCCTTGAACTTTTCAAAGGCTTCCGACTTGTGTTTCATTAAATGGATATATCCATACCTACTTAAATCATCAGTGAAGGTAATGAAGTACTCATAACCACCTCTGGCTGTCGTGCTCATTGGACCACATACATCACTATGTATTAGTTCCAACAAGTCGGACGCCCTTTCGCAACTCCTTGCAAAAGGTGTCTTGGTCATTTTGCCTAGTAGGCATGATTCGCATGTCTCGAATGACTCTAAGTCAAACGAAGTTAGAAGTTCATCATCATGGAGCTTCTTCATGCGCTTCCAACTTATATGACCAAGCCGACAGTGCCAAAAGTAAGTCATATTCAGATCATTTGGTTTCAACCTTTTAACATTTATGTTATAGACCGATTCACTATCAAGATTCAAAATAAATAACCCGTTCTGAACGGGTGCAAAGCCATGAAACATATCTTTCAAATATAAAGAACAACTATTATTCTTAATATTCGACTCATAACCTTGTCTCATCGAACATGAGGCGGAAATAATGTTTCGACTAAGCACTGGAACATAATAACAATTATTCAGCTCCATTAAAAATCCTGAAGGTAAATGAAGTTGCATCGTGCCGACTTCCAACGCAGCGACTCTCGTCTTGTTGCCGACCCGAATATCAACCTCTCCTCTTGCCATGCTCCTAGTTCTTACCAGTCCCTGCAACGAGTTGCATATGTGAATAACTGATCCGGTATCATATACCCAATAACTATTAGGCGCATCAGCAAGATAAATATCTATAACATTGCACACAAGTGTACCTGAGTTGGAAGTCACACCTCCACTCTTGGCTCTGTCAGCCAAATACTTGGTGCAGTTCCTCTTCCAGTGGCCATCCTGCTTGCAATAGAAGCAATTGGCTCCGGCTATAGGAGAAGGCTTAGTCTTTGAGGAAGCACTCTGGACAGGGCCATGAGCGCTACCTCCTGACTTATCCTTCTTCTTCTTAGTCCAAGAACTCTTCTTGAAATTAGCCTTATTCTGCACCATTAACACTTGACTGGCGCCTTTCTTGAGATCAGCCTCTGCCGTTTTGAGCATCCCATGTAACTTAGTCAGTGGCGGAGGACGGAAAAAATTTAAGGTCGGGCGAACTCTAACGCATAATGTTCCTCTCGGTATTCTCATTGTACATATAAAAAATGAATTAGTCTATTTATATTTTAAATTAAACGAATCAGAAACTGATATCAAGAAGCAAAGAAACACGTGATAAGCAACCCCAAATAAACGTGTACGGATTAAATTAGTGCGTTGCACCAGCCAGGTCAACGAGAACTTCTTTTTGTGGAACAGATCAAATATTAACTGGTCAACAATCACATACGTTGGTTAAACAAGAAAGGCCTAAGGCCCAGTTTGCTGAAGGAAAAGGCCCAAATCCTCGTATGTTAAACGGTTTGCTTTCTTCTTCGCAGAGACACGGAACAGCTTACAGATTACGTCTGGCCACTGAGAACTGAATCTTAGCTGCCCACGTGACCGTAGGGTGGGTACACATACTTGATTTTTGCAAAAAGACAAGGTAGGGCGGCCGCCCTACCATGCCCGAAGGGGTCCTCCGCCCCTGAACTCAGTGATCTTCTTATCCATACCATGCATATGGTAGTTCGAGATGAACGGACCATACGCACTAGGAAGAGAGTTCAGAATTATATCAGTAGCGAACTCTTCGTTAATTGGGAAGCCCAACCGATCCAGAGACTGTATGTAACCAACCATCTTGATTACATGCGGACTCAGTGGATCGCCGTCTTTGAGCTTACAGCCCAGCAAAGCTTGAGAGACTTGATACCTCTCGGTCTTTGCCTGAGCCTGGAACATACTTTTGAGGCTTTCGATCATATCGTAGGCCTCAACATTCTCGAACTGCTGCTGCAAGTCCGGTTCCATGTGTGCAAGCATAAGACAGCTAATTTCCGTAGACTCATCTCTAGTCTTACGGTAGGAATTCATGACAGCAACAGTCGCATCATCATCAGGCTCTTCTGGAAGTGGAGTTTCTAGAACATGTTCTTTCTTTTCATGCTTGAGGACTATCCTCAGATTACGATACCAGTTGGTGAAATTAGTTCCATTAAGCTTATCTTTCTGTAGGATTGACCTCAACGCAAAAGCGGACAACTGAGGAAGGTTGCTAGGTGTCATTGATCTACAACAGAAAATATGCAAAAACATTTAAGACATGTATTCATAAAAGAGCAGGCATATTAAACGCTTTAATACTTATACTCCCACTAGAACCAACACCCCTCCGATGGTTGCTAAGTGATTCAAGATCCTAATTAAGCAACCCAGCTAGTGAGCTTTAGCATCACCGCTAGTCGTCAAGTGATCTAGGTAGGCAACACCTTGCCAATCGTATCCAATACGACTCATGTTAGTTGGGTGGCATCACATGCCCCGGCTCCCAACTTTCCTTGCCCCAAGCCCCACAACCGTTGTGATGGACTCATCTAGATTACCAAGTGCTTCTGCTTGTAAGAGTCCGACTCAAACCCACCTAACCGGAAAGAATTGGTAGCACCTCAATTTCATGAGCCCACTACCAAGAATGTCCGACTTGTGATGGTGCAGCACTGGCGGGGCGACCGACTAGACCTTCTTTGAGGGATTAAAATCTACCAACTATCTAAATAGAGGTAAATAGAGACATAACAATAACACAAATAAAGCAATTATAATGTGAAATGGTATGGCTCTCTTCATTGTGATCTGCATCTCCACAAAGCTTGTAAGTCGACTCGTGCCAACTCTTGTCACGTGCCATCTTACTCCATGTAGCCGACTTGTACATCGACTGGCATGTCATCCGGGTTCCCCAACAAGCTACACTAGCTAGTAAATAAAAATTACATAGAGAATCCGACACGCAGGCCATTATACAATAAAATGGCAGCACCTAGGCTACAGCCGGCTGACAAAAACATGATACGCAGATCATGTATGGATTACACACATCACATGCACATAAGCCATACCATTCACAACTTCCTGCAAAAACAAGTTATGCATAGATACGATATCTACCGGTGTTGTGAAACTCGCAACGACATCTAAGGCGCTACGATTTCGGAAAACGCGGATCTCATCTGCATTCCGAACATGGATTTCTTCATCAGATAAAACGATTTTACCCAAATCTGATCCGTATTCCGATTCGATCAAACTCATTGATCTTCGATCACCGCAACTGGATTTATGTGTCACGGTATACCCCGATGGAGGAAACCGACCGGTAGGGGTAAGTTGTTCCACGACCTTAGCAGTATGATCACGGAAACCAGATCATCCATTAACCCCGAGTACGATTGATCCAATCAACCTTGTACAAAACCGATCTATCTCATAGACCGACCACCAAAACAGAAATTAGATCACATCTAACTCTAACTACATATCACATATGTACGGATTTCGGGCCTAATACCAGAAGCTACCGCTCTGATACCACTGTTGGAACGCGTAGAGATAAACAAAACTTTTTCCTACGCGATACTTCCAAGATCTAGCCGAGGTAGAAGGCCACGATGATTACCACTAGACGCGCGGTTGCGGATTATCGATGAAGCGCGTCGGGGCAGTGCAGTCCCACGATCCGATCCAGCCGATCCAATCCCGCGATCGTCGAAGTGTTGAACGTACATCACCTCTGCCGGTATCCACACATACGAGGAGGAGCTCCGACGGCGAACTGCTAGGTCCGGTACGACGGCTGGACTGAGTGGGGCTAGGGTTCCCAACGCATGGGAGTGGACTAACGTACCCGCTGTGCAACCTGCGCCCCTCTTTGTATAGCGAATTGTACTGGGCTTCACAACACTTGTGGCCCATTCCCTCTGTGAGTCCGACTCACAAACTCAGTCCATTTCTGGTTCGGGTCCAACCCGACCAATACTTTCTCCCGCTCTTAAGTGTGCGACCCTGCAGGCTCATGGCGACTTGGACACGATTGGAGTCCAACTCCCAATCGATCAAACGGTAGCGGCTCCTAGCAGAACGTGCCGACTCCCAAGTCCCATTGAGTCTGACGACATACCTTTCAATGTGATATTCATCTTAGTCCCTTTTGCCTCACGATATACCTTGTCGAACTATGGGCGATTTATCGTCATCCCTTAAATAGTTCGACTCTCTTCTCGATCCGTGATATGTGATTCATCTGACTAACTCTTAGTCAACAGAAACAGTTAACACTTAACTGAGTCGCGCATGGCCATGGTTCCTGAATCATATCACTCGAGAGGGCCCATAGAATATCTCTCCATTCGGAGGGGCAAAATCCCATCTTGATTGTCCACATCACGCAGCTTGCTTCTCATTCGACACGAACTCTGCCTTTATAGCTGCCTTATCACAGAATAGCATTTGACAGAACCTAAGTCGGTGATCCACAACTCGGATTGTGCTACAACCTCAGGTCTAAGGATTACATTGATTGAGACATGCAAATGACGACTTGCTCGTTGCATCTCAATATGGGTCAGTCCGACTTGCTAAACTCTTTAGCCAAGTCTGTGATCGTTGGAATGGCATCACCATGCCCATGACAAGTGGAACCATGTCATCAGCCAACACTCACATTAGTCTAGGGTGTGTGTCCAGCACAACCTTAATGACCAAGGACAATCTAGTATGAACAACATGAATATATAGTTCCACAATCGAATCACATATTCAATGACATATATCAGATGTTCAAAACAAGGACGAATTAGTAACTTTATGAATACATTTGGAATTACATCATACATGATTGCCTCTAGGGCATATTCCCAACAATTGTCACTTGGGAAACATCTCTTAAAGTAGCTTTTGTTGGGTGTGTCGAGAACGGCATGTATGTAGTGGACTTCTCTAAAGGAGACACGTGTGCCGCGACATGCCTGATGGCTAAAGTTGATGTGGGGTGTCTTTGGCATTGCCGGTTAGCCCACACCAATATGAGAATGTTGCATGACCTCCAAAGTGGCAATCACGTTCTAGGACTAACCAAAGCTAAGTTTGCTAAAGATCGTGTGTGTCGCTCTTGTACCTTTGGGAAGCAACATGGAGAACAACACCCAACCAAGACAACTATCTCCACCACAAGAATTCTCGAGATCATTCACTTAGATCTCTTTGGTCCACTCTCCTATGTATCCTCGGAGGAAAGAAGTATTGCTTGGTGATTGTGGATGATTATTCAAGATATTGTTGGGTGTATTTCTTCAAGAGGAAAAGTGAAACTCAAAAGAGAGTCATCGAGTTCATCACTCTAGTGGAGCGCCAACACAATGCTACCATATTGGCCATTCGGAGTGATAATGGCTCGGAGTTCAAGAACTATACCGTTGAGGGTTTTGTTAGTGAAGAAGGCATTGCTCATCAATATTCCACTCCTTATACCCCTCAACAAAATGGTGTTGCGAAGAGAAAGAACCGGACTTTGATGGATGCGGCTAGAACTATGATTGCGGAGTTCTCTTTTCCCTATAACTTTTGGGCCGAAGCCGTCTCCACCGCATGTCATGCCACTAACCGGTTATATCTTCACAAGATGTTGAACAAGACTCCCTATGAGATTCTCACGGGCAAGAAACCGGATGTATCTTATTTCAAGGTCTTCGGTTGCAAGTGCTTCATTCGCAAGAAAGGTAAACGGTTGTCAAAATTTGAGACCAAATCTTATGAGGGTATCTTTGTTGGCTATGCCACAAATGCTCACGCCTATAGAGTCTACAACAAGTCCACCGGATAAGTTGAAGAAGCTATAGACGTGGTGTTTGATGAGGATAACGGCTCCCAAGGGGGCGTATAGATCATGGTGTTGTAGGAGATGCAACTCCTCCCATCGTCATAAGAAGAATGGGGATTGGTGAAATAATCCCCATTGAGGGTTACCGGATGACGGAGGGAGAAGGACTATGCCCCACTCAAGTGGAGCCATTGACTACACCCATTAATGATCAAGTTACCCAACAAGATGCACCAAGCCCTCAAGCTAATGATCAAGGTCAAACAAGCAATCAAGGCCAAGCTAATGAACAAGGCCAAGCAACTCATATTAATCATGATCAAGATTCCATCATTGTTGAGAGTGCTCAACCTAGTGGTGATCCATCACCCATTATTGATCAAGGACAAAATGAAGATGGTCATGTCTCGGATGAAGAAGGTGATTCTCAATCTGTATCCAAGGAATCTTTGGAGGAGATGCTAGCACGAAGAGCAAAGAGAAGGCTAGAGAATCTTGAACGAGCGGGTCATACGGAGGACAAGATTCTTGGGCAAGTTCGTGGGAGAGTGGTCACTAGGAGGCAATTGGCGGATTTTAGCAAGGCTCGTGCTTTTGTCTCCTTCATTGAGCCCAAGAAGGTCTATGAAGCTCTCGAAGATCAAGATTGGCTTGAAGCCATGCATGATGAACTCAATAACTTCGAGTGCAAAAAAGTGTGGAAACTAGTACCAAGACCCAAGGATTGCAAGAATGTTATTGGCACCAAATGGGTTTTCAAGAACAAGCAAGACAAAGATGGAATTGTCATTCGCAACAAGGCAAGGTTGGTGGCTCAAGGTTTTTCCCAAGTCGAAGGTATTGACTTCGGTGAAACTTTCGCCCCCGTAGCTCGCCTTGAATCCATTCGCATCTTACTTGCTTATGCATCTCATCATAACTTCAAGTTACAACAAATGGATGTTAAGAGTGCTTTCCTAAATGGTCCCATTAATGAGTTAGTATATGTCAAGAAACCTCCGGGCTTCGAGGATCCCAACCACCCCGATTATGTCTATAAACTCGATAAGGTGCTCTATGGACTTAAACAAGCTCCACGTGCGTGGTATGAGCACCTCAAAGAGTTTCTAGTGGATCGTGGGTTTAATGTTGGTTTAATCGATCCCACCCTCTTTACCAAGACGGTTGGTGGTGACTTGTTCATATGCCAACTCTATGTGGATGACATCATTTTTGGGTCTACTAACACTTTGTTCAATGAGGAGTTTTGCAAGCTTATGACCGATAGGTTTGAGATGTCTATGATGGGAGAGTTTGAGTTCTTCCTTGGCTTTGAAGTGAATCAATATCATGAAGGAACCTTCATCAAACAAGCCAAATACACTCAAGACATGCTCAAGAGATTTAATATGCATGATGCCAAGCCTATGAAGACTCCCATGTCCACAACCACCGACTTGAAACCCGCCCCAACAGTAAAGAGGTAGATCAAAAGGTATACCGCTCCATGATTGGCTCTTTGCTCTACCTTTGTGCATCTAGACCGGATATCATGTATAGCGTAGGTAAACGTGCAAGGTTTCAAGCCTCTCCGAGGCAAAGTCATTTGGAAGCTGTGAAACGAATCTTTCAATATCTAGTTCATACCCCAAATTTCGGTCTTTGGTACCCCAAGGGTTCAAGTTTTCAGCTCATTGGATATTCGGATGCGGATTATGCGGGAGAGAATACGGATAGGAAGTCCACATCCAGGGGTTGCCAATTCCTTGGCCGCTCCTTGGTATGTTTGTCTTCAAAGAAGCAGAATTGCATTGCTCTCTCCACCACCGAGGCCGAGTATATCTCCGCGGCAAGTTGTTGTTCTCAATTGCTTTGGATGAGGCAAACCTTGAAGTATTATGGTATTCATTTTGACAAGGTTCCTCTCCTTTGTGATAATGAGAGTGCTATCAAGATCGCCTACAACCCCGTTCTTCACTCCAAGATGAAGCACATTGAGATTCGTCATCATTTCATTCGGGATCATGTTGAGAAAGGTGATATTGATCTCTCATATGTTCCCACCAAGGATCAACTTGCCGATATCTTCACGAAGGCCCTTGATGAACCAAGATTTTGAGCTTTGAGGAATGAACTAAATGTCATTGATTCTTCCAACTTCACTTGAAACCTTGCATATCTACCCTCATTATGTATGCTATTAGGTTTAGATGTAGGCATGGACATAGGGGGAGCGCTACTCAACTCATGAGTATGCACTCCTCTTATTATGCGAAAATCAATTCATCATTGCATATCTAGTCAATTGTGACTTATTGTGCTTAATTGTGAGTAGTAATTTTGGACCCAAGATATATCTTCGCGGTGCCAAGTTACACACTCAAACATGGTGGCTTCGGCCACCGACCTTTGGTATGTTTTGGCTCTTTCACGCGTATCATATTTCTTTCTTGACAACTCGTACGGGTTCGGTCTTCTACCTTTTATGCTTCTTGCGAACCCCTTCGAGTAATGTATCTCGTATATCAGTGACTATTTTCAAACCCAAACCCCCCTTTGCCCAAAACAATATTTCCATCGTAATTCTCTTGTTTTTACAATCTTGGTGTGCAAAAACTTGGCTGGGCGGAGGCTCCGGTGAAACCACCGGAGGCTCCGCTCCCCTTGTCCACCGGACCCCCACCGGAGGCTCCGTGAGCACAAGTTGCTCACGGGCCCTATTTTTGTTGGGCCCTTTGGACAAGGGGCGGAGACTCCGGTGAAACCACCGGAGGCTCCGCCCGTGGCAGTTTTTCGGGATAAGACTAGGGCGAACGGGGGTCAATGAGATCCAATCTCATTTACCCCCCCCACTCGCCCTCCTTCTTCTTCCTGTCAACTACAGCCACCCCCAAGTCAACCGCCGCCGGATTCGGGTGCTCCACCGCGGGAGACCTCCACCTTGCCTTGGACCACCCCGAGCTCTTCTTCCTCCTCCCTTTTCACCATGGATGATGCGGTTATGTGCTCTCTCTCTCTCTCTCATCTAGTTGATGGATGGGGATGCATAGGAGTTCATGTTCTTGTCCTCTAGATGTGTGGATTTGGATTTAGGAGTAGACGATCTCGAGTACAAACCCTAGCAACCTAGATAATGCGTGTTAGGCTTGAATCGTTGCGGGTGTAGGAAGATCCACATGCCCTAACCCTAGTTATTCAACCCTAACACCATGAGTATCTTTGTTTCTTGGATTTGTGCATATTTATCAACTTGAGCATTGCCTTTTCTTCATGCTATCCCTCTATTTCTTTCTTAGATGCTTCCGATTCCAAAGGAAAGGGGGTTCGGTACAAGACTACGGGTCGTCGCAAGACCCCTCAAGTTGATGAGATCGAAGAGGAACTTGACAATTCTCAACCCAAGCGCAAGCGGTTCCCGGCCACCGAGAAGAAAATGCCCAAGAGGAACACAGCACGGACCGCTTCCAAGATGTCCGAGGCAGCTTTTCTGAAAGAACGTCGCGAGAATCCTTATGTCATTGCTCGCGACCGCTTGATGCCTCAATTCCGGGGTAAGGATACTCGCTTCCACACTGTTTTCCAGAGCCAGATATATCACGAGATTCTGATGAGGAAGCCAAAGGAAAATGTTGCCCCTCAACATGCCATCAACTTTGGGCATCTAGAAAGGAACCCCCATTACTTTGGGGAGGCTCTTGAGCTCATTGAGAGGTTTGGTATTGGTCCCATTATTAGTCTCCAACAAGACTACGATGAAGACCTTGTCTGTCAGTTCTTGGCCACCGTTCATCTCTCCAATCAGACCGAGCGCAATCTTACTTGGATGACACAGGGGAGACAGCTTGACATCAAGTGGTCTGATGTTGGCATTATTCTTGGTGGGCACCCGGATTTTGGACCTTTTGCTGATAGTGAGGAGTTTGCCAATGGATGGTTCCGGGTTCATGTTATCAACACTCCATCCCTTCCCAAAGATCAACTCACCCCACTCTATCATTGGAAGAAGTTCGCCGTTGGGTTTGTCAAGGGTCTCTACCCCACCTATGATATCATGATGCGCATCTATAGAGAGACTATCAACCTAAAGGCGGGGAATGTGGATGAAATCCAGGGATTCTTGAACAAACTCATGCTTCTCACTCATCAACAACGACTTGCCGACACCCCCTCGTAAGCTCGATGTGCTTGGTTACATTTGGAATGAGATGTGCCACGCCGTGATCAACCGCAAGAATGCTTGTTTCGGGCCCTTCATCATGAAGATCATCTTGAAGGTGTGGAATTCCAAGTTTCCGGATGAACCGTTTGATGATTCTAATTGGATTCCTCACATGGAGAGGAGACTCCTCATCAAGGACCACACCGAGCCTCATGAGCATCCCACTCCCGCTCCTCGCAAGAACAAGGCTAAGCCTCGTGTCATTAATGATGAAGAGGAAGAAGAAGCCGGTCCATCTTGCCCTTCTCCTTCCACCAATGCATTCAAGTGGATGGCTTGGGCCCTTAAGAAGGTGTTCCGGTTGAACAAGAAGGTTGAGCAGCATCAGTGGGAATCCTATTATGACAAGGAGCTCAAGAACCGCAAGAAAGCACATGCAGCTCATCAGCTTCGCCGTGATGGTGGCGAATCCGTGGACTCCCCGGCTCTTCCAAGCATCACCAATTGGGACAAATGGCAAGCCAAGGACTCCAAGGGCAAGTTGATTGAGTGGTCTGAGGAAGAAGGAGAAGAAGCTACCAGTTCTCGTCGCCATGCCCCCTCTCCGGATATGGAGATCTCGTCTGAGGACGACTGATCATTGGGTCGTTGGTGTCCTTTTCTCCCTCTTTTGGTATCTTGATGCCAAAGGGGGAGAGATATATATTAGGAGCGCGGATATTTGCATGGGTCTCCCTCAAGCATGTTCTTCGATTTGCATCTTTCTATTGCTTGAGGGAGTTTGGCTTTTCATTTGGTCATTTGGAACTTCGGTTTGTTTACATTATTCCTATGTGTCGTGAACCTCGTATTATTATGCACTTGTGAACCTCGTATCATATTATATTATGTGTTGTGTGCTCTATCTTATTCATATTGCTCATATATATATCATGCCTAAATTCTCTCAACATAAAGGGAGCATACCTTTAGGGGGAGCTCTGTTCATGTTGTGTTCTTTATTAAGCAAATAGGGATGTTTTCATCAATTACCAAAAAGGGGGAGAATGAAAGATCATCGTCCGTTTTGATAAGTATATGACAACATACCTATTTGATCTACTATTTATTTGATATATGAAAATGCCCAGGTTAATCAAGTTCACTAATTGTATGGGCCGCGTGTTTGGTTAAAATGAAAAGAGCTAGGAGAAAGGAATCTGGGAAGCTGTTTTCTGCATGGAGCGGAGGCTCCGGTGAATCCACCGGAGGCTCCGCCCCACGCTCTGGTGCGGGTCCGGTGCAGGGTCCGCCCAAACCTCCCTCTGGTGCATATGAGTGGAGGCCAGGGCGGAACCTCCGGTGGAGCTCCGGTGGGCGGAGCCTCCGCCATTTCCACCGGAGCCTCCGCTGCCTCCAACCAGGGCCCGTGCACAATGGGCATCCGGTGGGCCTCCGGTGGAGGCTCCGCCAAAACCTTGCTCTGTTGGATAAGAGCGGAGGCTCCACCGGAGCCTCCGGTGGCCCCAAACCAGGCCCTGTGAACAGGTGGCATCCGGTGCGCCTCCGGTGGGGGCTCCGCCAAAAGGTGGCTCGGTTGCATAAGAGCGGAGGCTCCACCGGAGCCTCCGGTGCAGCTCCGGTGGGCGGAGCCTCCGCCCTTTCCACTGGAGCCTCCGCCCCTTGGTCCTCCAAAAGATAACAGGTGCACTGCACGGCTGCGCAACTAATAGAGGCCCACCGGAGCCTCCGGTGCTCCTGGACTGCGACGGCCACTTTGTGGGAAGGGGTATAAATACCCCTTCCCTTTCCTCATAAATGCTAAGCTTTTCCCACTCTCTCTCCTAGCCATTAATGAAAGCTTCATCCACCTAGATCTCCCACTCCGTCCACCCAATCACTCCCATACTTGGTGGAGATCTAGAGGAGACCTAGATCCACACTTCCACCAAAGGAATTTCAAATCCATCCACCACAACCTAGTAGATCTAGAATCCTACTTGAGGCCTAGAAACCTTAGTAGATCTTGTTCTTGTTGCTTCCACCTTGTTGCAAGAAGCTACGGATTACTTGAGAGCCTCCATCCATCTTGTGGAGTGACCTCGAGCTCATGTAAAGGTTTGGTCAACGCCTCAAGTCGACCTCATAGTGGAAACGAGAATCTCCTTCACCGGAGAAGCTCAAGGAGAATAAGGTGTGCACAACCGTGCTATTGAGGAGTGCCTAGGTGGCTCCCCACCTCTCCAACGTAGACGTACTTCTCATTAAGAAGGAACTACGGGACTCATATCCTTTTCTCCTTGTTTACACTTGTGGTTTATCTTGCTACCTTTCGTTTTACTTCCGTTGGGTATATTATATTGCTCACATAGGTTGCTCACCTAGATGCACATCTAGAGAACCTTATCTTATCTTGCTTAGCCCTACTAAAAGGAAAAGAAAAGAAAAATTGGTAGTCAACCTATTCACCCTCCCCCCCCTCTAGTTGACCATAGTGCACTTTCACCACCGCAGTTTGAAACGGAGCCCATCCCGCCCGCGGAGAGGTCGGGGAACGCCATGCGATCTCCCGACCATGGTGGAACGTGCTCCACCGAAGGAGATCGGAGATCCAACCGAATCCTCCTAACCGCGACGGAGGCAGCGAGATCACGGGAAGCCCGCGGCGTAAATCTCGGTCGGGGCGGAGAGGGAAACCGGATGGGAGAGGGGATCAGCGCGCGGCGGCTAAAAGCGGAGGAGGAGTAGGGAGACAGAGGAAATTATCATGCGTTCATATCGGCGAGAATCCGCCGGACGCGGTGGACATGTAGGATGTGATCTCGAACTTCTCGAGAGGCACACACCCCCCGGTCGCCGGCGCCTGATGAGAGGAGTCAACCGCAGGCAAACGGAGATGGAAGGGGGTGGGTGGCGGACAGGGCGAGGGAGGGACGAGCGTCGCAGCCATCTCCCTTTTTAGCGCCGGAAGCGGCGAATAGCGCCGTTTTCGCACCAGCCGCCCCCCCAGGATCCCAAACAGCGCCGAAACGGCGCTAATTCGCGTCGCGGAACCAAGGGAAACCCAGCCCGCTGGGTTCGGCTTGGGGGGCAAAATGCGGTGCAGCCCACGCGGGCCAGCTCTGTCAGCGACGCGTCGGAAAACCGCGGGAATAGAAACCCCTGTGATCGTCTTCTTGGCTCCCGCGTCGGTCAAACGCTGCCGGCGTTATGGCGTGGCGGCCGCCCAGTGCATGCGCCCGTTCAAAGGCTGCCGGAGTAATGGCGTGGCGGGCGGCAGCGAGGGCACGGCGCGCAGTAAATGCCCGCCAGGCTACAAAAACCACCCGCCGCTCGCCGCGCTCCCCATTCTTCCTCCTCGCCGATCTCCCCGTCCTTCCACCTCGGCGCTCTCCTCTCCCCGTGCTTTCTCCCCGCAATGGCAAACTACGACGATGCCGCCGCCACCTCCGCAGGAACGAAGCATGGTCGCTGTATCGGGCGGGCTATCCGTGCCCGCCCGACATGCGCCTCCCGAGCGCCGTCGGCGGGCAACCTCGCTGGCACCTCAGCGTCGGTGGGATTCCCGTGCCCCCAATCCCCTCCACCGACGCCGAATTCCGGGCAGGCCATCGCCGAAGTCCGTCGAGGACTGCCAGCGGACGAGGCCGCGCGGCTCCACTGGAGGACGCACGGCCAGGATGCTTTCTGGTGGCAGGAACTCCAGCACCACCACGATGCGGACCTCGCCGCCGAGGGCAACAATGGCCCTGTCGAGGGCCGCGCCAACGGCTTGGGCCGCAAGCGGTGGTGGGGCGGCCAGCACCGCACCCTCGAGTGGGTGATGGACTACATCACCGCCGGCAACGAGCCCCGACTGCAGATGCCGACCCGCCCACACCCCTCGTGGGAACCGCGGCGGATGGGAGGCTCGTCGTCGGCCACCTCGAGCTCCTCCGGCGCCCAATCCCTCTCCCTTACACCCCCCCCCCCCATTCTCAACTCCGGGGCCCCTGCCCAAAGGCTCAGCGGCGGCGCCCTGCGCATCGGCGAGCCGCGCCGGAGGCCCGACGCGGGCTTCGAGCGCGTCGTGCGCCCGAAGACGGAGGTTGAGGAGGACGACGAGTGGCCGGACCTGAAGGCCGCGGAGGAGCTTTCGCGCAACACCCTCCAGCCGGTCGCCGACGACGTCGCCGCCGACTGGAGTCTGCGCGACAGCACCGAGGAGGAGCTGGAGCTCCAGCGCCGCCTCCTCGCCGAGGCCGAGCAGCGGAAGGCGCAGCGGGAGCAGGAAGCTGTCGCCAATGCGACCCGCCGCCGCGTTCCTCTCCCTCCGCAGACGAGGGAGATACCCTACGTCGTCCTCGACCCCGACAGCGACGAAGAAGCCGAGCTGCAGCGCGCCCTTGCGGTGAGAAGGTGGGGCGACGCCGGCGCAGGGCCGAGCAACCCACACTGCCGCGTTCCCGGCGAAGGAACGAGCAAGCGGGACGCCGGCGGCTCGGACGACGACGACGACGACGGGGACGACTACGACTACAGCCAGGCGATCGCGGCGAGCCTTGGCCTGCAGTAGCCGTAGAGCTCCTAGTTTACTGTTTTTTAGTTTAAATTTCTGTCTAAACTGTATGAACTTTCGTCGAATCAATAAAAGTGCGTCGAATTTATCTTTCGAATTATTTTGGGCCGAGTGCTGGGCTGGTGGGCGACTGGGAACCCTGCCCCCCCATGTTCCAGATTAGCGCCGTTTGGCGCCGCGGCGGCCCCAAAACGGCGACGTTTTGAGCCCTGAGGGGCGACACGACTGGAGATGCCCTTAGAGTTCACCCTACTCTAAACCTTAAAGTGTTTTGAAGAACAAGAGTATGCCTCCAAAACGTTATTTTCGCGCAAATATCAAAGATGCAGGCGACAACTTGGGTTTGGCCGGTGCAAAAAAAAAAACTTGTGTCTTTTTGTTACGAAAGAGTAGCTGATTGCTTTGTTCGGTGGTGGCCTAGGGTCGGGCCATGTAACTCTATAACTCTGTTATTACTTCTCCTTTCAAACAAAATGTTAAAAGGAGGATTATTGCCATGGTACTACTACTTCTCATCGTTTTTCTAGATATATCTTGAAATTCATTACCTTTTATAGTAGTAGTTTTTAAATATCTATTTAGATCCATCTTTTGTTTCGTCCTTTGTTATTTGTGGTGCTCTTTTATCGAAAATGAAAACTAGCAAGCTCTGCAGTGAGCAGCAAGGAAGGACGTGGTGGCGGTGGACTGGTGGTGGTGCTGGTGGGCCGTTGCTGGTGGCTTGGTGGGCGCGAAGAGCACGTGAATTTTCAGGGCAGGGCAAGGGGGCAGCCCGGCAGGCGAGTTTGGGATGCCAGGGTGGTGCTCTGGTCTCTGGTGGATCATTCCTAGCAACGGATGCGTATTCGATGAGCGACATACGAGTGCGGCCTCTTTTCCCCAATCTCACCCCTCTGTCCTCGATCATGGGTTTCCCACTTTGCCTCGTCTCCACTCCTTCCACCTGTTCAGTTTGCACGCTCTTCTTGTTAGTTACTAGCAGGTGCCAGGTGGATCCTGGATTTTCCTAGTGCCTGTGCTCATGCGCTGTCTCATTTTACTGCCCAAACTACACTGACCAATGAAGTTCTCCTTTTCTGCTCGAGACACGGATCAACGCAGTTGCACGCTTGCAGCTGAATAAAAATAGACCTCCAAAACGACCGATTGTTTGAACGCAGGGAGTAGTATATAAGGAGCTCCAAGCCAGAGTTCAAGCACACCACCCTTGCTGCGAGAGAAGCAAACCCAGATCGATCGATGGCCATGCTCAAAGGCTTAGCACTCGCCGTCGTCGTGAGCTGCTTCTCATGCCACCTGATCTCGGTCCCTTCCCTCGCTGCTTCCTCCGACGACTTCCACCAATGCCTAAGCGAGAAGATCCCGAGCGAGCTCGTCTACACGCAGAGCTCCAGCAACTTCACCGACGTGCTGGCCTCCTCCATCAAGAACCCGAAGTTCTTCACCAACGCCACGGTCAGGCCGTCCTGCATCGTGACGCCGAGCGACGCCTCCCACGTCCAGGCCGCCGTGCTCTGCGGCCGCAGCCACGGCGTGCGCCTCCGCGTGCGCAGCGGCGGGCACGACTACGAGGGCCTCTCGTACCGGTCGGCGCGGCCCGAGGAGGTGTTCGCGGTGGTCGACCTCGCCAGCCTCCGCGCCGTGAGCGTCGACGAGTCCGAGTCCACCGCCTGGGTCGACTCCGGCGCGACCATCGGGGAGCTCTACTACGCCATCGCGAAGAACAACTCCCAGGTCGCGTTCCCGGCCGGCGAGTGCCCGAGCATCGGCGTGGGCGGCCACTTCAGCGGCGGAGGCGTCGGCATGATGATGCGCAAGCACGGCCTCTCCATCGACAAGATCCTCGACGCCAAGCTGGTCAACGCCAACGGGTACCTCCTCGACAGGGCCAGCATGGGGGAGGACCTCTTCTGGGCCATCCGAGGCGGCGGCGGCGGGAACTACGGCATCGTGCTCTCCTGGAAGGTCCAGCTCGTGCAGGTCCCGCCGACGGTGACCGTGTTCAGCATCGGGAAGACGCTTGACCAGGGCGCCATAGACATCCTCACCAAATGGCAGGACGTCGGGCCGGCGCTCCCCTCCGAGCTCACCATCAGGGTGAAAGTGCAGGGGCAGCAGGCCGTGTTCATGGCGCTGTACCTCGGCGCGTGCAGCTCGCTCGCGTCGACGATGGAGGACCAGTTCCCGGAGCTCAACATGACGAGCGCCGACTGCCGGTCGATGACGTGGCTCCAGTCGACGGCGCTGTCCTTCACCGACATGAGCAGCAGCGGCACGCTGGAGAAGGCGCTGCTGAGCAGGAGCAGCAGCCTGAGCGTCTTCACCAAGGGCAAGTCCGACTACGTGCAGCGCGGCATCTCCAAGGGGCGCGTGGAAGAAGATCTTCTCCTGGTTCGCGATGAACGGCTCCGGGCTCATCATGCTGGAGCCCCACGGCGGGTTCATGGACGGCGTCCCCGCCGCCGCGACCCCGTACCCGCACCGGAGCGGCGTGCTGTACGTCATCCAGTACATCGTGTTCTGGCAGGGCGACGGCGGCGTGCCCACCACCTGGCTCGCCAAGTTCTACGACTTCATGGGGTGCTACGTGAGCAAGAGCCCGAGGCAGGCGTACGTCAACTTCCGGGACCTGGACATCGGCCAGAACGTGGCGGCGGACGACGACGACGCCGCCGGCGCGTTCGAGAGCGGCAAGGGCCTGGGGTGAGCGGTACTTCATGGGCAACTACCAGAGGCTCGCGGCGGTGAAGGCGGCCGTGGATCCGACCGACTACTTCAGAAACGAGCAGAGCATCCCGCCGTTGGTGCAACGAAGCAAGTGATGATGCATGAGCAGAGTTGCATGCGAGATATCCGAGATTAGTTAACTCGATCCTTTCCTCGTGACTACTACTACTACTGGTCGAGATTATTTATGTTCCTGAATAAAGTCGTGTTTTTATCCTTCAGAAACAAGTCACGCACGCGCTACCCGCGCGCGGACTGTGACGACGGCCTCCTATATATAGAGGAGCTAGCTAGGTTCGAGAATGCTATTTTCAAGGTGTTAGCGCGCGCGGGGCTTATCGCAGCCGTTCAATTGAGCAAGGGGATCCGCGCCACGGGGCCTACTTGGCACAGCGTTGACCAGCAATACGAGCTACCCGAAGAGAATACGAGAGGCGTCCTGTATTATACAGGGTACCATGCGCGGTGCAGTCCGGGCCCCCCTCCCCACTTTATTACTAGCCTATGCTTGACCCGGTTTGAATTCGAACCCATTTCCCAATCTCCTCGCCTCCCCTGCTCGTTCTCTGCCGGAGTGCAGAGCAGAGTATCCAAGAACCACACTCGGCGCCGCGGCCATGGCTTCCACCGCACTCTCCTCAGCCTTCTCCCTCCGCCACGCCAAACCCGCCGCCTCCTCCCTCCCCCGGCCTCGGGCATTCGTCTTGACGAGCCACGGCAGCCGCCCCTCCCTCGCCGTCGCCTGCACCACCACCGCCTCCCCGAAGGTGCTGGAGCTGGGGGACGCCATTTCCGGCCTCACCCTGGAGGAGGCCCACCTGCTGGTTGACCACCTGCAGGAGCGCCTCGGCGTGTCCGCGGCGTCTTTCGCGCCCGCGAACGCTGTGGCCACCGCGCCGGCCGCGGCGGAGGCGCCCGCGGAGAAGATGGAGTTCGACGTGGTGATCGAGGAGGTTCCCAGCAGCACCCGCATCGCGACCATCAAGGTCGTGCGCGCGCTCACCAGCCTGGCGCTCAAGGAGGCCAAGGACCTCATCGAGGGCTTCCCCAAGAAGCTCCTTGATCGAAAAAGGAGGCCGATGATGAGGAGGCCGAGGAGGTTGCACTCCTCTGCGGCGTAGAGATGCGAAGACACCGACTCGATGGCGCCCGCGACGCGTAGCGCGTTCCTCTTCTTGCTGGCGAGCTTGAACATGACGAGCGCCGCGGACGCCCGCGCCCCAGCCTCCGCCGCGCCCTTCCAGCTGAGCATCTCCACGAGCCGCTTCATTACTGCCGGCGACGTGCCGACCCGGCGTAGCGCGGCGTCACCCAGGGGCTGCCCGCGACGTTGAGAAGGATGCCGACGCCGATGCGCTGCTCGTCGTGCGAACCCTCCACAAGGAGCTCCTCGGCGAAGGAGACGAGGTCCATCCGGAGACCGTCAAAGATGCTCCCGTCCACGCATCGGGAGTAGGCGTCGTACAAGAACCGGCGAATGGCGAGGAGGCCCGGCGCGCCGGCGAGGTGGCACTCGCTGGCGACGCGCTCCAGCAGGCGGCCGTGGCTGACCTCCCACTCCCACACGGCCTTCTCGGGGAGGAAGAGCAGCGCCTCGGCCAGCGCGAGCCCGGAGAAGATGTCGAGCGCGGAGCGGCGGTTGGTCCGCGCGTCCACGGCGTCGCCCAAGTCCTGCACTCTCCTTCCTGGGGCCTTATCGCGGACAGCGTGACGCAGGACGTGGCGGAGGCGCTCCTGCAGCCAGTAGAAGGCCTTCCCGACGTGGCGCGTGAGGAAGCCCCAGCTCCTGAGCCTCTGCACTTACGGCACGGCTAACTCTGAAAGGCGCTCGGCCGGAGCTCCCGAAATTGCCATGGCGGCGGCGTGTAAGCAAGGTGCCTTCGCTCGAAAATGCCGAATGCATTGCAGCTATCTCCACCGTCCTCGTTTTTTTGGATTTGGTACAGTGGCCCCCACAAACCTGCCCACTCTGTTTCCAACAGAGTAGATTCATTTTACCAAAAGCACTACAAAGTGCTTAATCTTACTCTACTTGCAAACAACTTATGCAAATGAAATTATTATTACATATTTAACTTCATTGCAACGAACTCTTCGAAATGAGTCTAATATTCAATATTTTCAAAGTTAATATTGTGCTGAGTCTGAACGGTTCTTCTCTTTTTTTTTAAGAGTGCGAAATTGCTCAACAGTTCTTTGATTTTTTGTGCTGAATCTGAACAGTTTTTTTTTTTTAAAAGAGTGCGAAACAACTTGGTCAACAGGTCTTTGATTTCTATCTAGATGACAGCATAAGATTCCTTTCTCTGTGCATGGCATGCAGTGGCCTCATGGCTCATATCGGGATAAACATGCACGCTGCAGATAACTGGAGCGCGCTGGCCTTTCCGCCCTTCGGCCGTCGTGGTTATGGGTGGATTCGCACGTGTGTATTCCCGCAGCTGCACATGCATGAGCTGATTATGTACTGTGCGTGTTTCGTTACCGATACGGAGTGGTATCGTTATCGTTTTTCCTTAATTCGGCACGGTGGTTAACAAGGTGTGTCTGACTAATTTCGGGATGGTGTTTTAATGGGGGAATTGGAGTAGAATGTACCCCCGGTGCACTCAGCCGTAAAAAAAATATGCTCGTTGCAAAACCGTAAATAATTTACGTACGTGTCAATTTTAGTTTAAATTTTACCCGGCGGCCGAGAAATAAGAAAAACGCAAATTTATCTCCAAAATTTGCCATACTGAAATTCAAGTAAGCGTTATGCATGGAGGAGGGGATGTTTCACTAACGGAATTCAAGTAAGCGTTATGCATAGAGGAGGGGATTTTTTATAACGCCCCCCTCCCCCATCTTTCATGGATAAGTATCATCCCTCACCAGATGGAGTTGTTCGTGGTATTACTAGGTGGAACTCTTCATGGTATTTATGGGTCACGATCGTCTCGATACGGAGCTGATAGGGAAATTGTTATAAGCGTACCGATTTCATGGGGTGGATGTATATCGGGTTATGTTGTCGTTGCGTATGGGTAATGTTCAACATATGGATCCGTTGGTGATTTTTGATAGGCGCCAAAATGACACCACCACACAACCCCCCCCCCCCCCCACACACACACCCTTTTCATCGTGAAATGCAGATCGGATCAAGAGATCATTGCGTATGGAACTGTTCAATATATCATGAGATCATTGTGTATGGGACTATTCAGGATATAGATGGGCCATTTGTTCAACATGGACTAAATTGAAGGCACTATGCATGGTAGGTGTATATAAGGCCTTTCATCTGAGTTGAATTATTCGTGAATGTATCAAGTGGAAACCATCTTAGATTATCACCGTAATAACTAAGGGCACTATCCCCCATGGTAAACATGTTATAAGGACCTATTTAGGATAGCTGTAGGTAACGCGCGTCATCAGACGGATCTGTTCGTATTTTTTATAAGGTGGAACTCTCAATGGTTGTTTTGGTAATGATCGTCTCGAAATGGAGCTGTCCATGATTTGTGAAAATATTGCAACATCTGTATAGAATGGTTTATACCGAGTGGGTACAAGTTATAAATTTGAATTATTTTCACGGAACTATTCACGAAAAATGCAAGTAACAAGCGTCACCGGATGGAGCTGTTCGTCTAAATCTCGGGTGGAACCCTTCATTATGCTTTTCGGTAACGATCGTCTCAATCCGGAGCTGTTAGGGAAATTGTTATAAGATCGGGAAACGTTATCGTTGGGCCGTTTATGGTAGATCGGGTTATGTTTATCGTTGCGAATGGAACCGTTCAACATATGGAGCTCTTCGTGAAATTATGAGTGCCAATACCACACCAACATGGGTAATTGTAGATCGGGTTATGTTAACGTTCGGCGAAATTCCATGAGAGCCCCCCCCCCCCCCCCCCGTTTTCATCGTGAAGTGTAGATTAGATCATGAGATCATTGCGTATGGAACTGTTCAAGATATCGATGGATCACTGTTCGAGATGTTTTTTCTATTAATGTTAATGTCCATGGTAAGGGTGTATATAAATCCAGTCATCTAATGGAGCTGCTCGTGAATTTCGCAAGTGGGAACATATTGTTCTTCATCCTCATCAATAAGGGCACGTAATAATCAGGTTTATACAGAGTGAACACACGCTATCAGTATGAATCGTTTTTTAAGGAACTGATCACGATAGGCTTAGGTAACGCATGCCATCATATGGAGATGTTCGTGAAATTCGCATGTGGGCTCTTCACGGTAGTTATGGGTCAAGATCGTCACCGGATGGAGCTGTTCGTCTAATTCTCGGGTGGAACCCTTCATGATAGTTATCGGTCACGATCGTCTCGATCCGGAGCTGTTAGGGAAATTGTTATAAGCGTACCGATTTCTAGGTATGGGTGTATATCGGGTTATGTAGTCGTTGCGTATGGAAATGTTAAACCTATAGATCCGTTGGTGATTTTTTATAATCCAACCCCTCCCCCCCCCCCCCCATCTTTCATGGATAAGTAACACGCGTCACCGTACGGAGCTGTTAGTGTTATTCCCAGGTAGAACTCTTCATGGTAGCTTTGGGTCACGATCGTCTCGAAACGGACATGTTAGGGAATTTGTTAAAAGCGTACCGATTTTACGGGGTGGGTGTATATCGGGTTATGTTGTCGTTACGTGTGGAACTGATGGACATATGGAACCGTTGGGGGAATTTTTAAAATTCCAAATCCCCCCATCGCTCATGTATAATTGTAGATAGGGTTATGTTATCGTTGGGCCCTTCATGGTAGTTATGGTGTAGATCTGGTTATGGTATCGTTGCGTATGGGACCATTCGACATATGGATCTTGCAACCTCTGAATAACAAGGGGTGGAAACCTTGTATATCGGGATAAATAACACGTGTCACCGGATTTTTTTATAAGGCCCCCCCCCCCCATCTTTCATGGATAAGTAACATCCCTCATCAGATGGAGTTTGTTCGTGGTATTACTAGGTGGAACTCTTCATGGTATTTATGGGTCACGATCGTCTCGATACGGAGCTGATAGGGAAATTATTATAAGCGTACCGATTTCATGGGGTGGATGTATATCGGGTTATGTTGTCGTTGCGTGGGGGTAATGTTCAACATATGGATCCGTTGGTGATTTTTGATAGGTGCCAAAATGACACCACCACACAACCCCCCCCCCCCCCCCCACACACACACACACCCTTTTCGTCGTGAAATGCAGATCGGATCAAGAGATCATTGCGTATGGAACAGTTCAATATATCATGAGATCATTGCGTATGGGACTGTTCAGGATATAGATGGGCCATTTGTTCAACATGGACTGAACTGAAGGCACTATGCATGGTAGGTGTATATAAGGCCTTTCATCTGAGTTGAATTATTCGTGAATGTCTCAAGTGGAAACCATCTTAGATTATCATCGTAATAACTAAGGGCACTATCCCTCATGGTAAACATGTTATAAGGACCTGTTTAGGATAGGTGTAGGTAACGCACGTCATCAGACGGATCTGTTCGTATTTTTTATAAGGTGGAACTCTCAATGGTTGTTTTGGTAATGATCGTCTCGAAATGGAGCTGTCCATGATTTGTGAAAATATTGCAACATCTGTATAGAAAGGTTTATTCCGAGTGGGTACAAGTTATAAATTTGAATTATTTTCACGGAACTATTCACGATAAATGCAAGTAACACGCGTCACCGGATGGAGCTGTTCGTCTAAATCTCGGGTGGAACCCTTCATTATGCTTTTCGGTAACGATCGTCTCGATCCGGAGCTATTAGGGAAATTGTTATAAGATCGGATAAAATTATCGTTGGGCCGTTCATGGTAGATCGGGTTATGTCTATCGTTGCGAATGGAACCGTTCAACATATGGAGCTCTTCGCGAAATTATGAGTGCCAATACCACACCAACATGGGTAATTGTAGATCGGTTATGTTAACGTTCGGCGAAATTCCATGAGAGCCCCCTCCCCCCCCCCCCCCCCCCCCGCCCCCATTTTCATCGTGACGTGTAGATTAGATCATGAGATCATTGCGTATGGAACTGTTCAAGATATCGATGGATCACTGTTCGAGATGGTTTTCTATTATTGTTAATGTCCATGGTAAGGGTGTACATAAATCCAGTCATCTAATGGAGTTGTTCGTGAATTTCGCAAGTGGGAACATATTATTCTTCATCCTCATCAATAAGGGCACGTAATAATATGGTTTATACAGAGTGAACACACACTATCAGTATTATCGTTTTTTAAGGAACTGATCACGATAGGCTTTTGTAACGCACGCCATCATATAGAGTTGTTCGTGAAATTTGCATGTGGGCTCTTCACGATAGTTATGGGTCACGATCGTCACCGGATGAAGCTGTTCGTCTAGTTATCGGGTGGAACCCTTCATGTTAGTTATCGGTCACGATCGTCTCGATCCGAAGCTGTTAGGGAAATTGTTATAAGCGTACCTATTTCACGGTGTGGGTGTATATAGGGTTATGTTGTCGTTGCGTATGCAACTATTAAACCTATGGATCCGTTGGTGATTTTTTATAAACCCCTCCCCCCCATCTTCCATGGATAATTGTAGATCGGGTTATGTTATCTTTGGTCCATTCATTTTATTTAGAGTGTATATCGGGTTATGTTTGTCGTTGAGAATGGAACCGTTCAGCATATGGAGCTCTTCGTGAAATTACGAAAGTGCCAATACCACACCTACATTGGAAATTATAGATCAAGTTATGTTAACTTAGAATACAACAGTTGTGTTGAAAATGTATTCACAAAAAATAAGGTATCTCCTCTGAACATTCTAGGGTTTCGGGCCAAATGACGAGTGTTATGGTCATATCCAGGGCATATTTTGTTTAAATGTTCCCATATTCCACAAAAACATGCATCTTGGAAGCATGGACAATGTTGATGGAGGAAGTTTTCCTTTTCATTGAAGCAAACAACCATTTTCTATTTTCCGAGTGGAAAATGGGTTTTTTAGTGAAGGACCTACCATAAATATGTTGCAAAACTTGAGAGGTATAATTTTTGAAAATACTAGACCATGTTAGATGCACAAATAACCAAATTGTTTTATATGAAAATCTTTCCATCCACCTATTTTGAAAAACACAAGTTTTTGCCGATTCCGCTGGAAACTGGTCAAATTTAAACTACAGGTACCTCATAGTTTGCTTATGATTTTTGGAAAAAATCATTATTAGGTAAACAAATACCTATTTCATCATATATACACCAAGTGTTTCTCAATATTCAACCCCTAGCTACGAACAGTCATGCCCGCCGACTTGACTTTTTCCTTAAACCGGCTTTGAAAATTCCAAAAAATTCAAAATAACCCAAAATGATGCGAGACCTTCGCGTGGTGTCATTATATAGGTACTAGTATACACAAAAATTAATAAACTTAGAATACGACAGTTGTGTTGGAAATGTATTCAAAAAAATAAGCTATCTCCTCCGAACATTCTAGGGTTTCAGGGCAAATAACGAGTGTTATGGTCATATCCATGGCATATTTTATTTAAATGTTCCCATATTTCACATAAACATGCATCTTGGAAGCATGGACAATGTTGACGGAGGAAGTTTTCCTTTTCATTGAAGCAAAAAAAACCATTTTCTATTTTCCGAGTGGAAAAAATAGGTTTTTTAGTGAATGACCTACCACAAATATGTTGCAAAACTTGAGAGCTATAATTTTTGAAAATACTAGACCATGTTAGATGCATAAATAACCAATTGGTTTTATATGAAAAGGTTTCCATCCACCTATTTTGAAAAACACAAGTTTCTGCCGATCCCGCTGGAAGCTGATCAAATTTAAACTACAGGTACCTCATAGTTTGCTCATGATTTTTTGAAAAAATCATTTTTAGGTAAACAAATACCTAATTCATCATAGATATACCAAGTGTTTCTCAGTACTCAACCTCTAGCCCGGCTGGAGAAAAACCCAACTTATAGGTCTACACCCGGTAGCGTTACCCTTTCTTCTTTGTTCCGTTCTTGCTCATGATTTTGTTTTAATAATGTAGTTTGAATAATATGCATTATGATGTAGATATATTTCTCCTTTTCAAAATGAGCTAAAGAACGTCGAGATCCGAGTTCGAATGCAAATGTTATGCTCAAAATGGTGAGAGAGCAAAAAAAAAAAAAACTAGGATAGGCCGACGGGGTTGCCGTCAGCGTATCGCAATTTTTTTTCCATTAGCCGCCAGCTTTCATGGCATACGCCGATGGCCCCGATATTTGGCAGTCGGCGTATTTATGTTCTCCCGTAGTGATATCTTGTATATGTCGATAATAAAGTGGGTTAATTTGTTTGTCTAGCACATAGAGGAGCAAGCAAAGTTATATGGATACATATGTTATATAGTGTATTGACGAGTATTTAGATTTTATAGTGAAAATAGTATACTGTAGCGTTGTGGAAACGGCTGGTTAGTTGCTTTTGATTTGTACATATGCATAATTCATATTTTTTAAATATGTGTTGATACCTCCCTAAAAACATTACTATTTTTTTTGAAGTCCGAATGCAATGTAAATTCATTATAAGCTGTTCATATATCATACGACGAGGCTACTGAAATTAGAATTCCAAGACGACATGATACCACTTCATAATAGTAATAAGCAACAACACAGTGTATGGCGTTACAGAAACTCGAGCTCACGGGCGTACCTTCTGGACACAATTTTTACCTCGTGATGTTGGATCCTGTGCAGGCAGCTCCCAACCGTATGAAAAGGCTCAATAATAAATGGTGAACATGACCGGGGCCTGGCTGCCACGCACGCCCGAGGGCTTTATCGTACCTGTGTCACGCCTGCCGATCCGTGGGCGCTGGGCGAAACTGGGCAGATCTGTGATTTCTCTGCTGAAGACACACAGCTCACAACTGTTGGTCCGGGTCGATTTTTTCGTGTAGAACCGTTCATCATGAAGTCTAGCACAGAAGGAAAGAAATAAAGCCTACCCAGTCTACTTCTACAGGATACGGGCTATCGATATTGGCGCTGTACTCTCCGTACCTGACTGCACCTGGGCAAGTAGCAGGAGGTGGAGAGCGTGGGCAACGAGCCAACGACTACAGACGAACGTGACCAGGTGCGCGTGCGGGAAGCCTCGTACCAGGCGCCCCGGGAACTCAGCCTAGTACGGTACCGAGGGAAGTTCGTCCTCACCTGCATCAGCAATGAGGTATTTTATGAGATCGCGGAGCTAATCATCGCTACAAGGTTTTCATCCAGAGCAGCAAGCAAGCCTGCCTGCCCGGCAGCGGCCTCTGCTCCGACGCCGGCTCGTTCACGAAGACGGCCTTGGGCGACAAGCTCCCGGCCCCGGGCATGCACACGCTGGTGTCCCCCTGCGCCGCCGTGGCCCACACCATGCACCACCCGTTGCAGTGGAACATGGGCACCGTCCACGGGTACAACGGCATGGTGGGCATCTCGTTTGACAGCGCCGTGGCCAGCGTGTTCAGGTACGCGCCGCGGTGGCTCTAGATCACGCCCTTGGGCCGCGACGTCGTCCCGGACCTGTAGTGCGGCGAGATCGGGTCGCACTCGTCGGCGGGCCACCTGATCTCGAAGCCACGTGGCGCGCTCCTCAGAAGAGCCTCGTACTCCAGCTCGCCGTCGCAGCTATTATTATCGCCGTCGGTGGCGGTCGTGACGAGGAGCGGCATGCTGGCTCCGACGTCCGCGAGCAGCGCCAGGGCGTCACGTGCGACGGCGAGGAACTGCGACTCGACGAGGAAGACCCTGGCCTCCAAGTGCCTGAGGAGGACCGACACCATGGCCGCGTCGTGCCGGGTGTTGAGCGTGCAGAGGACGCCACCGGTCATCGGCTCGCGGAAGTGCAGCTCGTACATCGCCGGCGTGTTCGAGGCCAGCACGGCCACCACGTCCCGGCGGGAGACGCCGAGGACTGCCAGCGCGGACGCGCCGGCGAGGCACCGCACCCGCGTGTCGCGCCAGGAGTACTCCCTGTCGCCGAAGACGACGGCCGTGCGCGTCCCGTAGACAAGCGCGGCGTTCTCGCGCGTAGTTGGCGTCGCATCTCACCGACCCCTCCATGGCGAGAAATGGGATCTACAGAGCAGGCCCGGCCTTGATCTACTGTGTGATGCAAATTTGCGGATAGAGATCATATATATGTGGACTAATTTATTCATATATAAAAAGGTCAGTACGAATTAGACACACAATATTCAAGAAAAGTAGGGATTGAAATTACCGGAGCTAATATTAGAAATTGGATAATTATTGATTCATTGGGTATATGAAAACAGATCTGAGCTAGGGAGAGGCACTGGTAGCATTCGCAGACGACTCAAAAGGACGATACACAGTGCCAGACTGTACCTTGCCACAGAGCGCGAGGGGGGTGAGGAGAATCTTCTACGCACGATACCGGCCGCGAAAATAAATGATATACGTGCCGATCTCCCTGTACATACCCGGGTGATGCGGGAAGTCAACAACTGGCTCATATCCCCATGCGAAACGTGCGGCTAGGATAGCTCTCACGCGCGGTAACACCTTGCAAAAATCCGCTTACGACACCAGAGGACATATCCCTTCTCTCTCTCGTCTCTCCCTTGATGGCTTCTGGGATACAGCAGATGGACCGCTAAGATCATCTTGTGACACTGAAGCCACGGATCGATGTAGTTATTGCTTCCTGTAACAGATCAGAAAAAGAGGACTCCGGTTGGCAGCTTCAGTTATTCTCTAAATAGAGAGACTCCTCGGGTCACCCTAAAGAATAGCTGGCAAGTTAAGGCTCCCTCCTTGTATATCTCAGACCGCGTTAGTTTTTATTCTCTATATGGAGACAGAGAAGGGAGAAAAAATGGAGAACTCTGGTGCTTAAATTAAGGAACTTAAACGCTCTACGTCCTGCTATGCTTTTTACTCTTGTGGTGTTTGGCTTTACTCCATCATCCATAGGTTTCTTCCTACCGGATCCGATGTTAACGGGGTTCTCCGTTTTGAAGCGTCTGTTTCCGCCGTGCGGCATATCCTGCCAAAGCTTACTTCGTTCACAATCAGCAACATGTTTGAACTTGGCAAATAAACGAGCAAATACTTCTAATAAGTTGGTTCAACTCATGGCGCTATTCTCTCCCTCCAGGCCGGACCGGCAACACCAGAGATCACTATTCACTACACACGATGCTTGTAGCTAGAAGGATCGCCGGGCCGGTTTCACTGGTCCTTCCGCCTGCCGGCGGCGGCGTAGGCGTCGTTAGCCCACTTGATCAACATATAATTGTCGGCGTAGGCGTAGGCGGCGTAGGCGTCGTTTTTCCCATATAATCAACATTTGTAGGTACTAGTTTTTTCAATGAAAAGTAATATACTTCTTTGTCTTACTGATTACAATTGTCTTGATTGCATTATCAGTCCTTAGTTTCAAAATCCCAGCCGGCCGAATGACAAGGCTCACTTCTTGGCATGACTGATTCTAGTCTGATTGACATTGTATGTTTGGAGTCGATAGAAATATTATTGTGGAGTGCGGGTTCTATATCCGAAAAACAGAGGGACTAATTTGCAAAAATGCGATGTGCTGATTTATGGACGTTAGATGACGATCGGACGGCTCACGAGGAGAACTGAGATTTGCCTCGTCTATACTACTACATCTCAAGTGCCATTATCTGCAGGACACAGATTCTCAACGTAAGACGAGACTGACAATATAACGAAACAAAGAATAGATGCCGGCGACAGGACGAAAACCAAGATTCGAAAGCCGACAAGTGGAAAGTAAAGACGTCAAAATAGCAAGACTGCATGCCAGCGAGAGGAGGAAGAAAGACTGCATGCCAGCGAGAGGAGGAAGAAGACGTCTCAGCTAGCCGCTTCAACGTCCTAGTTCTATCGCCTAAACCTTTGACATTATTTTTGAACATGTTGAACCCTCGAAACACACTTTGCAACAGCCTAATGCATTTTGAATTTCATTCGTTTAGCCCACAAACTAGGTACACCGTTGAGCATTAAATTATTTACCTTGCTACCAACATATATACATACATGGCCAATTCAGATGGAAAACAAGACAACCACCGTCTCCACACCATTACTAGATAGATATCTGCACTTGAGAATCTACACTCCAGCTGCTACAAGCTTTTAGACGAGCAGGTCCTATCAGAGACGACAGCACCAAGGTTCAAGCACAGACAAAACGTGCAGTAGAACAAATTCAAACAGGTCCACAACTTTGGAACTTTGGTCAGCCTAGCCAAACTTCAGGTCAAATCTATCTGAAAAATAGCATGAAGCAAAGCTATAAACACAGCATATTAGTCTATCTATCACATGCCACTCCGTACATGGAACCAAATCCAGAATTTCAGCGAACCTCCTGGTGTACATTGCACATCCTACAAAATTGGTCTACCACTGGTAATATATATAGTTGCAAAAAATCAGTTGAACATGCTTCTGGTGTACATAAAATAAGAATGGATCTCCCAGGTCCAGGACCCCAATAGCACATGGCCATCGACTAGATAGAAAACAGTAACCAAACCGGAAACAATCACTACGCAAGGCGTCATGGCGGCCGCGTCAGGCGTCGGTGAGAGCGCTGCTGTGATCGTCATTCGCCAGCGAACCACGCAGCTCCTCCCTAACTGTCTCTCACCGGGGAACTCGTCTGTGCGGCGCTTCCATCTAGCTCCTGTACAAGCCAAATAACAAATCAGGCCCCAAATATTATTTGTAGTACAAGGATAGAATATTTCTTTCCTATTGTCGCAGTAGCATGTTCATCCAACTGAATTGACTTAATCCTAGTGCAAGAAAGCATAAAAATAGGTACCCCGGTTCCAGTTTAACTAGATTAGACGGTTACTTTATAAAAGAAACAAAACAAAATTGGTTAAGGAGGACACCTCCATGTGAAGAAAAAAACATGAATACCTCAGCACACTCAGTTCCTGAGTAATCTAGACAGACTTCTTTAAACATGAATACCTCAGCACACTGTCAGAAACTTGGCTGGTAAAAGTTTCTATAAACAAACAGATCACTGTTGCGATCCGACCCAGCAGTGATCATCAGCAGCAATATTCAAAATATAGAACCAACTAGTCAAAAAAAAAATTCTAGACGGACTTCTTTAGAGAGCCTTCCACTGTCAGAAACCTGACTGGTAAAAGTTTGCAAAAACAAACAGAACAAACAACTGGTCCCTGTTGCAAGCCAACCCAGCAGTTACCATCAGCAGCAAGTTCAAAATATAGAACCAGCAACTAAGCAATGTTTTCTCAAATCAGATTGACTTCTAACAGGATATATCATACGTTTCTCATCATATCATAAGTACCAAAAATTGGACAGTGGCACAAACTGTAGCTTTTAATCGTGAGTTACCATTTCGCAAAATGTGACGGTGAGCCTAGCATGCATGCATAATAGATACTATTATCCAAAGTACAATTATGCTATAATCCTAGTAATCGGTACTCTGTAGCAGCACTAATGGAATGACACTATGAGCTGTTGGCAGGATGCTACATGCCAGACCCATTCATTGCTATCAAAGACAGCAGACAACATAGCAAAGATTGAACCCTATAAACAAACGTGGGAATCGTATTGACAGCAGTACCAAAACAATGTTTTCTAACTAGGAACTTGCTTAATCTGAAGATAAATTCCTATCTTATTACGAAAGCTGTCCACTTCGCTAGTCAAACATATTCCAGCACTAGGTTGAATCGAATCATCTTTATACCAAACTACCACCGCATTTGTAGTTAATTTACTGGGTTGATTTCTGGATACATGCCTACAGAATACAAAGGCTGTAGCAGCACTAGTGCTCCTCTAGCAAGCTGCAAGCTAGAGCAAACATGTGCCCTAAACCCTATTGCAGATCATTGCTGTCTTGTCTGGTGTAGAGTACTACATGCACAGAATTGAGCATTTTTTTCCTAGCAAAGTTTCTAACCGAGAGACTTTAAGCTAGAAATATTTCTAGCCATGCAAGCTAGAGAAAATGTTCCTAGCAGTATTCCTAGGATTTGGCAAGAACATAGAGAATGCACACAGAAGATAAGAATCTGCAGCAGATAACCGGACAACCATACGAAACCAGCAAGCACTAATGCTCCTCTGGAAAAACGTGTGTAAATTCAGGCAGACCGGTGTTGTCTCGTCTAGTGCAGACTACTACATGCAGACACATTTGTGCATTTCTTTCCTAGAAAAATATCTGAGAAAGAGACCTAAGCTATTCCTGCGGTTTTGGCAAGAGCATACATACGAGCACCTGAAGGAACATACCAACCATATCAAACTGAAGCATTTGTGTTCTCTTTGGTGAAAAATAAAAAAAAGGAGTCACATATGCATTCATGTTCTGTGTGCATTAAGCTATAAATAAGAAGGCAGTCAGCTGACATGTCCAAGAAGAAAGCTTGAAGTTCTATAATGGTTATTTTGGTCATAGAAGAATATAATTGTTCAAGCAATCATTTTAGAAAACTTATTACAGTAGAGGCTATCCCAGGCCTGACTAGAAAATTCATAGGAGCACGCTAACTACTATTCTGACCAAACAAATAACATAATTTGGAATCGATATAAGATGCACATATCATCGATAAATCTACAATCATAATAGTTTAACACCATTCATCCATGGAAAATGGTATGGTGCTGAGAAACTGCAAACACACTGAAAGCACCAAAAAATGACCTCCCAATCTGCAACCAAACCAAACATACAAGTGACAGTAGATACCAAACACAAGCACTAGTTCACCTCTAGGCAGCTGCAAGCTAGTGAAAACGAGTGCAAGATAGAGACAGTGTTGCCTCGTCTTGTAAAGAGTACTATATGACACACATTTGAGCAATTTTGCCAGCAAAATTTCAGACATGGAGACCCAAACTTATTCATGTGATTTTGTCAAGAACATAATGATAAATATAATAAGGAACCAACCTACTGGCCATACCAAACTACTATATGCAAGATAGAGTGTCTAAGGGTGTGTTCGGTTCTAGGATGTGGTGGAATGGAATGGAATGGTTCCGCACCTAGAGCCCGTCCTCGTGTTCGGTTAGGGGATGGAATGGAATAAGTTGGTTCCTGAGAAGCGAATATTCGCCCAATATTCGGAACGCACTCGTCCGGCCAAATCGGCCGGACCGAGTGGAACGGCTGGCAAACGACCAAATTATCGCACGCGCTAACTGCTCCCATCTCTCTCCCTACTAACTGCTCCTCTCTCTCCCCAGCGTAGGCCTCGATCGAGCAAGATGAAGCCAAGCCCGTGGTTCCGCAGCGGCCAGCCAGCTCGAGGCTCGGCCCGAGGCGCGACGGCGGCCGGCCGGCTCGAGGCGCGCCAGCCCGAGGCGCGGCGGCCCCTGCCGTGGTTGCGGCCGGCCAGCTCGTGGTGCGCCGGCGCGAGGCGTGGCGGCCTGTAGCGCGGCGGTGGCCGGCCAGGTCGAGGCGCGCCGGCCCGAGGCGCGGCGCCGGCCAGCCAGTTCGAGGCGCGCCGGCTCGAGGCGCGGCGGCCGGCCAGCTCGAGGCGCACCAGCCGTGGCGCGGTGTCGTCCGGCCAGCTCGAGGCGCGACGGCCTGTGGAGCGGCGCGGCCGGCCAGCTCGAGGCGCTCCGGGCGCGAGGCGCGGCGGCCCATGGCGCGACGGCGGCCGGCCAGCTAGAGACGCTCCGGGCGCGAGGCGCGGCGGCCCATGGCACGCCGGCGGCCGGTCAGCTCGAGGCGGCTGCAGCTCACGTCGCGCGGAGTGGACCACTACGCCGCCTATCCATCCAGCTCTCGCGCGCGTGCACAGCTGGGATGAGCCATGCGTAGCAAGACGACGGATCACGTGCAACTTTATCTGCAAACTTCGGTTTTGACATAATAAACCTAAGTTTAAGCCCTAATTAACTACGTGTTTAACAAATATAAGCATTTCATTCTGTTTTTAGTTCTCCAACCGAACACAAAATGGTACCGTTCCATTACAATTTTTTGGTCGGAACCGAACACGAGCGTGGAACCGTTCCATTACGGTGGAGTGGAACCATTCCATTCCATTCCACCCCATTCTACAACCGAACACACCCTAAATCCACACAGAATAGTGTTGTCTTCACCGGTGCACACTAGTACATACACGCACACATTTGAGCAGACAAAGGGAATGAATTAGTTAAGACAACAAAAGACCAAGTAAAGAAGTGTATGCTAGAGAAGACGTTGAAAAGGAGAGAGCACACAATCAATCTGCTCAAATGCTTGACACTTTTTCACCTCACGCACACATGAATGAAACTAAATTGGTGTAGTTTTTTAAACTGCATGTTCAACAAAAGATGAACATATTGTTTAGGTAAAGAATGTGCAACAAGGAGCAAAAGATTGATATGTTTGGAAGCTAGCCAGCATTGATCTAGTTTCTCACAGCAATCATACACACACATTCGTAATTAATTTACTGGGTTGATTTCTGGATACATACCTATAGAATACAAAGGCTATAGCAGCACTAGTGCTCCTCTAGGCAGAGGCAAGCTAGAGCAAACATGTGTAAATTATTCCAGATCATTGTTGTCTTGTCTGGTGCACACACTTGAGCAATTTTTTCCCAGCAAAAATACTAACCAAGAGACCCTAAGCTAGAAATATTTCTAGCCATGCAAGCTAGAGAAAATGTTCCTAGCAATATTCCTAGGATTAGGCAAGAAAATAGAGAATGCACACAGAAGATAAGAATCTGCAGCAAAATAACCGGACAACTATACGAACCCAGCAAGCACTACTGCTCCTCTGGATAAACGTTTGTAAATTCAGGCAGACAGGTGTTGTCTCCTCTGATGCAGACTACTAAATGCGGACACATTTGAGCATTTCTTTCCTGTAAAATTTCTGAGAAAGAGAGCTAAGCTATTCCTGTGGTTTCGGGGAGAGCATACAGACGGGCACCTGAAGGAACAGATCGACCATATCAAACCGAAGCATTAGTGTTCTGTTCAGTGAAAAATAAAAAGGCATCACATGTGCATTCATGTTCTGTTTGAATGAAGCTATAAAAAAGAAGGCAATCAGCTGAAACGTCCAAGAAGAAAGCTCGAAGTTCAATCATGGCTATTTTGATCATAGAAGAACATAATGGTTCCAGCAACCATTTTGGAAAACCTATTACAGTAGAGGCTATCCCAGGTCTAGAACATCCACAGGAGCACACCAGGTACTACTCTGTCCAAACAAATACTCCCTCCGTCTCAAAATAATTGTCTCAACTTTGTCTAGATATAGATGCATCTATACACTAAATATGTCTAGATACATCCATATTGAGACAAAGTTGAGACAATTATTTTGAGACGGAGGGAGTAACATAATTTGGAATCGGTATAAGATGCACATATCATCAGCAAATCTACAGTCATAATGGTTTAACACCATGCATCCAAGGAAAATGGTATGGCGCTGATAAACTGCAACACACTGAAAGCACCAAGCAATGACCTCCCAATTCAATTCTGCAACCAGATAGAGAAAAGTATGCAACCAAACATACAGGTGATCATCGATACCAAACCAGCAAGCACTAGCTGCAAGCTAGAGACCAGTGGTGTCTCGTCTTGTACAAAGTACTACATGACACACATTTGAACAATTTTGCCAGCAAAAAATTTCAGACCTAGCGACCCAAACTTATTCCGGTTACTGTTGGCAAGAATATAATGATAAATATATGCAGGAACCAACCGACCGACCATACCAAACAACTAGATGCAAGATAGGGTGACTAAATTTTCACAGAATGGTGTTGTCTTCAGGGTTGGAGAGAGTTTATACCTCGACGTCGTAGTTGACGGGGATGCTCCGGGTTATGGTGCAGCAGCAGGTTCCTCTCTCGCGACAGGGGAAGCAGCGCCACCACCACCATGAGGTAGGTCGATCCCTCCTTAGAGCCAGGTCCTAGCCGAGGTCGAGGGCGGCGTCCTAGCTAGTATCTGTCTTCCGCCCCTTGGTAGCGGACGATCGGAGCCGAGGAGGAGATCCTCCATCTCCAGCGCTGGCTTCGCCGGTGACATGAAAAGCAGCAGCTCCCGATGATTGGCCTGCAAACATACAAACAAGCAGATGATTTTGAGGATCACCACACTTAGCAGAAAATCACAGCCCTTTCCCCTAAGCACAAACAACAACATCAGGAGCATGAGTAGGTACCGACTTGTCATGTGCAATATCCTGATGTTTTATTTCTGTTTTAATTTTATTTAGAAGAAAAGGCTGGAGGTCATTCCATTAGGTAGAATATGTATAGAAAAGCATTTGAAACAATGGCTCCATATTGGAGAACTTTATATTGCTGAATGAAAGTATATTACTGCACATTTGTTGTTTTTGTCAAACCAAAACTCCATTACCAAGCAGTCAAAGACCAAAAGAAAACAAAATTTGACTATAGGTAATTAAAGTAAGAGCCCAAGATGTGTCATTTTCCTCCGAAAGTACATGCAAAAACAGTGATAGGTGTGCATCAGAACCAAGTGTTTAATTATTTCTGAAATCAGCAAAGAGAGTGGACAAGTGTTAATTCATCTCTCCTACTTGCAGCACTGTAACTAATGATTCAGGTGGGATGGGAGCGCCACTTATCCCGGTGGGTATCCCACTGACATATCCCGATTAACAGCTTTGCGGGCAACCCACTTTCCGCCGGTGGGAGATGAATTCCTTGCCCGTTTGTCCCGCTTAAAACCCGACCTGACTAAACGCGACAAAAGCTGCAGAAAATATGCTCCTATCGGTAATCCGCCACTCCCTCCGTTGTTAACGCGAATCAGCTAAGTGGGCTCCCGTGGGTCCCATAAATCCCGCTTACCTGATTTCCCTATTACCCCGATTAGTCCCAGCGGGTAAGATCAGGTGGACACGGTCAACCCATGTCCATCCCACTTGCATCTGTAACTGTAACCAAGCACATGCTTGCTATGGGAGCATCATCTCCATAATACAACTGGGAAAGCACCTAAATAATAGATCATATGGATGCAAAGAACGGACTATTCAACATAGCACTAGAATGGTATGAGCTAATCTAACAAGTATGTGGAGATGGTTGAGCAACTTCAGTTTACTTTAGAACCCAAAATCATTGACACAGGTAATCGGACAGTACTCGCACATGAATATACAAGTGTAAAACAAAAAGAATGGATCACACTTTGGGTACTTTCTTACATTTCTGATCAGCAGCATATAATGTTAACATAGAACTGCATAAGTCTTCCGGGATTCAAGAAATATCCCACATAAATGGTACCACGTTTGCTAAATAGTACACAAACCAAAGTAGTACTCGATGCAAAGTATCTTCCATCACTACATATCAACATCAAAGTTGAACACTAAATTCATCTCTCCTACCTGCAGCACTGGTGTCTTAAAATATGTGAGTATCTAAGATGTGATGTAGATTATGTGGTGTTACTGGTTACACTAAAAATGGTAATGCAGATTGACTACAAACTAAATTGGTAGCTTCCCTGATCTCATCATGCCACTTTACCATTTTGTAAAGAAACCAACCATACAGAGCAGAGCAACCATATACAAGGGAAAAATCATAATCTGGATACACACACACACACACGATTGGAGCAAATAATAACTTCCACCTGTCTCGTGTTGAAGTGTAGGCGAGTCGACGAGTAGGTTTGGCCTGTCGGCGAAGTGGCTCACTTGCGGACAGAGGCGCCATGTGCCTGCAGCCTCCAGCTACGGCATCGTCCGGGTGGACGCCAGCAGCAGCTCGGGGACGTGGACGCCGGCGGCAGCAGCAGCCTGGGAAGGGCACAAGCAGATGTGTCCCTTGCCGCAGTGACTGCTGCGGCGAGATCAGCCCGCCTGCGCCGACGCTGAGCGCCACGCGTCTCCACAGCCTGCTCACCGCTGCCGCCTCCCTTGGCCATAGTCACGGACATGGCGGCCAGCCAATTTATTAGCTCTGACCCATATACCTAACATGAAGTTGCATGGCTACATGTTCTGATACAGAAGAAGAGGTCTGCGTCTGTACATTTACAGAATGCCAATACTTAATCATTTACAAGCAGTACATCGTTATTGAAAGCTAGAAGACGGATGTAGACAAGAAAAACAATCTGTATGGAATTTCGAATCTGTGTGTCAGCTAGCTTCGGATATGAACAATTTCTAGGGAATATGTGTGTGCTTTGGATCAGAACAACGGAGGATGTGAAGAAGTGGCGAGTGCTCTTAATCATGGGATCTTTTTCTAGTGCCGGATGGGTTCGTGGTGAACGAGGAGGAGGAGGGAGGAGAGGTCTCACCGGCTTCTGTGCTTGTTCCCGGCCGGAGGGAGGCGTTGGTGCGGCGGAGCGGATCTCCTCCTGCCTGAGCAGGCTGGTCGGCGGAGACGGACGCTGGGAGGATACCTCGACGGCGTCTGGAGTCGAGGACGAGAAGTGGCGGCCGCGTGTAGCGCATCATACTCGGCTCGGGGCTGGGGGCGCGGTGGGGTGCGAGCCGGGAGGAGGATCCAGACCATGGAGGTGGTGGTGGCGGCGGCGGGAGGGAGGCGAAGAGAAAGGGGATCGAGGGACTGGTTGGGAGTTTTGGTGATTTTTTTTCTCCAGATGTTTTGGTTGGGTGTGCCTGCGTTCCAGCCGTCTGATCTGTTAGTGATATGTGGACGGCTCGGATGAGCGATCTGGGAAGCCTGTTCCTGTCATCTCATTGGCTGCTGCCATGTCCAGCCGGATCTGCTCTCATAAGATGAAGTTATTACTCCATTGGGAAGCTCAATGGCATCTGCGTGATGATTAATTGCTCAATTGTGAAGCCCAAACACAACCACTGCAAAGAGTATTTAATAGCTTTTTTCTCGAATATCTAAACACGAAGCCTTTTAACCACGGTAGTTGCTCTTCCCGGTGCTTGCACGTCTCCCATGCTAACCGTCCCTTCACCAGCCAAAGAAAGGAGAAGATTTTCTTAGCTAAATAAACCGTCCTAAAATGGTCTTAGGTAAATATGTACAATCTCGGTTAGAACCGAAGACAAGTACTCCACAGTATCTTAAATGCAAAAAACACGGAGTGCCCGACGCCAGAAATCATATCTAGAAATATTAGATTGATAGACTTGTGAATCATGGCACCTCCATGCGGAAGTATTTAAATACTTAATTTTTTAGAAAATTCGGAGTTCCAGGGATTAAAATTCACCGTGGATCTACCGAGACGGCTCCAAGCATGGCGGGGGAAAGCGGCGTGTGGTAGTAGCGGTCGGATGGTGTGGTTGATGATGATGGGTTCATGAACGAGCGAGATATGTCGTATATAGACGTAGATTAGCCAACTAATAGAAAAGGTGGGACCCACCTAGCGGTGGCATATTATAGTGTTAACATCTCAATAGTTGAGAAAAAATTCAACCTCAGACATGATGATTGTGGCTGGCGATATGGGCCATTGTGGGAGATGAAGACCACGTGTGTGTACCTCTGTCGTGCTGGAGCACAAACTCGGAGTCATTAGCCCTAGCTAGATTTAAGGTGTGTGACACCGATAGTGGAGCTCATCAAGGGCGTCGAGGAAGGTTCGCCAATGTAGGGTAGGATTTGATGTTGGTGGGTTATACAAGGTATGGATATGGGGTGAGGTGATGGAAGGCCACCTCTGGCTATTTGTTGACTTGCAGGTGGTCGTGCATGTGTTTACGTTGTTCAAGGTATGCGGATTGTGGGAGCGACGAAGATAAAGCACTAGTGGTGATTTTTCGGTTGACTCGATTGTCGAAAACTGATCGTTCACAAGTGACCGGCAGATAGCCATGTTGGTATACATGTGCATGCATGACCTCCACAATTGTCTTATTTCCAGGGTCCCTAGCGTACGACGGGAGAGAGGCCGCCCCTTTCCCAGAAAATTTCCCCCTTCCCCCATGTATTTGTACACTAATATGTGCAATATATTTTTAATACTACTACGCGCAGTATTTGGCACGAAAAAATGGCAAAAAGCCTAAGTTATTAAGAAGCCCATGTGTAGCGATGTAGTCCTTCTTTGTTCTACGTCTACTTGTTGTACATTAGCTAGCTTGATTTAAAAAGTTGGATCGAACTTGTCCTTCTTACGTGCATGCATGGACCTACTCTATTCCCGTGCACCATTGCCGATGAATTCGTGCAAAAGATGGTTAAAAAAACATGCATGCATGAGAGAGGCACCTTAAAAATGTGTCTGCTCTGTGAGGTGCTAGAAACATGTCAGGTACAACGGGGTGGTTACACTAGAGGCGTCCTGAACATTTAAAAATAATGCAAATTTCGAACAAAGTACACGATTTTTAGACGGGGGTGCTGTTGGCGATTTTTGTGTCTAGCCCCGTTCGGCCTTTGGGGTGCCATTGGAAATTCTCTGACTATCTTATTTTTTGTAAGTATTGGTTTGGATAGTTTAATCATTTTTCCTATATTTTTGCTCGCATTTTGTCTTGTGAAACTCCATGTGCACTGTCTCTAGTGACAAATAGAGTCTATGCAGATCAACAACACCGAGAGTTTAAAACTCAAAACTACCACGACCACCGGAGAGAGATAGAGAGAGTAGGTCTATTATGAGAAATACAGTTCACGTAACTACTACTTAATGGGTCAAAAGTTTGTACTCATAACTAAAATGTATAGTGACTACCAATTTTTTTGTGATGTTACTTGACCACATAGACAACACCCAACTCCGCCACCGGTGACAAAATTATAGAAATGTCGTCCTCTATCCGTTCTTGTTGGGTCGCGAAACAATTTCTAGGTCCGACATATATTGTAAAATGGTTACTACCCATTACCTAGTAAATAAGAATTATTTAACATGCATGATATACAAATTTACATGCAGCCTAATGATTACAATGCACATGAAATGCTAGGCACCAATATTGGTATATTACATGAATTGAGAGGTTATGGTCGGCATGGCCTCTAAAGGTCTACACTTGAACATTGCTCGACCTCCACTTTGCGCCATCGAGGAGGTGATTGCCACACCTTAACTAGGAATTTCCCTCCCTGTTGCCACACACGAACAAGGGCCATCAAAGCTACCCATGCAAACTTGTAAGTCACGACCGTCAACTTGTAGCCCATAGAACCAATGATGATAGGCCAATAACCATGGACGGGGCCGCAGGCAGTGGAGGCGGGAAGTATTAACGATAGACTAGCCCACTTTTTTTTAAATGTTCACCAATCTATTAATAATAATCAACAACTCGGCTTGGGGCTGGGGGCCGCATGTGGCGCATCATACTCGGCTCGGGCTGGGGGCGCGGTGGGTTGTGAGCCGGGAGGAGAATCCAGACAATGGAGGTGGTGGTGGCGGTGGCGGGAGGGAGGCGAAGAGAAAGAGGATCGAGGGACCGGGGAGGAGGTGCGTGATTTTGGTTGTGAGTTCGCTATTTTTTTCTTCCAGATGTTTCGGTTGGGTGTGCCTGCATTTCACCCGTCGAATCTGTGAGTGGTATGTGGACGGCTCGGATGGGCGGTCTGGGCAGCCTGTTCATGTCATCTCATTGGTTTGATGCCATGTCTAGTCGGATCAGCTCTCATAATATGAAGTTATTACTTCATCGGGAAGCTCAAAGGCATCTACGTGATGATTAATTGCTCAATTGTGAAGCCCAAACACAACCACTGCGATGAGTATTTAATAGCTTTTCCTCAAATACCTAAACATGAAGCCTTTTAACCACGGTGTTTTTTAATCCATAAAAAAATCCTGTGGTTTTGAATTCTATGTTTTACACATGCATTCATGTTTCTTATTCCCGCATTTTTACAATCTCGTGAATCAAGAAAGTCTTACTATAGGTGGTTTATGTCCTAATTACTATCGGTGATTCTTTTTATTTTCAACATTGTTATGAAGAGTCTACCCGGTAGGGCGAAAACGAAAAGGAAAAAAGATGAACAAAAATGATAAAATCATAGAGAACATCTCTTCACAAATAGTTGAATAGTAACACCATTATTTCGAGAAATACAATTTTCCGCTAGTTGGGTACACTTTGAGTTTATATGGTATAGTAGTTCATGATGCATGTGTCAAAAAATACCAAGTGGGTCTAGATTCTTGTTTGTCCCCTGCTTATTTTTATGAACTTTAATTTGGTGTGCGCCGAATAGACATGTGACTATACATTGTTTTTTATTTCTGTAGTGAAATTCCAATAATTTAGTGATGTCACATGTTATTAATTTTTATTGCGTGGTTTATTCGAGGGACCTAAGAGCGGAACGCCGAATGCCACAATATGTTTGTCATGGGTGATAACCGTTGCAAACATAGAGCTCTATATTTAGTAATACATTTTTAGGGATTTAACATGTTATTTTGTGTGATGTAAGTCGTGAACTACGAAAATGTCCAGAAATTCTCTTGCTATTTCGTTCCTTTTTCTTCTCTTTACCTCTCAGTTGCTTATTTTCTACTGGTCACGTCTTTGCTTTATGGTCATATGCTTGACACACGATCGATTGACGGATCCTTGCGCGCCGGAGCAGCTAGCTATTAAATGTGCTCTAATACTAGTGCGTGTTCTACTTCCACTTGATGTACGCTAGCTACCTTGGTTTAAAAAGTTGGATCGAACTTGTCCTTCTTGCGTGCATGCATGGACCTACTCTACTCCCATGCACCATTGTCATGAATTGCATGCAAAAGATGGTAAAAAAAACATGCATGCATGAGAGAGACACCCTAAAAATGTGTCCGCTTTGGGTGGATTCCCTAGCATCGTCCCGAACATTTTATTTAACTGTTTTTTAAATTTTTTTAAATTTTGAACAAAATACTAGTTTTTTAGACGGGGCCGCTGTTAGGGGTGATTTTTTGTCGGCCCCCTTTGGGCCTTTGGGGCTCTTTGCGTGCTCTTTAGGGTGCCATTGGAAATTTTCTGATTAATTATTTCATTTTTATAAGTATTGTTTCAGATATATTTTCCTATATATTTGCTCGTGTCTTGTGTTGTTTAACTCCATGTGCACCGTCTCTAGTGACAAAATATGGCCCGTGCAGATCAACAAAACCGAGAGTTTAGCACCCAAAAATGCCTAGTGACTCTCCACAAAGTCTACTACCACGACCACCGCTAAGGGAGAGAGAGTAGGTCTATTATGAGGAATGCAGTTCACTGTGAAGGGTTAGCCCTCTCATGTGTCCGGTGAGAGTTATACGTCAACACTGTTTTTCATGTAGGTTTATGTATCACCTAGTACACGGTTATTGGGAGGTCGGAAAAAATAATTGTATTGGCATTATTTCTGTTGTACGGTTTAGGAACACATTTTTTTTAGATCTCTAGACAATCTTCCCGACCATGACACACGATGGCGAAGCTAGTATTGACACATAGTGATGTCAAAATCCCAAAATGAAAGACATATGTGACCGGTGATGTCATTAACTAGTACTTATTGGGTCAGAAGTTGTACTCATATCTAGCATGTATAGTGACTACCAATTTTTGTGATGTTAGTTGACCACATAGACAACACACAACTCCGCCATCGGTGACACGATTATAGAGATGTCGTCCTCTATCCGTTCTTGTTGGGTCCCGAGACAATTTCCCGGTCTTTGTTACTACACATTACCTAGTAAATAACGATTTCTTTAACATGCATGAGGTACCAATTACATGCAGCCTAGTGATCACAATGCACATGAAATACTAGGCACCAATAGTGGTATACTACATGAATTGAGAGGTTATGGTCGGTGTGGTCTCCAATCGTCTACACTTGAACGTTACGCAATCTCCACTTTGTGCCATCGAGGAGGGTGATCGCTACACCTTGCCTATGAATTTCCCTCCCTATCGCCAAACTCAGGCAAGGGCCATCAAAGCTAACCCATGTGAACTTGTAAGTCACAGCCGCCAACTTGCAGCTCATAGAACCATTGATGATATGCCAATAGCCATAGTGGACAGGGCCGCGGGCAGCGGAGGCGGGAAGCATTAACAATAGGTTAGCCCACTTATTTTTTAAATGTTCACCAATCTATTAATAATAGTCAACAATAGTACACAAAAAGCTAAAAGTACGAAAAATTACAAGTAGGTACTTGGACCACATAGCCAAGACTACATGCACCGGAGCGAGCCATAGGTGCAACGCTGTCCTTGCACGTTTCTCGTCCTCTGGGAAAAACTTGCCGTATGATAAGCACACCTAGAGCAACAACCATCGGCAATGATGAGAATCGCTAGATCAAAACGACCAAACCTACAACCACCCAAACAAACATACAAATCAAACCAGTTCCCGTGAGATAATCCGGAGTTTGCACGCCTTCTGATAGCAATAGCACTAGATGCACCACCGAAGCGAGATAGGTTAGGGAGGATCTTATTCCGATGGCGGGATGTCACCGTCGACAAAGACATCAAATATTACTAGAAAAGAAGCAAGAGGCCAAGGTCCGCCATAACTCCAGAGCGGACCTGCCTCTTCGCCGACGAGAAGGGGAGGTGGACCCTAACTGCACAACATATTAATTACATGCATGCATCTACACATGGAAAATTGAAGTATATATTTGCACCCCACCATACTGCAGTGCATGGGTTGCATGGAGATATAAAATAAAAATAAACAAGGTGATGCATGGATGTATGCACATGGATCGAGTAGCTCCCTACACGGCTACACGTAAATGCTATGTAGATGGAAAAGGTAAAGGAATTAGGACATGCATGCACGTACTTGTATTCGTATATACGTACACACGTATACTCGGACGAGTTGAGCACGTGGTCGAGGATCATCGTGCGGACCAAGAGGGAGCTGGGTATGCATGGATGTTAGACGCGCACAGTGCTAGCTATTTACTTCACGTCCATTCATCATTAATCATGGGCCAAAGCAAGAAGAGAGTATTGACACACGTCCAACATGCCATGCATGCTCGAAATAATCTGAATTAGTTAAGTAGGTTAATATCTTTTAGGGCTTTAACTTGTTATATTTGTACGATGCAAGTCATGAACTACGAAAATGTCCACAAATTCTTTTGCTGTGTGTTTCATTTTTCTTCTCTTGACCTACCGGTTGTTTGTTTTCTATAGGCCACGTCTTTGCCGTGCGGATTACATGCTTGCCACGATTGATCGAAGGATCCTTACGCGCCGGAGCAGTTAGCTATTACATGTGCTCTATAATACAAATGCGTGCTCTATTTCTACTTGTTGTATGCTAGCTAGCTTTCTGTAAAAAGTTGGATCTCTTACGTGCATGCATGGACAACCTACTCTATTCTCGTGCACCATTACCGTTAGTTGCATGCAAAAGATGGTAAAAAACGTGTACATGAGCATCTCCATTGGCATCAAAATTTGTGTTCGCTTTGTGAGCACTGGCGGAGCTAGAGCGTATGACACCAGGGGTCCCAACGGAGAAAAATCATCTTGACAGGAGTGCACATGTCGTGAAAAACTACCGTCTTACACAGAAAAAATAATTCTACAGGTGTCCCGTGCAAACGGCTAGCTCCATGTAGCTCCGCCACTGTTTGTGAGGTGTCAGAGACATGTCCCGCACAATGGGATGGTTCCCCTATGGGCGTCCCCAAATATTTTATTTAAAAATTTCAAAAAAAATGCAAATTTTGAACAAAATGCTCGAGTTTTTTAGATGGTATGCTGTTCGGGGCGATATTTTGTGTCTGGCCCCATTGGGCCTTTGGGCTCTTTTCGGGCTCTTTGGGGTGTCCGTTGGAAATGCTTTGATTATTTTATTTTTATCGGTATTGTTTTGGCTAGTTTAATCGTTTTGCTTATATATTTGCGCGTATCTTGTCCTGTGAAACTCCATCTACACTATATCTAGTGACAAATAGAGTCTGCATGGACCAACGACACCGATAGTGTAACACCCAACATGCCCCCTAATTGCCCCCTAAAGACTCTCCATAAAAGATACTACCACGAGCACCGCTAAGAGAGAGGGAGATACTATGTGTATTATGGGAAATGCAGTTCACTTTGAAGGGTAAGCACTCTCATGTGTACGGTGAGAGTAATTGTCAGCATCAGTTTGCCTGCAGGTTTATGTATCACTACGCGGTTATTGGGAGGTTAGAAAAAATATTTGTATTGGCATTTCTTCCTCTAGGAACACACGTCTTTGAGGTCTCTAGACAATCTTCGCAACCATGCATGACATGGTTATAGAGATGTTGTCCTCTTCCCGTTCTTGTTATGTCCAAGATAATTTCCAGGTCCTACAGATATCCTAAAATGGTTACTAGGCATTACCTAGTAAATAACAATTTTTTAACATGCATGAGATACAATTTACATGCAAACTAATGATTACCATGCACATGAAATACTAGGCACCAACAGTGGTAGACTACATGAATTGAGAGGTTATGGTCGATGTGGCCTCCTCTCATCTTCACTTGAATATCTCCACTTTTCTCCATCGAGGAGCGCAGTCCCCACACCTTGACTAGGAATCTCCCGTCCAATCGCCACACTCGGACCAGGGCCTCAAATCTACCCCAATGTATAGTTCTTGAACTGCAACTTATAGCCCCTAGAACAAATGATGGTAGGTCAATCGCCACATTGGCCGGGGCCGCCAGCAGCGGAGGGGAGGGAACAATAATTATAGGCTAGCCGGGGCTTTGTTTTTGGAATAAAATGTCCACCACTCTATGAATAAGCATAAAAATAGTACAAAGAAAGCTAAAAGTAACAAAATAACAAATAGGCACTTGGACCACCTAGCCACGACTACAAACATTGGAGCGAGCCTGAGAACTAGCACCTCCTCGTTGAATCTGGGCAACACTTGTTGTAGTAGAGTTTCGTATTAATCGACGATAGAGCCGTTGTGCCAACACACTACAGAAACAACCATCGCCAATGAAAGAGAACGCTAAATCGAATGGCCAGACCTACAACAACCCCAAACATATAAAAAACGACAAGTTCCAATGAGATAATATGTCCACCAGAGCGAGATAGGGTAGGAAGGACCTTATTCTCATGGAGGATGTCGTCGTCGCCTCACCACCCGAAGAAAACACTTAAAAAATACTAAAAATCAAAAGAAGCATGAACCCTCCTAGAAGCGATAGGCCAAGGTCCACCACAACTGCAAGGCCATTGAAGGCTAAGCAAACTGGTGGCTTCGCCTTTGAGGGAGGGGGGACCCTTGTCGCCTTTTGGAACACCTTATGTTCTCCTCTGTTTATTGACCTGGTCGATTAATGCTTACTTGTTATTATTCGATGAGCATTAGCACAACATAGCACTTGCTGCATGTATTTATGGAATTAAGTATTTACACCCCCACCATCCAATGCACGAGATGCATGGAGTTGGAAATTAAAATAAAAGTAAATAAGGTGATGCATGGATGTATGCAATATGGTCGAGTAAAAACTATAATGCACATGAAATATAGCATTAAAAATGGTATACCACATGTTTACCAATAATTTTTTTCTATCAAAGAAACATGCATAAATAATAGACATGTCACATAAAATAAACAGTACCAAAGGAATATTGAGGGAACAGAATTGTATGTGATGACCACAAGAGATGTTTACGGACGGCCAAATGACCGAGAGAGGTGCATGAATGACTACAGGATCGAGATAATTAAGTGCATGTGGGGTTGTAGATCTGTATGACCGAGATAGGTGTGTATGTGAGATGGTACGACCGAGTTAGGTGTACGTGGGGTGTATGTGGATCCAGATGGCCAAGAGAGATGTATGTGTGACCAGATTTCCAATAGATGTGTATGAGGGTCGAATGGCCAAGATAGATGTGTATGCAGAATAGGACGATGGAGAGGGATGGAAGGTGTATACTATCCACAACAAGACGGAGGTTTGGACAGAGGGCATGCGGACTTGATGACTTTAGGATTCTGTATGCTTTTATTACCTTTTTTCTCGGTTTCGGACTCATTACTTTGTTAGCATGTATTTATTTATATTCTTTTTATTCTTAAACTATGATGAGGGCCCTAACACTGTCACGACCACACCGACATAGACCAATTTTATGTTTTCACGTTAGTTTTAACTTCGAGTTCTTGTCGTATTTTATTACCGTGTTTTATTAGGGTCCTTATTAATTATAGAATATATATATTACCTATCATTTCAGAGGCGGTTATTACATATCATTTCAGGGGCCGTTATTACCTATCATTGTATGTGTTATTTCGCTGTCAAGTGTTATTTTTTATGCGAGGAGACGATCATTTTCTATCATTCATGTGCCCTTTCGTTGTTTGTGAAGTTCTCTTGGACTTTAGACTCCCCGCCTGAGCTCAACTCCGACACTAACATCATCAAGATAATTTTCCTCGTTGGGTGATTGTATGGCTTCGTGCCCCAAGTTTCTCATGCATCCTCGGGATCCACGACTTCCCACGTGCAATGTATCGCCCGACGGACTTCTTCGACCTCATCGACATATCAAATAGGCATTAGCAATGATATAGCTCATGCGATAATGATTCTCTAATTTAACAATGGTTAATTAGATTTCCCATAACTCCTCAATTTTTAAATAGTTAAGTATTTAAATAATCACGACTAAGATCCGCCACTGGACTTTTGTATATTATATTTTTAGTTAAGATTCTCGCGTGGACCACCTCGAGCTACTTCCTTCCAAGAGTCCGTACTTGTTTAACTTTACTTAGATCTAAACTAGATTTTGGTCTCGCATTTGGGACTAAGTATCTCTGGTCCGATTTGTACTTACGGGGGTAAAAAAATGGTTCGATAAAATTTATTTAGGGCGTTTGTAAGTTTTTCGCTACTATTTTAGAGGGAAGACGTCTTCACTAAAAGTTCGAATTAATTGAAAAAGGTTGTGACTGTATAATGGGCCAACCAGTCCGGCACGAGAGCAATCGAGCCCATCCACACAGGTTAGGGTTTACCAACCCACATAGCAGTCGCCTCTCTCATCTCTCACTCCTCTCCATCTCTCTCCCGAGAGCTCCTACCCACCAAGACCCCAATCACGGCATCGACACCTCTTCTTCCAACCGATGACCCCACTTCTCCTACCGTCGGCGCCTCCTCCCTCGTAGTTTATCTCTCATCTTCACAAATAACTAATATCGGCAACCCAATGTATTTCCATCATACTAGAGACACTAGAACCCGGTTCTTCCGTGGTATGCATGCATGCCCTGGGGTGTCGAGGTGAGGTTCTTACCGGTGGAGCTCCTAGAGCCTAGCATTTTCGTCTCGAGTTCCTCGAGGCTACGTCGTCTTTGTTCGTGGAATATTGGCCCATGTTCGGACTACGTATCATTGCCTTACAACACGATTACATCATCACGTCGATGCATGCATGTGGCGTGCTTGGCTCCGTATGTCCTCCGCCATTGTTAGGCCATAGGTGGCTCCCTCGAGATGTTTGTCGGCTCCTATCCTACATCAATAATTGTTGTCCTCGACTGGCCTTTCCTCGATAGATCTTTTTCCAAAAAAGGTCGCTCAGATAAGCTATCTCGAGCAGCATGGCAAGTGCAACGATGCATGCATTACATACTTTATTGCATGCGTGGCAAATTTCCATGGCGTGTCATTGGTAGACCCGCAAGTACATATACATTTTTTTTTTGAGATTTTGAGATGTATACATTTACACAATTGTGTATCGGGTTCTCTCAAAAAAAAATGTATCGGGCTTGTAGGGAGTTTTAGCCCAAATAGCACACGACACGAGACTGAAATTTGGAGCGTTCACTCAAAAAGAAAAGAAAAAGGAATTTTGAGCGACAGTGGACACCTCCTCCATCACGATCCACTCTCAATCTCTCTCACTCTCCCCCGTTTCAGATCGACGCGCAGCTGCGCCGCGCCGGCAGGTCTCCTCCGTCGCCGTCCCCTCCTCTCCCAGCCCGTCCGCTCCTCTCTTCCGCCGGTCCCTCCTACTCCAAATCGCTCCAATTCGTCCTCGCGCATCAGATCAAGCGCGGCTGCTGCCGAGCCGGGCGGCCGGGCGGAGCGGCCGCTGCCGCCCAGGAGCCACGACGTCCCGGCTGTCCTGCTCGCCGGCGCGCACGTGCACCTACGCGCGGCGCTCCGTCGAGCTGGCCGACCGTGGCGAGCGCGGGCTAGGGGTTTGCGGTGGCTTTGCCACACGCCGGCGATGTGTCACCGGCCACCAGGACGGCGGAGATGGCGGCGCGAGGCCCGGAGGGCCTCCATCCTCCTCGCGCTGCGGTGAGGGAGTCGTCTCCCCCCGGTGGGGTAAGGCATTGTCCGGCCACCGCTGCTCGCCAGTCTCCTCGCTCGTCGTCTTGCGAGGGCGCTCTAAGGCAGGCAGACCGTGGACGCACCGGACCTCAAGGCCGGGCGTGATGCGGCCGGCTGTCTTCCTCCAATGCCCCCCTGCTGCAGACTGCCATCAACCGTCCTCAACTTCATTCGTCGCCCGGTGCTGCAGTTCGGCAATTTTTCCTCATGTCAACGCCCATTCGTGCTAGCTGTACGACTGCTTTAGTTTGGGTGTGATTCGATTGGACCTGATAAATTCTGTTTTGATTCCATGGGCACTCTGCTATACACCTCCAATTTTCGATCCATATGGAATTCTAGTTCCATTCAGCATATAGTACTTTCACAGGAGCTCTGTTCCCCACTGCATTCCTAAGAAACCGGTTTAGGAATCGAAAGATGATTGTTTTTGGTGAGGCAATGCATTACCAGAAGCATGATGTAGCTTTAGTATGCAAACACGAGTCCACATATTTGTGCTTTGTCGTGCATAACCAATTGAACCACAACATATGGGGAAAGGATGATTCAGTGCCCGTTGCGTGTTAACACCATATAATTATGCACACCCTACCGATTCCGGGAATCTTGCACTAGGCTGATGCTGCCCTTTATCGTTTTTTGCAGTAGCTCGTGTATTATTCCTTCCATGTTGGCAGAGTGATTTCAGGTGGCCTAACAATTACCTGAAATTTTGATGTCGATCAGCTAGTGAGGAGTGGCTGTTGTGTAGAAGGAGTAGTAAGTAAGGATTGCATGAAACATCAGCGTTTTTCTTGTTGTCGTAGTTGATATTATGATCTAGAGAATGTACTACATGGTCACCAAGAATTATTTGCAGCCATGACATGTTACTAGTAGTATATGATGAAGTTGTGGACACATCGTGATTTCTCAGCATTCCTTGGTTGATGTTTGCCTAGCTGTAGAGTAGATCTTGTTTGTGTACATGTCGATCAAGATTTTCTTGGTCTGGTTAATTGACGTGCATGCCTGCGTGCAGGTGGTGATAATAGGCCCTGTTCGGCTAGTGGTAGCATGCTGGAGCTGTAGTGCTGGCGAAGGGGAAAGGTGGATGCCCTGATTCAATATCATCGTAGTCAGCGCAAGGGGAAAGCATGGCTGGCCAGGAGGGGTTCTGGCTAGTCATTGTTTTATGTTTTTGCTTCTATGGAACCAAGGTAATCTCGGACCCTCGTTATTTGGTGGGTATGGTTGCTGCAGATGGGATGAGATGTTAACGTACCCCTTCAGCGGAGGCTAACCCTAGGTGGCGCGATCGGCTCCGTGCGTGGTGGTGGGCAGCTGGACGTTTATTTAGTGCAGATGCGTTGGGTTCATATTCTAGAGTATTTGAGCTTGCTATGTCTTTACATGATTCTTGCTCCGTACTATGATGTGTAGGTAGCTAATGAAATTGAGCATGCCTAGTCTTGCTTGCTGCTGGCAAAAGGGATATTTATTTAGTGCAAATGGCTTTGCTTTACCTACCAGCGCTTAGTGTATCCTATTACTATTATGTACTATTTACATGAATAAGTCTCTATTCGTAAGTGCCTGCTCCTCTTAAATTCATTTAACGCGGCAAGTTGGTGTGGTCTCGATGGCGCGATCTCCGGAGCTGGGTGGTGGCGATGTCCAGCCTCGGCGCTTGGAGTGCTCTAGTACTCATTCAGTGGAGGAGGTGATGTCCGGCTGATGCTTGGTTTCGAGTTGTGTGGTATTGAGTTGGAAATTCAGAAATCGTGCAACAGTTTGGGTTGTACTCCCTCGGTTCTATTATCAGATGACTCTCATATGGATGTATCTAGACATATTCTAGTTGAGAATCATCTTAATGGAACGGAGGGAGTAGTATTGATTTGCATATATTAGCAGGGGCGTAGCCAGGACCCAGGCTGCCCTGGCCTTGGCCTGGGTCGTGGGCACAAATCGTAGCCTTGATATTAGCTACAGTAACGTACTGTAGCACACTGTGGCTACAGTACTCCGACCGACAGGGACCATCAACGCGGTTCTCTTTTCCTGCTCAAACTACACGGACCAATGAGGTTCTCTTTTCCTGCTGGAGACACGGATCAACGCAGTTGCACGCTTGCAGCTGAATAAAAATAGACCTCCAACGACCGATTGTTTGAACATAGGTGTTTAAGCACACCACCCTTTGCTGCGAGAGAAGCAAACCCAGATCGATCGATGGCCATGCTCAAAGCCTTAGCACTCGCCTTCGTCGTGAGCTGCTTCTCATGCCACCTCATCTCGGTCCCTTCCCTCGCTGCTTCCTCCGACGACTTCCACCAATGCCTAAGCGAGAAGATACCCAGCGAGCTCGTCTACACGCAGAGCTCCAGCAACTTCACCGACGTGCTGGCCTCCTCCATCAAGAACCCGAAGTTCTTCACCAACACCACGGTCAGGCCGTCCTGCATCGTGACCCCGAGCGACGCCTCCCACGTCCAGGCCGCCGTGCTCTGCGGCCGCAGCCACGGCGTGCGCCTCCGCGTGCGGAGCGGCGGGCACGACTACGAGGGCCTCTCGTACCGGTCGGCGCGGCCCGACGAGGTGTTCGCGGTGGTCGACCTCGCCAGCCTCCGCGCCGTGAGCGTCGACGAGTCCGAGTCCACCGCCTGGGTCGACTCGGGCGCGACCATCGGGGAGCTCTACTACGCCATCGCGAAGAACAACTCCCGGGTCGCGTTCCCGGCCGGCGAGTGCCCGAGCATCGGCGTGGGCGGCCACTTCAGCGGCGGAGGCGTCGGCATGATGATGCGCAAGCACGGCCTCTCCATCGACAAGATCCTCGACGCCAAGCTCGTCAACGCCGACGGGTACCTCCTCGACAGGGCCAGCATGGGGGAGGACCTCTTCTGGGCCATCCGAGGCGGCGGCGGCGGGAACTACGGCATCGTGCTCTCCTGGAAGGTCCAGCTCGTGCAGGTCCCGCCGACGGTGACCGTGTTCAGCATCGGGAAGACGCTTGACCAGGGCGCCATAGACATCCTCACCAAATGGCAGGACGTCGGGCCGGCGCTCCCCTCCGAGCTCACCATCAGGGTGAAAGTGCAGGGGCAGCAGGCCGTGTTCATGGCGCTGTACCTCGGCGCGTGCAGCTCGCTCGCGTCGACGATGGAGGACCAGTTCCCGGAGCTCAACATGACGAGCGCCGACTGCCGGTCGATGACGTGGCTCCAGTCGACGGCGCTGTCCTTCACCGACATGAGCAGCAGCGGCACGCTGGAGAAGGCGCTGCTGAGCAGGAGCAGCAGCCTGAGCGTCTTCACCAAGGGCAAGTCCGACTACGTGCAGCGCGGCATCTCCAAGGGCGCGTGGAAGAAGATCTTCTCCTGGTTCGCGATGAACGGCTCCGGGCTCATCATGCTGGAGCCCCACGGCGGGTTCATGGACGGCGTCCCCGCCGCCGCGACCCCGTACCCGCACCGGAGCGGCGTGCTGTACGTCATCCAGTACATCGTGTTCTGGCAGGGCGACGGCGGCGTGCCCACCACCTGGCTCGCCAAGTTCTACGACTTCATGGGGTGCTACGTGAGCAAGAGCCCGAGGCAGGCGTACGTCAACTTCCGGGACCTGGACATCGGCCAGAACGTGGCGGCGGACGACGACGACGCCGCCGGGGCGTTCGAGAGCGGCAAGGCCTGGGGTGAGCGGTACTTCATGGGCAACTACCAGAGGCTCGCGGCGGTGAAGGCGGCCGTGGATCCGACCGACTACTTCAGAAACGAGCAGAGCATCCCGCCGTTGGTGCAACGAAGCAAGTGATGATGCATGAGCAGAGTTGCATGCGAGATATCCGAGATTAGTTAACTCGATCCTTTCCTCGTGACTACTACTACTACTGGTCGAGATTATTTATGTTCCTGAATAAAGTCGTGTTTTTATCCTTCAGAAACAAGTCACGCACGCGCTACCCGCGCGCGGACTGTGACGACGGCCTCCTATATATAGAGGAGCTAGCTAGGTTCGAGAATGCTATTTTCAAGGTGTTAGCGCGCGCGGGGCTTATCGCAGCCGTTCAATTGAGCAAGGGGATCCGCGCCACGGGGCCTACTTGGCACAGCGTTGACCAGCAATACGAGCTACCCGAAGAGAATACGAGAGGCGTCCTGTATTATACAGGGTACCATGCGCGGTGCAGTCCGGGCCCCCCTCCCCACTTTATTACTAGCCTATGCTTGACCCGGTTTGAATTCGAACCCATTTCCCAATCTCCTCGCCTCCCCTGCTCGTTCTCTGCCGGAGTGCAGAGCAGAGTATCCAAGAACCACACTCGGCGCCGCGGCCATGGCTTCCACCGCACTCTCCTCAGCCTTCTCCCTCCGCCACGCCAAACCCGCCGCCTCCTCCCTCCCCCGGCCTCGGGCATTCGTCTTGACGAGCCACGGCAGCCGCCCCTCCCTCGCCGTCGCCTGCACCACCACCGCCTCCCCGAAGGTGCTGGAGCTGGGGGACGCCATTTCCGGCCTCACCCTGGAGGAGGCCCACCTGCTGGTTGACCACCTGCAGGAGCGCCTCGGCGTGTCCGCGGCGTCTTTCGCGCCCGCGAACGCTGTGGCCACCGCGCCGGCCGCGGCGGAGGCGCCCGCGGAGAAGATGGAGTTCGACGTGGTGATCGAGGAGGTTCCCAGCAGCACCCGCATCGCGACCATCAAGGTCGTGCGCGCGCTCACCAGCCTGGCGCTCAAGGAGGCCAAGGACCTCATCGAGGGCTTCCCCAAGAAGCTCCTTGATCGAAAAAGGAGGCCGATGATGAGGAGGCCGAGGAGGTTGCACTCCTCTGCGGCGTAGAGATGCGAAGACACCGACTCGATGGCGCCCGCGACGCGTAGCGCGTTCCTCTTCTTGCTGGCGAGCTTGAACATGACGAGCGCCGCGGACGCCCGCGCCCCAGCCTCCGCCGCGCCCTTCCAGCTGAGCATCTCCACGAGCCGCTTCATTACTGCCGGCGACGTGCCGACCCGGCGTAGCGCGGCGTCACCCAGGGGCTGCCCGCGACGTTGAGAAGGATGCCGACGCCGATGCGCTGCTCGTCGTGCGAACCCTCCACAAGGAGCTCCTCGGCGAAGGAGACGAGGTCCATCCGGAGACCGTCAAAGATGCTCCCGTCCACGCATCGGGAGTAGGCGTCGTACAAGAACCGGCGAATGGCGAGGAGGCCCGGCGCGCCGGCGAGGTGGCACTCGCTGGCGACGCGCTCCAGCAGGCGGCCGTGGCTGACCTCCCACTCCCACACGGCCTTCTCGGGGAGGAAGAGCAGCGCCTCGGCCAGCGCGAGCCCGGAGAAGATGTCGAGCGCGGAGCGGCGGTTGGTCCGCGCGTCCACGGCGTCGCCCAAGTCCTGCACTCTCCTTCCTGGGGCCTTATCGCGGACAGCGTGACGCAGGACGTGGCGGAGGCGCTCCTGCAGCCAGTAGAAGGCCTTCCCGACGTGGCGCGTGAGGAAGCCCCAGCTCCTGAGCCTCTGCACTTACGGCACGGCTAACTCTGAAAGGCGCTCGGCCGGAGCTCCCGAAATTGCCATGGCGGCGGCGTGTAAGCAAGGTGCCTTCGCTCGAAAATGCCGAATGCATTGCAGCTATCTCCACCGTCCTCGTTTTTTTGGATTTGGTACAGTGGCCCCCACAAACCTGCCCACTCTGTTTCCAACAGAGTAGATTCATTTTACCAAAAGCACTACAAAGTGCTTAATCTTACTCTACTTGCAAACAACTTATGCAAATGAAATTATTATTACATATTTAACTTCATTGCAACGAACTCTTCGAAATGAGTCTAATATTCAATATTTTCAAAGTTAATATTGTGCTGAGTCTGAACGGTTCTTCTCTTTTTTTTTAAGAGTGCGAAATTGCTCAACAGTTCTTTGATTTTTTGTGCTGAATCTGAACAGTTTTTTTTTTTTAAAAGAGTGCGAAACAACTTGGTCAACAGGTCTTTGATTTCTATCTAGATGACAGCATAAGATTCCTTTCTCTGTGCATGGCATGCAGTGGCCTCATGGCTCATATCGGGATAAACATGCACGCTGCAGATAACTGGAGCGCGCTGGCCTTTCCGCCCTTCGGCCGTCGTGGTTATGGGTGGATTCGCACGTGTGTATTCCCGCAGCTGCACATGCATGAGCTGATTATGTACTGTGCGTGTTTCGTTACCGATACGGAGTGGTATCGTTATCGTTTTTCCTTAATTCGGCACGGTGGTTAACAAGGTGTGTCTGACTAATTTCGGGATGGTGTTTTAATGGGGGAATTGGAGTAGAATGTACCCCCGGTGCACTCAGCCGTAAAAAAAATATGCTCGTTGCAAAACCGTAAATAATTTACGTACGTGTCAATTTTAGTTTAAATTTTACCCGGCGGCCGAGAAATAAGAAAAACGCAAATTTATCTCCAAAATTTGCCATACTGAAATTCAAGTAAGCGTTATGCATGGAGGAGGGGATGTTTCACTAACGGAATTCAAGTAAGCGTTATGCATAGAGGAGGGGATTTTTTATAACGCCCCCCTCCCCCATCTTTCATGGATAAGTATCATCCCTCACCAGATGGAGTTGTTCGTGGTATTACTAGGTGGAACTCTTCATGGTATTTATGGGTCACGATCGTCTCGATACGGAGCTGATAGGGAAATTGTTATAAGCGTACCGATTTCATGGGGTGGATGTATATCGGGTTATGTTGTCGTTGCGTATGGGTAATGTTCAACATATGGATCCGTTGGTGATTTTTGATAGGCGCCAAAATGACACCACCACACAACCCCCCCCCCCCCCCCCACACACACACCCTTTTCATCGTGAAATGCAGATCGGATCAAGAGATCATTGCGTATGGAACTGTTCAATATATCATGAGATCATTGTGTATGGGACTATTCAGGATATAGATGGGCCATTTGTTCAACATGGACTAAATTGAAGGCACTATGCATGGTAGGTGTATATAAGGCCTTTCATCTGAGTTGAATTATTCGTGAATGTATCAAGTGGAAACCATCTTAGATTATCACCGTAATAACTAAGGGCACTATCCCCCATGGTAAACATGTTATAAGGACCTATTTAGGATAGCTGTAGGTAACGCGCGTCATCAGACGGATCTGTTCGTATTTTTTATAAGGTGGAACTCTCAATGGTTGTTTTGGTAATGATCGTCTCGAAATGGAGCTGTCCATGATTTGTGAAAATATTGCAACATCTGTATAGAATGGTTTATACCGAGTGGGTACAAGTTATAAATTTGAATTATTTTCACGGAACTATTCACGAAAAATGCAAGTAACAAGCGTCACCGGATGGAGCTGTTCGTCTAAATCTCGGGTGGAACCCTTCATTATGCTTTTCGGTAACGATCGTCTCAATCCGGAGCTGTTAGGGAAATTGTTATAAGATCGGGAAACGTTATCGTTGGGCCGTTTATGGTAGATCGGGTTATGTTTATCGTTGCGAATGGAACCGTTCAACATATGGAGCTCTTCGTGAAATTATGAGTGCCAATACCACACCAACATGGGTAATTGTAGATCGGGTTATGTTAACGTTCGGCGAAATTCCATGAGAGCCCCCCCCCCCCCCCCCCCGTTTTCATCGTGAAGTGTAGATTAGATCATGAGATCATTGCGTATGGAACTGTTCAAGATATCGATGGATCACTGTTCGAGATGTTTTTTCTATTAATGTTAATGTCCATGGTAAGGGTGTATATAAATCCAGTCATCTAATGGAGCTGCTCGTGAATTTCGCAAGTGGGAACATATTGTTCTTCATCCTCATCAATAAGGGCACGTAATAATCAGGTTTATACAGAGTGAACACACGCTATCAGTATGAATCGTTTTTTAAGGAACTGATCACGATAGGCTTAGGTAACGCATGCCATCATATGGAGATGTTCGTGAAATTCGCATGTGGGCTCTTCACGGTAGTTATGGGTCAAGATCGTCACCGGATGGAGCTGTTCGTCTAATTCTCGGGTGGAACCCTTCATGATAGTTATCGGTCACGATCGTCTCGATCCGGAGCTGTTAGGGAAATTGTTATAAGCGTACCGATTTCTAGGTATGGGTGTATATCGGGTTATGTAGTCGTTGCGTATGGAAATGTTAAACCTATAGATCCGTTGGTGATTTTTTATAATCCAACCCCTCCCCCCCCCCCCCCCATCTTTCATGGATAAGTAACACGCGTCACCGTACGGAGCTGTTAGTGTTATTCCCAGGTAGAACTCTTCATGGTAGCTTTGGGTCACGATCGTCTCGAAACGGACATGTTAGGGAATTTGTTAAAAGCGTACCGATTTTACGGGGTGGGTGTATATCGGGTTATGTTGTCGTTACGTGTGGAACTGATGGACATATGGAACCGTTGGGGGAATTTTTAAAATTCCAAATCCCCCCATCGCTCATGTATAATTGTAGATAGGGTTATGTTATCGTTGGGCCCTTCATGGTAGTTATGGTGTAGATCTGGTTATGGTATCGTTGCGTATGGGACCATTCGACATATGGATCTTGCAACCTCTGAATAACAAGGGGTGGAAACCTTGTATATCGGGATAAATAACACGTGTCACCGGATTTTTTTATAAGGCCCCCCCCCCCCATCTTTCATGGATAAGTAACATCCCTCATCAGATGGAGTTTGTTCGTGGTATTACTAGGTGGAACTCTTCATGGTATTTATGGGTCACGATCGTCTCGATACGGAGCTGATAGGGAAATTATTATAAGCGTACCGATTTCATGGGGTGGATGTATATCGGGTTATGTTGTCGTTGCGTGGGGGTAATGTTCAACATATGGATCCGTTGGTGATTTTTGATAGGTGCCAAAATGACACCACCACACAACCCCCCCCCCCCCCCCACACACACACACACACCCTTTTCGTCGTGAAATGCAGATCGGATCAAGAGATCATTGCGTATGGAACAGTTCAATATATCATGAGATCATTGCGTATGGGACTGTTCAGGATATAGATGGGCCATTTGTTCAACATGGACTGAACTGAAGGCACTATGCATGGTAGGTGTATATAAGGCCTTTCATCTGAGTTGAATTATTCGTGAATGTCTCAAGTGGAAACCATCTTAGATTATCATCGTAATAACTAAGGGCACTATCCCTCATGGTAAACATGTTATAAGGACCTGTTTAGGATAGGTGTAGGTAACGCACGTCATCAGACGGATCTGTTCGTATTTTTTATAAGGTGGAACTCTCAATGGTTGTTTTGGTAATGATCGTCTCGAAATGGAGCTGTCCATGATTTGTGAAAATATTGCAACATCTGTATAGAAAGGTTTATTCCGAGTGGGTACAAGTTATAAATTTGAATTATTTTCACGGAACTATTCACGATAAATGCAAGTAACACGCGTCACCGGATGGAGCTGTTCGTCTAAATCTCGGGTGGAACCCTTCATTATGCTTTTCGGTAACGATCGTCTCGATCCGGAGCTATTAGGGAAATTGTTATAAGATCGGATAAAATTATCGTTGGGCCGTTCATGGTAGATCGGGTTATGTCTATCGTTGCGAATGGAACCGTTCAACATATGGAGCTCTTCGCGAAATTATGAGTGCCAATACCACACCAACATGGGTAATTGTAGATCGGTTATGTTAACGTTCGGCGAAATTCCATGAGAGCCCCCTCCCCCCCCCCCCCCCCCCCCCGCCCCCATTTTCATCGTGACGTGTAGATTAGATCATGAGATCATTGCGTATGGAACTGTTCAAGATATCGATGGATCACTGTTCGAGATGGTTTTCTATTATTGTTAATGTCCATGGTAAGGGTGTACATAAATCCAGTCATCTAATGGAGTTGTTCGTGAATTTCGCAAGTGGGAACATATTATTCTTCATCCTCATCAATAAGGGCACGTAATAATATGGTTTATACAGAGTGAACACACACTATCAGTATTATCGTTTTTTAAGGAACTGATCACGATAGGCTTTTGTAACGCACGCCATCATATAGAGTTGTTCGTGAAATTTGCATGTGGGCTCTTCACGATAGTTATGGGTCACGATCGTCACCGGATGAAGCTGTTCGTCTAGTTATCGGGTGGAACCCTTCATGTTAGTTATCGGTCACGATCGTCTCGATCCGAAGCTGTTAGGGAAATTGTTATAAGCGTACCTATTTCACGGTGTGGGTGTATATAGGGTTATGTTGTCGTTGCGTATGCAACTATTAAACCTATGGATCCGTTGGTGATTTTTTATAAACCCCTCCCCCCCATCTTCCATGGATAATTGTAGATCGGGTTATGTTATCTTTGGTCCATTCATTTTATTTAGAGTGTATATCGGGTTATGTTTGTCGTTGAGAATGGAACCGTTCAGCATATGGAGCTCTTCGTGAAATTACGAAAGTGCCAATACCACACCTACATTGGAAATTATAGATCAAGTTATGTTAACTTAGAATACAACAGTTGTGTTGAAAATGTATTCACAAAAAATAAGGTATCTCCTCTGAACATTCTAGGGTTTCGGGCCAAATGACGAGTGTTATGGTCATATCCAGGGCATATTTTGTTTAAATGTTCCCATATTCCACAAAAACATGCATCTTGGAAGCATGGACAATGTTGATGGAGGAAGTTTTCCTTTTCATTGAAGCAAACAACCATTTTCTATTTTCCGAGTGGAAAATGGGTTTTTTAGTGAAGGACCTACCATAAATATGTTGCAAAACTTGAGAGGTATAATTTTTGAAAATACTAGACCATGTTAGATGCACAAATAACCAAATTGTTTTATATGAAAATCTTTCCATCCACCTATTTTGAAAAACACAAGTTTTTGCCGATTCCGCTGGAAACTGGTCAAATTTAAACTACAGGTACCTCATAGTTTGCTTATGATTTTTGGAAAAAATCATTATTAGGTAAACAAATACCTATTTCATCATATATACACCAAGTGTTTCTCAATATTCAACCCCTAGCTACGAACAGTCATGCCCGCCGACTTGACTTTTTCCTTAAACCGGCTTTGAAAATTCCAAAAAATTCAAAATAACCCAAAATGATGCGAGACCTTCGCGTGGTGTCATTATATAGGTACTAGTATACACAAAAATTAATAAACTTAGAATACGACAGTTGTGTTGGAAATGTATTCAAAAAAATAAGCTATCTCCTCCGAACATTCTAGGGTTTCAGGGCAAATAACGAGTGTTATGGTCATATCCATGGCATATTTTATTTAAATGTTCCCATATTTCACATAAACATGCATCTTGGAAGCATGGACAATGTTGACGGAGGAAGTTTTCCTTTTCATTGAAGCAAAAAAACCATTTTCTATTTTCCGAGTGGAAAAAATAGGTTTTTTAGTGAATGACCTACCACAAATATGTTGCAAAACTTGAGAGCTATAATTTTTGAAAATACTAGACCATGTTAGATGCATAAATAACCAATTGGTTTTATATGAAAAGGTTTCCATCCACCTATTTTGAAAAACACAAGTTTCTGCCGATCCCGCTGGAAGCTGATCAAATTTAAACTACAGGTACCTCATAGTTTGCTCATGATTTTTTGAAAAAATCATTTTTAGGTAAACAAATACCTAATTCATCATAGATATACCAAGTGTTTCTCAGTACTCAACCTCTAGCCCGGCTGGAGAAAAACCCAACTTATAGGTCTACACCCGGTAGCGTTACCCTTTCTTCTTTGTTCCGTTCTTGCTCATGATTTTGTTTTAATAATGTAGTTTGAATAATATGCATTATGATGTAGATATATTTCTCCTTTTCAAAATGAGCTAAAGAACGTCGAGATCCGAGTTCGAATGCAAATGTTATGCTCAAAATGGTGAGAGAGCAAAAAAAAAAAAAACTAGGATAGGCCGACGGGGTTGCCGTCAGCGTATCGCAATTTTTTTTCCATTAGCCGCCAGCTTTCATGGCATACGCCGATGGCCCCGATATTTGGCAGTCGGCGTATTTATGTTCTCCCGTAGTGATATCTTGTATATGTCGATAATAAAGTGGGTTAATTTGTTTGTCTAGCACATAGAGGAGCAAGCAAAGTTATATGGATACATATGTTATATAGTGTATTGACGAGTATTTAGATTTTATAGTGAAAATAGTATACTGTAGCGTTGTGGAAACGGCTGGTTAGTTGCTTTTGATTTGTACATATGCATAATTCATATTTTTTAAATATGTGTTGATACCTCCCTAAAAACATTACTATTTTTTTTGAAGTCCGAATGCAATGTAAATTCATTATAAGCTGTTCATATATCATACGACGAGGCTACTGAAATTAGAATTCCAAGACGACATGATACCACTTCATAATAGTAATAAGCAACAACACAGTGTATGGCGTTACAGAAACTCGAGCTCACGGGCGTACCTTCTGGACACAATTTTTACCTCGTGATGTTGGATCCTGTGCAGGCAGCTCCCAACCGTATGAAAAGGCTCAATAATAAATGGTGAACATGACCGGGGCCTGGCTGCCACGCACGCCCGAGGGCTTTATCGTACCTGTGTCACGCCTGCCGATCCGTGGGCGCTGGGCGAAACTGGGCAGATCTGTGATTTCTCTGCTGAAGACACACAGCTCACAACTGTTGGTCCGGGTCGATTTTTTCGTGTAGAACCGTTCATCATGAAGTCTAGCACAGAAGGAAAGAAATAAAGCCTACCCAGTCTACTTCTACAGGATACGGGCTATCGATATTGGCGCTGTACTCTCCGTACCTGACTGCACCTGGGCAAGTAGCAGGAGGTGGAGAGCGTGGGCAACGAGCCAACGACTACAGACGAACGTGACCAGGTGCGCGTGCGGGAAGCCTCGTACCAGGCGCCCCGGGAACTCAGCCTAGTACGGTACCGAGGGAAGTTCGTCCTCACCTGCATCAGCAATGAGGTATTTTATGAGATCGCGGAGCTAATCATCGCTACAAGGTTTTCATCCAGAGCAGCAAGCAAGCCTGCCTGCCCGGCAGCGGCCTCTGCTCCGACGCCGGCTCGTTCACGAAGACGGCCTTGGGCGACAAGCTCCCGGCCCCGGGCATGCACACGCTGGTGTCCCCCTGCGCCGCCGTGGCCCACACCATGCACCACCCGTTGCAGTGGAACATGGGCACCGTCCACGGGTACAACGGCATGGTGGGCATCTCGTTTGACAGCGCCGTGGCCAGCGTGTTCAGGTACGCGCCGCGGTGGCTCTAGATCACGCCCTTGGGCCGCGACGTCGTCCCGGACCTGTAGTGCGGCGAGATCGGGTCGCACTCGTCGGCGGGCCACCTGATCTCGAAGCCACGTGGCGCGCTCCTCAGAAGAGCCTCGTACTCCAGCTCGCCGTCGCAGCTATTATTATCGCCGTCGGTGGCGGTCGTGACGAGGAGCGGCATGCTGGCTCCGACGTCCGCGAGCAGCGCCAGGGCGTCACGTGCGACGGCGAGGAACTGCGACTCGACGAGGAAGACCCTGGCCTCCAAGTGCCTGAGGAGGACCGACACCATGGCCGCGTCGTGCCGGGTGTTGAGCGTGCAGAGGACGCCACCGGTCATCGGCTCGCGGAAGTGCAGCTCGTACATCGCCGGCGTGTTCGAGGCCAGCACGGCCACCACGTCCCGGCGGGAGACGCCGAGGACTGCCAGCGCGGACGCGCCGGCGAGGCACCGCACCCGCGTGTCGCGCCAGGAGTACTCCCTGTCGCCGAAGACGACGGCCGTGCGCGTCCCGTAGACAAGCGCGGCGTTCTCGCGCGTAGTTGGCGTCGCATCTCACCGACCCCTCCATGGCGAGAAATGGGATCTACAGAGCAGGCCCGGCCTTGATCTACTGTGTGATGCAAATTTGCGGATAGAGATCATATATATGTGGACTAATTTATTCATATATAAAAAGGTCAGTACGAATTAGACACACAATATTCAAGAAAAGTAGGGATTGAAATTACCGGAGCTAATATTAGAAATTGGATAATTATTGATTCATTGGGTATATGAAAACAGATCTGAGCTAGGGAGAGGCACTGGTAGCATTCGCAGACGACTCAAAAGGACGATACACAGTGCCAGACTGTACCTTGCCACAGAGCGCGAGGGGGGTGAGGAGAATCTTCTACGCACGATACCGGCCGCGAAAATAAATGATATACGTGCCGATCTCCCTGTACATACCCGGGTGATGCGGGAAGTCAACAACTGGCTCATATCCCCATGCGAAACGTGCGGCTAGGATAGCTCTCACGCGCGGTAACACCTTGCAAAAATCCGCTTACGACACCAGAGGACATATCCCTTCTCTCTCTCGTCTCTCCCTTGATGGCTTCTGGGATACAGCAGATGGACCGCTAAGATCATCTTGTGACACTGAAGCCACGGATCGATGTAGTTATTGCTTCCTGTAACAGATCAGAAAAAGAGGACTCCGGTTGGCAGCTTCAGTTATTCTCTAAATAGAGAGACTCCTCGGGTCACCCTAAAGAATAGCTGGCAAGTTAAGGCTCCCTCCTTGTATATCTCAGACCGCGTTAGTTTTTATTCTCTATATGGAGACAGAGAAGGGAGAAAAAATGGAGAACTCTGGTGCTTAAATTAAGGAACTTAAACGCTCTACGTCCTGCTATGCTTTTTACTCTTGTGGTGTTTGGCTTTACTCCATCATCCATAGGTTTCTTCCTACCGGATCCGATGTTAACGGGGTTCTCCGTTTTGAAGCGTCTGTTTCCGCCGTGCGGCATATCCTGCCAAAGCTTACTTCGTTCACAATCAGCAACATGTTTGAACTTGGCAAATAAACGAGCAAATACTTCTAATAAGTTGGTTCAACTCATGGCGCTATTCTCTCCCTCCAGGCCGGACCGGCAACACCAGAGATCACTATTCACTACACACGATGCTTGTAGCTAGAAGGATCGCCGGGCCGGTTTCACTGGTCCTTCCGCCTGCCGGCGGCGGCGTAGGCGTCGTTAGCCCACTTGATCAACATATAATTGTCGGCGTAGGCGTAGGCGGCGTAGGCGTCGTTTTTCCCATATAATCAACATTTGTAGGTACTAGTTTTTTCAATGAAAAGTAATATACTTCTTTGTCTTACTGATTACAATTGTCTTGATTGCATTATCAGTCCTTAGTTTCAAAATCCCAGCCGGCCGAATGACAAGGCTCACTTCTTGGCATGACTGATTCTAGTCTGATTGACATTGTATGTTTGGAGTCGATAGAAATATTATTGTGGAGTGCGGGTTCTATATCCGAAAAACAGAGGGACTAATTTGCAAAAATGCGATGTGCTGATTTATGGACGTTAGATGACGATCGGACGGCTCACGAGGAGAACTGAGATTTGCCTCGTCTATACTACTACATCTCAAGTGCCATTATCTGCAGGACACAGATTCTCAACGTAAGACGAGACTGACAATATAACGAAACAAAGAATAGATGCCGGCGACAGGACGAAAACCAAGATTCGAAAGCCGACAAGTGGAAAGTAAAGACGTCAAAATAGCAAGACTGCATGCCAGCGAGAGGAGGAAGAAAGACTGCATGCCAGCGAGAGGAGGAAGAAGACGTCTCAGCTAGCCGCTTCAACGTCCTAGTTCTATCGCCTAAACCTTTGACATTATTTTTGAACATGTTGAACCCTCGAAACACACTTTGCAACAGCCTAATGCATTTTGAATTTCATTCGTTTAGCCCACAAACTAGGTACACCGTTGAGCATTAAATTATTTACCTTGCTACCAACATATATACATACATGGCCAATTCAGATGGAAAACAAGACAACCACCGTCTCCACACCATTACTAGATAGATATCTGCACTTGAGAATCTACACTCCAGCTGCTACAAGCTTTTAGACGAGCAGGTCCTATCAGAGACGACAGCACCAAGGTTCAAGCACAGACAAAACGTGCAGTAGAACAAATTCAAACAGGTCCACAACTTTGGAACTTTGGTCAGCCTAGCCAAACTTCAGGTCAAATCTATCTGAAAAATAGCATGAAGCAAAGCTATAAACACAGCATATTAGTCTATCTATCACATGCCACTCCGTACATGGAACCAAATCCAGAATTTCAGCGAACCTCCTGGTGTACATTGCACATCCTACAAAATTGGTCTACCACTGGTAATATATATAGTTGCAAAAAATCAGTTGAACATGCTTCTGGTGTACATAAAATAAGAATGGATCTCCCAGGTCCAGGACCCCAATAGCACATGGCCATCGACTAGATAGAAAACAGTAACCAAACCGGAAACAATCACTACGCAAGGCGTCATGGCGGCCGCGTCAGGCGTCGGTGAGAGCGCTGCTGTGATCGTCATTCGCCAGCGAACCACGCAGCTCCTCCCTAACTGTCTCTCACCGGGGAACTCGTCTGTGCGGCGCTTCCATCTAGCTCCTGTACAAGCCAAATAACAAATCAGGCCCCAAATATTATTTGTAGTACAAGGATAGAATATTTCTTTCCTATTGTCGCAGTAGCATGTTCATCCAACTGAATTGACTTAATCCTAGTGCAAGAAAGCATAAAAATAGGTACCCCGGTTCCAGTTTAACTAGATTAGACGGTTACTTTATAAAAGAAACAAAACAAAATTGGTTAAGGAGGACACCTCCATGTGAAGAAAAAAACATGAATACCTCAGCACACTCAGTTCCTGAGTAATCTAGACAGACTTCTTTAAACATGAATACCTCAGCACACTGTCAGAAACTTGGCTGGTAAAAGTTTCTATAAACAAACAGATCACTGTTGCGATCCGACCCAGCAGTGATCATCAGCAGCAATATTCAAAATATAGAACCAACTAGTCAAAAAAAAAATTCTAGACGGACTTCTTTAGAGAGCCTTCCACTGTCAGAAACCTGACTGGTAAAAGTTTGCAAAAACAAACAGAACAAACAACTGGTCCCTGTTGCAAGCCAACCCAGCAGTTACCATCAGCAGCAAGTTCAAAATATAGAACCAGCAACTAAGCAATGTTTTCTCAAATCAGATTGACTTCTAACAGGATATATCATACGTTTCTCATCATATCATAAGTACCAAAAATTGGACAGTGGCACAAACTGTAGCTTTTAATCGTGAGTTACCATTTCGCAAAATGTGACGGTGAGCCTAGCATGCATGCATAATAGATACTATTATCCAAAGTACAATTATGCTATAATCCTAGTAATCGGTACTCTGTAGCAGCACTAATGGAATGACACTATGAGCTGTTGGCAGGATGCTACATGCCAGACCCATTCATTGCTATCAAAGACAGCAGACAACATAGCAAAGATTGAACCCTATAAACAAACGTGGGAATCGTATTGACAGCAGTACCAAAACAATGTTTTCTAACTAGGAACTTGCTTAATCTGAAGATAAATTCCTATCTTATTACGAAAGCTGTCCACTTCGCTAGTCAAACATATTCCAGCACTAGGTTGAATCGAATCATCTTTATACCAAACTACCACCGCATTTGTAGTTAATTTACTGGGTTGATTTCTGGATACATGCCTACAGAATACAAAGGCTGTAGCAGCACTAGTGCTCCTCTAGCAAGCTGCAAGCTAGAGCAAACATGTGCCCTAAACCCTATTGCAGATCATTGCTGTCTTGTCTGGTGTAGAGTACTACATGCACAGAATTGAGCATTTTTTTCCTAGCAAAGTTTCTAACCGAGAGACTTTAAGCTAGAAATATTTCTAGCCATGCAAGCTAGAGAAAATGTTCCTAGCAGTATTCCTAGGATTTGGCAAGAACATAGAGAATGCACACAGAAGATAAGAATCTGCAGCAGATAACCGGACAACCATACGAAACCAGCAAGCACTAATGCTCCTCTGGAAAAACGTGTGTAAATTCAGGCAGACCGGTGTTGTCTCGTCTAGTGCAGACTACTACATGCAGACACATTTGTGCATTTCTTTCCTAGAAAAATATCTGAGAAAGAGACCTAAGCTATTCCTGCGGTTTTGGCAAGAGCATACATACGAGCACCTGAAGGAACATACCAACCATATCAAACTGAAGCATTTGTGTTCTCTTTGGTGAAAAATAAAAAAAAGGAGTCACATATGCATTCATGTTCTGTGTGCATTAAGCTATAAATAAGAAGGCAGTCAGCTGACATGTCCAAGAAGAAAGCTTGAAGTTCTATAATGGTTATTTTGGTCATAGAAGAATATAATTGTTCAAGCAATCATTTTAGAAAACTTATTACAGTAGAGGCTATCCCAGGCCTGACTAGAAAATTCATAGGAGCACGCTAACTACTATTCTGACCAAACAAATAACATAATTTGGAATCGATATAAGATGCACATATCATCGATAAATCTACAATCATAATAGTTTAACACCATTCATCCATGGAAAATGGTATGGTGCTGAGAAACTGCAAACACACTGAAAGCACCAAAAAATGACCTCCCAATCTGCAACCAAACCAAACATACAAGTGACAGTAGATACCAAACACAAGCACTAGTTCACCTCTAGGCAGCTGCAAGCTAGTGAAAACGAGTGCAAGATAGAGACAGTGTTGCCTCGTCTTGTAAAGAGTACTATATGACACACATTTGAGCAATTTTGCCAGCAAAATTTCAGACATGGAGACCCAAACTTATTCATGTGATTTTGTCAAGAACATAATGATAAATATAATAAGGAACCAACCTACTGGCCATACCAAACTACTATATGCAAGATAGAGTGTCTAAGGGTGTGTTCGGTTCTAGGATGTGGTGGAATGGAATGGAATGGTTCCGCACCTAGAGCCCGTCCTCGTGTTCGGTTAGGGGATGGAATGGAATAAGTTGGTTCCTGAGAAGCGAATATTCGCCCAATATTCGGAACGCACTCGTCCGGCCAAATCGGCCGGACCGAGTGGAACGGCTGGCAAACGACCAAATTATCGCACGCGCTAACTGCTCCCATCTCTCTCCCTACTAACTGCTCCTCTCTCTCCCCAGCGTAGGCCTCGATCGAGCAAGATGAAGCCAAGCCCGTGGTTCCGCAGCGGCCAGCCAGCTCGAGGCTCGGCCCGAGGCGCGACGGCGGCCGGCCGGCTCGAGGCGCGCCAGCCCGAGGCGCGGCGGCCCCTGCCGTGGTTGCGGCCGGCCAGCTCGTGGTGCGCCGGCGCGAGGCGTGGCGGCCTGTAGCGCGGCGGTGGCCGGCCAGGTCGAGGCGCGCCGGCCCGAGGCGCGGCGCCGGCCAGCCAGTTCGAGGCGCGCCGGCTCGAGGCGCGGCGGCCGGCCAGCTCGAGGCGCACCAGCCGTGGCGCGGTGTCGTCCGGCCAGCTCGAGGCGCGACGGCCTGTGGAGCGGCGCGGCCGGCCAGCTCGAGGCGCTCCGGGCGCGAGGCGCGGCGGCCCATGGCGCGACGGCGGCCGGCCAGCTAGAGACGCTCCGGGCGCGAGGCGCGGCGGCCCATGGCACGCCGGCGGCCGGTCAGCTCGAGGCGGCTGCAGCTCACGTCGCGCGGAGTGGACCACTACGCCGCCTATCCATCCAGCTCTCGCGCGCGTGCACAGCTGGGATGAGCCATGCGTAGCAAGACGACGGATCACGTGCAACTTTATCTGCAAACTTCGGTTTTGACATAATAAACCTAAGTTTAAGCCCTAATTAACTACGTGTTTAACAAATATAAGCATTTCATTCTGTTTTTAGTTCTCCAACCGAACACAAAATGGTACCGTTCCATTACAATTTTTTGGTCGGAACCGAACACGAGCGTGGAACCGTTCCATTACGGTGGAGTGGAACCATTCCATTCCATTCCACCCCATTCTACAACCGAACACACCCTAAATCCACACAGAATAGTGTTGTCTTCACTGGTGCACACTAGTACATACACGCACACATTTGAGCAGACAAAGGGAATGAATTAGTTAAGACAACAAAAGACCAAGTAAAGAAGTGTATGCTAGAGAAGACGTTGAAAAGGAGAGAGCACACAATCAATCTGCTCAAATGCTTGACACTTTTTCACCTCACGCACACATGAATGAAACTAAATTGGTGTAGTTTTTTAAACTGCATGTTCAACAAAAGATGAACATATTGTTTAGGTAAAGAATGTGCAACAAGGAGCAAAAGATTGATATGTTTGGAAGCTAGCCAGCATTGATCTAGTTTCTCACAGCAATCATACACACACATTCGTAATTAATTTACTGGGTTGATTTCTGGATACATACCTATAGAATACAAAGGCTATAGCAGCACTAGTGCTCCTCTAGGCAGAGGCAAGCTAGAGCAAACATGTGTAAATTATTCCAGATCATTGTTGTCTTGTCTGGTGCACACACTTGAGCAATTTTTTCCCAGCAAAAATACTAACCAAGAGACCCTAAGCTAGAAATATTTCTAGCCATGCAAGCTAGAGAAAATGTTCCTAGCAATATTCCTAGGATTAGGCAAGAAAATAGAGAATGCACACAGAAGATAAGAATCTGCAGCAAAATAACCGGACAACTATACGAACCCAGCAAGCACTACTGCTCCTCTGGATAAACGTTTGTAAATTCAGGCAGACAGGTGTTGTCTCCTCTGATGCAGACTACTAAATGCGGACACATTTGAGCATTTCTTTCCTGTAAAATTTCTGAGAAAGAGAGCTAAGCTATTCCTGTGGTTTCGGGGAGAGCATACAGACGGGCACCTGAAGGAACAGATCGACCATATCAAACCGAAGCATTAGTGTTCTGTTCAGTGAAAAATAAAAAGGCATCACATGTGCATTCATGTTCTGTTTGAATGAAGCTATAAAAAAGAAGGCAATCAGCTGAAACGTCCAAGAAGAAAGCTCGAAGTTCAATCATGGCTATTTTGATCATAGAAGAACATAATGGTTCCAGCAACCATTTTGGAAAACCTATTACAGTAGAGGCTATCCCAGGTCTAGAACATCCACAGGAGCACACCAGGTACTACTCTGTCCAAACAAATACTCCCTCCGTCTCAAAATAATTGTCTCAACTTTGTCTAGATATAGATGCATCTATACACTAAATATGTCTAGATACATCCATATTGAGACAAAGTTGAGACAATTATTTTGAGACGGAGGGAGTAACATAATTTGGAATCGGTATAAGATGCACATATCATCAGCAAATCTACAGTCATAATGGTTTAACACCATGCATCCAAGGAAAATGGTATGGCGCTGATAAACTGCAACACACTGAAAGCACCAAGCAATGACCTCCCAATTCAATTCTGCAACCAGATAGAGAAAAGTATGCAACCAAACATACAGGTGATCATCGATACCAAACCAGCAAGCACTAGCTGCAAGCTAGAGACCAGTGGTGTCTCGTCTTGTACAAAGTACTACATGACACACATTTGAACAATTTTGCCAGCAAAAAATTTCAGACCTAGCGACCCAAACTTATTCCGGTTACTGTTGGCAAGAATATAATGATAAATATATGCAGGAACCAACCGACCGACCATACCAAACAACTAGATGCAAGATAGGGTGACTAAATTTTCACAGAATGGTGTTGTCTTCAGGGTTGGAGAGAGTTTATACCTCGACGTCGTAGTTGACGGGGATGCTCCGGGTTATGGTGCAGCAGCAGGTTCCTCTCTCGCGACAGGGGAAGCAGCGCCACCACCACCATGAGGTAGGTCGATCCCTCCTTAGAGCCAGGTCCTAGCCGAGGTCGAGGGCGGCGTCCTAGCTAGTATCTGTCTTCCGCCCCTTGGTAGCGGACGATCGGAGCCGAGGAGGAGATCCTCCATCTCCAGCGCTGGCTTCGCCGGTGACATGAAAAGCAGCAGCTCCCGATGATTGGCCTGCAAACATACAAACAAGCAGATGATTTTGAGGATCACCACACTTAGCAGAAAATCACAGCCCTTTCCCCTAAGCACAAACAACAACATCAGGAGCATGAGTAGGTACCGACTTGTCATGTGCAATATCCTGATGTTTTATTTCTGTTTTAATTTTATTTAGAAGAAAAGGCTGGAGGTCATTCCATTAGGTAGAATATGTATAGAAAAGCATTTGAAACAATGGCTCCATATTGGAGAACTTTATATTGCTGAATGAAAGTATATTACTGCACATTTGTTGTTTTTGTCAAACCAAAACTCCATTACCAAGCAGTCAAAGACCAAAAGAAAACAAAATTTGACTATAGGTAATTAAAGTAAGAGCCCAAGATGTGTCATTTTCCTCCGAAAGTACATGCAAAAACAGTGATAGGTGTGCATCAGAACCAAGTGTTTAATTATTTCTGAAATCAGCAAAGAGAGTGGACAAGTGTTAATTCATCTCTCCTACTTGCAGCACTGTAACTAATGATTCAGGTGGGATGGGAGCGCCACTTATCCCGGTGGGTATCCCACTGACATATCCCGATTAACAGCTTTGCGGGCAACCCACTTTCCGCCGGTGGGAGATGAATTCCTTGCCCGTTTGTCCCGCTTAAAACCCGACCTGACTAAACGCGACAAAAGCTGCAGAAAATATGCTCCTATCGGTAATCCGCCACTCCCTCCGTTGTTAACGCGAATCAGCTAAGTGGGCTCCCGTGGGTCCCATAAATCCCGCTTACCTGATTTCCCTATTACCCCGATTAGTCCCAGCGGGTAAGATCAGGTGGACACGGTCAACCCATGTCCATCCCACTTGCATCTGTAACTGTAACCAAGCACATGCTTGCTATGGGAGCATCATCTCCATAATACAACTGGGAAAGCACCTAAATAATAGATCATATGGATGCAAAGAACGGACTATTCAACATAGCACTAGAATGGTATGAGCTAATCTAACAAGTATGTGGAGATGGTTGAGCAACTTCAGTTTACTTTAGAACCCAAAATCATTGACACAGGTAATCGGACAGTACTCGCACATGAATATACAAGTGTAAAACAAAAAGAATGGATCACACTTTGGGTACTTTCTTACATTTCTGATCAGCAGCATATAATGTTAACATAGAACTGCATAAGTCTTCCGGGATTCAAGAAATATCCCACATAAATGGTACCACGTTTGCTAAATAGTACACAAACCAAAGTAGTACTCGATGCAAAGTATCTTCCATCACTACATATCAACATCAAAGTTGAACACTAAATTCATCTCTCCTACCTGCAGCACTGGTGTCTTAAAATATGTGAGTATCTAAGATGTGATGTAGATTATGTGGTGTTACTGGTTACACTAAAAATGGTAATGCAGATTGACTACAAACTAAATTGGTAGCTTCCCTGATCTCATCATGCCACTTTACCATTTTGTAAAGAAACCAACCATACAGAGCAGAGCAACCATATACAAGGGAAAAATCATAATCTGGATACACACACACACACACGATTGGAGCAAATAATAACTTCCACCTGTCTCGTGTTGAAGTGTAGGCGAGTCGACGAGTAGGTTTGGCCTGTCGGCGAAGTGGCTCACTTGCGGACAGAGGCGCCATGTGCCTGCAGCCTCCAGCTACGGCATCGTCCGGGTGGACGCCAGCAGCAGCTCGGGGACGTGGACGCCGGCGGCAGCAGCAGCCTGGGAAGGGCACAAGCAGATGTGTCCCTTGCCGCAGTGACTGCTGCGGCGAGATCAGCCCGCCTGCGCCGACGCTGAGCGCCACGCGTCTCCACAGCCTGCTCACCGCTGCCGCCTCCCTTGGCCATAGTCACGGACATGGCGGCCAGCCAATTTATTAGCTCTGACCCATATACCTAACATGAAGTTGCATGGCTACATGTTCTGATACAGAAGAAGAGGTCTGCGTCTGTACATTTACAGAATGCCAATACTTAATCATTTACAAGCAGTACATCGTTATTGAAAGCTAGAAGACGGATGTAGACAAGAAAAACAATCTGTATGGAATTTCGAATCTGTGTGTCAGCTAGCTTCGGATATGAACAATTTCTAGGGAATATGTGTGTGCTTTGGATCAGAACAACGGAGGATGTGAAGAAGTGGCGAGTGCTCTTAATCATGGGATCTTTTTCTAGTGCCGGATGGGTTCGTGGTGAACGAGGAGGAGGAGGGAGGAGAGGTCTCACCGGCTTCTGTGCTTGTTCCCGGCCGGAGGGAGGCGTTGGTGCGGCGGAGCGGATCTCCTCCTGCCTGAGCAGGCTGGTCGGCGGAGACGGACGCTGGGAGGATACCTCGACGGCGTCTGGAGTCGAGGACGAGAAGTGGCGGCCGCGTGTAGCGCATCATACTCGGCTCGGGGCTGGGGGCGCGGTGGGGTGCGAGCCGGGAGGAGGATCCAGACCATGGAGGTGGTGGTGGCGGCGGCGGGAGGGAGGCGAAGAGAAAGGGGATCGAGGGACTGGTTGGGAGTTTTGGTGATTTTTTTTCTCCAGATGTTTTGGTTGGGTGTGCCTGCGTTCCAGCCGTCTGATCTGTTAGTGATATGTGGACGGCTCGGATGAGCGATCTGGGAAGCCTGTTCCTGTCATCTCATTGGCTGCTGCCATGTCCAGCCGGATCTGCTCTCATAAGATGAAGTTATTACTCCATTGGGAAGCTCAATGGCATCTGCGTGATGATTAATTGCTCAATTGTGAAGCCCAAACACAACCACTGCAAAGAGTATTTAATAGCTTTTTTCTCGAATATCTAAACACGAAGCCTTTTAACCACGGTAGTTGCTCTTCCCGGTGCTTGCACGTCTCCCATGCTAACCGTCCCTTCACCAGCCAAAGAAAGGAGAAGATTTTCTTAGCTAAATAAACCGTCCTAAAATGGTCTTAGGTAAATATGTACAATCTCGGTTAGAACCGAAGACAAGTACTCCACAGTATCTTAAATGCAAAAAACACGGAGTGCCCGACGCCAGAAATCATATCTAGAAATATTAGATTGATAGACTTGTGAATCATGGCACCTCCATGCGGAAGTATTTAAATACTTAATTTTTTAGAAAATTCGGAGTTCCAGGGATTAAAATTCACCGTGGATCTACCGAGACGGCTCCAAGCATGGCGGGGGAAAGCGGCGTGTGGTAGTAGCGGTCGGATGGTGTGGTTGATGATGATGGGTTCATGAACGAGCGAGATATGTCGTATATAGACGTAGATTAGCCAACTAATAGAAAAGGTGGGACCCACCTAGCGGTGGCATATTATAGTGTTAACATCTCAATAGTTGAGAAAAAATTCAACCTCAGACATGATGATTGTGGCTGGCGATATGGGCCATTGTGGGAGATGAAGACCACGTGTGTGTACCTCTGTCGTGCTGGAGCACAAACTCGGAGTCATTAGCCCTAGCTAGATTTAAGGTGTGTGACACCGATAGTGGAGCTCATCAAGGGCGTCGAGGAAGGTTCGCCAATGTAGGGTAGGATTTGATGTTGGTGGGTTATACAAGGTATGGATATGGGGTGAGGTGATGGAAGGCCACCTCTGGCTATTTGTTGACTTGCAGGTGGTCGTGCATGTGTTTACGTTGTTCAAGGTATGCGGATTGTGGGAGCGACGAAGATAAAGCACTAGTGGTGATTTTTCGGTTGACTCGATTGTCGAAAACTGATCGTTCACAAGTGACCGGCAGATAGCCATGTTGGTATACATGTGCATGCATGACCTCCACAATTGTCTTATTTCCAGGGTCCCTAGCGTACGACGGGAGAGAGGCCGCCCCTTTCCCAGAAAATTTCCCCCTTCCCCCATGTATTTGTACACTAATATGTGCAATATATTTTTAATACTACTACGCGCAGTATTTGGCACGAAAAAATGGCAAAAAGCCTAAGTTATTAAGAAGCCCATGTGTAGCGATGTAGTCCTTCTTTGTTCTACGTCTACTTGTTGTACATTAGCTAGCTTGATTTAAAAAGTTGGATCGAACTTGTCCTTCTTACGTGCATGCATGGACCTACTCTATTCCCGTGCACCATTGCCGATGAATTCGTGCAAAAGATGGTTAAAAAAACATGCATGCATGAGAGAGGCACCTTAAAAATGTGTCTGCTCTGTGAGGTGCTAGAAACATGTCAGGTACAACGGGGTGGTTACACTAGAGGCGTCCTGAACATTTAAAAATAATGCAAATTTCGAACAAAGTACACGATTTTTAGACGGGGGTGCTGTTGGCGATTTTTGTGTCTAGCCCCGTTCGGCCTTTGGGGTGCCATTGGAAATTCTCTGACTATCTTATTTTTTGTAAGTATTGGTTTGGATAGTTTAATCATTTTTCCTATATTTTTGCTCGCATTTTGTCTTGTGAAACTCCATGTGCACTGTCTCTAGTGACAAATAGAGTCTATGCAGATCAACAACACCGAGAGTTTAAAACTCAAAACTACCACGACCACCGGAGAGAGATAGAGAGAGTAGGTCTATTATGAGAAATACAGTTCACGTAACTACTACTTAATGGGTCAAAAGTTTGTACTCATAACTAAAATGTATAGTGACTACCAATTTTTTTGTGATGTTACTTGACCACATAGACAACACCCAACTCCGCCACCGGTGACAAAATTATAGAAATGTCGTCCTCTATCCGTTCTTGTTGGGTCGCGAAACAATTTCTAGGTCCGACATATATTGTAAAATGGTTACTACCCATTACCTAGTAAATAAGAATTATTTAACATGCATGATATACAAATTTACATGCAGCCTAATGATTACAATGCACATGAAATGCTAGGCACCAATATTGGTATATTACATGAATTGAGAGGTTATGGTCGGCATGGCCTCTAAAGGTCTACACTTGAACATTGCTCGACCTCCACTTTGCGCCATCGAGGAGGTGATTGCCACACCTTAACTAGGAATTTCCCTCCCTGTTGCCACACACGAACAAGGGCCATCAAAGCTACCCATGCAAACTTGTAAGTCACGACCGTCAACTTGTAGCCCATAGAACCAATGATGATAGGCCAATAACCATGGACGGGGCCGCAGGCAGTGGAGGCGGGAAGTATTAACGATAGACTAGCCCACTTTTTTTTAAATGTTCACCAATCTATTAATAATAATCAACAACTCGGCTTGGGGCTGGGGGCCGCATGTGGCGCATCATACTCGGCTCGGGCTGGGGGCGCGGTGGGTTGTGAGCCGGGAGGAGAATCCAGACAATGGAGGTGGTGGTGGCGGTGGCGGGAGGGAGGCGAAGAGAAAGAGGATCGAGGGACCGGGGAGGAGGTGCGTGATTTTGGTTGTGAGTTCGCTATTTTTTTCTTCCAGATGTTTCGGTTGGGTGTGCCTGCATTTCACCCGTCGAATCTGTGAGTGGTATGTGGACGGCTCGGATGGGCGGTCTGGGCAGCCTGTTCATGTCATCTCATTGGTTGATGCCATGTCTAGTCGGATCAGCTCTCATAATATGAAGTTATTACTTCATCGGGAAGCTCAAAGGCATCTACGTGATGATTAATTGCTCAATTGTGAAGCCCAAACACAACCACTGCGATGAGTATTTAATAGCTTTTCCTCAAATACCTAAACATGAAGCCTTTTAACCACGGTGTTTTTTAATCCATAAAAAAATCCTGTGGTTTTGAATTCTATGTTTTACACATGCATTCATGTTTCTTATTCCCGCATTTTTACAATCTCGTGAATCAAGAAAGTCTTACT